>CM060906.1:501621698-502871698 GCA_030737815.1 Allium fistulosum | reverse complement strand
CACTAGCTTAACTTAAATATTTACGAACAGATTGTAGATTTCCACTCAAAAATTGTCACGAGAGTTCAATCGAACAAGTCCAAGAATTAACCGACGAAGTAAACGCAAGCATTTCATACCACTTGTTTTGCTAAGCCGTTTAATTAGATTTCTCATACGAATGAGGTAAAGGTTTGTATATACTAATAGATTGGAAAACGGTTTTAAAAGCGAGCTTTATATTTAAAATAGTGTTGAAATAGTTTTAATGAAAGAGTTTTAGTATTTACTACCAGTATCAAAACCTTTGTATTTTAAAGTGACAAATCACAAAATGATTGTAAAAACAATCGATCACCAAAAATTCACATACGACAATATGAATTAAATCCATAAAAATCGATACCAAATCCATCAAATGGATATTCCCAAAAATCTGAAGAAAGAAGTCATCAAAGTCGATAATAAGTGATAACAACTAACCGGATCGACAAAAATCGATTAAAATTGGAAATCCAATCAAAAACAGCCAAAATAGGCAAAATTGGCAGTTCCAAACGTTTGGGGTTCATCCAGATGTCTGGATTTGGGTTTTGGAAATATTCCAGAAACCTACCAGACGTATGAACTCTAACCAGACGTCTAAAAACTAACCAAACGTCTGGTAGGTTTGGACCGGACGTCTAGTCCAAGTCTATGCTAGTTTTTCTTTCCTGACGTATTTTTTTTCTCCAGGTCTATAACCAGACGTCCGGTCTTGACCAACCAGACGTCTGGTCACCTAGTCTGGGCAACAGTTTTCCTAGGCCATGATGGCCAAAACGATTCGGGAGCGATCAGACGAGCAACGAAGACTAGGGATTATGCCAAGCGATAACCCTGCCTTATAGGCTCTTCGATACACCGCAAATATCATGTCCAAACATCCATAGTAGGATTTTCATAAAATTGGACTTCAAAACCAAAAATTGGAAAATTCACCGAATCAATTCAAATCAAAAGCAAATGAACATGAATAGATGTAAGGAATTCATACCTAACAACAATGAAAGTTATAGACGTAGATGAGAGTTCAAAAACTCACCTTTAAACCCAAAAACAACGAATGAGAAGCTTTTAAAACAAAGGAAAGATCAACCACTCTTCAACTTCAACTCTAGAGCTCCTATCTATGATCATAGGCAAATATTTCCTAAATTAGTTTATAGGAATTTCTGGAAATTGGAGAGAGATTGAGGTGGAGAAGAAGAAGATGATGCTTACCTAAGCTCCCCTTTGATTTTGGACTTGAATTGGTATTTCCTAATCAAACTAGGGTTTAAGAATTTTAATTTCCTATCTTTTCCCCCATTTTTACTTTAGCTTGAGAGTGTTAGGAAATGAGGAGTAGAATGAATGAAGAGTAGAGGAGTTAGGGTATTAAGTTGGGTTAGTGGGCTGAAACCTAAACCCAAAGCCCAATAGAAAAATAGCAAAATTCTACTCAACTCCAAACATATCGATGTTTATACTCAAAAAAGTTGTAAAAGCCATTTTAGACTCAATGGAAGTGGTCTCGAGTCCCAATTCGACTGTTTACAAAAAGTAACATTTCGGATTTTAATCCGATTAACGATGCTATATTTAAATAAAACATTTAAATATTTATAATCGTGAAATATGCGGGTTGTTACAGTTTAGAACCCACATACCTTGTTACTTCCTTAAAGGTTGCAAATCTAATAGGAGGGTATGCAACTCTAGGGGTAAGATGTGACAAGTTAGAACTATACTTGTTAGGTCATAAGTTTGCATGCAGTTTGTATGTATTCGATTTCCTAAATTTCAGAATCATTTTGGGTATGGATTGGTTGGGTAAGTATAAGTCTAGGTTATTTTGCTAGGATAGGGAGATATCAGTAAGACATCTTGATAGTCATAACCGAATTATATTCTCAATCGAGAATTCTGTCTGGAGTAGTTGTGCTTTATTAAGTACAATGAAAGTAGGAGAAGAGTTAAGTCAGGTTCGTATAGCAAGAGAGTTTGCAGATGTTTTTGAGCCGGTTACAGGACTACCACTAAAATGAGCTATTGAGTTCCGGATAGATCTTGTGCCAGGAGCTGAACCTATAAGTAGATCACCTAGCAGGATGACACCGACCGAGATAAAGGAATTGAAGGTGCAGCTAGTGGATCTAGAAGGAAGAAATTATATTAGACCACGCAATTTTCCTTGGGGAGTGGCCGCAGTGTTCATGAAGAAACCAAACGGATTGCTAAGGATGTGTATCGACTATCGTAAGTTGAACGAGAGGACGATCAAGAATAAATATCCTTTGCCGAGAATAGATGACCAATTTGATCAGTTCCGTGGAGCCAGAGTATTTTCCCAGTAGGATTTGGCAACAGATTTCCATCAGTTAAGAGTGGCAGAGGACAGTATTCCTTTGACAGCATTTCGGACTAGGTATGGTTTGTATGAGTGGTTAGTAATCACATTCGGGTTAACGAATGCATTTGCTTTCTTCGTGGATTTGATGAACCGATTTTTCCAAGAGTACTTGGATAGGTTCGTGTTAGTGTTTATAGATGACATTTTAGTATACTCTAAGGATGAAAGGGAGCATGAAGATCATCTTAGACCGGTGCTTTAGATGTTGAGGCAGCATCGGCTGAAGGCGAAGTTTTCCAAGTGTCATTTTTGGAAGAAAGAGGTTAAGTTTCTTGGTCACGTGGTTTCAGAGAAGGGCTTGTCAGTCGATCCAGATAAGATCGAAGCTATTAATAATTGTAAGAGACTGGAGACGGTGACTGAGATTAGAAGTTTTCTTCGACTTGCTGGCTATTACTGCAGATTCATCAAGGATTTCTTACGGATAGCAGCGCCTTTGACTAAGTTAACCAGGAAGGATGTGAAGTTTGTCTGGTCCGAAAAATGTGAGGAAGAATTCCTTAAGTTAAATCCTTTGTTGACCAATGCATCTGTGTTAGTAGTTCGAGATGGAAACCAAGGGTTGGTGGTGTATACCGATGCATGCAGAACTGGATTAGGAGCTGTGTTGATGCAGAAGTGTAAAGTGATTGCCTATGTTTCACAGCAACTTAGACCGCATGAAGTATGATATCCTACTCATGATTTTGACTTAGCTGCGGTGATCTTTGCATTAAAGATTTGAAGACATTATCTATTGGGGGAGATTTGAGCTATACATAGATCATAAGTCACTAAGGTATTTATTCTCTCAGAAGGATTTGAATATGAGACAACAGAGGTGGCTGGAGTTTTTGGCTGCTTATGATTTGGGATAGAGTATACACCTGGGAAAGGTAATAAGGTAGCAGATGCTCTTAGCAGAAGACATCGGAATGTGATGTTAGCTATGTTGGCAGATTGGATAGATTTAGAAGCTTTGACTACTTATAATGTGTCGTTAAGATCGACTGCTAGTTCTAGTCAGGGTACCACCATGTTGTATTGTTTGGAAGTTCGACTAGTGTTGATCGAAAGGATTGCTTCTAAGCAAAAAGAGGATCCAGTATTAGCCGAGAAGATTAGAAGGCTTGAGGTGGGATCAGAGATCGATGATATAAAGGATTTTAGTCTTGTCCGGAGAGGGTGGTTGAGAAAGAAGGGACGATTGTGTGTTCTGAATGTTGAGGACTTAAGGAGAAAAGTTCTTGGAGAATGTCATTGGTCTAAGTTTACGATTCATCCTAGAGGACCAAGATGTATCAAGATATGAAGAGGAGCTTCTATTGGGAAGGTATGAAGAGGGATGTTGGCTTGTGTGTTAGGCAGTGTGCAAACTGTCAACAAGTGAAATCCAAACATCAAAAGCCGAGTGGATCGCTTCAACCTTTAGAGATTCCAGTTTGAAAATGGGATTCGATATCCATGGATTTTATAGACAGGTTGCCATGGTCAAATAGGGATAATAAAAGTATATGGGTCATAGTGGACAGGTTGACCAAGAGTGCCCATTTCATTCCAGTTAAATCAACCAGGACGGCACATGGTTAGCTAAGTTGTTCATGAAGAACGTAGTTAGACTACATGGAGTTCTTAGTAGTATAGTTAGTGACAGAGATGCTTTGTTCACTAGTGAATTCTGGAAGGGTCTACAGGGGGTGTTAGGTACCAAGCTTAAGATGAGTACTGCATATCACCCTCAGGCGGATGGGCAGACAGAGAGAGTCAATAAGGTACTCAAGGATTTATTGTTAGCTTGTGTATTGGACTTTGGTGGATCTTGGGAAGATCATCTACATTTGGTTGAGTTTTCCTATAATAATAGTTATCAAAATAGTGTAGGAATGGCGCCTTTTAAAGCTTTATATGGAAGGCCATGCAAATCACCAGCATGTTGGTTGGAGACTGGAAACAAATTGGTCTTAGGTCCAGATCTGGTTAGAGAGGCAACATAGAAGATTGAGTTAATCCGAGAAAGGATGAAGGAAGCTTAGTTTAGAAAGAGGCATAAGGACTTAGAATTATCGGTTGGAGATAAGGTTTTCATTAAGGTATCACCGATGAACGGTGTGGTACAATTTGTGCAGATAGGGGAACTGGCACCGAGATATGTTGGTCCGTTCTAGATTATAGAGAGGATTGGAAAGCTCGCATACCAAATAGAGTTATCGAGCAATATGCAGGTGTCCATAATGTGTTTCATGTGTCTCATCTTCGCAAGTATGTGCATGATCTAGAGACTACTATTCCTCCGACAGGGTTGGAAGATTTGATAGTAGAGCCTAATTTGACTTTTGTTAGACAACCAATTCTGGTTGTAGCGAGATATGAGAAAAGATTGAGGAACAAGATGGTCAAGTTGGTGAATTTCAATGGAGCGACAACGAGAAGGACTGTACTTAGAAGACAAAAGACAGGATTAGAGATACTTATCCTGATATGCTTTGAGGGTATGTCTATATTAGTTTTATATAGATAGTTGCTAGTCAAGTAGGCTAGTATGGTTGTTAGGAGTTGTTACAGATGATTGTTATGTTTAGTATTTAATCCCTAAAGAATTTTGAGGATGAAATTCTTTAAGGAGGGGAGCCTGTAACACCTTTAATTTTTGATAACATTATTCAGGAAATTTAATTAGATAAATTAAATAGAATAATGTAGATATTAGAGTAATAAGGGGATTAAGATTTGAAAATTTAAAATTGAGGCCGAGCTAAATTAATAAATTAAAGAAAGGGCTTATAAATGGTTTTATATGTTAATTAGAAGAGTAATTAACACAAGGGTATTTAGGGTAATTATGCACCATAACCCTTATATATATTTCGTTACTTTCATTGTACACGTTCATTTTCATTTCATAAAATCGCAAATCAAAAAGTTTAAGCCGACCATTAATAAGAAGTAAGAAAAGGGGAAAATCAATCTAAAGCTAAGGAATTAAAGCAAGGAAGATTAATCTCAATCAAATCTCAAAGTCTTTATCCTGATCAAGGTGAATAATAATCTAAATCATCTATATTTATGATGATTATTGAAGCAAGGAAGATTAAATCCATTATTATGATGATTATTAATTGTTGATATGCTTGGATTAGGACATGTTGGGTTCAGACCAAATAATTTGATAATTAATTTATGCGGTTTTAAGTGTAAAACCAATTATAATGATTTGTGTATGCCATGAGAAAATTTTATGTTATGTAAAACATGATTTTAGAGATGGGTTTTAATATTTATAATTTTCCAAGCTATCGAAAATTTATTATGAATTTCCAAAGGAAAATATGAATGGTTGGGTTTAGAAATTTATTTCGATTATTTTATGAAGAATTTGGGTCTGGAATTTTTATATGTTAGATAACATATTGAAAGTGAATTTCTGTAACTTTTTGGGATTTTTCCTAAGTAATTTCCTATGGAAATAAAATTGTTTTAGATGAACGACATAATTGTTTTATTGGTTTTGCTTAATGGAAGGGCTATTTTGTTAAATTAATCCTTGTTTAGATCTGAAATTATGCAGTAGTTTTTTTGTAAAGAATTTGAAAAGATATGGAAACCAATCAAATGTTTACAAATAGACAAGTTAGTTACAAACTATTTGCTTTAAATGGCCTTAAATCGGTCTTTACCCAGAAAAGTGAGTTCCGCCTCTTTTAGAAGCCATCTTTCGACCTTATGCTTCTGCCTTCAATCAAGTTGAAACCTACCAAGTCGAAACTAACTAAGCCGAAACCAATACACAAGGTACCAAACATTGGTACGTATTGGATTAGAGAAAGGCGGAAGGCATGGTGTCGAAACATAGCTCTCGATGGGGACGAAACCTTTGTTTTATTTTCAAATGAAATGCGTTTGCCTGTTTTACCATATGATTTTGGAGGGGCCAAAACAGATGCTTTCAAAGGGGTCTTTCTAAATTGCTTTTGAAAGGGGTTGTCGCTTCTTGTTTAATTAGTAGCTTTCGAATGAGTAACTTATTTTAAAATCAATGCTTCCGAAAAGAGTAGTTTCGACCAAGTCAAAACTTTCTACCATTCCTTTGCCTTTCGAAGGGTTGAAGTCATATATGCTTTCGAAGGGTAGCTTTTTTTTATACTTGTACTAAGCTATTTCCTAAAAGCTTTCGAAAGGATTCAAGGGTTTCGAAGGCAATGGCTTCGAAAGGGGTTTCGAAGCTATCCTTCAAATGTTTTACTTAAATGTTTTGAGCTTTTGAAAGGATGGTGTCGAAGCCATCTGTTTTTCCCCAAACTCTTTTTAATGGTTTCGAAAGGGGTACTTTCACTTGTATTCACTTAGACCCAATAAGATATGTTTTAAATTAAACCCAATGGTTTTGAAAGAAGTACTTTCAAGTGGTTTCGAAGCTATGCTTCCATAATTGAATGGTAATGCTTTAATACATTCGAAAGCTTTCGAAAGAAAGGTTTCAAAGTGTTTTAAAAGGTAAATGCCTAGTGTTTTGAAAAGGAGATTTAAATGCTTTCGAAAGGAGGTTTTCCCAATGGTTTCAAAAGTAAAGATTAATGGTCTCGAAAGCCTTAGTTTTCAAAACAAAAAACCCAATCTAAATTTCTAAAGGTCAAACCCATGGCATTATAAAAGAGCTTTTAAATGCTTTTAAATTGGAGTTTTTAAAGAAGCTTTCCTTGATAAAGTGATAGGTTAAAGGGATTAACCATGTTTTATGTGAAATTGATTAAACCACAGGTGTTGGTACTATTACCTTAATATGTTTGCTTCTTCTAATATATATTCACATTAAAATGGACCCGTAACTGTATTTTGGGGAGAAAAGGGCAGAATAACCAGCTAGGTTCATCCAGTAGCGAATATAAATTGAGTTAACTCCTGAATGAGTAAAATTGCATCCAGGAGGCCAGCTAGATCAGAATATAGGATGCCTAAATACTAGTTAAGGAAGTTGTCAGATATACAGGTTCATAGTAAACCCATGAAAACAATGCTTAGAATATTTATTGGCAGGGGCCAATAGGTTCATAGTAAAACCATGGAAACTATAATTAGAAAGAGTTATTGGCAGGGACCAATAGGTTTGTAGTGAACCCATGAAAACTATTTCCGAATTAAGTTATTGATAGAAGTTAATAGATTCCTAGTCAACCCATGAAAACTAGGATAAGAGGGAAGTTATTGGAGATACCAATAGGTTCAGGGAGAACCCATGAAACAAATGAAGTTATTGGCAGGGGCCAATAGGTTCTTAGTGACCCCATGAAAACTATGAAACTGGAAAGGGATTCCATAAGTATTAAACAGGTTATTAGTCAGCCAATGAAAACTATTAGGTTAATAGTTTGCATATTTTAACCATTGTGGATGGTAAAAAACGAATAGGGATGGGTTATCCATAATTGATTTACTTGTTTGCATATCATCATGATTTTTTGAAATTCCATGTTTTAACCATTGTGGATGCAGGAGCACAGTATATGGTTTTTATAAAGTTTTAGATAAGATACTAGTAAGGGGAAAACCCGTTCCGCTAAGCGGCATGGTCTCACTAGATATCTAAATGGTTTGATATGGTAGATTTTCATTCATACCAGGCTTTATGTCTGACTCGAAGTTTATGTTTTCCGCTTAAACTCTTGGAAGCTCAATTGATTTTAAGTAGTTTGAGAGTTGAGGTTTTCAGGTACCTCTTTAAACAAATAAGCTTCTGGAGATATGCAGGAGGCATGATAGCTATTTAGAGTTCTTTTCTATTTTAGATTCCATTGTGTTTTGTTGTAAAGGCAAAGATGTTTAATTTCCTAGTTATATACTCTAATCATCCAAGGGGGCATCTTCATATGTCGCTCTTAGCGTATGTTGTAATAATTATATTTTTTTTGAATGTGGTTCTCGTATTGGGATTATGTAATGAATTTGAAATGCTTTGAAATGGAATGAGAAAGTTTTTTGTTAATTTTAAAATTTTCCATATTCATGTGTTTCTGTTATACCAATGTATCTAACATTACTGTATTTGGCAGCCTAGGATTAATAACCATGGATGACTACTGTATCCGTAGCCGTTAGTTTTGGGCCTCCAAGTGTGGTCTTTGCAAAATGAAAATTCAAATATTTTCCCAATTAAAAAATTATGGAAAAATCCTATAAACCAAACTAAAAATACTACAATAAAAATCAAGTCGTTTTTTTAACAATTGATTTTCTTATTATTTATTTAAACTATTTATTATTGTAAATAAATTTAAAAATGAGTCCATCCTTATTATTTAATTATTAAAAGGAGTTAAATAAGGCTATTAAATCCATTTAATTGATATTTAATTCATAATTCAAATATTTAAATAATCCTTATATTTGAATATAAGTTATTTATATTTTAAAAACCAATTATTTAAATATTTAAAATTAATTAAATATTCAAAAATCAAAATGATAAAATTCTAGGATGTTACATTCTCTCCCTTTAAAAGAATTTCATCCCCAAAGTTCCTAAAGGAAGAAAATGTACCCAAACCCTTAAGGTTTAAAAACTATTAATCAAAATGAGTTATTAAACTTTCAAAGTCTTTTATGTTACGGAAATTTCTAGCAGCACCTCATTTGCACAACTGATCCAGAAAAATTACAACTCGCCATAATTGGCCCAAATCAATAAAAGAAAACAAAAGCCAAGTGGCCTCACATATCTGGGGCATAAAATCATCAATCAATCACCAAATTTTAAAAATACGATTCTATTGCGTTTGATTTTTATTTAGCAACCAACTTACTGTCTCGATATGAATGCAGGTGCGTAAGAAATCAAATAGCAGTCTCTTGCATCTTTATACTTAACTTGTACTTACACCATCCAAAAGAGAATCATGTCGACAAAAGAGCAATACACTAGCTATTTCTATCATAAGCACAAGCAACATAAATAATATAACAATCATATGCAACAAGTCAATATGATATTACTTATAATAATGATGCAACGAAAAGCAATATAACAACCATGTGAAACAAAACTATAGAGAATTCTTTGTAATAGTATACTAAGCATAAAATCTTATCCAAAGTTAATTTAAAACCAAATACCTATGTTTTCCTTATATTCAAAATATATTTTCAAATTTCTCCGAAGAGAAATAAATAAAAACCAAACTCAATTATGATACAGAGGGGGCTCCTCCTATCGAAGCATGGTATAACTCTAAAATCAAAATAGTATGGAGCATCCAATGGTATTCATGTTCCTTCTAAAACAATAAATAGAGTAAAGAAATATACCTGGTGAGTGTTCCAAACCAGAAAACTCCTAAGCGCCCAACTTTAGTCATAACAAAAATATTTGAAAGTTCCACTATAAAAAACCCCTTTCATGTATTATAAAATAATAATACTTCACCAAAGTTTTCAAAATAATAATATTACCATTACTTCCACAAATTCTTTAAGTCCAAATATATAACAACTTTATAAACCATAGTATATAAAATCACACTATCAATTAAAGCAAATTCTATAAAGGAATAAACTAACGCTTAACATCATTTAGAATGTTAAATGACTGACAAATAAGATTTAGAATTTTGCTTAGGCTCACAACTTTCTCGATCATTCAATAATGTAGATAATTTTCTAAGCATACCATTACGCCCATCATCCTTTGATTATTACTTCGAAGGCTAACTAAGCTTCATCAAACAAAATTAAAAGCCGCTTCCCAAACTTTCCTAAGCCACAAAACAAAGCATACAAATATACTTAAGCCAGTATGATGTGCATAAATCATCTGTACACAACATCTGATCCAACCACTTGCTCGGATACATAGAGATTACTTCTGAACTAGTATCGCTCACTCGGCCTCCTTAGTGTAGACTCTGATCAGGTTCTTGATTAGAAACCTCCGTTCTCCTTACATAGCCATATACTATAATAAAAAACCACAATATCATATCAAGAATCCAAATCAAGTGTCCGCTAATAAGAATCAGTGAGAAATCCTTTTTCGAACTGATGTGAATCACCCTAAAGTTATGTATTCAAATCCTAAATGAAGAATAATGCAAATAAAATGATTTGCATATAACTTATATACTTGATCCAGTTGGTTTCTTAACTACACAAATACCTTTCCGAATCATTTTCATTTTCACTTACAGTATTTCATTCAATACTAAAATTATTTATGAATTATTCTATAAATTTTCACTTAAGTTTTCAAACATTTTATAAAGACTCATCTTTATAAAACATCAAATTAAAAACTTACTCCACTTTTATTTACTTGTATAATACCCTTCTAAATCCTAAGAGTATATACAAAATGTTAATTTTTTTTATTTATCTATTTTTTTTATTTTTTTCCTTAAAATTCCAATGGAGGCCCAAACAAAATATGATTCTCGACTACATCAACCTTTTTACCTTAGAGTGTTCTAAGGATAGATGTTTATGGGTTGGCCCAGTAATCATTAAATAGTTTACACAACTTAGATGTTTAAACAAAACTACGGTTTTAATAGAACAATGCTTATTAAACCTTCCTATCCAATTTAACCCACTTAAAAACTTGAGTTAAATTATCTCTTCTCTATCCAAGAGTTTAAATTTTCATTTACCAAACATTTTCTAATAAAAATTCTTTTTATTTTAAATCAATTACCTTTAAGGAAACTTAAGAATTAAATATCTGGTTTTTATTCCAAAACCCCTTTTTGAAATCACACTGCATATATTTCCATATATAGATAAAATAACTTCTACAATTTATTTACTAACACTTGCTTTTGGTTGTTCGGATTTGAACTCATTTCGATTGCACAATGATAAAGATAATAATTTACTAAGTGCTCTACTATCTTTTGCCTAAGCAACATTCGATCGTCACTTAGAAGATTATTTAGATTACCACAAAACTAATCGGGATATTTTCCTCCAAACTAGCCAAAGAAAAGATAACTTAATATTTACTCTCATAAATACTTCTAAGTAACATTACCATTAATTTCCTCGAAAGTACATTGAAATCTTTTTAAGTAATACCGAGATTTAAATTCTCAAAAACTCTTCTTACTTATAAAACACCATTTATAAATCCTATAAATTATTTTATATATACCATGCTCATATAAGATGTACCTTAAAATCATCTTATATAATAAATTTCCTTTATTATAATAAACTTTTCATAAATATTTATCATCTAAATGTCTTATCTTCCCATGTAGATTATATTAAACAACTTTTATTAAAAGAAGACTTTTAACTTAACATTTTAGAGACCACCTTATAGTCGAATTATGAAATTTAATTCACAAGGGGTTTGTTTTAATGTACTCAAAATTACCAATAAATGCTCATAAACTGGTTGAGCATATATTGACAATCAATAGTCAATGCTCCTAAACTATTCGAGCATGACAAATCAAACAATAATGATAATAAAAAAATATTACCATTTTCTAAAAAAACAAACACACCATAAATAACTATATAAAATTGAAAATTATTCCTTTATATATATAAAATATATATTCCTAGGTAAAATGTTTCATTTACCCATTTTCAAAAATCTATATCGTGTCCATTTGCCTTAGTGTTTAGAAATCCCTATCGACACCGTGGCATCCCACATCTCTACTGGAATTCATAAACATCTCAATAAACTAATTAACACAACATTATTTTATAATAATAACAAATACGCACTTATATATATAATCCTTTCAACCCATTTTAGGGTGTCACTGTAATGACCCGGAATTTCAAACACTTCGTATTTAAATATTTGAATTGTTCAAAAATTTGTGTCCAAGATTTAATATGATTTTATAAGCATGTTAAACACATTTTAATCAATAACTAATGTTAGAAAACTTATTTTTGAAATGTGTTTACAAAAATATACGCTTTGGATAAATACTGAAAATGTGATCGGAAAACGTTTTGTTAAAAATCATCTTTTTATTTAATACAAGTTGTGTAAATATGTTGCAACTTGAATAGTTATCATATGTATACATATGATAAGAATTAAAACACATCCCTTTACTAACTAAAGATTAATTAAATTAAAGAGTTAATTAGAAAAAGTAAGTATGAACATTTAGTACAAAAGGACTCCTAAATCAAGGCACAAATCAAGGAAAGCATGCTTATGTAAAGGTATGGCCTTACATGCTTTAGTCCTTTTTACTTCATGGCTAAGGAGGGCGTTTTGCACACTTTTACCTCAAATTCCGAAGCTTATAAATAGAGGGGAGAGGCCTCTTCATTTCTACACAACTCCACTTCTAAAATAATGTCTTCTTATCCTCCTCTCTAACTTTCTTAAACTCATTCCAATTCAACTCCATTCTCTTCCAAACTCTACCAAAGTTCTTATATCACTTAGAGAACATGCTTTAGCCTCTAAAAAGTCAAAGGAAGATGGAGCAATAGGGAAATGGCCTTGAGGCCGTGAGCCTTGCGGGGCAAACATACCTTGGACCATGAGTAAATGTTGATGGAGTGGAGCCATAGATGTGTTCTTGGGTTGTATGGAAGTGATAGTAGAAGTGTTGATAGATTGAATGTTGGCAGGAAGTATTTGGGTTAGTGAAAAGTGAGTTAGTCTCACTTCGAATCAAGTTATTAACTTGATAATATTACTTGTTATATCACTTGATAATTTCTTATTAATCATAGGTCAATATGCTTGCTATTATATATAATAAGAGGCACTAACTACTTAAAGTTATAACCTTTTATTATATGCTTTCAAAAGCATATGATTTGTTAAAGGAGTTGCCTTAAAGAGAATGGAATTATTTGTTTAAATTAAGCACATTTAAACATCTAAATGGACATGATTATTAGTACATATGTTAATACATGTTTAGTAATGATATGGTTTGAATTTGGAATCATATATGCATATAAAAGAGAACGCATAAGATATTGAGTTGAATAAATAATTGTCCATATAGCGATAGTCGCTATAAGCGCACTTTGAATCTCTTGAACTATAACTTATGAAAATGAAGATTTAATGACATATCTTAATAATAACTTATTTGGTTATTATTTACAATTCTATAAGTGTTTAGAAAAGCAAAGAATATGTTTTGTAAAGTTATAGAAGAAGTAAATCAAAGTAACAAAAGATCGAAGTAAAAAAGGTCGCTATAACAACAATTTTTATTTAGCGAAATAATGATATTTTTCTACAAAGACAATTTTTATTTACCGAAATAATGATATTTTTCTACAAACTTCTTTGGAGGTTTCTTTTCATATTTAAGGAGTAAATAATATATTATTCTTATTAGGAAATTTTTGAAGCCCAATTCATTTGATAGCTAGTTGAACGAAATGCAAAAAGTTATACCGAAATAGTCGCTATAAGTGCATTTCGATAAAATATCCTTTTTTCGGGAAATTCTCTAAAATAATTGGAATTTATTCTTTAGGATTTTTCTTCATGGCATCCAAGTACCCAAAGTAGACTAACTGATATAAAAAGGGTGAATCAAAATTCATTTGTTTAAGTGTTGAAATCTTGGCTCAAAGTTGTATCAAACAATGTTGGCAAGGTAACAAAACTTTAGGTAGCACTTCTATAAATGCTCCATTTTCTGTCTTAAACTATAAATTGTTCAATAATGATATTTAAATTTAATATTTTTCTCTAATCTTTTTAGGATTTTTTTCTAACTATAATAGAGAGTTTTAAAATTGGTTTCAAGTTTAAATATATTTTTAACAATTAACCATGAATTTCTAAACTAAGTAGTTTTTAAAATTAAAACTTGTTTATTTATTTATTTCAAAATTCCTTATTTTTACATAATATTTTATGTAAATAATTATCATATATTTTAAGTAGTTTTAAAAGTATTTTAACATATTAATAAGTATTTAAAAGATATTTCTATACACACACACATACATACATATACATATACATATACATATACATATACATATACATATACATATACATATACATATACATATACATATACATATGTGTGTGTGTGTGTGTTTTAAATATTAAATTAAGTATTTTATAAATATAATAAAGGAAGTTTTTATTTTAACACTTAAGTTAGAATTAATGGTTTTGTGGAATTACTTAAAAGTTTATTGCCTTAATTAATAAGTGTGAATGTTCTTTGATCTTTAAATAAATGTTTAAAGTTATTGATGGACAAGTAAATAGTTTTGGGTTGTTGTAAACAATGTTTTTAGCAACACTTGTTTTTAACCCTTATTATTAGGAATATAATTAGATATTTACTAATGGATATTTAGTAGGAAAAAACTACAAGTAAATGGTTTTGGGTTTGTTGTGACAATGTTTTGAGCAACACTTGTCTTTAACCCTTAAATATAAATACATCTTTAAGAAGGGAGTTTTAAAGAGGAATGTTTTAAAAATATGAAATGGTTGGCTTTGTTATGAAAATTGTTTTTAGCAACACTTATCTTTAACCCTTAAATGTAATTAAACCTTTAAAAGGAGAGTTTTAAAGAAAATGATTGAATGGTTTAGGGTTTGTAGTAAACAAAGTTTTAGCAACATTTGTTTTTAAACCCTTGAATTATATTTTGGAAGAAATATTATAAATCTTTAACAATTTTGAATTTTAAAGATAATAACAGTATTGAAAACTTTTATAAAGAGATTGAAAATGTTAAATGCTTAATTTATAAAATAAAAGGAGTTTATTATAATAATGTTTTGGTAGTTGTAACAACCAGGAGATTTTCGACCTCGAAAATCGACATCAATACGCCCACTGTATCGAATGCCGAATATCCAAGTGCCGGAAATACCAGGTCATTAGGGTTAAAGAAAAAGGAGGTAGAAGAAGAAAATAGAAAACAACATCAGAATCTCACAATCACAGCGGAACAACATATAATATATAACAGATTTTTATACAAAAGAAACTGTAACTATATAATACTTACAATTATCAAAGTACAACACAATTCATAGCACACAACTGGACAGTTATAATAACTTGTCCTGACAAAAGCTGACTATACAGCTTACACTGCACAGCGGAATATACATCAAGTACGTATGATACGTCTCGCCATCCAGCTCATCTCCTGAGCTCCACAGCATCCTATCATGTATCTGTAATACTCGGTCTGACCCGAGCATTATAATAAAATATAACCCGAGTCAGTCTGGAAAACCAACGTGAGAAAACACACTCAATTGGATTATTAAAGTTTTCCAAACCCTTTGAAATCAAAGGCATCTCGTAAGACCACGCCACAAATAAACATGTCGAGTTTTTACCTTACGATAGCCAAACCACTTTTTATCAAATCCGTCTGATATTATAATGGTGTCTATTGAAAGTAAAATATAATCTAGCTGAAATGCTTGCATCTCACGTTTCAGCAATAGTTGGGCACAATCAAAACCGTACAGGCGCGTAGGGAGAATGGATTTCCAACTAATGACTAGGCACTGGGGTACCACCTATCACAGTACCTGGTCTAGATCAGCGTACCGAGGTCCACGCCCGATCCCCTGCAACACAAGGCCGGAACTACCCCTTACTGGATAATTCCGAGTAAGATCACCCCACAGTTGGGATCAGCAACCGCACCACTAAGCCAAAATAAAAAGGAACATCTAGACAGGGATGACCTCACCCTAATGGGTGCTACCCACATAGCCTTGCTGCATAACCCCTGATTTTCAGTCGTTCCCGGTTGATGAGGCTCGAGGCTAAGCGTTACCTTTTTAGAACACATCTCTTAGAATGCCCACCGTCCACCTGACGATGTTCCGAAAGCATTCATCCATACAAGTCCGTCCCGGGTTCGAACAAAACTGAAGGCACTATTCCTACTACATCCATTTTGGAATCACCCTCAGGATTAGTAGCGACTAGCCCTTGCACTTCACTGCTCCATCTTCGATTCCAAACTCGTTTTCCCCACGAAAACGTACAAACCGGATCGATGTGGTTTTCGGAAAATAAATCGCGATCCCGGTCTCTTCGAAACGATCAGCGCATTGGCCAATATTGATAGTCGGTTATTTAACTATCAACTAACATCCACAAAACATCCAACAAACACAAATAATTTCCCAAATTATTTATTAATCTCAAAATATCTTCGCAAGATATATTTCCACTTTTCAACCCTTTGAAAACAGTTTCAAACTGTCTTCTCTCATGGAATAAATTCCCAAATATTTTCTATTTCCACTGAAATCACCAAGTACAATAATTTAAACACTATATTATGAAATATGCTTTAAACATTTAAATTAAAACTACTTTAAATTACTACTATAATAAATTACTACTATAATAAATTTGAGAAATACTTACTTCAAAATTTAATCATTTGAAAAATAATAAATTTTCTAAAACACACTTTGAAACACTTTAAAACCTTTAACTTATACTTAAAACTTTGCTTTGAAAACGTACTTGGCTATTCAAGGAAATATGCTTTTCTTTCACATCCTTTAAAAAAAATCACTATTTATTTATTTTTTTTCACTTAAACAAATTCACATTCCTTTATAAATCCCCACCTTGAATTTATGTTTTCAAATATCCACTAATATTTTACTTCACTTTATAAACCCAGTTTATAAATTCCAAAATCTCACTTCTCTTTTAAATTTCAATTCCAAACACTTAAATCAATTTACAATTGATTTCCAATTTACTTCACTTTGAAATAAATTTCCTTACCTACTCCATTTATTTCAAAATCCATTAACTTTCAGATTTTATTTCTTTATTATGATTTAAAATCTTTAAACTGAAAATTTAAATTCCAGATTTCCCGAATTCCTTCTTTTTCCTTTTAATTAAATTTAAACCTTGAATTAAAATAAATTCTTTATTCTTTTAAATAATATCACTTAAGTTTTAAAATTCATTATTCCTTTGTTTATTCAAATTCCCTCTTCCATACTCGGAATTTTATTTATTAGAATTTTAAAATCAATTTTTATTCTTTTCCAATTCATTCTTAAATTTATCCAAAGTTCTTTAATTATTTACTTAAAATTCTCTCTTTTATTTTCTTTCAAAAATCCAAATCTATACATTTTTGATAACTCAGTATATCCAAATATATTCAATCAAACCATAGCATCCAACATTTTAATTACCAATATAATCTATCACATATTATCACATAAACCATATCACAAAATATTAAACAATCTAAATAAATTTTGAGGAATCCAGTTGGATCCCTCCAACATGTTTCCCTGCATCCACAGATGTTAGCACAATACCAATTCCACTTCGAGGTGGAATATCGCGGTATATGGGTTTATATAATATCATCCGCTATTATGCGGCGCATAGGGTCTCATCCGCTATATAATGCGGGAAATCAATCACTCCAATATATACTATATACTACTATATAATATACCACATCCAATCAATTCAATCATTCAACCAAAATTTAAATTTAACTATTAAATTTAAATTAAACCCAGATGAGTGAGATTAACTCACCTTTGACCATTAATTTGCAATCCATTTCCATTTTAGCTTGTTTTCATCACAGTTCTTGACCTTGTATAAACATTTCATGATTAATTACTATTTGATTTAATCAAACAATTAATCACCATTAACTTATTTAATTTTATCTTATAATTTGATTTAAACTAATTTTCCCTTGAAATCTTAGTAACTAAAATAATTAAATAAGTTTATTAAACAAGCTAATCATTATAGTACATTAATTTAAATAAACTAGTAGATTTTAAAATGTGTATGTATTTTAAATTTTATTTTTATTTTTGAAAATATATATATACTTATAAGAATAAACCATAGGTTTCCAAAAATAAATCTACTTTTATATAAACTTCCAAATAATTTAAAATTCCTATTTTCTTGCCAAAATCTTATCTATATACAATTTTCCATTTAACTAAGTATATTAAACACGTAAGTGGATTTATATATTTATTCATACTTGTATTACTTTTCTGTAACAGTAAAAATGAGATTTACTTTACTGTAATTATTTTTCTTCAGCATATATACATATATATATATAAATTAAATAATCGAAAGCAACTCAGCTATACCTCGCATCAAGTTCCTAAATCGACCGCCATCCCATCGAAGACTGCGACCGTCTCCAATTTCTTGCGTGCGAGACCACTCGAACTTCGCAATTTGTCGAGGTCGCCTCCTCCCTGACCACAAATCGAGACGCCGACCCCCCATCGTGCACGCGCACCCATGCGCTGCTACCTTCCTTTTCGTCGCCAGAAGTCACGACCATCGCGATAGTCGAACCATGCTCAGGAAATGCGAATGCCTCTTCAGATTTGAAGAGTGCCCGATTGAGCTCTGAAATGCGATTTATTGAAGACGAACGAGTTTGCATTTTTGCTCGGCCATTTATTTTATTTCTTAGATTCTAAATTTTTTTAGTATCAGCTTGAATTTTTGATTGCTGAGAAAAAGAAGAGGATGCGACATTTATTTCCTTTTCTGATTTGAATTTTTGAAATATCTGATGGAAAGAAAGAGGGGAAAGACATGAATAAAAGCGTGAAGGAGGGGTTTGGGTACAATGCTTTATCGGTTAAGACTTGACTCTGATGTGAAAGAATGTTGGCTGGTGAAGGTTGCTTGTATAAGAATATAAATATATAATTTAAATTGAATTTCAAATTATCTTAATGAATGCAACTTCCAATCTCGAACCCCTAAGGGGGCATGCCGCTAGGCGTTTATAATGTTATACCCCTATTCCAAATGCAATGGAAAAGGTTTCGAGTCCTAATTCGATCGTATGGAGAAGATAGCTTTTTGAATCCAGTTATTATATTGAATTTGATATAAATTTCAGCGCGTTTATCTATCGTACGATCACACGACAACTCCAAACGCTCCAAAATTTGAAATCTGATAATGATACAATATTACAGATCCAATGGAAATGGTTTCGTCGAATTCCGAGACTGTGACCCGGAAAGCTATTTTTAAATATCGATTTAAACGATATATTTTCAAAACTGAATAAAACACCTATAAATTCAATTTTAAAAGTGCTATCACCCTCAGTATTATTAATATGAATTTTATAAGCCTTCAAATTATTTTTAACTGGCTTTAAACCCCAGATTCAATATTTTACCCAACTTTAAATCATTTAATTTAATAATTAAATTACCCAATGAATAGTGATATTTGAAATTCAAGTCAAAAATTAACTTTTAAATATTTAAAATCAATTAAATATTCCAATTTCAAATATCCAAAATTCCGGGTCGTCACAGTAGTAATTGTTTTAATCTCTTTGATTATATTTCAAGTAAGTAAAACTTGTTAAACGATTTGTGAATACACTTATACCATTGGTGTGACGACCGCCCATGACCCCTGCACCGAATCTAGAGTAGTGCGCTGTAAAGTGTGCCAGGCGACCATGGACGATTGTCAAGGTAAATTAAAACCAGCAGAATCTATCGTATTACTCACAACGCATGGACAAAATACAATAGAATATATATATAGTGAAGCTTCACAGAATAGAATCTTATCAATAAAACTTCATAATAGTTGAATACAAACATCTGAATAGTCAATACATCAAGCCTCACTACATGACACTTAGAGAATATACAAGCAGCGGAACATCCAGTACATATAGTAAGAAATAATATGCAAGCCTCCAGCTCGTCTTCGTCATCAGCATCGTGGAAAGCAAGAACAACACCTGTCACCTGCTACCTAGTCTGCCCATCCCAAAATGGACGAATAGCCCAAGGCAATAAGAGTTAAAACATAAAGCCTTGAGTCAGACAACAGTCTTAGTGAGCAGTAAATTAACTAACAACATACCAAAAGAGCATAAAGGAAAAGGAATAGGAATACAACCCTCCCACTCCACCTCTTTCTACAGTGATAGCCCCCAGACACACACTAAGCAGAAGCAACATAGTAGAGCATACAATTTAAAGTAAAGCAATTATCACTCGAGTCAAGGATGATATTTTCCAAGTACAAACCCCCAAGGCCTAAACCAAGATCAAATAAGCACCAAGAAAATACCGCTCTTGAGACCGAATGACGATACAACCAAACATCCATGACTCTGGCTATCACTGTTATCATTGCTTCGATATCACCGTTAATTGAATGACCGGCACATTCTTTCAGCCGTCCGTCAAGGGCTAATGGAAACCCCGGTTCTAGACATAACTCTGCACGTCATCGTGACACGTGCCTAGGACTATCGAATCTGCCCAGAGTACTTGACTATCAATCATTAGCCTTCAGGGACTATCGAATCTGCCCAACGTACTCTTGCTTTGAGTATGCTAGAACCTTCAACAACGATGAGATCTCAGCCTTCTAGTCATCCTCCTCGACGACTATTTCCATACTAGCTCAAGCGCCTCTCGAGCAAACCATTATCCTCTAACTCGAACCATTTCACCGAGTTATCAACATGCTTGGAATGATCCCGTCTGGATTAGACCAAGACTATCTCATCTCATGCTTCGCCTCATCATCATCATAGCAAAGCTTCATCTCAACATCATCATTAAGTCTATCCATATGAGCTTCATCATCCGCTACATATGCCACGAGCAACTTTTCCAATTCAAGAGCCTTCCCCTTAGCTTTTGAATCATCTTCGACCAACTTGTCTAAATCAAATCATCAATCATCTAATTCATAGCAATCAATCAAGTCAAACATTAATCCAAGTAATCAAGCATTCAAATATGATCTAAATAGACAATTATAACAATAATGGCAATTTCGTAATTAAAGAGTCCAAAGTCTAACAAGCATGAAAACATGAGCAATATCTCTATAACTTGATAAATGAACTTGCATAGGTTAACACTTAGTAAAATGGTTATCAAATCATCATGAACAATGGATCTATATGGATCTATACTTAGGTTTACAAAAATGCATGGAAATCACTACTTTAACACCAAAATCAAGCCAACGATCCGATATACCACTTTGGATCCGTGTGAGAGATAATCAACACTCACCAAATCACCTAAACAACCCTAAATCAACACGCTTCAGATCTGGACAGCGAAGGATCTAGCTCAATCTATCACCAATCCGCTTCAAACGATGAAATCACACTTCGAAGAATGTAGATCTTCAATCTAAGCTCTTCGATCTTCGATTTGGATGGAAGGAATAACAAGATTAAAGTGGAGAAAAGAAGTGAAGAAGTGTAGAGGTCGAGCTCTCAAAATGCCAGCACTTCGTCTCTTCAAAAATTCCCATCTCAAAAATGAAGATAACCCGAGTATTTATAGGCAGATTTTAGGTCGTCCGCCCCTTAAGTCGTTGCCGACTTAATTCTCCCTCCGACCTACGACCTAGCAAAATTGCCGACCTAAAAACCCACGCGACTTAACAACCCACGACCTAACTTATATGCGCGACTTAACAGGGTCTCCGACCTAACACATGTGCAGCTTAACACATGCCGGGTTAACACTTTCGACCTACGACTTATCACATGTGCGTGACTTAACTATGGCCGACCTAACAAATCTACAACCTAACGTACGCGCGACTTAACATGATACGACCTAACGACTTTAGGTTATCTCCGACTTAACCAAACGCGATTTACGACCTAACTCCACACAGGGTCTCAACGACTTACGACTTAACTCCCTTAAGTCGCTCGAACGACTTAACTTTCTTAAGTCATTATTTCATAGGTCGGTCACTTCCTTAGGTCGTCAGTTTTCTTAAGTCGCCACTAAAGCTGCGACCTAACTTCTTAGGTCGTTAACTACTTAGGTCGTCTACGACCTAAGACCTAACAAATCTGAATGAAAATTGCAAACGTACTCTAAGTCGCATACGATCTACGTCATACCCTAGGTCGTCCACGACTTACCACTCTAAGTCGCTCATGACTTACCACACACCTTAGGTCGCTCATGACCTAAGACTTGTTCAAATTTCTGCCCAAACTTCATGAAGAATTATCGACTCTAATAATACCGGATTTTTCGATCCGTAAAAATACGGGTCGTTACATTCTCTCCCCCTTAGGAATTTCGCCCCCGAAATTCCAAACAATCAAGAGCAATCAAAGACTATTATGCATGCCTACCATCCATAGCAACCAACAAACCATGCATCCAATTCTAGCTTAGCATGCAGAATTCTAAAACTTAGAACAAGTTACAATGTCGTTAGATGACACGACATCTTAGGGCCATACCTTGAAGAGTTTAGGATGAGCTGCTTTCATCCTCTCTTCCACCTCCCACGTACAGTCGTTATCATCATCACTCCATTGTATCTTGAGCAACTTAACTACCTTCCTCCTAAGCTGTTTCGTGTCGGTTTCCACAACACAAAGCGGCTTACGAGGTCTCTTATCGACTGGATCAACTTCAAAATCTTCACAGCTATCAGCAGAAACCACTGTATTCGTGTCGTGCACATACTTCCGTAGATTCGATACGTGAAAAACATTGTGCACACCCGACATCTTCTCTGGTAACTCCAATCTGTAGGCGAGCTTTCCAATTCGCTCGATAATCGGGAATGGTCCAACAAATCTCGGGGTCAATTTCCCTTTCTTCCCGAATCGAATAACATTCTTCAGTGGAGAAATCTTCACAAAAACCATATCACCTACGTCGAATTCCAAATCCTTACGACGCTTATCGGCATAACTTTTCTGACGATCTTGGGCTGCCTTCATTCGTTGTCGAATGATCTTTATGCAATCCGAAGTCTGTCGAATCATCTCGGGCCCAAGTATCAGCTTTTCTCCTATTTCTAGCCAACATGTCGGAGAGTTACACGGTCTTCCATACAATGCCTCATACGGTGCCATACCAATGCTTGACTGGTAACTGTTGTTATATGAAAATTCCACCAGATGAAGGTGATCTTCCCATGATCCTCCAAAATCCAAAACACATGCTCTAAGGAGATCTTCCAAAACTCGGTTGACTCTCTCGGTCTGACCATCTGTTTGAGGGTGATAAGCTGTACTCAAACACAACTCGGTTCCCAAAACTTCCTGAAAACTCTTCCAAAATCCACTAGTGAACAATGGGTCTCGATCGCTCACTATACTCTTCGAAATACCATGGAATCGAACTATCCACTTAACATACAACTCTGCCAACCTTGATGCAGTCCTAGTCGATCGAACAGGAATGAATCTTGCACTCTTAGTCAGATGATCTACAATGACCCAAATTCCCTCATTTTCCGTTCTTGTTCTAGGTAGTCCATCAATAAAATCCATCGATACTTGCTCCCACTTCCACGTAGGAACTTCTAATAGCTGAAGCAATCCACTTGGCTTCTTCTGTTCGGCCTTTACCAACTGGCAGTTCATGCACTTGGAAATAAAATTTCCAACATCCTTCTTCATACCTTCCCAGTAATAGGTCCTCTTCATATCCCGATACATCTTATTTCCACCTGGATGAATTTTCAGCTTCGAGTGATGACTTTCCTTCAGAACTTCACTCCTTAGTTCATCTATATCGGGAACAACAAGTCGTCCTTGTTTCCGAAGCCAACCCTCTCGATCGACCTCGAATCCTTTCTCCTTTTCTGGGTTCAATCCAGATTCCAAATCACGGATAATCTTGACAATCTTATCATCTCGCTTTTGACTCTCGCCAATTCTTCCACAAGAGTCGGTCTTATCGATAAGTTTGCCAACATCTCAGGTTCCAATTCACATCTAGGCCTGAAGTCAAATCCGGCTAAATACTCGAGATTCTTCCATTCTGAAAACATGGCTCCCAATCCTGCATGTCTTCGACTTAACGCATCTGCCACTGCGTTACCTTTTCCCGGAGTATAAGCTATACCAAAATCATATGATGCTAAAAACTCTAGCCACCGTTGCTGCCGAAGATTCAAATCCTTTTGGGAGAAAAGATACTTCAACGACTTATGATCTGTAAACAACTCGAATCGAACTCCCAATAGATAATGCCTCCACATCTTCAGAGCAAAAACAATCGCCGCCAACTCCAAATCATGAGTCAGATAATTCCTTTCATGCGGCTTCAGTTGTCGACTTGCATACGCAACAACTTTATCCTTCTGCATCAGCACTGCTCCAAGTCCAGTACCACATGCGTCGGTGTAAACCACCATCTCATCATTCCCACTTGGAATAGTCAAAACAGGAGCACTTGTCAATTGCTCTTTCAGGATTCTGAAAGCTTGCTCACACTTATCTTCCCATCTGAACACTTGGTTCTTTTTCGTCAATCCTGTTAACGGTGAAGCTACCTTGGAGAAGTCTTTGATAAACCGTCGATAATATCCTGCTAATCCAAGAAAACTCCTCACATCAGATGCATTCTTAGGTCTAACCCAATCCTGGATTGCTGCCACCTTAGCGGGATCAACCGCTATTCCATTTCCAGAGATAACATGGCCTAAGAACCTCACTTCACTCTTCCAGAAGTGACACTTCGAAAACTTAGCCTTCAGCTGATGTTTCCGTAAGATTTCCAAAACAATACACAAGTGCGTCTTGTGCTCTTCTTCAGTTCTGGAATAAATCAGAATATCATCCACGAACACAAGCACGAACTTGTTCAACTGATCTCTGAACACTCTATTCATAAGATCCACAAAATATGCTGGCGCGTTAGTCAATCCAAACGGCATTACCAGCCACTCAAAGAAACCGGATGGTGTCCTAAAAGCAGTCTTCGGCACACTATCCTTAGCCACTCTCAACTGGTGAAATCCCGTTGCCAAATCCATCTGAGAAAACACCTTAGCTTCGTGAAGCTGATCAAACAAGTCATCTATTCTCGGCAATGTATACTTGTTCTTCTTAGTCACCTTATTCAGCTCACGATAATCCACACACAACCTCAACGATCCATCTGCCTTGGTTGCGAACACAACTGGTGCACCCCATTCGGACACACTACGCCGAATGAATCCTTTCTGCAAAAGATCATCAACCTGCACCCTCAACTCCTGCTGTTCTCTAGGCGCCATCCACCTAAGAGGCATCACAACAGGTCTGGCTCCTTCAACTAGATCTATACGAAACTCGATCTCTCTATGCGGCGGTAACCCTTTGACCTCATCAAAGACATCCTCAAATCCATTAGCGATTGGCACAGAGGACAGTCCATCCCGTGGAACAACCACCGAATACATGAAGCTCATGAAGACGCCTTCTTCATGCTTACATCGTATCACAATCTTTCGCCCCTCCACATTCTCGACTGTCACTTCCAACCTTTCACAATCAACCTTTGCCGCATACTTCCTAAGCCAGTCCAAACCCAAAATAATTCTGAACCCCGCAAAGTTCAGAACAAAACAATCACAAACAAAAGAGCAATCATGACTCGATACAATCAGACCACGACATAACATACACAAACAAGACGAACCCCCAACTGGATTAGTCACAACCAATGGCCTATCAACAATATCCGGTTCTAAACCCAACCGGCCTACAAGTTCGCTACAAACAAACGAATGCGACGCCCCAGTATCAAATAACACCCTAACTGGAACACCGCATATGGAAAGAGTACCTTGAACCACAACACTCTTTCCTTTCTCTTCAACAGTAGAAGCTTTCGAAGATGATGGAACAGCCCCCAAAGCATAAGCTTGCACAATCTGCTTGTCCTTCCGCGGTTCTGGACAATTCTTCCTAACATGCCCCGGCTTGTCACAGTTGTGACACTTCATCGGTACCTTCGGATTCTTACAATCCCTAGAGAAATGGTCCTTCTGCTGACAATTGTAGCAAGTCACTTCGCCCTTCGGCTTCTTCTGGCCATCCTTACCCTTCTGTTGTTGCTGCTTCCTCTTCTTGTTTCCATCCTGCTGTGGTTTAGACTCTTCCCTGGTCATAGCAACAACAGATCCTTCCTTAGGAAACAGATTCTCATGCCTGAGAGCCTTCTCCACAAGCTTCTCAAATGAATCGTCCAAATGATCCACCAACTGCCTCCCAAGATAACTGTCCAAGCCTGTCACAAACTTCTCGTTCTTCTGATACGAAGATTCAATATACGATCGGGCATACTTGGACAAAGCTTCAAACTCAGAAACATACTCAAGAACTGGTCTTCCACCTTGCTTGAGCTCCACAAACTTCTTGAACAGAACAGACTTCTGAGCAGTAGAAATGAACTTAGCTTCAAATCTGGCTTGGAATTGCACCCAAGTGATTTCTTCCTCCGGAGTATCAATGGTGATAGAGTTCCACCAATCAGAAGTCCTCCCTTGAAGCTGTCTTGATGCTAACTTCCTCTTAGTCGCATCCTCAATTCCCAAATCACCGAAAATCCTTCTACAAGCATCTATCCACCTCTGGACTTCAATAGTTGATTCTGTTCCCAAGAAAACCTTCCCTCCAAGAGCAGTATAGTCTTTACACAACTTAGCAAAATCCACCGGTCTTGGAGCCTGAACCTGAACTCCAACATCGACTGCTGTCCCCGGAACTGGTATCCTTCTCATGATCGAAGTCATCGTAGCTTCGAACATAGCTGCATAATCAGTAGTCCCCTCAGCAGCACGGCCTTCCCTAGCAGCTGGTCTCCCTCTTCGACTCATTCTCAATATCTATAAAAAGGAATGATTAGCACACCTATAGAAACAACTGCATAAAGGACTCAAACTCTACTAAGCCACTATATTATATATAGTAATCATCCATCAAAAAACAATTACGTCTCTCATACGTAGTTACGTCAGCAAGCGTTGGGTAAAATCGATTAACCAATGCTCTGATACCAAATGTGACGACCGCCCATGACCCCTGCACCGAATCTAGAGTAGTGCGCTGTAAAGTGTGCCAGGCGACCATGGATGATTGTCAAGGTAAATTAAAACCAACAGAATCTATCGTATTACTCACAGCGCATGGACAAAATACAATAGAATATATATAGTGAAGCTTCACAGAATAGAATCTTATCAATAAAACTTCATAATAGTTGAATACAAACATCTGAATAGTCAATACATCAAGCCTCACTACATGACACTCAGAGAATATACAAGCAGCGGAACATCCAGTACATATAGTAAGAAATAATATGCAAGCCTCCAGCTCGTCTTCGTCATCAGCATCGTGGAAAGCAAGAACAACACCTGTCACCTGCTACCTAGTCTGCCCGTCCCAAAATGGACGAACAGCCCAAGGCAATAAGAGTTAAAACATAAAGCCTTGAGTCAGACAACAGTCTTACTGAGCAGTAAATTAACTAATAACATACCAAAAGAGCATAAAGGAAAAGGAATAGGAATACAACCCTCCCACTCCACCTCTTTCTACATTGATAGCCCCCAGACACACACTAAGCAGAAGCAACATAGCAGAGCATACAATTTAAAGTAAAGCAATTATCACTCGAGTCAAGGACGATATTTTCCAAGTAAAAACCCCCAAGGCCTAAACCAAGATCAGATAAGCACCCAGAAAATACCGCTCTTGAGACCGAATGACGATACAACCAAACATCCATGACTCTGGCTATCACTGTTATCATTGCTTCGATATCACCGTTAATTGAATGACCGGCACATTCTTTCAGCCGTCCGTCAAGGGCTAATGGAAACCCCAGTTCTAGACATAACTCTGCATGTCATCGTGACCCGTGCCTAGGACTATCGAATCTGCCCAGAGTACTTGACTATCAATCATTAGCCTTCAGGGACTATCGAATCTGCCCAACGTACTCTTGCTTTGAGTATGCTAGAACCTTCAACAACGATGAGATCTCAGCCTTCTAGTCATCCTCCTCGACGACTATTTCCATACTAGCTCAAGCGCCTCTCGAGCAAACCATTATCCTCTAACTCGAACCATTTCACCGAGTTATCAACATGCTTGGAATGATCCCGTCTGGATTAGACCAAGCCTATCTCATCTCATGCTTCGCCTCATCATCATCATAGCAAAGCTTCATCTCAACATCATCATCAAGTCTATCCATATGAGCTTCATCATCCGCTACATATGCCACGAGCAGCTTTTCCAATTCAAGAGCCTTTCCCTTAGCTTTTGAATCATCTTCGACCAACTTGTCTAAATCAAATCATCAATCATCTAATTCATAGCAATCAATCAAGTCAAACATTAATCCAAGTAATCAAGCATTCAAATATGATCTAAATAGACAATTATAACAATAATGGCAATTTCGTAATTAAAGAGTCCAAAGTCTAACAAGCATGAAAACATGAGCAATATCTCTATAACTTGATAAATGAACTTGCATAGGTTAACACTTAGTAAAATGGTTATCAAATCATCATGAACAATGGATCTATATGGATCTATACTTAGGTTTACAAAAATGCATGGAAATCACTACTTTAACACCAAAATCAAGCCAACGATCCGATATACCCCTTTGGATCCGTGTGAGAGATAATCACCACTCACCAAATCACCTAAACAACCCCAAATCAACACGCTTCAGATCTGGACAGCGAAGGATCTAGCTCAATCTATCACCAATCTGCTTCAAACGATGAAATCACACTTCGAAGAATGTAGATCTTCAATCTAAGCTCTTCGATCTTCGATTTGGATGGAAGGAATAACAAGATTAAAGTGGAGAAAAGAAGTGAAGAAGTGTAGAGGTCGAGCTCTCAAAATGCCAGCACTTCGTCTCTTCAAAAATTCCCATCTCAAAAATGAAGATAACCCGAGTATTTATAGGAAGATTTTAGGTCGTCCGCCTCTTAAGTCGTTGCCGACTTAATTCTCCCTCCGACCTACGACCTAGCAAAATTGCCGACCTAAAAACCCACGCGACTTAACAACCCACGACCTAACTTATATGCGCGACTTAACAGGGTCTCCGACCTAACACATGCGCAGCTTAACACATGCCGGGTTAACACTTTTGACCTACGACTTATCACATGTGCGCGACTTAACTATGGCCGACCTAACAAATCTACAACCTAACGTACGCGCGACTTAACATGATACGACCTAACGACTTTAGGTTGTCTCCGACTTAACCAAACGCGATTTACGACCTAAGTCCACACAGGGTCTCAACGACTTACGACTTAAATCCCTCAAGTCGCTCGAACGACTTAACTTTCTTAAGTCATTATCTCGCCCATTTTCATAGGTCGGTCACTTCCTTAGGTCGTCAGTTTTCTTAAGTCGCCACTAAAGCTGCGACCTAACTTCTTAGGTCGTTAACTACTTAGGTCGTCTACGACCTAAGACCTAACAAATCTGAATGAAAATTGCAAATGTACTCTAAGTCGCATACGACCTACGTCATACCCTAGGTCGTCCATGACTTACCACTCTAAGTCGCTCACGACTTACCACACACCTTAGGTCGCTCACGACCTAAGACTTGTTCAAATTTCTGCCCAAACTTCATGAAGACTTATCGACTCTAATAATACCGGATTTTTCGATCCGTAAAAATACGGGTCGTTACAATTGGAATTCGTATATGAATACTTTTTAAGTATTGAAAAGAGTATATGTGAATAGATAAATATATTTATACAAGAATATAGAGGAAGTTTTAATTAATAAAGTAGTATTAATTAATGAAGTGTTGATTTATAAAAGAACTTTTTTTAGATAAAAAGATGTTTTTCTAATAAGAAGGGTTTTTAATTAATAAAAGATAGATTAATTAGAAAGAGATTAAAAGTCGTTTATGAGACCTGACCATGCCTTGCATGAAATGATAGTGCAGGTATGCTACTTGCTTATGAGAATGTATTCAGGACATTGTTCCCTTATGCGATCATTCTCATTATTATTGATTAAGACCAAATTCATCGACTCAGTCTTCGAGAGACCGAGATCGGTAAGTGTTCTACTTATCGAAAACCACTTCAAGGCCGAGATATAGGTTCTCCATTTGCAAGTGAATGAAGGAAACCATGTGTAGTTCTGTAATCTATTGAGATGATGGAATCCATATGGGATCCATTATGTGATCGAGTTTTGTTGAAAACTCGTGCGAAGATGCCGAATGTAGCCTCGAAATCGGTAAAATGACTAAAGACATAGTAGGATGCATGATCTTGGGATTTAGCTGACCCCTGGGTGGTACGACAACTCCATATCTAGAGCATGCTTATAGATGTTGCTAGCGGGGAGTTGTTGATACTTGGTACACATTGTTCACACGAGTTTACGGATAATGGCCAAGTTGTGTTTACCTTATGGTATATTTTATCTAGAGATATATGGCGCTTAGAAGGTATTTTTCGATCCTTGTCATAGAAGATCGGTCTCATTGAGGAGGTCTCCGTGGAAATCCATTTATACAAACATACCTTAGCGGTTTTGTCTGTATATCTAAATATGCTGTCATATGTAACCAATATAACCATTTCAGCTATGATTTATATTTATATTGAACACCCTAGACATTATTATAATATCACTAAATTTTCTTATAAAATGGTTCGATTATCATAAGCTAAAAACCTGTCTATGTTTAAATGCGGCGTGGTCTTATGAGATACCTTTATTCTATAAAAGAGTTTTACAAATATAGTAATTCAAATTACTTGAGTTTCCTCACGTTGGTTTACCAGACTGATCTGGGTGTTATTCTTCTTATAATGCTTGATATTAGCCCCATGTGTATTTCCAAATATCATTGATGATTCATTGGAGCTCTAGGAGAGGGGCTGGAGTATTACCTACCGTAGATTTTATTTCCACTGCATTGCTTTGTTTATTTTTATATCAGCAATTGTGAGGATGGGTTGTTATAACTATCCAAGCTGATGATAGGTTAGTTTACTCTGATTATTGTGTCTATACAGTTTTCCTTTGTAAAAGTATCATTTTGATATTATATGTCATCGTTCCGTGGTGAGATTCTAATATTGTGTTCTCTTCTTTCTTTTTCCTTTCTTTTCTTCTTTTATTTTACCCAAACGTTCTGCCTTTGCGGCACTTGGGTACTCGGCACGTGAATACCGTGGATGTATTAGTGTCGACATTCGGGGGTCGAAAACGACGAACGTTACATTCTGGTATCAGAGCTGAAGGTTAAGCGAGAACCTTGGCTTTGGTTGGGTATAAGTTATTAAGAGATAGGGTAACAGATGCCTTATTATAAGTTTGATTGTATTATACATATGAGAGCATATTTGTTAGTGCTATAAACAAATTTTGTATTGTATTGATTGATCTACTGAGTGCTTATGGATTCTGATCGATGCGTCCGATCAGTGTTATGGATAGGGATTCCTAAACACTTAAACAAAACAAAACCGATACAGTATTATTTTCAGAATTGCTAAATGAAATCATTTTACCTAGGATTATATTTTATATAAAAAAATAATTTTCAAATAATTAACATAGTTATTTATAATATATTCATTTGTTTGGAAATGATAATATTAAATTATATCATTTATTGCTTGATTAGTCGTGCTCGGCTTGTTTATGGTCATTGACTGATGTTTATTAAATTTACCTTTTTCACAACATGGGTTAGGTAGATAGTAATTTATGGAAACACCGAAACAAACTCCTTGTGAATTAAGTTTCACAATTTGCCTATAAGGCATTCGATGATAATTGGGTTAAAAAGCTTAACTTAAATAAAAGGCTCTTAGCATAATCCAAAAGAAGGTAAGAAAAAAAGATAAACGCTTATAAAATTATTTAATACAAGAAAGTAAATTTATATAGATATAACATATACAAATATGATTTATATAGATATGACTTATATAAATATGGTTTATATAAATATGACTTATAAAATATGACTTATGTGGATATGACTTATATAAATATGGTTTATATAAATTTGACTTATATAAATATGGTTAGTATAAATATGAATTATAAAGGATTTAAATTGAGAATTTGTGAACTTAAATCCTGGTGTTTTTGGAAATGGTTTCTAAGGGTTTTTGAGAAAGAAATAATAGTATGATTTATAACTATTCTAAAGGACTAATGGTATTAAAAGAGCCTTAAGATTTGTTCAAGTTCGAGATTAATTTCAGAAACAAAAAATCAATTCGGGAAACAAAGTGTTTTTAAGTTAGCTAGTTCGAGTGTCTCGAAAGTGACTAAAAATGTGCAGGAGACTGTTTGGTTGGAAATCACTTCTCTTAAGTATTACCCATCTTAGTAAAGAGGAAATATGATACTATTTGGTAGAACCCAGTTCCTTGTATCATTTTGTTATTACTCGATATATATAAATATTTTTCATGGATTTTAAAAGAAAATATTTTGGAAATTGGTTTTGAAATTGATTTTGGTTATATCCCGAAAAGTAAGATTTGATTTCTAAAAGATATATGTATATATTATTATTTCAAATGACTTGAAATAAAACCCGGAGTTAAGTACTTAAAAGTTGTTTTTATTAAGTTATATTATGGTTGCATGTATCCTTAGCATTAAGGTAGTTTAGTTGTGCATCTTATTATGGTATGTTATTAGTTTTCAATTATTGAAATAAAATAAAAATTTCCATAATTCTAGATATCGGAAACTTCTGAATTAATATAATCGAGGCTAAGTATTTTTGTGAAAATATAAAACTTTTATAACTCTTAATTTGAAAAGATATTAAATTAAAACAAGTTTAAAAAGTTATTCAGCATTTTTGTTAAATAGGGCACTCTATGTTATTGGGACAACTAATAAACATCTTAACTTTAGGGTCTTCTAAGGAAAGTAGACTCTAGTCTTGAGTTTGGATACCAAAGTCCTACTCTACCTAGCTACTTGCCTAGCCCGATGAGTAAAGGAGTTTAGATGGTTGACTCAATTTTAAGATCCAAATTTATTTTTGGTCTTCATCGAAATTTTTGAAAGTAAAATTGTAAAGAATGTTTTGTATATACTTTTAGGAAGTAGTAGAGTATTATACTAGTAATGGGCCTAAGTCTTGAAATATTTTAAAATGAAATTATGTTTAAGGAAATGTTTCTAAATAAATTTAAGTCGTTATAGAAATGTTTATAAACTTAGTCAACATTTTATGAAATGTTTTATAAATAATCTGAGTAGTAAAAGAGAATACTATTTGGGTAAATGAATATGAACTTAAGACAATGAAATGTTTTATAAATAAAGTTGTGGCTTTCTGAAATGATTATGTAATTAAGTAATATTTTATAAAGATAATTCTTTATGAAATGTTTATAAACTTAAGTAATATCTTAAGAAATGTTGCATAAATGATTTTAATATTACATAAGAAATGATTTTGTGTAAATAAATGAGAATTAGGAAGAAATTGGTGTGGTTAAGTAACTAACTGAGTTAAGTGCGTGAGTTGCATGTAGATCATTTTATTCGCATGATAGTTCTTGTTCTAAGATTCGAGTACATGATTTCAAGATGGTATACACCGATCGAAACAAGGATTTTTCACTAGATTTTTGATGGCGCACACTTGATACGGATTCTTGATTTGATCCCTAAGTTTTAGTTTATCACTATGAAAGGAGAACGGCCAATCAAGGAACCAGATCGGAGTCTGCACTAAAGAAGTCGAGTGAGATATACTAGGTCGGAAGTGAAATATATGTGATCGAGCAAATGGTTAGATCAATATTGTGTATAGATGAATATTACATCATACAAGCTTAATTAAAATGTAACGACCCGCCTCTTTAAGCATCAAAAGTCGACACCAAACACTACCACTGTGTTCCAATATCACGCATCCAATCGGCAAAAGGGCAGATTATTATGGTAGACAAAAAGAAAAGACTAGAGAACAGAGAAAAATAGAATCTCACAGCGGAATCGAAAACATATAATATAACAAGGACAATAGAAGCTGTCACTCCAAATATACATAGTATATCAGAGTTAAAAACAAACCTTATCAGCTGGATAGTTATAAAATCCTGACCTTGCAAATGCCAATAGGTATATTTTATAATACAGCGAAAAATTAAAACACTACGATGGGTGAATCTCTACCTCCCCTCCAATATCTCCATATCACCAAAGCCAACCTAGGAAAATACTCGGTCTGACCCGAGCAGTATAATAAAATAACACACAAATCAGTATGGAAATACCAGCGTGAGATAACTCAAATAATGGGGAACATATAAAGTTCTGTGAGACCACACCACTAACGCGGAATGGGTTTTCACCTTACAAGAATAACATCCATACATGCAAGAGCAGAAATAAATATCGAGAACAAATCCAAATATGAATGAGCATAAATAATATTAAACCAGACTTGAAAGAATGGAAATAAACCAAGTAAAATCAAAACTGGACAGAATGGATAAAACAAGGAAAACAGTCCAACTTGATAGAATGGACTAAAAATAGTAACTATCCAAACTTGATAGAATGGATAGAATAAGGTAACAGTCCAACTTTGATAGAATGTACTAAATCAATATTTAAATGGCGCGATGAGGATTTGGCTCTACTCGTGGCAATTTAAAGCTAAAATAGATTTATTGTTTTCGAATCAAATAAGGAAAGGAAAATTTCCAATAAATGACAAGGAGAGTGCGGCCCCCTTAAATATACCTCTAGTAATATACTCTTGAGAAGGTCATATACTAGGTGACCTCCTAGGGAAAAGTACCAACCGGACCCTGCCAAACCTTCCCGAGAATCCGAATATTTCACATCTAAAACACAAATCGTTTTTCACATGACGGTACAAAAAAATCTAGATGAGATGTGAAATACCCTTTTAATGGGAGCAACCCCACATAGCTGGATGCCCCTTAGCTCTTTGGATTTAGCCATTTCCAATAAAGGATAACAAAGCTCAACAGAGCAATAAATCATCTTAGAATGACGATAATAAAGAAGCTGAAGTAACCGATAGCTCAGATACCAACTATCAACGATATAAAACGATCATATATGGAAATTAAGTCTTGTATACTTATCACCACTCATTGAATTCAAACTTGTACTATTTCTTGGTTATCAATAATACCGGACAAGTCAAGGTAGTGTTATCTAAAATTCATGTCCAACGATTATTCTTAACTTTTGAAATAGCGACAAGTTTACTTCTTCGATGTTTAATGCTAATTATATAAATAAATCGTTTCCATATAAGTGATTCGCTTTACGGAAATAATTTATTTCCATAAACGAATCAAACATTTAATTTTAAAAAAGAACCAAACTTGTGCTTGATTTCCATATTTCTATATTGGTAAATTACTTTTAGAATTAGTTCCTGATTGTTGAAACGTTAAGAGAATAATTTTTCCAAGTGCGCGACCCCGAAGGCCTAAACCAACATCAGACCAAACACCTAGAAGATTATCCAACTTAACGTCCCAATAATCGAGTTCCAATTCCTTTTTATAACTTTAAAACAATATTAATTATCCCGAAAGATAATTAATCACATTTATAATCTCTTTAAAATAAAATAATCCATTGTCTTCAATACAATAGATAATTATTTCCAATCACTTTTATAACATTGGTAAATTAACTCTGATATCTTTTTTAAATCAGTTTATTAAAGCAATTTTATTATATTAGTTAATTTACTTAAATCACTTTTATTAAATCGATTGATTCACTTTAAATACCAATAATTGAAAAGATTAATTAAATTCAAATAATCATTAGTTAAAAATGAATAAGTCATTTCAAACATCATTTATTAAAATGATATGTAATTTAAAATTCCATTAATTGTTAAAACAATTAATTAAGTTCAAATAATCATAAATTAATTGGATTAATTAAATTTAAATCCTCATTAGTTACAATGATTAATTAAAACATCATTTGTTAAAATGATTCATTTAACTATAAAACATCAATAATTAAAATGATTTCACTAAATTCGAAATATTATTAGTTAAAACAATTAATTAAATTTAAAACAATCATTAATTAAAATAATTAATAAAATTCAAATATCATTATTTAAATGGTTGATTACATTTAAATATCATTAATTAAAATGATTATTAATTTAAATTATCATTAATTGAAATAATTAATTAAGTTCAATAAATTAATTAAACTCCATTATCATTAATTAAAAGAATTAATTAAACTCAAATAATCATTAGTTAAAACGATTAATTATGTATAAAATATCATTAGCAAAAATGATTAATTAAATTTAATCATAAACCAATTTTAAACATCATTTATTAAATTGGTTAATTAATCTCAAAATCATTAATTAAAATGATTAATTAATTTCAATTATCATTAATAAAAATGATTAATAAACGTTCAATATTCTTTTTAGCAGAAACACAAGCTCAAGTTCATAAGATGGGGTTTTAGGGATGAAATTGAATTATTGACAATATAGCGAAACCGATGTAACGACATTTAAACTATTAAATGGAATATCAGTAATTAATTTCAATTAACCATCAATAAAAACATATGGATGTAAATAAATAATATATTGGTGAGAAACCTCCTTTGGGTCTCTTTATAGGTTTTTCCTGGTTTATACGATCAAATTAATATGTCAACCATTTTCCAAACGGAAATTCAACCAAACAATCGATCAAACAGTTTGATTAACATCCAAGTAATCCATAAACGTTTATAATACCATTGATATGATATAATAAAATTAAATGTGAGTCAAACTCACATTGATTTTCGTTTCCGCCGAAATGTCCCGATTTCGGACTAAAACCGAATGGTCGTTCGAGTTTAGCCTAAGTTTCCACATGCTCCAAATCCAACCAAATTAACTCCATTGTGAAGATCTCGACGATAAGAGTCCAACACAAAAAGGCGTTCGAATCTGACCTCGTATGAGTAAGATACGAATTTGATAAGTTAACGATAATTTAAAATTAAAATTTAAACAACTTATATACATTTAAAATAATACCCATACCTACCTTCTTCTTCTCCCTCACTCAAACTCTCATGTGCATGCACAGAGCATCGTGAGCGCATGGCCAACGACGACCATCCCTCCACTAAAACGACCAACGATCGCTCCGACGAACCTATCTTCGAACAAGCATCTCAACGCACCCCCTCAAACTCGCCCGCGTTCGCCAATCAAAATTGCGACCCGTTCACTGCCTCGCCGACCCCACGATGACACGATCAGCAATACACCAGCAGACTTCACCAAAATCTGCCAATCGAAGCTCTATCCCATTAGAAACCCATTACTACCTTCAAATTCCCCTAACTCTATCTGTATTTCGACAATCCTCAACCCTGGGCACGTCTGACATAGACATGTTCGACTAGTGGGTGCCGTAACCCACAAACGACATCAGGACTTGTAGATGTAGCTAAAACGAGCTCAAAGATTTAAGTTTTAGGATTTTCCTTTGAATATATATTTTGTTTTTGATTTTTAAACTTTCCAATTTGAAAGAAGAGCTCCATTTCATCTCCAAGCAAGTTTAAATAGAGGGAAAAGGAGTATGGCTGAGAACGTGGGGGTATGGGGCAAGTATGCAATGGGTATGGCAAGCATAAGGCTGATATAAATATATTTATATTATTTTAATTTTTAAAATATTCCACAAAACATACCCGAAAATCTCAAACTCCAAACAAGGCGTGTTGCCTGGCGTTCTATATGTTATATCCCTATTTCGAACGTAGTGGAACTTGTTTTGAGACCTAATTCGATCGTATGCAGAAGATAGCTTTTTGGACCCAGTTATTATATTAAATTTTCGATATTAATTTCAACGTGTTTCAATCTCACACGACCAAACGATACGTCTGATTGCTACGAAATTCGACGGCGTAATATAATTCACTATTACGGATTCAATGAAACTAGTTTCGTCGAAATCCGAGATTGTGCCCAGAACGACAATTTCAAAGATTTAAATATTTAATTATCGATATTTATCCAATCTATTTATATTTTTAAATAAATTTAAAAATTGAATTCACCAATATTGTTCATTAATTAAAAGGAGTTAAATTAAAATATTAAATCCATTTAATTAACATTTAATTCACAATTCAAATATTTAATTATTCATTATATTTGAATTATAAATTATTAAATTCCAAAATTCAATTATTTAAAATATTTAAAATTAATTAAACATTTAAAATTAAATAACCAAAATTTTGAGTCATTACATTCTACCCCCTTACATGAATTTTGTCCTTGAAATTCCTAAGGAAGAAAATGTTCCAAACCCTAAAGTTTTAAACTATTAATTAAAATGAGTTATTAAACTTATTTTCAAAACTAATTACCTAGAATATGTTCTAAAATTTCTATGTCTTTTAAATTCATTCACCTATACCAACTAATTCTCTTTTGTTCATTTATTCCAAGATATAATCCCGAAAATCAAATTTTAGTTGTCAAAATTTTTCCAAAATTCTTAAAATTTTCCAACTCATAAATTTTCGCTAGCGTCTCCTTTGTGCGGCTCGATCGGTATAATTACAAATCGCCTTTACGGGCTTCAAACCAATCGAGGAAAACAAAAGCCAAGTGACCTCCCATATCTTTGGCATAAAATCATCAATCGATTTAAATTTTCTAATTTATTACGTACCTTTTTTGTGTTTGATTTATATTTTGGAAGGTAATTTATCATCTTTATGCAAATTCAGGTGCACAAGAATCAAATGGAAATCTCTTGCATACATGTACTTATATAATCTAAAAGAAAATCAGACTGACTAAAGCAATATGATGTAACTCTACATGCAACAACTAGTCTGATATAAATCTACATGCAATCGACAACCATATCTCAATCATATGCAACAAAATACAGAGAATATTTTGTAATAGATGATATGCATCCAATTATTTCAAATGACAAATTAAGATCTAAATTCCTAGATTTTCCAATTCAAAAATCTATTTTCAAATTTCTCAAACGAGAAAATCAAAGATCAAAAATCAAATGACAAGGAGGGAATTCCTCCAAATAAATTATGGTGAAACTCTAGAATCAAAACAACATGGAGCGTCCAGTGGTATTCCGGTTCCTCTAAAAAAACATCAGCTAGAGTGAATAAATATCATTCCTCTCCCAAAATCCTCAAAAATCACCTTTTCCAAATCATCGGGACTTAGTTCCTAATAACAACAATTCGAAATCCTCTACCTATAAATTTAAACTTTATAGACAATGGTATAAAAATTACACAACAAATCAATTTAATTCAATCAAATCGAATCAATCAATTCCGTGAAGGAATATACTAACACTAATAGTAAATAAAATTCCATAAGGGAAAATTTACCACTTAACATTGTTTCAAAATGTCAAATGATAAGTAACAAATCTTAACTTAGGTTCAAAATTTTCTTAATTGTCCAAAAATATAAATAATTTTCTAAGCATATCGTTTTTCTCATTAGCCTTTGGTTATTGCTCAGAAGATTATCCAAACTAACTCGGACAGAATGGAAAGTTATACTCTATATTTTATTAGTTTCTTAATTATATTAATATTTTTCAAAATCACTTATTTTTTCACTTAGTATTTTATCCAATACTAAAATCATTTATGAATTATTTCATAAATTCTCACTGAAGTTTTAAAATATTCTATAAAGTTATTTCTTTATAGAACATGAAATAATATCTTATTCCCCTTTATTTACCTATATAATACTCTTCTATATCCTAAGAGTACATACAAAATTTATTTTACTTTTTCTTTTAAAGATCTGGATAGAGATCAAATCAAATTATGGTTTCTTCAAGCCGAGTCAACCTATTAACCTTCTTACTTAATTTGACCCAATTTAAACTTGTGTTAAATTATCCTATATTTTCTCTAGGGGAAAAATCTTATTTATCAAAACAATCTCTTATTAGAAATACTTTCTATTGTTAAATCGATTTCCTTTTTTTGGAACTTAAAATTTGGGTACCCGTTTTTAATTTCAAAAACTCATTCTCTTGAAAGCATATTGCATATTATTATCTTTTTATATAATAACTTCAAATGATTTATTTATTAAAACATTACTTTGGGTTTATTTGAATTTTTGAACTCATTTCGATCGCACAATGATAAAGAAAATAATTTACTAAGTACTCCACAACATTCACTTGAGCAAACATCTGATCGTTATTTAGAAGATTATTCAAATTACCACAAAACTAATCGAAATGGTTTCCTCCTAATTATCCCAAAAGAAAATGCATCTTTTTTTTAATTTTACTTCCTAAAATATTTTCACTTTCAATTATTTTCAAAAGAACTGCTATTTCATTTTCTCAAAAACCTTTTTAAATTATTTTCAAAAATTCAGGGATCTAAATTCATAAATTCTTTTTAAACACATTTCACAAACTAAATTTATATAGAATTTCCTTTATATAAAAATCATTTCATATTATAGTAGTTCCTCTTTATTATAATCAAATTTTCTCCAATGTTTATTATCTAAATGTTTTATCTTACCATTTAGACTATATTTACAACTTTTTTTTATGTTCAATCCCTAACTTACTATTATTAAATGATGAGTTTTTAACTTAATCATATTCTTCAAACACCTTACAGTCAAATTGTGAAAATTAATTCACAGAGGGTTTGTTTTAAATCAAGTGATAAATGCTACTAATTAAACCGAGCACAATTTAACAACTAACAAGCAACAATTAATGCCTCTTATTTAAATTAAGCATAATCGAACTAAGAATAGTGATAATAAATAAATATCATCACATTTAAACCAACTCACTTTATAACTATATATATAATGTTTTGAAAATTATTCATCTATATATACTAGAAATATAATCCTAGGCAAAATATTTAATTTGCCAAATTTCAAAATTTTCAATACCATGTCCGTTGGCGTTGGTCAAGCGTTTAGAAACCCCTATCGATACCATTGCGTCTCACAACTCAGCCAGAATTCATAAAAACTCAATAGACCAATTAACAGAATACGTTTTTATAACATTAACAAATACACTCTCGTATATGTAATACTCACATACTCATTATAGGGTGCCACTTACCCTATCTCTAATGAGCCAAACCCTACCCAAGCCAAGGTTCTCGCTTAACCTCGCGCTTTGATACCATGCTGTAACGACCCTCCTTTTTAAGCATCGAAAGTCGACACCGAACACTACCACTATGTTCTAATGTCGCGCATCCAATCGACAAAAGGGCAGATTGTTAGGGTAAATAAGAAGAAAAGAATAAAGAACAGAGAAAAATAGAATCTCACAGGGGAATCAACAATATATAATATAACAAGGACAGTAGAAACTGTCACTCCAAACATACAGAGTATATCAGAGTTAAAATCAAACCTTATCAACTGGACAGTTAAAAAATCCTGACCTTACAGATGCAAATAACTATACCATATAATACAGTGAAAAATTAAAACACTACGAAGGGTGAATTTCCAACCCCCCTCCAAGATCTTCATATCACCAAAGCCAACCTGGGAAAATACTCGGTCTGACCCGAGCATTATAATAAAATAACACCCGGACCAGTCTGGAAATACCAGCGTGAGATAACTCAAATAATAGGGAACATATAAAGTTTTGTGAGACCATGCCGCTAATGCGAAACAGGTTTTCACCTCACAAGAATAACATCCATACAAGCAAGAGCAGAAATTAATATTAAGAACGAATCCAAATATGAATGAGCATAAATAATATTAAACTAGACTTGAAAGAATGGAAATAAACCGAGTAAAATCCAAACTGGACAGAATGGATGGAACAAGGAAAATAGTCCAACTTGATAGAATGGACTAAATAAAGTAACTATATAAAATTGATAGAATGGATAGAATAAGGTAACAGTCCAACTTTGATAAAATGGACTAAATAAAGTAACTATCCAAACTTGATAGAATGGATAAAATAAGGCAACAGTCCAACTTTGATAGAATGGACTAAATCAATATTTAAATGGCGCGATGAGGATTTGGCACTACTCGTGGCAATTTAAAGCTAAAATAGATTTATTATTTTCGAATCAAATAAGGAAAGGAAAATTTCCAATAAATGACAAGGAGAGTGCGGCCCCCTTAAATATACCTCTAGTAATATACTCTTGAGAAAGTCATATACTCGGTGACCTCCTCGTGAAAAGTACCAGCCGGACCCCGCCAAACCATCTCGAGAATCCGAATATTTCACATCTAAAACCCTAACCGTTTTTCACGCGACTGTACACAAAAAATATAGATGAGATGTGAAATACCCTTTTGATGGGAGCAACCTCACATAGTTGGACGCCGCTTAGCTCTTTGGATTTAGTCATTTCTGACAAAGGATAACAAAGCTCAACGGAGCAATAAATCGTCTTAGAATAACGATAATAAAGAAGCTGAAGTAATCGATAGCTCAGATACCAACTATCGAGGATATAAAACGATCGTATATGGAAATTAAGTTTTGTATGCTTATCACCACTCATTGAATTCAAACTAGCACTATTTCTTGGTTATCAACAATACCGGACAAGTCAAGGTAGCGTTACCTCAAAGTCATGTCCAACGATTATCCTTAACTTTTGAAATAGCGAAAAGTTTACTTCTTCGATGTTTAGTGCTAATTATATAAATAAATAGTTTCCATATAAGTGATTCGCTTTACAGAAATAATTTATTTCCATAAACGAATCAAACATTAACTTTTAAAAACAAACAGAAGTTGTGCTTGATTTCCATATTTCCATATTGGTAAATTACTTTTAGAATTAGTTCCTGATTGTTGAAACATTAAGAGAATAATTTTCAAAGTGTGCGACCTCGAAGGCCTAAACCAACATCAGATCGAACACCCGGAAGATTATCCAATTTAACATCCCAATAATCAAGTTCCAATTCCTTTTTATAACTTTAAAACAACATTAATTATCCCAAAAGATTTTATAGCTTTGCTTGTCGTGTCATATCAATTTTAGCTCTCATAGCTTTGCTTGTCGGAACAACATTTAAAACAACATTAAAACAACATTTAAAACAACATTAATTATCGGAACGTTAGCTCTCATAGCTTTGCTTGTCGTGTCATATCAATTTTAGCTCGATCCGGACTCGGAAAAAATTCGTCGATATCCATAGTGAGCCTGCGTATAACCGATCTCCAAGACGAACTGTCATTGGTTTCTAGTCAAGTTCTTGGTGTCACGGCCTTGCCAAAAGGCGGGATACCATTTTCCCCCCAAAGTACGTCTTGTGTGAACATGACGTGCTTTGAAATGCTGCATCCTTCATTCTGAAAAAGTTCTATCTGATTCGTTGAGTAGTTGCTGTCTTTTCGTTAAAAGATGTAACCTTCGATTGATTTCCAGTAATATAAATGTTGATTTGTTGACTGCCAATGATTATGTAGTGCATTGTTGTAACTGAGTGTCGAGTGCTAGCGATTTGTTGTTCGCTGTTGTAATTGTCATCAGGTGAGCATTCAATTCTTGTAAATTTTGAAAATTGAATATTAGTTCGTCATACGTGTACGTATGTTAACCTGACTCCCATCAACGTTTGCACGTTCATGGGTCGTTGTCAAGTTTTTTTTATCGAGTTTCGTAACGATCCTCTCTTGGATCGATGTGAAATTCGAGTTGCAACAACGTTCGATGGTTGTTTTAAGTCCTTCCTTTGTATCGATCCTCTCCTGGATCGATATGAGATGTTGGAATGTATGCTCCGTATCGATGGATACGTCATATTGGGTCTCGGACTGGCGGATACGGGAGTAATGCTTTGTATCGATGGAGTCGAATGATCCAGACATAATCATGTAGTGATGCTTCACGGAGGATATGTCATTTCTTATTCCTTTATTCAATAAGAATCCCCGATTGTGGATAATCTTTGATAGGAGTCATCCATGACTCTTTTTCTAGATCCGTCTCCAAGATCTAGTTGATCTTCATATGTCAATGCCTAGAATAATAAGCATTTCAACTGGGACAAAGTCTATTTATCGTGCATCCCCAGAACTGGCTAGCTTGGCGAGTGATTCGGCCTTTTCGTTTAGTTCTCTGATGATTTGTGTAGTGGTGTAATAGTCGAAGCCGGCTAGTAGCTTTTTGACCCGGTTGAGATAAGGAGCAAGACGTTGCCCCCTAATCAGATAATCTTTCCTAACTTGGCATACTACTAACCAGTAATCACATAAGACATGTAAAGTTTCCACTCGTAGTTTTCTTGCAAGTTTGAGCGCCAAGGCTTCATACTTAGCTTCGTTATTTGTCGCAGGGAAGTTGAGTTTCAGGGTGTAGCAGATCGTTCGTTCCTCAGGAGTCATTAACGCAACTTCGATGTTAGGAAGCTGATTATTGGAAGTTCCATCGGTGTACGTTCTCCATCGGTTGGACGGTTCTCCACTGTTCTTCGGATAGTCGTCTGATGTGGTGGATTCAGATATGAAGTATGCTAATGTTTGGCCATGAAGAGCTCTCCGAGGGAGATAAGTGATATCGAATTGGCTTAACTTGATACTCCATTTGAGTAACTTTTCAGACATCTAAGGTTTCTATTGGACCTATCGCAACGGTTGGTCGATATGGACGTTAACGGGGTGAGCTTGTCAATAGTCAGCCTTCATCATATAATGGTCTTTTGATTTGTTCCTCTTTACATAGCATTGCGACGCTTATGGCGTGTGTTGACACGGCCCAATTGATGTATAAATCTTCGCGATCCAAAGGTTTGGGTAAAATGGGAGGTCTCTTTAAGCGATCTATCAAAGCTGCTTGGTTGTCCTCGGTACATGGGTGTCTCTAATTGTTGGAATTTTCTAGAAATTAGTCTTGATTCTATGAGAATTGATGAAGAAAACAAAGAATCTTTCTGATGTAATGGTGAAAGAGCATTTCAAAGGATCGAGTTTCATCCTGCATTTTTCGGAGAGCGCTGAATACCTCTGTCAGGTCATCGATATGGTCGTTTAAAAGTCGTGATTTCACGAGCATATTAACCACATCTACTTTCATCGATCGGCCAATATGATTTTTGAATGATCTGTTAATCGTCCTTTGGTAAGTAGCATAAGCGTTCTCAAGTTTGAATCCAGGGATTTCAGCATAGCACTATAGGCCCAGGTCAATAATGAAACATTTGTATTTTTGTTCTTGGACATGCTTCAATATCCGATTGTATCTGAAGTTTGCATCCATGGATGACAGTAATTCATGTCTGATGGTCGGGTCCATCAGTTGGTTGATCATTGGGAGTGGAAAGCTGAGCTTTGTCATACCCCATGCAAATCTGAGTAGTTGACGTATGTCCTCCACTCTCTGTTCGTTTTTCTTATAAGTAAAGGATTGGATACTCATTTTGGTTGGGGGGCATCATGGATAAACCCACTGGTTTTGAGCAGATTCGCCTCCTCTTTAAGTACAACAGATCTCTCCGAATCCATGTCGCATCGTTTTTGTTCACCGAGACATGCCTCGGGTCGACATTTAATGCAGGGTTCTTCATAGCTAGCAAGAGTCCATATATATATGTATGTATGTATGTATGTATGTATATGAGATCGAGTCCAAGCGAACACATCAAGATTCACCTGAAGTAAAACAGTTGACTCTTTCTTCATCATTGCGCAGAGTTGTGATCTGATCTACAATACTCGTGATGGGTTGTAGGCGCCTCATGTGTTTATTTGCAATGGTAAACGATCAGGCTTATAAGGACGTTGAATCAAAGGATTAGTAGAACTTAGCCTTGTACTACATGCTGCTACATAGCTGGCTCCAGCTTTGAGATTGAATTTACTTATGTTTCTGAATGATGCGCTTTTCATGCAATGTACCTGCGATCCATTGCTCATCGGAAGGGTCAGAATGATGATCAGTTGCCCATAAGTCCGGGTATTGATCTGATGACTCTATCTCTAGGCATCCTTTCGGTCGCAACCTAGAGTTGTTATGAATATCAGGCATGGGTCATAGGTTCAAGTTGTCATAATCAACTCTCGGATAATTACTCTTTTGCCCCCAGTTTCGGGTTGACGGATGCGTTACACGGACGGTCTAGTCTCGTCCTAGCTGTGTCTATATTGTAGTTTAAGCTTCAAGAACCAGAGTTGACTGATGAATGGTTGAATCATATCAATCTTATCCTCTTGTTCGTGCCCCCAAGTCTGGGGAATATCTCGATAAGTGGCAGGGTAGATAATGTCTGCTTCAATTCTATATTCTATCCCATTGAACCATGGGATCGAGTTAACCGATGAAGGCTGAGTCGTGCCTATCCTGTATTATGTTCTAGTTCTTTCCACTTAGCGGAATACATTGTTACTTTTGCCGACATTCGGACATAAGCTAGATTCTGGACGGTCAATGACATTCACTTCGCTGCTTATGTCGCCATACTCTGGGCGAAAACTGAGGAGTGAATCGTCCAGTTAGATCCAATGCAGGATCGATGCTTCCCTTGTCGAATCCAGGGTAAGAGTCAGTGTGCAAATGTTTAGGTTGCACTTGTTTTGAATTGTTCTTTTAATCGAATCATGGTAAAAGTCAGAGAATGAATGGTCACATTGCATTCTCTGGGAGTTAGGAAATTAACTACATCCATTTTGGTTTACATTCTCCCATCGGAACTTGGGATAATGTCAGCTCAAACGCAGTCAGGTCATGCCCATCCGGTTTCACGCTTTTCCAAATAGATCGAAGGAAGGCGACGGAGGACGAATGGTCAAGTCACACTCACTCATGGTTTATTCTTTTATCCATGCTCTGTTGGTCAAAGGTATTCGATGGACGTTCGGGTCACATCGATTTGTAGTCGAAGAGGAACGATATTGACCGTTGATTCAACGACACGATGTAGAATGCTCGAACCTCATTTCCTATCGATCCAATGGTATGACATGAAAGGTGCAGATCGATATTGCCCGTCGATTCGGCGGTATGATATAATTGGTTGCCCAGGACTTCGGGCATCATTCTGATTGGTTAGCATTAGGGTCTCCTTGTAGTCGTTGCCTTAAGTTGTAAAGGACGCTAAGCTGGAGATGTAGCGAGTCACCTTTTTCTTCTCTCGGTGATTTGTACTTCTGCCCCCAGTCTTGGGTTAGCAGAGTTAGTTCGTGGATGGTCTAATTGAACCTGTAGTGAGTTTACACTCCTCACGTCAAGTTTAGGTCAGAGTTGGTGAATGAATGGTCGAATCACATTCATTCGTTCGTCTATTCCTGTAGCCACACTTTGGGGATCAGAGTCAGTTGAAGGGCCATTCATCACACCTATTTGATGTTTATACCCCTGTCCACACTCTGGGGATTAAGTTTTTTTTGTAGAAAATGGTCAGACCGCGTTTTCCTCGGTCAATTCCTCTGCCCCCAGTCAAGGGAAAAAGTCGAAGTGTGGTCGGTTAAATTACAACAACTTTGGTTTGATGCTTCTCCCACTGAACTGTAGGAAGGAATTGATTGGCGGATGGTTAGGTCGCATCCGTCCATGTTGCACGCACTACCCGTCGGATCACAGGCGAGAGTTAGCAGATGAACGGTCATGCCACGTTCATTTGCTGTTGGATGGTAGTAATATCAATTCAGAATAGAATATCCAGCTAGGTCCCTTTTTCGAATCTACGCCTCCCTGTCAAATCAAGGAAGAAATTTTGTCTTGTAGGGTTGGAGTGCATCCCTATAAATTTACGTTATGGGTCCCATGCCAGGGATAAGAGTTGATGCTTGGATGGTTGTGTCACGCCCGCTTAGTGTTTGATGGTCGGATCGCATCCAATTTTGTGTGTTAAGTGTGCCCCCATGTCAGGGGAAGATTGGAAAGCAGATGGTCGAACCACATCCGCTTTTTGTACTACAGAACTTGATGAGGAACCATAGCCGATAGATGGACAGTCGAATCACATCCCTTTTGGTATTCATATTCTAAATCATGCTTTGAGGACTGGAGTTGGTTGATGGGTTATTAGTCACACCCAATTGGTGTTTATACTCTAGCCTGCGCTCTCGGGACCGAAGCAAGTTGATGGGTGGTCATTCGCACCCAATTGGTGTTTATACTCCAGTCCACACTCTGGGGACTTAGAGTTAGTTGAAGTTTATTCTCCAGTTCGCACTCTGGGAATCTGGAGTTAGTTGATGTTTATACTCCAGTTCGTACTCTGGGAATCTGGAGTTGTTGATGTTTATACTCTAGTTTGCACTCTGGGAATCTGGAGTTAGTTGATGTTTATACTCCAGTTCGCACTCTGGGAATCTGGAGTTATTTGATGTTTATACTCCAGTTTGCACTCTGGGAATATGGAGTTGATGTTTATACTCCAGTTCGCACTCTGGGAATATGGAGTTGTTTGATGTTTATACTCCAGTTCGCACTCTGGGAATCTGGAGTTGTTTGATGTTTATACTCCAGTTCGCACTCTGGGAATCTGGAGTTGTTGATGTTTATACTCCAGTTCGCACTCTGGGAATCTGGAGTTGTTTGATGTTTATACTCCAGTTCGCACTCTGGGAATCTGGAGTTGTTGATGTTTATACTCCAGTTCGCACTCTAGGAATCTGGAGTTGTTTGATGTTTATACTCCAGTTCGCACTCTGGGAATTTGGAGTTGTTGATGTTTATACTCCAGTTCGCACTTTGGGAATATGGAGTTAGTTGATGTTTATACTCTAGTTCGCACTCTGGGAATCTGGAGTTGTTTGATGTTTATACTCCAGTTCACACTCTGGGAATCTGGAGTTGTTGATGTTTATACTCCAGTTTGCACTATGGGAATCTGGAGTTGTTCGATGTTTATACTCCAGTTCGCACTCTGGGAATCTGGAGTTGTTGATGTTTATACTCCAGTTCGCACTCTGGGAATCTGGAGTTGTTTGATGTTTATACTCCAGTTCGTACTCTAGGAATCTGGAGTTGTTTGATGTTTATACTCCAGTTTGCACTCTGGGAATCTGGAGTTGTTGGATGTTTATACTCCAGTTCGCACTCTGGGAATCTGGAGTTGTTGAGGTTTATACTCCAATTCGCACTCTGGGAATCTGGAGTTGTTGATGTTTATACTCCAGTTCGCACTCTGGGAATCTGGAGTTGTTGATGTTTATACTCCAGTTCGCACTCTGGGAATATGGAGTTGTTGATGTTTATACTCCAGTTCGCACTCTAGGAATCTGGAGTTAGTTGATCAGGTACATGGACGGTTGTATCATATCCACCCTAAGTACGCAAGCGAAGTCATTAGATGGACGGATCCATCCTCCTCGAGCTTGTAAATATTGAAGGCGAGGTCGTTAGATGGACTGATCCATCCTCCTCGGGTTTAGGTTGAACATGGGCGAAGTCGTTAGATGGACGGATCCATCCTCCTCGAGTCCATGTCCGTAAGCTTATACTCCAGCTCACACTCTGAGAGCCGGAGTTAGTTAGAGGATTGTCGTGTTTCAATCCCTTATTGCCGCAGTGTGATGGCTTGCCCCCGAGCTCGGGATTTCACTTTGCGAGTGATCGGTGGAATCCCGATTACTTTCCATTTATCTACCCTCAATGAAGGATGAGATTTAGTTTATGGACGGTTGGATTGCGTCCATGTTCATTTGGATTCCGCTTTTGCCAAGCCTAAGGAGTAAGATTAGTGTTCTGGCAAGCTTTGTGCTCGAGCATAAGAAAGGATGGTCGAACTACATCCACTTTGAGTTGTGTATTTTCCCTTAAGTCGGGTGCAAGGATTGGAGAGCAGACAGTCGAGTCACGTCCAACTTATACTTTGCATTCTTTCGATTGAGCTAAGAAAGACAGTTGAAATAACAGCTCGTGATGGTTAGCGAGTAGGCAGTCATTCGTTGATGACTTTAAATTGAGGGTTGGACCCTGATGAAGTTGGTTTAAGGCATGACTGTTTTGCCGAATTACAGAAGCAAACTGGAGAGTGAACGGTCAAATCATATCAACTTTAAACATGTGTTCTCAAATAATCCCAAGTGTCTAATGTAGGATTGGATGCATGGATGGTGACGTCACGTCCACCCTTGGTGTTATTCTGATTTTACTGGGCATCAGAAGAAGCATAAGTATTTTGGCGAGCTTCAAGTACGAGATGGAGAGTACGTTGTTGGGACACATCACTCTAAGTCTTTCCTAGATCTCCAATTAAATTGCATAGGTGGATGAGTGGATGGTCAGTTGCATCCACTTTGTACTAGAGTCCTGACCTTGTCGGTCTCTTCCGCTTTGATGCCTTGCCCCCAATCAGGGGCATATAGTAGCCGATGAGTAGTTGAATCATGCTCGTCACGATGATACCTCAATGATTTGATCATAGTCCGCGGAGGTTGTTTTGCACCCAATCTTAAGCACTCGGTTACCTGCATCATTTGCAAGTAGTTTAATTCAAGTAGGTCATATTCCGCAACGTAAAAAAAATTGAAATAGAAATAATTCAAAAGAGATCGGATTAAATCTCATTGATAAGTGAAGCGGCGTCGTATGCTTGCTATTCCACTTCGGTCCAGCCCTTCACAGTTGGATGTCTAACGCAAATTGTTTAGTTTGATCAAACTTCTTGATTGATAGGGGTCGGGGGTTCCCAGCCCTTAGTTTTATGGGGCTTGCACATATTGTCGGAGCTATCCTTTCCGGAGCAGCCTTATGGCGTTGGCGTCCACGGTAGCCATCTAAAGAAGAGGAGTTTTCCGATCTAGAGTATGGAGTAGGTTCCCTCCTTATCTCGCCATGTTGATCCTTTATCTGATTCATCAACTCAATATTGGCCTGGACATGTTGGTGTAGTCATCGGCGGCTATCCACCAGTTCTCTTATTAAAGTCTGGAAATAAGCTCTGGTGATGAATTCATTTATGGGTATTGGCAGCAATTGGCTGTGGGCTTTGGATAAATTCGTTGGCTGCCAGCTTCTTCATTCCCTTGAACAATATGAGAAGTAGAACTGGTATGTCTAACCATGAATGACAGTGTTCTTTGAGGAATGGGGGAAGACATCTGCATTTGATGGCATTCATCACTCTTGGTGGAGTCCATGTGCCATTCTCACTTCATGAGGTAGTGTCGGGGGTTGTATTTCCATAGTATACTGACATAGTCAACATATTGAATTTTCACTAGAAATTTTGCAGGTAGGATGGTTTCAATGAATAGGTCTCCACTGGGGAAGATTCTCCGATTGTCATTATGACTAGGTCCATTTTATGGCTACGGGGTCCTGTAATACTGGCGAATGATGTATGTATGATTGTCCAACGTTTGAGTGGTTGGTAACGCCGATTGGACGGCGAGTCGAACCCGAAATTTTTTTTTTTGAAATTTCGTATCGATACGAATTGGACGCAGATGGATCGATACGAACAGCGTGTGAGTATCGATACGAATTAGAGCAGTTGCGATCGATACGAACAGAGCATAGGCGATCGATACGAATAGAGCGATGTGAAGCAGAGCGAGTCGAACAGAGGCTCTCTGATGGATGCGAAGCGGAGCGAGTCGAACAGAGGCTCTTTGATGGATGCGAGGCGGAGCGATTCGAACACATGCTCTTTGATGGATGCGAGGCGGAGCGAGTCGAACAGAGGCTCTCTGATGGATACAAGGCGGAGCGAGTCGAACAGAGGCTCTCTGATGGATGCGAGGCTGAGCGAGTCGAACAGAGGCTCTCTGATAGATGCGAGGCGGAGCGAGTCGAACAGAGGCTCTCTAATGGATGCGAGGCGGAGCGAGTCGAACAGAGGCTCTCTGATGGATGCGAGGCGGACCGAGTCGAACAGAGGCTCTCTGATGGATACAAACATGAAAGTGGCGATCGATACGATCAGAGCGATGCGAAGTAGATCAATACGAACAGAGTGATGCAAAGCAAATCGATACGAACAGAGCACTCTTGATCGATACGAACTTTGACATATTTTATGGATACGAAAACATGGATACGAAAAACACCATATTTTCATGGATACGAAAATATGGATAAGAAAATGACCATATTTTCTGGATACGAAATGATGGATTCGAAAATGACCATATTTTCTGGATAAGGAATGATGGATTCGAAAATGACCGTATTTTCTGGATACGAAATGATGGATTCAAAAATGATCATATTTTCATGGATACGAAATTCACCATATTTTCTGGACTCGAAAACATGGATACGAAATTCATCATATTTTCTGGATACGAAAACATGGATACGAAAATCAACATATTTTCTAGATACGAAAACATGGATACGAAAATCATCATATTTTCTAGATACGAAAACATGGATATGAAAATGACCATATTTTCTGGATACGAAAACATGGATACGAAAATCATCATATTTTCTGGATACGAAAACATGGATACGAAAATCACCATATTTTCATGGATATGAAAAGCCCCATATTTTCTGGATACGAAAACATGGATACGAAAATTACCATATTTTCATGGATACGAAAATATGGATACGAAATGATTGATGAATGCAGTTCCTCTTAGATCTGGAGCAATCTAAATAGAATAGATGGAACCACTTGACGACAGATCTGGATCTCCTCCATAGATTTTTGCAATCCAACTACGGTAGTAGATCCACAGAGCAGGAGAAAAGCAAGGTTTTCTCAATGAAAGCACCATAGTGTTTGTACCAAAATTGGGCACAACACTCTTCGGAAGTTTTTGAAGAGATAAAATGAAGAAATTAAATGGAAAGAGAGGAATTATCTAACAAAAACTCCAAATTTCAAATATGAAAATGATTAAAATGCAAGGAGACACAAGAATTTAGAGTGGTTCGGCGTATCGCCTACGTCCACTATGAAGTTGATAGCTTTATTGATCTTTATTTGAAGTTTACAAATAAATTCAGTGAGTTACAGCAGATAATTATGATTTGCAGCAGTGAATTTCGTTATTGGCAGCAGCAAGGGAGTTTAGATCTGGATCCGGCAGAGTATGGGCGTTGGAGAATTCAAAGAAGAAGAAGCCCCTTTTCTACATGCCCTGGGGCTCTATTTATAGGTGTAGGAGGCTGATATTTCGCTAAGATCTCGGGGGACTTCTTCTGGCACGTGAGTAAGCCGCGCGACCAAGCCCGTGAAGTTTCGGCCCGATCCGTGATCGATACGAACGGATTTCGTATCGATCAAGATTGCGTCCGATGGAGTCGAAATTTGGCTTGAACATTCTTTATGTTGTACATAAGCTTCTGTAAAAATTTCATAGCATTTGGACTTGTAAATCATGAGATATGATCGATGCAAGTTGGAGTTTTTCCATCCGCGATCGATACGAACGAATTTCGACTCGGTCAAGACTTGCTCCGATCGAGTCGAAATTTGGCAGGAACATTCTTCATGTTGTACTTAAGCTGCTGTGAAAATTTCATAGCATTTGGACTTGTAGATCATGAGATATGATCGATGCAAGTTGGAGTTTTTCCATCCGCGATCGATACGAATGAATTTCGACTCGGTTAAGACTTGCTCCGATCGAGTCGAAATTTGGCAGGAACATTCTTCATCTTGTACTTAAGCTACTGTGAAAATTTCATAGCATTTGGACTTGTATATCTTGAGATATGATGATGCAAGTTGGAGTTTTTCCATCCGCGATCGATACGAACGAATTTCGACTCAGTCAAGACTTGCTCCGATCGAGTCGAAATTTTTCAGGAACATTCCTTAGGTCATATTTAAGCTTCTGTTAAAATTTGGTGGCATTTGGGTTTGTAGATCTCGAGTTATGATCGATGCAAGTTTGGATTTCACAACCGTGATCGATCAATATCTTGAGCATATGAACTCCGATTGACTTGAAATTCGGAACGTTAGCTCTCATAGCTTTTCTTGTCGTGTCATATCAATTTTAGCTCGATCCGGACTCGGAAAAAATTCATCGATATCCATAGTGAGCCTGCGTATAACCGATCTCCAAGACGAACTGTCATTGGTTTCTAGTCAAGTTCTTAGTGTCACGGCCTTGCCAAAAGGCGGGATAACACTAATAAATTTTCAATATTCTTTTTAGCGGAAATACAAGCTCAAGTTCATACGACAGGATTTTGGGGATGAAATTTAATAATTGACGATATAGCGAAATCGCTATAACGACGTTTAAACTATTAAATCGAATATCAGTAATTAATTTCAATTAACCATAAATAAAAACATATGGATGTAAATAAATAATATATTAGCGAGGAACCCTCTTTGGGTCTCTCTATAGATTTTTCCTGCAAAACAATGGTTATGGATAATATATAGATAATCATACGAGTTTATACGATCAAATTAATATGTCATCCATTTTCCAAATGGAAATTCAACCAAACAATCAATCAAACAATTTAATTAAATCTAAACAATCCACAAAAGTTTATAATACCACTGATATGATATAATAAAATTAAATGTGAGTTAAACTCACATTGATTTTCGTTTCTGCCGAAACGTCCCGATTTCAGACTAAAACCAAACGGTCGTCCAATTTTAGCCTAAATTTTCACTTGCTCCAAATTCAACTAAACCAACTCCTTTGTGAAATCTCGACGACACGAGTCCAATGCAAAAAATAGCGTTTGAATCCGACCTCGTATGAGCAAGATACAAAATTTATAAGTTAACGATAATTTAAAATTAAAATTTAAACAATTTATATACATTTACAATAATAACCCTGCCTACCTTCTTCATCTCCCTCACTCAAACTCCTCTGTGCATGCACAGAGCATTATGCATGCATGGCCAATGATGGCCATCCCTCCACTAAAACGACCAACGATCGCTTCGACGAACCTCTCTTTGAACGAGCATCGCAACGCACCCCCTCACATTCGCCCGCGTTCGCCAATCAAAATCGCGACTTGTTCACTGCCTCGCCGACCCCATGACGACGTGATCAGCAATACAGCAATGGACTTCACCAAAATCTGCCAATCGAAGCTCTGTCCCAGAAACCCATTGCTACCCTCAAATCCCCCTAACACCAATTGTATTTCCGACAATCCTCAACCCTAGGCACGTCGACATAGACGAGTTCGACCAGTGGGTGTCACAACCCACAAACGACATCAAGAATTGTAGATGTAGCTAAAATGAGCTCAAAGAATTAAGTTTTGTGATTTTCCATTGAATATATTTATTTTTTTATTTTTAAACTTTCTAATTTGAAAGAAGAGCTCCATTTCGTCTCTAGGCAAGTTTAAATAGAGGGAAAAGGAGTATGGCTAAGAAGGTGGGGGAATGGGGCAAGTATGCAATGGGTATGGCAAGCATAAGGCTGATATAAATATATTTATATTACTTTAATTTTTAAAATATTCCACAAAACATACCCGAAAATCTGGAACTCCAAACGAGGCATGCCGCTTAGCGTTATATATGTTATATCCCTATTCCGAACGCAATGGAACGTGTTTCAAGACCTAATTCACTCGTATGCAGAAGATAGGTTTTTGGACCCAGTTATTATATTAAATTTTCGATATTAATTTCAACGCGTTTCGATCCTGCACAACCAAACGATACGTCTGATTGCTACGAAATTCGAGGGCGTATTATGGCGTATTATAATTCACTATTACGGATCCAATGAAACTAGTTTCGTTGAAATCCAAGACTGTGCCATAGAACAACAATTTCACAGATTTAAATATTTAATTATCGATATTTATCCAATCTATTTATATTTGTAAATAAATTTACAAATTGAATTCACCAATATTATTCATTAATTAAACGGGGTTAAATAAAATTATGAAATCCATTTAGTTAACATTTAATTAACAATTCAAATATTTAATTATTCATTATATTTGAATTATAAATTATTAAATTATTTATATTATTTAAAATATTTAAAATTAATTAAACATTTAAAATCAAATAACTAAATATTTGGGTCGTTACATAAAGTTACATAATATGTTGTTTGGCTTGAGGCGAGTTCCGGAAAGGACTCTTCGAATTGTTTGAGGAAGTATGAAAAACCGACTAGGTAATAACCTGAAGCGGTTGAGCAAAAAGTACACTTGGTAGTTTATTTATCATCCTTGTGCGATGAGAAAGTTGTGATCTAGGCAAACAATAAGCTATGTTGCTATTGATTATAATACTGGTTAGTATTAATGTATGGTTGTTTCTTTGATTGCTTGTGTCGGAATTTCGAGGACGAAATATTCTAACACTACAAGAAATTGGTCTATTAATAGCAAGAGAGCATTGCATTGAAACATATCTTGCTACTGTTTGCTATTTAGCAATAATTTGGACTGATTTATAACTCGTCTTCACGCTATCATTAATCAAAAGAAAAGGTTGGCGATACATTTTTGCGCCCCAGCTCTTATTCCTTTTCTATTGTCTTCCTCGAATCCCACTTTTCACCCTTCAGTTCAAAAACCCTAAATAACGAGTGCTCATCTTCACTTTAAATCCATAAACTTCGCTGAAGCTTCGATGCCACTTTTCTTCTCTTATCCATTCAGTTGAAACTCCAATTCCTTACCTTCGTCGAAGTTGCTCCGTAGATACCCAACATCGACTATTTTAGGTATATTTTTTAATCCAATATGTTCATATGCCACTTTCTAACTTTCTTTCTCCTCTTCTTCACCTCCATTTTAGCCCGCCTATCACCATCTACAACGTCCATCTGTGTAGCAACACTGTCCCATAACAAGACGCTTCTAGCGCATCAAATCACGATCGACTTCATACGCGCCACGATAGGTTCGTCTCAAACGGATTTGAAGATGGCAGAAGCGAAGGTGCAGAGCATTCTAAAAGCTTCAAAGGGGAAGGACTGAACAGGACAAACGCGGCGGAGAACTACCTGACATTTCTGGAGATGTCGGAGAAGAGATTGATGATGGACCAGAAAGTGGTAAAGAAACGGGGCCTGGCGGACGCGAGGGCTTGGGGTAGTGCTGCTTTTCTTTATCAGTATGGTTACTGGTCTACTCTTAAGTATGTCAATGGCACTGATCACATGCTTTTTTTATTGATTGATTGTTAATTAGAACTTAAATTTCTATATTCATCTACTTTATCGGGTACTCAATTATACATTTGTTTGGCCATATCTAAATTTGAATTTACACATAATGACTTTTGAAAAATGATAGCTAATAAACAAGCACATGTACTGTGATGTGCCGATTCCTATTGTGCACCACATAAAATATTCTTCAAGGTTCATTACAAAATAAAATAAAATTGTCACAACTGCAAGTTATATTCTTAAATTTAGAATCATTGGATATGCTTAACAATAATTATTTTAACTTTTGGTTAAAAGACTTTGATTCAATATGTTATGCTTCACTATGCTGCTAGTATAACACTATAAGTACCTCCATATACCCAAACTGATTCATTATTCTCTTGTCTAACCTAAGATTTATATCATATCAAACTCAGTTGTGCCAACAAGATAAATGCCAACAATCGAGCCTACAAAATTTGGTAGAACAAACAGACAAATATTTGATTTCTTTTCCTATCTTGCCATAATCAATTAGATAGACTGACCGATACTAATCTTTTTTCCATTTTTCTCCCCTTTGAAGGTATGTGCATTTAATTTGTTTATTTGACCATTAACCGCACAAAATATGGGAAGAAAAGGATAGTTCTTAAGTATAATGACATTTAAATCAATCGTTTTGCATCCTGTGCTTGTTTCCATTCTTGCTTTGTTTTCAGTCCTAATTTGTTCAGTGTTAATCATGTTGCAGTCACCGCTATTGTTTAATCTGTGTCTCCACTACATTGCATTTTTCTGTTCATGACATTTAAATCAATCAATCTGACAATGATCCATTTAAAATAATGTATATGCATATGTATATATGTATATTTGAAACATAGAGTTGTGCATAAGTTACCGTAAGGATGTTTTGAAGTAACTTTTTGGCTTCAAAGTAATTCTAAGGATTGTTTACCTAGTAGTAAAAATAAAATCTGATCTGGAATGTAACTAAATTTAGGGATCGTGAGCTACATTTAGATAGTTTATTACTGATTGGTTTATGTCGCAATGTAACTAAATTTTGTGGTTATGAATTATATTAAGAGAGTTGTTTGCTACTTGGTTTATGTGGCGATTGTTGACTCTAATGGCTTCCGGTTAAGTATTTCTGAAAGATGAGGGGTATCATAAATGATATTTTTTTCTACCTTAAGAAATAGTTATGACCTCATAAGAGGAGTTACCAATGAGTTCGTTAGAAGTGTTTCATATAAAAAATAGTTCCTTGCACTTGTTTAATTTTGTAACAGAAGAAACCCAAGTATCCACCACCACACAAAAAAGAAGAATAATCTACTTAGTAATACACGTGCACACACATAGATTTCTTCTTCTAATTTCAGTTCTATCTCTACCTATTCATAACCAAAACCATCTGATTTCAATTTTTAGTCAAGGTGGTTGACCGTAGATTTATTTCCTTTTCTCACTTTGCATTAATAGTTGAGACCCCCGTATGTCAATTGTATGATGCCACCCTTTTTTCCTCATGTTCAAATAAAAAATATATCTCTTCGTATCACTAAAAGCTTTACTTCCATGGAGACACATATAAGTAAAGTATGCATGAACGTTCTACATATTGGTTGGTTTGTTTACTAAGATTGCAGCTTATGCAACTTCTTTAAATAGGTTCGATAACACACACTATTGGGCACGTGGTGGCAACTCTAAGCATGTCAAAGGTGGCTGTATCATGTACACACATTATTAAAAGCGGTGAACCAACATTCAGTGTTCAGGTCTCGAGATTCTTGTTAGGGGAGAGGTTCCCGATGCAAGTCTACCTATCTTTGTTACCAATTATTGGTGGTTGTGCTCTGGCTGTAGTAACTGAACTTAACTTTAACATGATTGGTAAGTTATATTCTTAACTGTCAATTTAGTCTAGAGCAGTAACTTAACCTAAATTTTACCTGATGTGCTATTGTGTGTTGAGGTTATCGATGACCACTTATTATGTTATTCATAAACTAGCTCGGCAATAAAATGTTGTAGTAGATATACACAAATTCCTAGGATTCAATAATTAGTGAGTTGCACTAACAGGTTAAATAAACATTGTCATTACCCAAACCTCAGTTCTTTTAGGACAAATTTATTTTGTTCATTAATTTTATGTATTGCTTAGTAACTGAATGTGGGCTGCAAATGTTTTTTTTATGTATTATACCTACTTGATAAAGGAATTATATTTTGATTTAATATACTTAATTATGATTACAGGCTTCAGGGGTGCCATGACATCAAATGTTGCATTTGTGTTAAGAAACATTTTCTCAAAAAAGGGAATGAAAGGAAAATCAGTTAGTGGAATGAATTACTATGCATGTCTCTCCATTCTTTCTCTACTGATTCTCACCCCATTTCCAATTGTTGTGGAGGGACCCAAAATGTAGGCTGTTGGTTGGCAAACTGCATTGTCAGAAATTGGTCCCAACTTCATCTAGTAACTTATTAAGTAGCTTCAGCTCATTCATTTTATTATCATTGCTAGTAGATAACAATCCATTTAGAAGTTTGGCTTGGACGTTGTTATTTGAGATTTACTTCACCTATGTTGAAATTCTTGATTCTAACCTACCATTGTTCATTTTATTATTTATTTTAACTGACCTAAACAAAAAGTTGTATTTATCGAGTGTAGTTTATTACATTTCTATCCTATCATATAGTAAATTGCATTCCCAAACGTTTATGCCCTGGGATTACATTTCTATCCTATCATATAGTAAATTACATTTCTATCCTATCATGACTTTAACAAAAAGTTGTATTTATCGAGTGTGGTTTGATGATACATTATTTACATAAATGCTCTGTTTTTTGATGTTTCTTATTCACTGCAGCTTAGTTGCAGTGAATCATGCTCCACTCGAACTTATGCACAGTCGTTTCAGATTTAGACTTACACTGATGCACAACTATATGCCATCTTCTAGCACAGCCTGTGCATATCTCTCATGCATATCAAGTGCAACCACAAGCTTTAAGTGCTGTTGTTACAATGGGATTTGTGCATAATCAAGCTGTTATTGTTCAAAATGTGCATTCTCATCTTGGTGTGGGTCTGTCCATGCCAAGTGACTAGGCTAACATTTCCCTAGCTCAAAATTCACATGTCGTTCATTTATTGAATGCAAATTCTCACAAGTTGATGCACTTCAGCAATCTGAAGCCCTTTCCACTCTTGTAATGCAGGTCCTATACTTATCTAGTTTATTTACTGTAGAATGATGAATTTTATGAAATAACTTAGCATAATGAATTTTATTTATTTACTTTACATATCTAGTTTATTTCCTTAAATATTTTTGAAAAGAATGGCTAACTATTATATCAAAAGATAGCGAGCAGAACGACAAGAGCATGAATAGAGGTAAAAGATAAATGCAGGTCACAGCAGAAAGGGCTAAAGCTGGCAAGTTGTTATTCAACTACAGAGGGAATGAGTTGCTGTACAGAATTGCTGCGAGCTAACAAAATGATTTAGGCAGAACTAATGCAACCTGCAGCATCGTAAATGGAAGAAGTGGATGACCGAGCAAGCGCTGGACTTGAAGCCAAGGCAAACAATAGTTGATCAAAATCATAATTAGGTTTGTCTCCGCAATAATTTTGCATTTGATTATGTTTACCCAATACGATAATGCAATATCAGAAGACATATCAGAAAACATACAAGAAGACATAGCTCCTATGTAACAGCTTTTACTTTGAAATATTCCATGGAACATTGTAAGTGTTTACTTGTTGAATTTTATAAAATCCAATAACTGTTTAAAACCCAATAAATTTGTTGTGTCGTAATTTTCAAGTAGTTGCAAGTTAAATATGTTAACCAAGTTTATAAAAATTAACTAAGTTAATCAATTTTTATAAAAATAAATAATTTTCTAAAATTTAAATAAATTTATGAAAATTAACTAAGTATAAAAATTTAACTAAGATAACTAAGTTATATAAAAAATAATTAAAATTAATTTTTTTACTTAATTTATAAAAATTAACTAATTTTTATAAAAGTTAACTACATTATCAAGTTTTATACAAATTGGCTTATTTAATTATTATAAAACTTAATTAACTTAGTTAATTTGTTGTTGTTGTTATATTATTAATATTATTATATTATTATATTGCTATTATTGTTATACTATATTATTATTATTCTTCTAAATTTAGTAAATTTTTATAAACTTAATTAATTTTTATAAAACCTAGTTAACTTAGTCAATTTTTATAAAACTTAATTAATAATATAATAATAATAGTAATAAAATAAAATAATAATATTAATATAATAATAATAACAACCATTCAAAGTTGAACTAAAATTTTAAAGCCCTCAATATTTTCTCCTTGTACCTTTTCATGGCAGAGCCTTCCATTCCCCTTCCCCATACCACGTCTGTAACGACTCAGATTTTTCGTCGTTCAATTTTGAATATTTAAATGGTTAAAATATTAGATTTGGAATTTTAATTGTGTTAGTAAGATTTTAAAACTGAAAATTAGAGCGATTTCGTAAATTTTGGAATCGTCGATTTAATTGATGAGTTAAAATAGAGATCCAGGGCACAGTCTCGGAATTCGATGAAACCAGTTCCATTGGGTCTGTAATAGTGTATTATTATCGGATTCCAAATTTTGTAGTGTTTGGAGTTATCATTTGATCGTACGGGATATAAACGTGGTGAAATTAATATCGAAATTTAATATAATAATTGGGTCCAAAAGCTATATTCTCCATACGATCGAATTAGGACTCGAATCATTTTCCATTGCGTTCGGAATAGGGGTATAAAATTATGAACGTCTAGCGGCACGCCTCCATAGGGGATCAAATTTTTTTTCAAGATATGTAATGTGAGATATTGGAATAAAATAATATGTATATATATTATAAAATAAAATAAAAGTCAAATCATGGTCGTCTTCCTCAATTTAAAACGTATATGCTTCCTTTACCTTTTCAAACACGCTATCTCCATTTAAATCGTGTTCCCTCTTTCCTCTCTGCTTTGTTTAAATCAAAATCAAAACCAGTCGAATTTTTTTTAAAACGAGAACAATTCATTATGTATAAAAAAATAAAATCGAATGTTTCCCCTTCTCTCCTAATCAAAATCGCGTTCCTCCATTCTAACTCGAATCAGTTCGATTTGTATATAGAAGAAAATATATGAAATCAAATTCGTATTCGATATATATATATATATATATATATATATATATATATATATATATATAAGAGGGATAGAAAAGGGAAGGAATCGCGTATCTGCGATCGCAAGGTTTGGGAGAGCTTTCTCGGTGCCGGCGGCGGCAGTTCAGGCGAATGGTGGATGGGTCGTTGGTGGGTTCAAAATGGATGGGTCGTGACCTGGTAGGGTTTAGAGGCTCACGAGGCTTGTTTCCAATCAGTGTTGTGGGCAACTTTGAGGTCAAGGAGGGCTGTGCAGTTTTAGGGTCGCACGCGTGTAAAGGGATGGCAGCAACGGCCTTGGACAATGGCGCAGTGGTGATGGCAAGCGCGTACAGTTGTAGTCCCGATTTGGGTCGACGTGGAATCGTGTGCGTGGGATGGCTGTAGGAAGGTGGTGTACGCGTGCGTGATTGGACGGGGTTGGAAGGGATTCGTTAGGCAGTTGTTAGGGCTTGGCAGCTTGCGTGGAAATGGTCGAGTCGAGCTTGATGAAGTCTGATGGCGGGAACTCATTTTGGGAAGAAGGTATAAAACAATTAATTTTAATTAAGTTTAATTTAAGTTCAAATTGTAAGTATAATACTAATAAAAAAATATAATTGTTAATTTATCTAATGTGTAATTATTCGTGCGAGTTTCAAAAATTACAAACGCTACAGTGGAATAAATTTGGAATTTGAACAATCGACAAATTAAAAATCAAGGTGAGAAATTTTCACTCATTTGGATTGCCTAATTTAATTTTAATTAGTTAAAATTAATTATTGGATGCTTGGTTGAAGTTATTAATTATTATCTGTTGAATGATATATTATATATATAGTAGTATATATATATATATACTAGTATTTGGAGTGATATTCCCACACATTATAGCGGATGAGACCCTATGCGGCCCGCATAATAGCGGATGACCCTATATACCGCGATATCCCCCTCGAAGTGGGATTGGTATTTTTATGTTGTATTAACATCTGCGGATGTAGGGAAACAGGTTGGAGGGATCCAATTGGATTCCTCAAATATATGGTTTATTTTTCATATATAGTGATATATGATGTGTGTAGATAATCTGTTATAGATTATTACTGTAATTTGAATTATTGGATGCTATTGTAACACTGGCCTGAATTTTAATATTTTAAATTCCATAAATATATTTTTAAAATTTAAGGAATTAAGGGAATTTTTGATATAAAAATATTATATTGGGATTGGGGTTATTTTAAAGAATTTGGGTTAGAAAAATATATTTGATTTTTGGTTATATTTAACTATTGTGAATTATTAAATGAGACTTTAAAAATGAATTATATAAAAGAATTTTTAAATGGTATTCTGAAAATATAAAAAGGAGTAGAAGTCGATATTAAAAATAGATTGGAAGTTATAAATAGATTTATAAAGAAATAGATTTATAAAATGGGATTTTATAAATAAGATTGTTTTATAAACAAGTAAAAATCAAGGGAGTATAAGAATTTATAAACAATGTTTATAAATAAGGTAAGCGATATCAGTTGCTAAATTGGGAATATAAAATTCATAAGTGAATTTATATTAGAATATGGAAATAGGGTGAGAAAAATTATGGATACTATTTTTGAAAAGTGGAAATGGCTAAGGAGATCGGAATGGAAGTGATGTAATGTGATTCGAGAGGAAAGTATAAATTGAATTAGTTATTGAGGTTTCAAAAATATATTTTTAATTCTAAGAAGTTGAGTTTGTTTTTAAAAGGAAAATTTTATTTTTAAAAACTATGTAATTTTAAACTAGCTAGGATTGAAATACTTTGGTAAATAGATTTTCAAATATTAAATATTTATTTTAGAAAATTCCAGCTTTTAAATTTAGCCTTGAAAATTTATTTGTTCATCAAAAATAAGTTACTGATGTTTATAAAAGTGTTTTTTGATATTTTAAAATTTTACTTGAACATGTTTTAAAAATAAATAATTATTCTTGAAAAATACTTATTATATATATATAGGGGTTTGAAATGATTTTTACTTTATCCTCTCGAGACTTGTATGTGGGTTTATTTAACGGGAAGGTTTTATAAGAGAAGTTTTATAATGGGATGTTGGGAACTTAAGACATCTCCTAAATGTTGGAATACCGAAACTTGAAAAAATGAACTCGAGTTAAATAAAGAAGTTATAAATGGTTTGATGAGATTATAAATAAATATAATTGGTTTTGGAAATTGTGAGAAGAAATTTATTAATAGTTTCGGAAATGTAGAAGATAAGCTAAGAAAAATTCCTAAGTTTGATACTTGAGATGATTTTGGAAAAAAGAATTAAATATTTTTCCTAAGTGTTGAAAAGTTTTGGGATATCCTGTTATGGATTTAAATATTGAAAATTGTTTTCAAATATTTGAATATGGAAAGGAATTTGAAATATATACCTTGTAAAGGTATTTGGAAAAGAATATTTTTGAAGAATTATAAAATAAGGCCTAGTGTCTGCTTATGGATGTTTTATTGATAGTTAGATAACCGACTATCAATATTGGTCGATTTCATTAATCGTTTCAAAAAGACCGGGATCGGATTTAATTATCCAAAATCCACTTCGATCCGGTTTGAACATTACGAATGAATACCGTGAAGACGATGAAGGCGGTGATTCGGTTTGTCCAGACCCAGGACAACTTGTATGGACTAATGCTATCAAAACATCGTCATTGGAGGATGATGAGCATTCTAAGTAGAATTGTTCTTGAAAGGTAACGCTTAGCCTCAAGCCTCATCAACCGAGAATGACTAAAACAGGGGAGATGCAGCAAGGCTAAGTGGGTCGTACCCAATTAGGGTATGTTATCACTTTTCTAGATGTCCTTGGAAACCTATATATTATGGATATTGTTGTGCATGAAAGAAGGAGCGCTCGATTGTAAGGGTGGGAACACCCGGGGTGGTAACATATTTGGTCTATCCAGGTTAGGGTATGCCCGTCTTGTGTAGCAGGGGATCCCAGCGAGGTCCTCGGTACATTGTTCTAGAGGTGTACTGTGATGGGCGGTACCCCAGTGGCCCAGTCATTGTATGGAATCCATTCTCCAATACGAGCCTTACGGTTTTTTTTAAAGCCTGGTATGATGGAATTTAATTAATGTAACAATTTCGGCTATTTGAATAAGTATTTGTATTTTGACACTATTATAATATCAGATGATTTGATATAAAACGTTTTGGTTATCGTAAGGTAAAAAATCGTCGTGTTTATGTGTGACGTGGTCTTACGAGTGTTAAGGTTTAACAAAATAAGAAACACACACAAAGCAATGGAAAAATAATACTCTAACACTCCCTCTCAAGTGGAGCATATAGATTTATCATGCTCAACTTGTCATTTAAAGCTTTAATTCTGGCCCCATCCAATGCCTTGGTAAAGATATCAGCGACTTGATTTCCAGTTCTAACAAAGCTTGTACATACGATCCCTTGTAAAATCTTTTCTCGTATAAAATGGCAATCAACTTCAATGTGTTTTTTTCTTTCATGGAATACTGGATTCGATGCAATGTGTAAGGCTGCCTGATTGTCACAAAATAGCAAGGCTGGTTTCTGAACCTCTAGACCAATTTCAGACATAAGATGAAGTATCCACTTAATTTCGCAAACTCCTTTAGCCATAGCTCTGTACTCTGATTCTGTACTAGACCTTGCAACTATACTTTGTTTCTTACTTTTCCATGATATGAGATTTCCTCCAACATACACACAGAAACCAGATGTAGATTTCCTGTCTAATTTGGACCCTGCCCAGTCTGCATCCGAGAAGCATTCTACCCTAGTGTGTTCATGATTTGTATATAATATACCCAGACCTGCTGTCCCTTTAAGGTACCCTAGGATATGTTCAATTGCTTTCCAGTGATGAATACAAGGTGCAGACATAAATTGACTAATAATACTTACTGAATATGAGAGATCTGGCCTTGTGACAGTCAAATAGTTTAGTTTACCAACTAATCTTCTATATCTTTCTGGATCATTGAATAGTTCTCCATTTTCAGCTAGATTGTTATTGGGTATCATTGGAGTAGAATTTGGTTTGCATCCAAGCTTTCCTGTTTCAGTTAGGAGATCAAGCACATATTTCCTTTGTGATAGGAGAATTCCTTGTTTACTTCTTGCTACTTCTATACCAAGAAAGTATTTTAAATTTCCCAAATCTTTGGTATGAAACTGTGCTTGTATAAATGTTTTCAGAGACAAAATGCCTTTGCTATCACTTCCAGTTATAATGATATCATCAACATAGACAACCAAGAGAATGATTCCATTTTCAGTTGTCTTGTAAAATACTGAGTGGTCAAATTTACTTTTATTTATACCAAAACCTTCTAAAGCTTGACTAAACTTTCCAAACCATGCCCGAGGAGATTGTTTTAGGCCATATAGTGTTTTCTTGAGTTTACATACCTTATTTTTCTCCCCCTTAACACTGAAACCTGGAGGCTGTGTCATGTAGATTTCCTCTTGAAGTTCTCCATGCAAAAAGGCATTTTTAATATCCAATTGGTGAATTCTCCAATCATGTGTAGCAGCCAGAGATATGAATAATCTAATTGAGGTAAGTTTAGCAACTGGACTAAAGGTTTCTAAATAATCCACCCCATATACTTGTGCATATCCTTTTGCCACAAGTCTAGCTTTATATCTAGCAACTGACCCATTAGGATTGACTTTGATAGAGAATACCCACCTGCATCCAGTTGCCTTCTTCCCTTCAGGTAGAACTGCTAAGTCCCATGTTTTATTCAGCTCCAAGGCATTTAGTTCTTCAATCATTGCCTCATGCCACTTTGGGTGTGAGATAGCCTCATTAACTGTCTTTGGGATAGAAATGGCATCAAGTGTTTTTATGAACAAACATGTGGTAGGTGGTAAATGATTATAAGTAACATAAGATGTAATAGGATATGTGCATTGGCGTCTCCCTTTTCTTAAAGCAATTGGAAGGTCCAGCTCAGGATTATGATAGAGTACTGGCTCATGAATAGGTGGAAGGGTTGTAGATTCATCATTATTTCTTGCTTCTTGTGTATGTGTGTTTATAGAATAGATAAGAAATTCACTCTCTTCTTCTGGATCAGACTCAGTTTGACTTGCTCTATTCTGAAAGTATGGTATATCTTCATGAAAAGTTACATCAATAGATACTAGGTATTTAACAAGACTTGGGCAATAGCACCTATACCCTTTTTGCAACCTTGAATAACCAACAAACACACACTTTAAGGATTTAGGGTCTAATTTAGACACTTGTGGTCGAACATCTCTAGCAAAACATGTGCATCCAAACAGTTTAGTTTTAACAGGGTAGATAGCTTTTTCTGGAAAGAGAACTTTGTATGGAATATCACCATTTAAAACACTTGATGGCATCCTATTAATTAAGAAACAAGCCGTGGCAATTGCATCAGCCCAAAAAACTTTTGGCATGTTCATTTGAAATAAGAGAGCTCTAGTGGTTTCTAACAAATGCCTATTCTTCCTCTCTGCTATTCCATTTTGAGATGGTGTGTCATGAAGTTTCATGCATAATGCCATTAGCAGCCATAAAATTATGAAAAAGACTAGAAGTGTACTCCTTAGCATTATCACTTCTTAGCACTTTGATCTTAGCATTGAATTGTGTTTTTATTTCAACACAGAAATTACAAAAAATAGAGTATAGTTCAGATCTATTTTTCATAAGGAATAGCCAAGTTAGTCTAGAGTAATCATCTACAAAAGTAACAAAATATTAAATCCTGGTTTAGATGTTACTGAAGATGGCCCCCAAATGTCTGAATGAACAAGGTCAAATGCAGCATTAGCTCTTTTATTGTCTCTTGGAGTTGAACTTTGACGGTGGTGTTTGGCAAACTGACAAGAGTCACACTCCAAAGACTTTATTGAATTAAACTGAGGACATAGAATTTTAAAATTCTGTAGGGAAGGATGACCGAGTTGGCAGTGAGACTTGAGAGCCTGATTAATACTGGTACATGCAATAGAAGTTGATGGCAAGCTATCAAACATGTATAGGCCCCCCAAGTTCATGACCTCTACCAATAATCTTCTTGGTGGTTAAATCCTGAAACACACAATGATTAGGATAAAAAATAACACAACAGTCAAGTTTTCTTGTTATTTGACTGACAAAGATGAGGTTAAAACTAAGCTCTGGTGTATATAAAATAGAATTTAATTTCAGATAGGAGTTAAAATTGATAGACCCTGATCCATGAACAGATGATAAGGATCCATCTGCTAATGTTATGCTCTGTGCTTTGTGGTTTGCATGAAATTCTGAGAGAAGTAGTGAGTTACCAGTCATATGATCAGTGGCACCTGAATCTATGACCCATTTATTTGATTTGGCAACAGTTGAGATACTAGATGATTGATTGTTTGATTGCTTCTTCATATTATTTTGATATTCAGAGAATTTTGCATATTCTTCTCCAGAGATCAGCATAGACCCTTCTTCTTGAGTTCTTGCCACATTTGTTGCTGCTTGATTTTGAGAATTTTGCCCCTTGCCTTTATCAAAGTTTTTCTGCTTGTTTCGTTCCTGTAATTTCCAGCATTGTTGGTACCTATGACCATCTCTTTTACAAAAGGTACAAAAATTTGGGTTAACAGTTTGATTTTCAGGTTGGCCACTTCCTTTCTTAGTGTTGTATTGGTTAGGTCTCCACTGTGCATTATTCTGTGCATATCTTGGTTGTGCACTGCCTTGGCTAATAAGAGCACTTGTATTTGGTGTGGTATTTTGTTCATTACTTGAATTGTCTGCTCTCAGAATTCGACTAAAAACTTCTTGCAATGAGGTAACATTAGATCCAGATAGAACTTGTTCTTTTGCAGAATCAAAATCACTTGACAATCCCCCAAAAAAACTCATAATTGCCATTTGTTCTCTTTGTTGTTGCTGAACCTTCACATCTGTACTAATTGGTAGCAGCATGTTAAATTCTTCATATGTCTTTTTGAACTTCATAAAATAGTTCATCAGAGATAGGTCTTGTTTTTCAGATCGATAGAATGCCTTACAAACATCATACATCCTACTCAAGTTCCCTTTTCCAGAATACAAAAATTCGAGGTAATCCATTAATTCTTTTACAAAACTGCAATGATTCACCAGACTGATTACACAACCATCAATAGTATTCATGATCTGAAGAAACAGCCGCGCATCATCCCTTAACCAGATTTGATCTTCCTTGTCATCAGAATTTTCCTTTGGTGGATCTCGAGAGAGGTGATCTTCCTTATCAATACTTCGAAGATATAATCGAATTGTTTTATTCCAATCAAAATAATTCGAGTCTCCCAATTTGTGTTCTGTGATCTTTGACATCACTGGCATAACATCCATGATAGCCTTATTCTCTGCCATAGCCTTAGAGTTTAGATCTGAATTGAAGAAGAGATAGAAGCAGAAAACGAAAACGAAATTTAGATCGGATCTGAAAGCTCCGATACCATGTTAAGGTTTGAGAGAGAGAGCGGTAACTTTTGAGTTTGATTATTATTCAACTTAACAAAACAAGCAAGCAGATACAAAACATATATAATAGAAGAGAGTCTTCTATTTGAGGAAAGAAAAGATATGGGCCAACATAAGTGGGCTTTGATAATAAGCCAAACATAAGAAGCCCGAACAAAATAAGAAAGACACACAAAGCAATGGAAAAAACTACTCTAACAACGAGATACCTTTGTTTTTCAAGGGATTTTGATAACTTTAATAATTCAAATTGAGTGTGTTTTCTCACGCTAGTTTTCCAGACTGACTCGGGTGTTATTTTATTATAATGCTCGGGTCAGACCGAGTATTACAGATTCGGGTTAAAATGCTATGGAGCTCAGGAGACGAGCGAGAGAAGTTCAGACATATATCACGTACTTGGTTTATATTTCCGCTATGTGAGGACAAGTGATTATAACTATCCAGGTTGATGTATTGATTTTTGTACTCTGATGATTATAAGTATTAACAGATACAGATTCTCTTGTATAAAAATCTGTTATTATATATTATATTTTGTTCCGCTGCGACTGTGAGATTCTGTGTTGTTGTTTCTATTGCTTCTTCTACAGTTTCTTCTTCACCCCTAAAGATTCGTATTTCCATTCAATTTGAGTATAACTGATGTGAATTATGGTTGACTCAAAGGGTACGAATTTACGGGCCTTTACAATTGGTATCAGAGCTGAAGGTTAAGCGAGAACCTTGGCTCTTATGGGGATTACTCATTAGAGATAGAGTCAGTAGTACTCTAGAATGAGTTGAGTGTAATAATAGATGAGCGCGTATTTGTTAGTGAATATAAAACGGTTTTTTATTGTGTTAATTTATCTGTTGAGTGGTATATAAATTCCGATCGAATAGTGGGATGCCACTTAAATCGATAGGAGTTTCTAAACACTTGAACGCGATAAACTGACACGGTATGGTTTTGAAGTGGGTAAATGAAATAATTTTACCCAAATTATATTTTGATATAAAAGGAATAATTTTCTGAAATTATTATATTTTAAATTGACGTGTTTGGATGTTATAACCAAAACAAGATTATAAAATTGGAAATGGTTATATATAACCAAAGGGAGATCGTATAAGTATGAATTATACAAATGAGTTAAAAACTACAAATGGGTTCAAACCAGAAATTAGAAAATTTAAATCCCGAAGATTTTTAGAAGCATTTTCCAAAGTGCTTGAAGATAAATAATAGTATTATTATTTTGGAGATATTTTTGAATAGAAAATGTTTTAAATGGATTTTTGGAAGTAATGAAGCACTGAACTCACTTCAGTCACTGGAAAATAGTCCTGGTGATGATGGCCGCATCATCAGTATTCTTTTTCGAGTTTCTAGGTGATGGATTGCTACCGTAGTAAATTGATATGGAGATTTTTCGGTGAAAACAAGTGTTGTTTTGGAAATTCCGAAGGGAAATTGTTTTGGAATGGAACCAAATGAATTTTGAAAATCCAAGGAAGTGGTTTGTTATACCAAAAAGTGTATATATGCATATATTTGATTTCAAAATGATTTGAAATAAATACCGGGTGTTTAAAAATTCTGGAATCCTGTGGAAGATATTTATAAGGAGGAAAGTGTGAAAAATTGAAGTTGGAATAAAATTTAAAGCGAGGAAGTTGAAATGGAATTCAACTTAAGTTAAGTTGAGTAAATTAAATTTTAGAAATTTAATTGACTGGATTTGAATTGAATTGATATAGTGTATTAATGAAATGGGAGTTAACTTAAGCGAAGTAATTGAAATATATAATGAAATTGAATGATTAAAAATTTGTTGGAGTGAAATTTAATTTAAGTATGAATTACTCGGATATGGATTTGAAATGTTGGTTAAAAGGAATTGAAATTTAAATAAAATGGTGAATTGGATTTGAGTTATATGGAATTGAATTAAATTATGTAAATGTGAATTATAAAGTGACTATATAACTATAAGTTATAAAAATTTGAATTGAATTAGAAATAATATTGAATTGAAGTAAATATGAATTTTGAATTATGAAATATTATAAAACCATATGGCATAAATCTTGAATGAAATAAAATTTGAGTGAAAATCTGGAATTGTGAATAAATAAATTGGAATAGCTTATAAAAATTGAAATTTATTGAATAAAAAATGCTTGGGCTAAAATAATTGAATAATCTCGAGTTAAAATAAAATGTGAATATATTCGAGTATAGAATTGATGGAAATGTGAAAAAAAAAGTTGTGTGACTTATAAAATTGAAAAGTGAAATAGAAACCCAAAATAAAATGGTTTGATATTTTGGTAAAGGAAATAAAATCCAAATTTGAATTATAAAATAGATTTGAAGTCAAGTAACTTAAAAGAAGTGATTTTTGAGGTAAAAATCAGATATTGAGTTATAAATTGAAAGTGAACTGATTAGATAAGTAAATTTAATAGGGAACTTGAGTTATAAATTAATTTCGACTCAAATTGTAAGCGAATTTAATTTAATTGGGAATATCGTCGAATAAAATAGAATTGGATTGAGATAGCAATGACTTAGGTTATGAATAAATTCTATTTAAGTATAAATAAATTGAATATGACTTGGGATATTAATTAAATGAATTCGAGTATGGAATTAAAATTGAAGTGAATAAAATGAATGAACTAATTAATTAATTAGTAAATGAAACGGAAGTTGGATGAAATAAAATAAACTTAAGTTATAAGGTTGAAATAATTGAAATTAAACAACCTAACTTAAGTTAATATTGGAGGGGAGCTTGGCTCAAATAAAACTATGAAATAATTCATAAGTAAATAGAATGGAATGAATCCGAGTTTAATAAAATGAATTTGAATGTAATGAAAGTGGATGTGAATGGAATGCAACTAAATTGATTGAGAATAAATCTGAAATGAAATAAAATTAAATATAAATTGATTTGGGATCAATTTAAAATAGCTATAAGCTTAAATGGTTATTTATTTAAAATGAATAGCGCCGAATTTGCATAGGAAAATTGTTGTTCGATGCAAACGAAAGTAAATAAAATTTTATGAATAAATAGAATGTGAATAAATTGATTTGGAATGGATATGGGTTTGTTTGGTATAAATATGAATTGAATGCAAATAATTTGGTTGTAAATCATTTGAATTGGATGAAATGATATACGGATCGATGGAAAGTAACTAAATTAGTATTGAGACCTTATAATTGCTTATAAATATATGTTTAGCATGCATTGCTTATGAAGTCTATGTGTTTTAACTATTTAAATAAGTGAAATGTTGACGAATTTCATATTTTGGTTCATACATGGTTTAAAATTGAGTAAGTACAGGTACAGAGGGACTATTGGCTAGATTTGGGTTGCGAAATTGCTTTCGAAGTAAATGCTCGCTTAATAATGCTTAAAAACGCAAAATAATGTACGTTTTTGGATTAAATACTGCGAAAATATAAAATATTGATATATATATATATATATATATATATATTTTGTTTACCGACCGCGTGGGTCGATGTATATATATTTATCTCGCTTGTCATATTGTAAAAGGTCCTTCGTACAAAGGAGACTTGGCCAAATTTTTTCGAAAATTTAGGGTGTTAAAAAATTTTTTGGAAATTTTTAAAAAAATTTGTTAACTAAAAAGTTGACTTTCAAATTGAAATTGGAACAAGAGATTTTGGAATTAAAATTGAAAACTAATTGTTTTGGTCGAAACTGAAAAATTAGAAAAGTGAATATCGAATTTTTACTAAGTGGGTTTTGATAAGTTAATGGGTTTGGAGCATTTTTCCTGCCTTAACAATTTCGGGGACGAAATTATTTTAAGAGGGGAGGAATGTAACGACCCGGATTTTTCGTCATTCGATTTTGAATATTTAAATGGTTAAAATATTGGATTTTGAATTTTAATTGTGTTAGTAAGATTTTAAAACTGAAAATTAGAGCGATTTCGTAAATTTTGGAATCGTCAATTTAATCGACGAGTTAAAATAGCGATCCGGGGTACAATCTCGGAATTCGACGAAACTAGATCCAATGAGTCCGTAATAGTGTATTATTATCGGATTCCAAATTTTGTAGTGTTTGAAGTTAGCGTTTGATCGTACGAGATATAAACGCGTTGAAATTAATATCGAAATTTAATATAATAATTAGGTCCAAAAATCTATCTTCTCCATACGATCGAATTAGGATTCGAAACCTTTTCCATTGCATTCGAAATAGAGGTATAACATTATGAACGTCTAGCGGCACACCTCCATAGGGGTTCAAATTTTTTTCAAGATATGTAATGTGAGATATTGTAATAAAATAGTATGTATATATATAATAAAATCAGATAAAAGTCAAATCATAGCCGTCTTCCTCAATTTAAAACGTATACGCTTCCTTTACCTTTTCAAACACGCTATCCCATTTAAATCGTGTTCCCTCTTTCCTCTCTGCTTTGTTTAAATCAAAACCAGTCGAATTTTTTTTTAAACGAGAACAATTCGTTTTGTATAAAAAAGGAAAATCGAATGTTTCCCCCTTCTCTCCTAATCGAAATCGCGTTCCTCCATTCTAAATCGAATCTGTTCGATTGATATACAGAAGAAAATATACGAAATCAAATTCGTATTCGAGATAAAAAAAGCAAAAAAAGAGGGATCGAAAAGGGAACGAATCGCGTATCTGCGATCGCGAGGTTTGGGAGAGCTTTCTCGGTGTCGGCGGCGGCAGTTCAGGCGAATGGTGGATGGGTTGTTCGTGGGTTCAGAGTGGATGGGTCGCAACCTGGTAGGGTTTAGAGGCTCGCGAGGCTTCTTGCCAATCAATGTTGTAGGCAGCTTTGAGGTCGAGGAGGGCTGTGTAGTTTTGGGGTCGCGTGCGTGTAAAGGGATGGCAGCAACGGCCTTGGACGATGGCGCAGAGGTGACGACAAGCGCATACAGTTGTAGTCACGATTTGGGTTTTGGCTTCGACATGGAATCGCGTGCATGGGATGGCTGTAGGCAGGTGGTGTACGCATGCATGATTGGATAGGGTTGGAAGGGATTCGTTAGGCAGTTGTTAGGGCTTGGCAGCTTGCGTGGAGACGGTGGAGCCGAGCTTGATGAAGTCTGATGGAGGCAACTCGTTTTGGGAAGAAGGTATAAAATAGTTAATTTTAATTAAGTTTAATTTAAGTTCAAATTGTAAGTATAATAATAAAAAAAATTGTTAATTTATCTAATGTGTAATTATTCATGCGAGGTTCAAAAATTACAAACACTATAGTGGAATAAATTTGGAATTTGAACGATCAGCAAATTAAAAATCAAGGTGAGAAATTCTCACTCATTTGGATTGCCTAATTTAATTTTAATTAGTTAAAATTAATTATTGGATGCTTGGTTGAAGTTATTAATTATTACTTGTTGAATGATATATTATATATACAGTAGTATTTATATACTAGTATTTGGAGTGCACATTATAGCGGATGAGACCCTATGCGCCCCGCATAATAGTGAATTACCCTATATACCGCGATATCCCCCTCGAAGTGGGATTGGTATTTTTATGTTGTATTAACATCCGTGGATGCAGCGAAACAGGTTGGAGGGATCCAACTGGATTCCTCAAATATATTGTTTATTTTTTATATATAGTGATATATGATGTGTGTAGATAATCTATTATAGATTATTATTGTAATTTGAATTATTGGATGCTATTGTAGCACTAACCTGAATTTTAATATTTTAAATACCATAAATATATTTTTAAAATTTAAGGAATCAAGGGAATTTTTGATATAAAAATATTATATTGGGATTGGAGTTATTTTAAAGAATTTGGGTTAGAAAAATATATTTGATTTTTGGTTATATTTAACTATTATGAATTATTAAATGGAGATTTTAAAAATGAATTATATAAAAGAATTTATAAATGGTATTTTGGAAATATGAAAAGGATTTGAAGTCGATATTAAAAATACATTGGAAGTTATATATAGATTTACAAAGAAATGGATTTATAAAATGGGATTTTATAAATAAGATTGTTTTATAAACAAGTAAAACTCAAGGGAGTATAAGAATTTATAAACCATGTTTATAATTAAGGTAAGCGATATCAGTTGCTAAATTGGGAATATAAAGTTCATAGGTGAATTTATATTAGAATATGGAAATAAGGTGAGAAAAATAGTGGATACTATTTTTGAAAAGTGGAAATGGCTAAGGAGATCGGAATGGAAGTGATGTAATGTGATTCGAGAGGAAAGTATAAATTGAATTGGTTATTGAGGTTTTAAAAATATATTTTTAATTATAAGAAGTTGAGTTTGTTTTTAAAAGGAAAATTTTATTTTTAAAAACTATGGAATTTTAAACTAGTTAGGATTGAAATACTTTGGTAAATAGATTTTCAAATATTAAGTATTTATTTTAGAAAATTCTAACTTTTAAATTTAGCCTTGAAAATTTATTTGTTCATCTAAAAATAAGTTACTGATGTTTATAATAGTGTTTTTTTATATATTTTAAAATTTTACTTGAACATGTTTTAAAAATAAATTATTATTCTTTAAAAATACTTATTATATATATATGGGTTTGAAATGATTTTTATTTTATCCTCTCGAGACTTGTAAGAGGGTTTATTTAACGGGAAGGTTTTATAAGAGAAGTTTTATAATGGGATGCTGGAAACTTAAGACATTTCCTAAATGTTGGAATACCGAAACTTGAAAAAAATGAATTCGAGTTAAATAAAGAAGTTATAAATGGTTGGATGGGATTATAAATAAATATAATCGGTTTTGGAAATTACGAGAAGAAATTTATTAATAGTTTCGGAAATGTAGAAGATAAGTTAAGAAAAATTCCTAAGTTTAACACTTGAGATGATTTTGGAAAAAAGACTTAGAATATTTTTCCTAAGTGTTGAAAAGTTTTGCGATATCCTGTTATGGATTTTAATAATGAAAATTGTTTTCAAATATTTGAATATCGAAAGGAATTTGAAATATATACCTTGTAAAGGTATTTGGAAAAGAATATTTTTGAAGAATTATAAAATAAGGCCTAGTGTCTGCTTATGGATGTTTTATTGATAGTTAGATAACCGACTATCAATATTGGCCAATTTCGTTAATCGTTTCGAAGAGATGGGGATTGGATTTAATTATCCAAAATCCACTTCGACCCGGTTTGAACGTTACGAATGAATACCGTGAAGACGGTGATTCAGTTTGTCCAGACCCAGGACAAATTGTGTGGACGAATGCTATCAGAACATCGTCATTGGAGGACGATGAGCATTCTAAGTAGAATTGTTCTTGAAAGGTAACGCTTAGCCTCAAGCCTCATCAACCGGGAATGATTAAAACAGAGGAGATGCAGCAAGGCTAAGTGGGTCGCGTCCAATTATGGTATGTTATCAATTTTCTAGATGTCCTCGGAAACCTATATATTATGGATATGGTTGTGCATGAAAGAAGGAGCGCTCGATTTTAAGGCTGGGAACACCCGGGGTGGTAACATATTCAGTCTATACAGGTTAGGGGTAGGCCGGTCTTGTGTAGCAGGGGATCCCGACGAGGTCCTCGGTACATTGTTCTAGAGGTGTACTGTGATGGGCAGTACCCCAGTGGCCCAGACATTGTATGGAATCCATTCTCTAATACGAGCCTTACGGTTTTTTTGGAGCCTGATATGATGGAATTTAATTAATTTAACAATTTCGGCTATTTGAATAAGTATTTGTATTTTGACACTATTATAATATCAGATGATTTGATATAAAACGTTTTGGTTATCGTAAGGTAAAAAATCGTCGTGTTTATGTGTGACGCGGTCTTACGAGATACCTTTGTTTTTCAAGGGATTTTGATAACTTTAATAATTCAAATTGAGTGTGTTTTCTCACACTGGTTTTCCAGACTGACTCGGGTGTTATTTTATTATAATGCTCGGGTCTAACCGAGTATTACAGATTCGGGTTAAAATGCTATGGAGCTCAGGAGACGAGCTGGAGAAGTTCAGACATATATCACGTACTTGGTTTATATTTCCGCTATGTGAGGACAAGTGATTATAACTGTCCAGATTGATGTATTGATTTTTGTACTCTGATGATTTTAAGTATTAACAGATATAGATTATCTTGTATAAAAATCTATTATTATATATTATTTTTTGTTTTGCTGCAACTGTGGGATTCTGTGTTGTTTCTATTTCTTCTTCTACCTTTTCTTCTCCACCCCTAAAGATTCGTATTTTCATTCAATTTGAGTTGAACTTATGTGAATTATGGTCGACTCAAAGGGGTATGGATTTACGGGCCTTTACAATGTCGCTTCCCACTGGTCCTTCCATACCTTCGAGCCCCCCACCCATCCCACCCGTCATTGTTGTCCCTCGCCCGGCTCCCCCTCCCACTCCTCCTGATCCTCCTCCTATCCTCTCCGATCCTCCTTCTATCTTCTTCGATTCTCCTCCAGCTTCTGTTTTTCCTTCCTCTCCAGTGTTCGCTTCTACTCCTTCTCAGGTCAGTTTTTCTCCTCCTCAACGTCAACCAGCATGGACTTCCCTCTTCAAGTGCAAGCCGCACAATGCGGGGAAGTACATACCGGTTGACATGTCACCCTCTTTCAATGGAGATGCCATGCTTCATTCAGATGTAGTATTGAAGGCAGGCTCTATGGTTTGGATGGACTGCCTAGTTGGGTTCTTTCTAGACTCCCCTTTGTCATACACAGCAGTAATACAACGTCTCAAATCCAATTGGAAACTAAAGGGTTCAATTAAAGTCAGAACAGATGGTGTGATTTTTATGTTTCACCTTTCATGTATTGAAGATAGAGACCGAATACTACAAGGGAATCCTATACTTCTGAAAAATAAACTTTTTATTGTTAAACCCTATGAACCAACAATAAGCAATGTCTATGGTGCAGTCTCATCAGTTCCGGTTTGGGTTCAATTCCACAACATCCCGATATTTGATTGGTCCCCCCTGGGATTAATTGGCTTGCTAGTAGACTGGGTAAACTTCTCTATCTTGATGAAATGACAGAAAGATTGGAGAGATTAGAATATGCCAAGTGTTTAATACAAGTGAGACCAGACAAAGAACTTGTCGACGACTTCATGGTTCAACTTGTTGAAGGAGGGACTCGGAAGATTATAGTGAAGTACTTGTGGAGACCAGACATTTGCTGTTCTTGCAAGGCTTTTAGACACTCTACTATTAACTGTGATAAAATAAACGGTAAGACTAATCATGCTGAAATCTCTGGAAAAGGTAATTTAAAAGAAGCAAGGGTGAGTGAGACTGAAAAGGCACCAAAAGAAATAGTGAGAGCTAAAAAGTTTTAGAAATGGAAAATAGTCAGTAGAGGAAGGAAAAAAAACTACAGTTTAGGAACTACTTTCAATGCTAAAAGACTGAGTGAAACAGCTTACCAAGGAGGGAGTGAGAAGCACAACTATGAAAGTATTATGTCTGCGGAACAAGCAAATGAAGAGTTGAACAAAGATGTAGTAGTTGTTTTAGATGATTCTATGTTGGAACAACAAGGAGAACTGATAGAGGAAAGTGAGATTGATAATAAACATAACCAAGGCAATATTTTTTTTTTGAAGAAGGGTAAAAGGGCCCAGCCCAAGTTTACAAGATATCGGGCATATAACATCACTACCTGAAATCACCTTTACAAACAAACCCTAACTAGGGTTGCCGACATAATTCTCTTATCAGATACAAAACTAAATAATGGCGATGAGATATTCTCGAAAGCGAGAAATCAGATCTCCTTTGTCTTCTCCTTTCTGCTGCTTTCTCCCCTTTCCCAATACGAAAGACATTGATTGAGCTTGTTTCTCATACTACTGTCAGCTTTGATTGAGTTGGTGTAGTTTTTCAAGTCTGAGTTTTGGTTCCTCGAGCTAAGATTTACAGATCTGGTGTCATCGCGACTCAGATCTGTAGATCTGTAGCTATTATCGCCAGCTTCAGGATGTCTGGTGGTTTGAAGCTCTTTAGTGCCTTGAGTAAATTGTTGATGAATGCTTAAATCAGTTTGATAGGCCTTCGGATTGAGGAGATAATGTTCTATATACTTGCTACCAGCCTCTTTGCTCCACAAATCCGCAAGGAAATCAAATTTGGTTTGGTCCTTAACCTTTTTCTTAGATTTCTGAAGAATAATTCTGCTGTCATTCTCTATAATTATCCATCTTTGCTCTTTGGACAGTTTCGACTTGTTATGAGTACGATTATTTCTCTCTTTCCAAATATGATAAACTGATGTGGTTAGTAATACGTGAGCAAGATCTCTTTCGAGAGATTTTCTTCTAAATTGGTTGTAGATATCCATGATAATCTGATTTAGATCCATGCTGCTTTTATTGTACATGCTCAGCTTAGTTCTAATTTGGCTCCATATGTAATAACTATAACTGCATTCAAAGAATAAATGAGTAACAGTTTCATTTGCTAAGTTGCATAAGGAACAGAGTGAAAGAGTATTTCTCTCCCATTTATTGATTATATCCAGAGTTGGCAATCTGTTTTTAATAGCAAAATATGTACAGATAGCCATCTTAGGATTATTCACCTTGTTCCATATGCACTTATGCCAATCAACAGTAGGTTGCTTGTTTCTAATATGCTCCCAAGTTTTCTTAAAAGAAAACTTACCTTTGATGCTAGCTAACCATTCCCAATAATCACATTCTGCATTAGGGTCTAAAGGGATATTAGTAATAAATTTTTTATGAGGATTAGTAATTGGATGAAGATGAGGCTGCCAGTGATTATTTTTAATTATGACATTTACATTAGCATTAGCTTCACCACAAATAACAAGATTATCCCATCCTACCCTATTAATAAAGGAATCATTTTGAAACCAAGGATCGAACCAAAGACTAGTTTCACAACTAGATTTGAATTTTCTTTGAATTAAAGATTTTCCTAAATCTCTGCATTTTAAAATTTGATTCCAAGCATTGGATTGATTATTTTTTGGTAAAGTTGTCCAAAAATTACCATTTTTAAGATATTTGCATGTCATCCATTTGGTCCATAAAGAATCTCCACTTATAAATTTCCAAAAAAGTTTTAATTGATAAGTTAAACTAAGATCATTAAGATTTCTGATACCAAGCCCACCTTCATTTTTGGGTTTGCATACTTTGTCCCAACTGATTTTATGGTATTTTCCTCCCCAAAGAAATTCAGCACATCTGCTTTCAATTTTTTTAATTGTAGCAATAGGGATGTGGTGTGTTTGAAACCAATATAAAATAATGGCATAAACAACAGTTTTAATTAACTCAATTCTACCAGCAATGGATAGAAGCTTGCATGACCAAGTTTCCATTTTGTTTTGAATTTTATCTATCAGATAGGAACAATCACTATCTTTGATTTGATTAGCAGATAAAGGAAGGCCTAAATATTTAATAGGAAGATTACCTTCACTTACTTTAAGAACATCCAGAACTTCTTTTTTATACCTGCAATATTTGCTGAAATATGCCTTTGTTTTAAATTCATTAATTTTAAGACTAGCATATTTATACATATTCTCAAAAACCTCACTAATAGCCTCTGCATTATCTTTGTTAGCTTTAGAGAACAACATAAGATCATCAGCATAAATCAGGTGAGTAATGGATGGTTGTACTCTATTTATTGGAGAAATATTGTTTTTGATAGTTTCAATATCAATAAGAATAGAAAAATATTCCATGGCTAAGGTAAAAAGATAGGGAGAAAGAGGGTCTCTCTGTCTGATACCCCTGTTACTCTTGATGAAACCCTCAGGTTTACCTTGAAATAATATAGAAAAGGTGGGTGTATTAATGCATTCAAAAATTAACCTACAAAATTTAGCAGGAAAATTCATGCATTTCATGATATGGATAATAAAATTTCTGTTAACTTTGTCATAAGCTTTTTGGAGATCAACTTTGAGACACATTTTATCCCCTTTTTTATAATTGTAATTCCTGACCATTTCATGTGCTAGCAAAGAGTTTTCATAAATTAGTCTGCCAGGTATATAAGCGCATTGATTTTCAGAAATTAAAAAGGGGAGAAACAGCTTTATTCTATTACTTAAAATAGTAGCAATGATTTTATAAACAAAATTGCAACAAGATATTGGTCTATAATCCTCAATACAAGTTGGATTTTTGTTTTTAGGAATTAAGGTAATGAAAGTATGATTAAAACTTTTGAGCAAATTACCTTCATTCATAAATTCATTAACTACATTAGAAATATTGTCTTTGATATTATCCCAATGAGTTTTGAAATTTTTTGCATTGAAACCATCTGGACCAGGACTTTTATTATCTCATGCATTAAAAATAATTGCTTTGATTTCATCTATACTAACAGGAGCTAATAAGATATCAGCAACATTATCATTTAACACATTCTTACACACAATGTTAGGAAAACTAATTTCATTTGAGTCAGAGAAATATAACTGAGAATAGTAATCAATAGCTTCATTGACAATCTTTTCAAAGTCATTTATGCACTCACCTTTACTGTCAATAATTTTACCTATATTGTTGATATGCTTCCTGCAGCTCATTTTTGCATGAAAAAATTTGGTGCACTCATCTCCCATAGTAAGCCAGTCAACCTTAGCTTGTTGCTTGTGATTGACAGAGTTTATATAAAGTTCTTGAGAAATCTTAGCTTGATTAGAAAAGAAATTATCAATAATATCAGAATTTCCAGCGTTATCATCAACAAGTTTTTGTAAAAATTTCCCTTCCTCCCTTAATTTATTTAAACAGTCATTCTTACTAAAGTTAGCCTTATTCCAGTTTTTGATTTTGTTTTTTGTATTTTTAAGAAACATGCTGAACTGGACTTGATAAGATCCATTATTTGAAAAGGTAAAACAATCTTTCATAATATCATTATAATCATTGCTTAAGACCCAACCATTTTTAAATCTAAAAGGAGCAGCTTTAGGATTATTATTATTATTAGTTTGATTTTGAAAAAAGTTTATCAGTAAAGGGGTATGGTCACTTGTATTTTGCTCAATAGAGTAACAATAGAAATTTGGAAAAGAATTACAAAATTTTTCATTAATTAACACTCTATCAAGCTTGCAATGAATGTTTTTCTCCTTACCAGATTTCCAAGTGTATGTATTGCCATTCATATTAGGTTCAATAAGGCAAGATTCAAGTAAAAATTTATTAATTTTTTCAAGCTTATTTTGGGGGATTTTATTGCCACCAAATTTTTCAATAGCATGAAAAACATTATTAAAGTCACCCAAAATAATCCAAGGAAAATCGTAGCTTTGACTAAGAGCTTTTAATCTATACCATAGACTGTTTCTTTCATTATCAAAATTACTACCATATATATTGGTAATTTGAAGGGAAAAACCACCAACATTTTTGAAGTTGCAGTCAATAAATTGAATATCTTTATTAACATTAACCAAATTCCAAATATTAGAGTCCCATATGACAAGGATTCTACCTTTACTTCCACAATCATTATTGTTTATGGATTTCCAGTTATTAGAGAGTTTAAAACAGAATTTCTCAGTGTTAGTATCATCCATCTTGTTTTCAATGAGGACAACTACTGATGGTTTGTAAATTCTAACCATATTTAAAATGTCAGTTTGTTTAGCAGGGGAATTCATACCCCTAACATTCCAGGCCATGATAGTCATAAAAAATAATAATAAAAGGATAAAATAAAAAGATTCAGGGTTTCAGATTGAACCTGATACACTGCTACCCTTACCCTTCCTCTTTTTCTCTGATCTTTTAGCTTTAAGTCTTGTGGTCATTTCATTCCAGTCTGGATTGATTAATATGTATTTTTGTCCAAAAGCTTTCTTCTCTTTGCTTGTACTTTTGTATTTACCAATTGCTTTAGTCTTGGGAATATGTAATTCTGATATATCAAATTGTTTTTCAGATTCCTCCATAACATTATCAGATGTAGATGCAATATAACTTTCTGGGATTAGAATGCGAGAGATGTCAAACTCCTCAACATTACGAGGCAAGGTTGAGTGGATGTCAACATTGTCCTCAACTTCTGCAGCATTATCTGATGGAGGTTCACTCTCCATGTTATATTCTGGACTCTGGTTGGAGCTCGAAGGCGGGATGTTGTTTGTGTCTGTATCATGATTATTTGTAATTAAACATAACTCTGAAATGGGGGGATTTCAGAGTTAAAGACCTCTTCGTTACTGATACCCTCCTTTGAGCTGCGTTGTGAACTATCTTTTGAATTTTCTTTTATTTTTTCCGCATGATGAACTTCCGAAGCAAGGATCTGGTCATCTTGATCAGTGAGCAAATGAGAACCAAGGCAATATTGAAGTGAAAAAAAGTAAGAAACAGAAAACAAGACAGTAAGCCTGATGATAATAAAGAAAGTGAGAAAGAAGCTTTTGATGATTGTGAGTCAGAGAATCTTGAAGCACAAAGTGATACTATCCTATCCAAAAATCCTTTCAACACCCTTCTAAGCATACATGAAAAAGATGATGAAGTGCCTGCTAGCAATGATCCTACTACAATTAATACTGTCCCAAAACATATATCCGCGACTCTAAAATCTAAGTCAGATTCTGCTGATACTCGAAGCAAGCACCATGACTCTTCCGAGTCAGACAACAAAAACACGAAGTTAATAAGTTAAGCAACCTGACCCGAAGCAAGGACCAGAAAACATCGGAGAATGTCAAAGGAAAACTCGGAGCAGACTATGATCATAACCAAGACAATACAATAACTTCATAGATATGCTGTAACGACCCGATATTTTGGACCATTCGCATCCATTATAAGTGTATAGGTAGACACTCATGCCGGAATTGAATTGCTCAAAATACCGCGTTGTTAATTTAAATTTGGCAAAACTGAACATATACAGTAAGTAAATAATCACAGATCACAGACACAGAGTAATAAATGCAGCGGAAATAAAAGAGATAGTAGTTCATGAAGCTACTATAAAAATGTATAAGATACATCAGAGTTTACAACAGAAGAGTAATGCGATACATCAGAGTTAAACCAGATACAACGGAAGAGTAACACGATACATCAGATACAAATCAGAATACATCACTGGAATCATCGAACATTGGAAGCAGAATAGATGGCTGGATCTTCAAGCAAAGCTCCAACTCCAAAGGTGAGTCTCGAATACTGGTACACTCAGTCTGACCCGAGCGTAAAGCAAAAACACAAGACACTCGAGTCAGGATTAACATTCTTATATTAATAAATCCAACTCAAGTGAAATAGCAATTGAAATACAAGTAACTCAAAGGATGTTGGAATAACCATCCTTTAAGGATCCGTTAAACTATCTACTATGTAGTAGTGTACGATAAGTAGATAATGTCTATCAGTAATAATAAGATATCAAAATAGTGTTAAGTCATGGCCCATTCCACCCTTAACACGTTTTTATTCCCAAAAGCATATACAAGACCGTAGTTTCCCCAAAACCGGAAGTCACCAGAGGGAAATCCATATACTAAAGGTACAAAACAAATTCGTAGTGGTCGCGAATAGGGAATACAAGTATGACAAGGCACTTGAGGCAATACCCAAGGTAGTGATACTACCGTTTGCCTGATCCGGACTGGTGAGAATGCAACGCCGCAGCGCCCGCAACACCGTGAAACAACACTCCCAAAATCAAGGGTGCACCAATCGACAACAAGTAATGAGTAGTTCGAAGAAGTGTGTTCACTTGAGCTAGCTAATCCTCCATTGGCCCGGCACGGCTCCTGTTTTAGTCATTTCCAATTTGACACAAGTGTCAAGGCTATCCATCATCGTTCTCTTTCTTCAATCATCACGTACATCATTCCAACCACTTCGTTCTGGATCATCACTCCGCGTATAGTTATTAAAGTGGTTTCGGTTTAGACAGAGAGTATGTCCATAACCGATTCCGGACTCTTTAATAACTTTCGTAATTATTACACCGATTGGTCGTTTAATATATTTCAAAACCAAATCAAATTCAATTTCAAATAGAATTCGTAAATCAACATTTCATTTGTCTTTCAAAACCAATTTCCAATATTTACGTTTCAAAACTTTCGCATTCATAATTTCAAGATCTTACAATTCAATTTCAATTTTTATTTAAAACACTTCAAATATTGATTCAAATTTGTATATAAGTTTCATTCCGAAATCATTTAAATTAATTTAACATTCAAACCAATTTAAATCCATTTATCAATTTCATTCAATGTTCGTTAAGTAGATTTTCATTTAAACAATTTCTGTTTAATTTCCAATTCATTAAATCCATTATTTAAATTCAACTTCCTTATTTCAAAACTTACAATTTGAACTAAATTAAATTCATCAAATCAAATCCTTTAATTTTCAAGTCTTACATTAATTTCAATAAATCACATTTTATTTCTTGTTAAAGAAATTCAATTTCACTTATTTACTTACTTAAATAATTTTCCAAAACTTAATTAATAAAGAAAACTCAATTTCAATTATTTACAAGGTAAATTCACTTATTCAAAAGTTCACTTTCTCTTATTAAAGAATTCAATTCAATTTGATCATTAAATCATTCAATCTTATTTAATTATTAAATAATTCAAAACTTAATTATTAAATAATTTCAAAGTTTAATAATTTCAAACTTAATTATAATTTCAAACTTAATTCAATCATTTCTCAAATTAAACAACATTCTTCCTTCAATTACATTGTTAATATTTTGTTTCAGATTATTAAATATTAACATTTTCCTTTCATTAAAATTCAAATTTCAAAACCATGTTATTTATTCAAATAAAATCTTTATTTATTTTCAAATCAAATTATTGACCAATCGGGTTTTCATTTAATTATCTATCCTAGGTCAAAGTTAATTTGGGTATTTATCATTTCAACCCGATTCCAATTCAATTCAAATCAAAAAACATAGCAAAGGGAACTTGCAGTGTGATAACTGGGATGGTGTCAAAGTAAATAAACAAGCAATAACAACGAACGATAACAATCCAATAATCAATTCAAATAATCCCCAAATAACCGTATTAATTCGTATTGTTATTTGTACGAATTAATATAATTATTTCTAGAATCTACACTATCATTCCATGTAGATTAAAGATTATTACATTACGGTTTTCACTCGTCATCTATTTACAATTTCATACATCATCAATTTAACAACATACATTCAGTGGTTCAAGGTGTAATTAAACAAATCCTGCATGTCAATAAATTTAACAGTTAAAGGGGTCATATTATACAAATGTCATTTAATCAAATTTAACATTTAACTATCCTATATCAAGTTCAATCGCATACTATTTATCAAATTAACCTTAACAATTTAACGTCCAATATAAACATCAACAATCAATCAATTATCAGTTAAACTGTATTATCATCGCATAAATAATTAACAGATAATGGTGTCAGATGTCACAGGTGAACTGATACAGATAATAGCATATATAACAGTGTAATTAACTAACAGCAGTATATTTCAATTGTCGTTTCAATTGAAATCAAATTTAATAAATAAAAGAATGTTAATCGTGAGTGAGTGCTCACCTTTCGAGGCTAGATAGATTCGACAATAGAGTGAGTTACGATTCCAAGCACGGATTTCAAAGCAAAGCAAGATTTGACATGAATTTGACGATCAAGGCTGATAACAGGAATAGACGAAATAAATCAGATTCTGCTTGATATAAACTGAAATAAAATATATATTAATTTATTATATTATCTTCTTAAACCGTTATTGAATTAAAATTACATATGTAAAATCTATATATATACATATATTTTGAAATCAATACTGTATCTTTAAAACACATATATTAAAAATCAGAGCAAATACATAATTTACATTTTATACCCAATACATAAAATCAATAGTTTTTTTTAACGCATAAAAAATCAAACACATATATTTTAGAAGTTAAATCTATATACACACATAAGATTTATTACAGAACTAACACATCAAACAAAATAATATATATTGTAAACAACCATTCGACCCATATACTATATAGTACCACACGTCAACACCATGTATATCTATATAGACAACATAAAATCCACACGTTTAAGACACGTGTACAAGCTTAAAATATATCAGATTTTAGTTTTATATGCTATATATACATACAACAAAGTATACTTATACAATACATATATAGCCAGAATTTACAGTTTATATATACTATAAAAATGGAACATATACAAAATATATATATGGTAAACATACAGTATCATATAATATAAACCCAAATATAGTAAACATATGAGAACTTCCTCCCAGACCAACATGTACTTGCCATAGAAATATGCAGACTCACATGTGACCCACAACCTATGCAAACTTATAATTCAAAATTCATATGTATAATATCTTTATAAAACATATACAAAACATACATATATAAATCCAACAGTAAGATATATATAAATGAATACATATCTAAATCGACTATAACAGGGTATATGCGAAATCAATGTATATGCGGCAATGGACAGTTATGTGCAGACCAGAGAATACATAAAATGAAATCTATGCAGACTAAAAGATATGCATACTACACTTACAACAAACGTGAATATTTATATAATTAAACTATAACAAATATATAAATTACCTCCACTTGCAGACAACTTGCAATATGTGTATGCTCCTAGGATTTTATGCAGACCAATGAAGAACTCTATACAATTCTATACTAAGTTATACCATATACTAACATTCAATATTTAAAACAATGGATAATAGAAAAGTAAATGTTAACAAACCTTATTAACTATATGTATTAACATCATGCTATAATCAAATAACTTATAATATATACAAAAAAATACTGTTATAAACTTTTATAACTTTATAAACTTATAATATAAAACATATACTATATAACATATACATATCTCAATATTCAATATAACTTATAACTGTTGAAATTGATATATAATGTACAAAATCAAAATATATGTATCACTTATAGCTAACATACAAAGTATACATATATATAGTACCATATATAGTCATGCAGTTGAGGGAAGAACTTGCGCGAGGAGGAAGAAAGAGGGGCGAGCTGATGGTGGGGACGACGCCGGAGAGAGTGTGCGGATCCGGGTTTGGTTGCGCGGAGGGAGGACAGTAGTGGTGAAGGCAGTGCTTTGAGGTGGTGTCGTTGGCCTGAGGAGGAGGAAAGGAGGCGAGCAAGGGGAGGACGAGGCTTTGCTGTCTGGAAGGGAAACAGGGCTGCAGTTGGTGGTTGTCGAGCTGGCGGCTACCGAGCGGGGACTGGTGGAGATATGCGGTCGCGGAGGGGATATGCAATGGTCTCGGATGGTGGAGATGCAGTGCTGTGACAGTTAGGTGGAGGGAAGTGGGCGTGATTGTATGGGGCTGCTGTTTGGTGACGGGTCTGGTGTGGTGGCAGGGTGACGGTGAGAGCAGGCTGCTGTGATGGGGAAGGCGAGGTGTTAGTGCAAGGAGGCGGGTCTGGAGCGGTTCGGGTTCCGGTGGCATGAGCCTGGAGATGGCGGGCTCGTTCAGTGTGAGAGCTGGCTAGGGGGAAGAAGTCTAGAACAACAGAGAAGAAGATAAAAGATTTCACAATGCCAATCTTCATTTATAAAATTTATATTATATTACATGAAGAGTAGATCAAACAGAGAACCGAAAATAAATTTGTTTTTATGAACGAATCGGAAATGTAAATTGAATAGATAGGAATGTTAAAGGCCATAGTTAAATTCAAGGAATATTAATGTGTAGAACCGTTTGGGTTCATCAGGTACGAAGATCAAAGGACAAGAGACCAAAAGACACAAATACAAATACCGATACGGTTACTGTTTCACGGCCTCCGCCACGTACCGGACGTCAAAACACAGAATTGAATATTCCGCAGAGATCAGTACGACGGGACGATCAAAACGGTATACAGATATCAGTGATACGATCGAATTATAAAAATTCGAAATTTTTTAATAGCTGAAAATGCAAGAAAAACGCTGAAAAATAAGATCGACGGAGCCAAAGAAGTCCGAATTTTGAAAAACGAAAAATGGCGTCTTGCTCAGAAGACGGTTTAGAATTTTTCTATGTAAAAATATTCAAGTTTCGAAAACGTTTTATTTTCATCACTTTTCAACTGATTAAATTGAAGTGAATTTACGCGCGAAATAAACTTTCATATTTTCGGACGAAAATTTACCAGTTGCTATGTTTAATTAAACGCATTCCAAATATTAAATTTTTATTTCAAAATTTTATCGTTTAAAATTTCACAAAATTTCAACTAATTACGTTATTCAAACAGTTGAAATTTACGGGTCGTTACACTCTCCCCCACTCAAAACTTTTCGTCCCCGAAAAGGAACGAGGTAGGAGAATAGAAACAACTAGAAAGAAAAATAGATTTGAAATACAAAATAACAATTAATTTAAACCATATAAATTCAAATTTTAAATTAATTGATATTCAATAATTGATTTAATCCATTTGATCAATCTCAACTATTTCAAAATTCATTATCTTATTACCTAATTATCTTCAATTTACAATTTCTAAAACCATAAATTTGAATAGTCTTTTATTATAATCATTTCTTTAGCAATTTAAATCAAGGTTTTAAATCTCCCCGAGATCAGCCGAGATGAAAATCCGAGATATTAGGCAAAATCCGAGATTTGGCAGCTTGGTTAGTTATAAGTCTTTTAAATATCGCCCGAGACAGCCGAGATATTTGCCCGAGATATTGGCCAAAATCCGAGATTTGAAACCTTGATTTAAATTCTTCTTTATTCCAAATTATTGTTAAATTTATTCTACTTAATATATTTTATCACATATATTTAAACCATATAAATTAATTTAAAACATAAAAGTTTCGATTTAAATTAATTTACATCTATTAATTTCTTTTAAATTCAAGGTATTTTCATATGTTGATCAAATTTCAATTTATTAATTCTTTCAAAACAAATTTATTAATTCTTTCAAAACAAATTTATTTCATTATTAACTGAATTTACTTATTATCTTATCTAACTCTATTAACATCTTTATAATCAAAATTCAGTGTATAACAGTTATTATAAACACTCAAATTTTATTTATAAATTCAATTTATCTTATATATTATCCAATTACATATTCAACTTTTGAATGATTTAGGTAAGTTGTATTAGAATGTAGTTGAACAATATACAAATAAAGTTTTCCCATTCAATTATTCAAGTTTAAATATTTATTACAAATTTTGGTTTTATTTATAATTAAAATCATCCCTTAACAAAATTTAAGAATTAGATTTCCGATTGACTTTAAACAACTTAGAGATATATATAATATATTTATATCAAATCAAATTAAATTTTAAAATAAGATACCCATATATATATATATATATATAAAAATCAAATTATACTGAAGAAATTCAAATTAAAATATTTTCCAAACAAAACCGTAGCAAAGCTACAGAATGGTTTCTCCACTTCGAAACTCGAAAATGAATGTCGATGATGCGGCCGCCATCACCGAAATTATTTTCTAGCGACAAAGAGAAGAGCACTGATTTAAACATTTAAATTCTTTGAAAACGATTTCTATTCGAAAATATTTTAAATACTATACACTTTAAAACTTTCAAATTAAAGTTTGAAATCACCAGAAATTTAATTCTCAAATTCTTTATTTAAGTTCCTCTCAAATCCCAAATCAAATTATAACCAAGTTTCATAAATTCATTTATTTATATTATGCAATAATCAATGGTTTACAAAACAAGAAATGAAAATCAAATTATTATCATTTCAGACAACAAATTCATTAACAATATAATTTCAGAAAACTTATATTTATATATAATATAATCATACAAACTATTTTTGTTTACCAAATTTGAAAACGATATTGTGTCAGTTTGCTCTGCTCAAGTGTTTTGGAAATCCTATCGATAGCGTTGATTAGACGAATCGATCGGAAACCCAAATCAACATCAACAACTCAAACAACACAATATATAAAACATTTTAATATTAATTTACAAATACACTTCCTCACTCGACGATACAAGAATGGATTCAAAGCAAGGATAGAGATCCAAATTCGATGGACTCAAATCAAAGAGAATTCTGATTCGAAGACTAATTCAAAAGAAAAGATAAGATGATTCAATAACAGAATCGGGAGATGGGTAAGTTTATTTAATTCACGGGCAACCTTAACCGGGTCGTCAGTAACTTCAAGAATAAGATCGATGCTGAATTCCGAGGCAAATCAACATTTGACCTCAAGAAATAGAATTCAGGTATGGCGGGAAATAGGTAGCATCGTAAACCGAGGATACAGAAGTCTCCGGTAAATCAATGCCTATTGTAAAGGAGTTTACTCCTTTACGAATCATTCTAAGATTGGCGAGACCGCCGATCTATTATAGATAACATTCAGAATGGAGTTATGGGGTGCTCCAGGATTGAAAGAAGATGAATAGTGAAGGACACGAATGAATTTCGGAACCGAGGAGAACGTTCCAAAAATTCAAAGGAATCGAGTCAAAAGGAAGAGATTGAAACTCGAATGAGAGTGATTCCGTAAATACATTTACCCTATATGTTAAGTTTTGCCTAGAGCTACCAAAGCTTTGATACCAACTGTAACGACCCGATATTTTGGACCATTCGCATCCATTATAAGTGTATAGGTAGACACTCATGCCGGAATTGAATTGCTCAAAATACCGCGTTGTTAATTTAAATTTGGCAAAACTGAACATATACAGTAAATAAATAATCACAGATCACAGACACAGAGTAATAAATGCAGCGGAAATAAAAGAGATAGTAGTTCATGAAGCTACTATAAAAATGTATAAGATACATCAGAGTTTACAACAGAAGAGTAATGCGATACATCAGAGTTAAACCAGATACAACGGAAGAGTAACACGATACATCAGATACAAATCAGAATACATCACTGGAATCATCGAACACTGGAAGCAGAATAGATGGCTGGATCTTCAAGCAAAGCTCCAACTCCAAAGGTGAGTCTCGAATACTAGTACACTCAGTCTAACCCGAGCGTAAAGCAAAAACACAAGACACTCGAGTCAGGATTAACATTCTTATATTAATAAATCCAACTCAAGAGAAATAGCAATTGAAATACAAGTAACTCAAAGGATGTTGGAATAACCATCCTTTAAGGATCCGTTAAACTATCTACTATGTAGTAGTGTACGATAAGTAGATAATGTCTATCAGTAATAATAAGATATCAAAATAGTGTTAAGTCATGGCCCATTCCACCCTTAACACATTTTTATTCCTAAAAGCATATACAAGACCGTAGTTTCCCCAAAACCGGAAGTCACCAGAGGGCAATCCATATACTAAAGGTACAAAACAAATTCGTAGTGGTCGCGAATAGTGTAACGACCCGATATTTTAGACCATTCGCATCCATTATAAGTGTATAGGTAGACACTCATGCCGGAGTTGAATTGCTTAAAATACCGCGTTGTTAATTTAAATTGGCAAAACTGAACATATACAGTAAATAAATAATCACATAACACAGACACAGAGTAATAAATGCAGCGGAAATAAAAGAAATAGTAGTTCATGAAGCTACTATATGAATATATAAAATACATCAGAGTTTACAACAGAAGAGTAATACGATACATCAGATACAAATCAGAATACATCACTGGAATCATCGAATACTGGAAGCAGAATAGATGGCTGGATCTTCAAGCAAAGCTCCAACTCCAAAGGTGAGTCTCGAATACTGGTACACTCAGTCTGACCCGAGCGTAAAGCAAAAACACAAGACACTCGAGTCAGGATTAACATTCTCATATTAATAAATCCAACTCAAGTGAAATAGCAATTGAAATACAAGTAACTCAAAGGATGTTTGGAATAACCATCCTTTAAGGATCCGTTAAACTATCTACTATGTAGTAGTGTACGATAAGTAGATAATGTCTATCAGTAATATAAAGATATCAAAATAGCGTTAAGTCATGGCCCATTCCACCCTTAACACATTTTTATTCCCACAAGCAGATACAAGACCGTAGTTTCCCCAAAACCGGAAGTCACCAGAGGGCAATCCATATACTCAAGGTACAAATCAAATTCGTAGTGGTCGCGCATAAATGGAATACAAGTATGACAAGGCACATGAGGCTATACCCAAGGTAGTGATACTACCGTTCGCCTGATCCGGACTGGTGAGAACGCAACGCCGCAGCGCCCGCAACACCGTGAAACACACTCCCAAAATCAAGGGTGCACCAATCGACAACAAGTATAAGTAGTTCGAAGAAGTGTGTCCACTTGAGGTATCAATCCTCCATTGGCCCGGCACAGCTCCTGTTTTAGTCATTTCCAATTTGACACAAGTGTCAAGGCTATCCATTATCGTTCTCTTTCTTCATTCATCACGTACATCATTCCAACCACTTCATTCTGGATCATCACTCCGCGTATAGTTATTAAAGTGGTTTTCGGTTTAGATAGAGAGTATATCCATAACCGAATTCCAGTCTCTTTAATAACTTTTCGTAATTATTACACCGATTGGTCGTTTATATATTTCAAAAACCAAATCAATTTCAATTCAATTAGAATTCGTAAATCAACATTTCATTTGTCGTTCGAAATCAATTTCCAAAATTTACGTTTCAAAACTTCAATTTACCATTTCAAAATCTTATAATACAATTTCAAATTTTATTTAAAACAATTCAAATATTGATTCAAGTTCGTATATAAGTTTCATTCCGAGATCATTTAAATTAACTAAATTTTAACATTCAAATCAATTTGAATTCATTTGTCGATTTCATTCAATATTCGTTAAGTTACTTTATCATTCAAAACAATTTCTATTAAATTTCCAAATCATTAAATCAATTTCTTAAGTTCAATCTCATTATATCAAAACTCACAATTTTGAATTAAATTAAATTCGTCAAATCAAATTATTTAAATTTCAAGTCTTACATTAATTTCAATAAATCACATTTTATTTCTTGTTAAAGAAATTCAATTTCACTTATTTACTTTCTTAAATAATTTTCCAAAAACTTACTCAATCAAGAAAACTCAATTTCAATTATTACGAAGTAAAATTCACTTATTCAAAAATTCAATTTAATTTAATCATTAAATAATTCAATCTTATTTAATTATTAAATAATTCAAAACTTAATTATTAAATGATTTCAAAGTTTAATAATTTCAAAACTTAATTATAATTTCCAACTTAATTATTAAATCATTTCAAAGTTTAATAATTTCAAACTTAATTATAATTTCAAACTTGATTATTAAATCATTTCAAGGTTTAATAATTTCAAACTTAATTCAATCATTTCTCAAATTAACAACCTTCTTTCATCAATTGCATCGTTAATATTTTGTTTCAGATTTTAAATATTAACATTTTCCTTTCATTAAAAATTCAAATTTCAACTTCATTTCAAAACCATACTATTTATTCAAATAAAATCTTCGTTTATTTTTAAATCAAATTATTGACCAATCGGGTTTTATTTAATTCTCTATCCTAGGTCAAAGTTCAATTTGGGTATTTATCATTTCAACCCGATTCCAATTCAATTCAAAATCAAAACATAACAAAGGGAACTTGCAGTGTGATAACTGGGATGGTGTCAAAGTAAATAAACAAGCAATAACAACAAACAATAACAATCCAATAATCAATTTAAATAATCCCGAAATAACCGTATTAATTCGCATTGTTATTTGTGCGAATTAATATAATTATTTCTAGAATCAACACTATCATTTCATGTAGATTAATGATTATCACATTACGGTTTTCACTTGTCATCCAATTTCAAATTTCATACATCATCAATTTAACAACATACATTCAGTGGTTCAAAGTGTAATTAAACAAATCCTACGTGTCAATAAATTTAACAGTAAAAGGGGTCATATTATACAAATGTCATTTAATCAAATTTAACATTTAATTATCCTATATCAAGTTCAATTTCATACTATTTATCAATTTAACATTAACAATTTAACGTCCAATATAAACATCAACAATCAATCAATTATCAGCCAAACTGTATTATCATTGCATAAATAATTAACAGATAATAGTGTCAGATGTCACAGGTTAACTGATACAGGCAATAACATATATAACAGTGTACTTAACTAACAGCAGCATATATTTCAATTGTCGTTTCAATTGAAATCAAATTTAATAAATAAAAGAACGTTAATCGTGAGTGAGTGCTCACCTTCCGAGGCTAGAGAGATGAATAGACAACGAGAATGGTTACAACCAAAGCGCGAATTCCAAAACGAAGCACGATTGAACTCGAATTTGCCGACAAAGCTGATAAAAAGGAATCGGCGAAATAAATCAGACTGGATTGATGAAGATAATTGATATAAGTGTACTTATATATAACTATATATATATATAATCATATTTTAAACTCAAGCGTATGCTAAAATAAGATATACATATATAAACATATATAACAAATCTACCAATCAGGTATGATACCGACTTATATATTTTCAAACGCATATAGTTAGAACCCAACAGAATGCACATGAATAAACCTTTTAAAACTTAATATACTTTATAATATATAACCGTTTAAACTTTATATAAAATATATATATACACATTCGAATAAAACACGTAACTGGATAAACTATATATATATATATTTTTATCAAGAAATTAGAAGTTATTATATTGAGATGATCAAAACTACAAAAAAAAAAAAAAAATTGGTTACAGCCGTATAAAGGTCATCACGTGCAAAGAGAACAGTCAAATTTAAAAGCCTGTAAATAGAGTTCAAAGACTTCAAACAACCAAAGAATGGAGTACATGTAAAGAAATTACACTAACGTTCTGATCCCTAAAACTTGTTTGGGTGGATTGGTATATTTGTTGTCGGGTATGTGAGCGGCATGTGCATGTGAGATTGTGGTGGCATTTGTAGATGGGCACTTCAGCTGTACCAAAGCATCTATATTTGTAGTTACACTAACGTAACTTAATGTAAATAAAGACATGCGCATGTACCAGTATCTTCATAACTTGCATCATAAAATATATGTATAATAACAGGTATACATAAGTATAGTTTAAAACAAATCTTACCCAAACTTATGTAATAACATATCTCATATATAATATATATAACTTGTACACTTTATATATCTATACGTGTCACTAATATAAACTATGACTTATGTTTGAAAAAATAATAATGACAACAGGTATATGAATAGCAATTTCAAGACACACACAATATCTGAACATAGGTATAACTTAAGTAAACCGTTGTATATAAAACTAAATAACACAAAAATATGATATATGCTATACCTAACAAAACAGAGGCCGATCTAGGCTTGCTGTGAGTTGAAGCCATCAAGGTGGAGGCACGCTTGTTCACTGGAACTTGAGCATAGACAGGCGGATGGCAGGGAGGTAAGGGGTCAGGGAGATAGAGGCATGTGAGCTGTTGCGAGAGTTTGCGGGTGACGCGGCCGGCCTACGATTGGATGTGGAGTGGTTGATGTGAATTGAACGAGAGGGAGGGTACAGAAGTTAACTCTGGGAAGGAAAATATACAAGCTACAGAAGTTATTTTTTTTTCAATGAACAGAGCAAAAAGAGAACGAAGGGATGAACTATAATTATAAATCAACAATGGGAATAGTGAACGCCTCTCGTCAATCCAGGAATTAATAAATGCAAACAACTGTATGTATTGGACAGATAGGTAGATAAATGGACAGATGAAACCCAAAAGTTTTAAACGGGTACCGCTACGGTCCAACGTTTTACAGATTTCACCGTCCACCGGACGTCGCAATACCCAAAAGAATATACTGCGGAGATCAGCACGATGAGACGATCAAAATGGTATACAGATATCAGTGGTACGATTGAATTTATAAAATTCGAATTTTTCTAATGGCGGAAAATGCAAGAAAAACGCTGAAAAATAAGATCGACGGAGCCAAAGATGTCCGAATTTGGAAAAACGACAAACTGACATCTTGCTCAGAAGATGGTTTAGAATTTTTCTACGTAAAAATATTTAGGTTTCGGAAACATTTTATTTTCATCGCTTTTTAACTGATTAAATTGAAGTGAATTTACGCACGAAATAAACTTTCATATTTTCGGACGAAAATTTACTAGTTGCTATTCTTAACTAGACGTATTCCAAATATTAAATTTTTATTTCAAAATTTTATCGTTTAAAATTTCACAAAATTTCAACTAATTACGTTATTAAAACAGTTGAAATTTACGGGTCGTTACACTCTCCCCCACTCAAAACTTTTCGTCCCCGAAAAGGAACGAGGTAGGAGAATAGAAACAACCAGAAAGAAAAACAGATTTGGAAAATAAAACAATTGGTTTAAACCGTATAAATTTCGATTTACCTTAATTAATACTCAATATTTGATTTAAAATTCAGGGTATTTCAATAAGTTGATTTAATTCCAAATTATTAATATTTGATACCAAAAATTTTCTTCAAAACAAAATTTTATTTATTTATCTCATTTATTCATTGTTTTATTATCCAATTATCCTTTATCAACAATTTCTAAAATCATAAACTTGAATAGTCATTTATTACAATCATTTTTATTCAACAAATTTAATTCTTTTATTCCAAATTATTATTAAATTTGTTCCACTTAATATATCTTATTGCATATATTTAACCCATATAAATTAATTTAAACCATAAAGTTTCGATTTAAATTAATTTATTCTATTAATTTCTTTTAAATTCAAGGTATTTTCATAAGTTGATCAAATTTCAATTTATCAATTCTTCAAAACAAATTTTATTTCATTATTTTAACTGAGTCTACTTATTATCCTATCTAACTCTATTAACATCTTTATAATCAAAATTTAGTGTATAACATTTGTTATAAACACTCAAATTTTATTTATAAGTTCAATTTATCTTATATATTACCCAATTACATATTCAACTTCTAAATCATTTAGAAGTTGTATTAGAATGCAGTTGAACAATATACAAATAAAATTTTCCAAATTCAATTATTCAAGTTTAAATATTTATTCCAAATTTTGGTTTTATTTATAATTAAAATCATCCTTTAACAAAATTTAAGAATTAGATTTCCGATTAACTTTAAACAATTTAGAGATATATATGATATATTTATATCAAATCAAATGAAATTTTAAAATAAGATACTTATATATATATAAATCAGATTATACTGAAGAAATTCAAATCAAAATGTTTTTCAAAGCAAACCGTAGCATAGCTACAGAATAGTATCTCCACTTCGAAACTCGAAAATGAATGTCGATGATGCGGCCGCCATCACCGAAATTATTTTCCAGCGACAAAGAGAAGAGCACTGATTTCAACATTTTAAAATTCTTTGGAAATGATTTCTATTCGAAAATACTTCCAATAATATATCTTTAAAATTTTAAAACCAAAGTTCGAAATCACCGGAAACTAAATTCTCAAATTTCTAAATTAAATTCATTTCAAATTCCAAATCAATTTATAAACCATATTTATAAATTCATTTAGAACAATAAATGATAATCAAATATTATCATTTCAAACAACCAATTTAATTAACTTATTAAATTCCAGAAAATTTTACTTATATTTTTACAATATAATCAAACAAATTTGAAAACAATATTGTGTCAGTTTGCTCTGCTCAAGTGTTTTGGAAATCCTATCGATAGCGTTGATCAGACGAATCGATCGAAAACCCAAATCAACATCAACAACTCAAACAACACAACATATATTAAAACATTTTTAATATAATTTTATAAATTCAATTCCTCGCTCGACGATACAGAACAGATTTCAAAACATGAATAGAGATTCAAATTTGATGGAAATCAAATCAAAGAGAATTTTAAATTCGAAGATAGATTGAAACAGAGATATGATGATTAAATAAAGAGTAGAAAGATTTGATAAGTTTATATAAATCGCGGCAACCTTAACCGGATCGACCATGACTTCAAAATAAGATCGATGTTGAATTCCGAGGTACATCAACACTCGATCTCAAGAGATGGGATTCAGGTATAGCAGGGAATAAACAGCATCGTAAACCGAGGATACAGAAATCTCCGGTAAATCAATGCCTATTGTAAAGGAGCTTTGCTCCTTTTCGAATCATTCGAAGATTGGCGAGACCGCCGATCTATTATAGATAACATTTAGAATGGAGTTATGGGGTGCTCCAGGATTGAAAGAAGACGAATAGTGAAGGACACGAACGAATTTCGGAACCGAGGGGAACGTTCCAAAATTCAAAAGGAATTGAGTCAAAGGAAGAGATTGAAACTCGTATGAGTGTGATTCTGTAAATACATTTACCCTATATGTTGAGTTTTTCCTAGAGCTACCAAAGCTCTGATACCAACTGTAACGACCCGATATTTTAGACCATTCGCATCCATTATAAGTGTATAGGTAGACACTCATGCCGGAGTTGAATTGCTCAAAATACCGCGTTGTTAATTTAAATTGGCAAAACTGAACATATACAGTAAATAAATAATCACATAACACAGACACAGAGTAATAAGTGCAGCGGAAATAAAAGAAATAGTAGTTCATGAAGCTACTATATGAATATATAAAATACATCAGAGTTTACAACAGAAGAGTAATACGATACATCAGATACAAATCAGAATACATCACTGGAATCATCGAATACTGGAAGCAGAATAGATGGCTGGATCTTCAAGTAAAGCTCCAACTCCAAAGGTGAGTCTCGAATACTGGTACACTCAGTCTGACCCGAGCGTAAAGCAAAAACACAAGACACTCGAGTCAGGATTAACATTCTCATATTAATAAATCCAACTCAAGTGAAATAGCAATTGAAATACAAGTAACTCAAAGGATGTTTGGAATAACCATCCTTTAAGGATCCGTTAAACTATCTACTATGTAGTAGTGTACGATAAGTAGATAATGTCTATCAGTAATATAAAGATATCAAAATAGCGTTAAGTCATGGCCCATTCCACCCTTAACACATTTTTATTCCCACAAGCATATACAAGACCGTAGTTTCCCCAAAACCGGAAGTCACCAGAGGGCAATCCATATACTCAAGGTACAAATCAAATTCGTAGTGGTCGCGCATAAATGGAATACAAGTATGACAAGGCACATGAGGCTATACCCAAGGTAGTGATACTACCGTTCGCCTGATCCGGACTGGTGAGAACGCAACGCCGCAGCGCCCGCAACACCGTGAAACACACTCCCAAAATCAAGGGTGCACCAATCGACAACAAGTATAAGTAGTTCGAAGAAGTGTGTCCACTTGAGGTATCAATCCTCCATTGGCCCGGCACAGCTCCTGTTTTAGTCATTTCCAATTTGACACAAGTGTCAAGGCTATCCATTATCGTTCTCTTTCTTCAGTCATCACGTACATCATTCCAACCACTTCATTCTGGATCATCACTCCGCGTATAGTTATTAAAGTGGTTTTCGGTTTAGATAGAGAGTATATCCATAACCGAATTCCGGTCTCTTTAATAACTTTCGTAATTATTACACCGATTGGTCGTTTATATATTTCAAAAACCAAATCAATTTCAATTCAATTAGAATTCGTAAATCAACATTTCATTTGTCGTTCGAAATCAATTTCCAAAATTTACGTTTCAAAACTTCAATTTACCATTTCAAAATCTTATAATACAATTTCAAATTTTATTTAAAACAATTCAAATATTGATTCAAGTTCGTATATAAGTTTCATTCCGAGATCATTTAAATTAACTAAATTTTAACATTCAAATCAATTTGAATTCATTTGTCGATTTCATTCAATATTCGTTAAGTTACTTTATCATTCAAAACAATTTCTATTAAATTTCCAAATCATTAAATCAATTTCTTAAGTTCAATCTCATTATATCAAAACTCACAATTTTGAATTAAATTAAATTCGTCAAATCAAATTCTTTAAATTTCAAGTCTTACATTAATTTCAATAAATCACATTTTATTTCTTGTTAAAGAAATTCAATTTCACTTATTTACTTTCTTAAATAATTTTCCAAAAACTTACTCAATCAAGAAAACTCAATTTCAATTATTACGAAGTAAAATTCACTTATTCAAAAATTCAATTTAATTTAATCGTTAAATAATTCAATCTTATTTAATTATTAAATAATTCAAAACTTAATTATTAAATGATTTCAAAGTTTAATAATTTCAAAACTTAATTATAATTTCCAACTTAATTATTAAATCATTTCAAAGTTTAATAATTTCAAACTTAATTATAATTTCAAACTTGATTATTAAATCATTTCAAGGTTTAATAATTTCAAACTTAATTCAATCATTTCTCAAATTAACAACCTTCTTTCATCAATTGCATCGTTAATATTTTGTTTCAGATTTTAAATATTAACATTTTCCTTTCATTAAAAATTCAAATTTCAACTTCATTTCAAAACCATACTATTTATTCAAATAAAATCTTCGTTTATTTTTAAATCAAATTATTGACCAATCGGGTTTTATTTAATTCTCTATCCTAGGTCAAAGTTCAATTTGGGTATTTATCATTTCAACCCGATTCCAATTCAATTCAAAATCAAAACATAACAAAGGGAACTTGCAGTGTGATAACTGGGATGGTGTCAAAGTAAATAAACAAGCAATAACAACAAACAATAACAATCCAATAATCAATTTAAATAATCCCGAAATAACCGTATTAATTCGCATTGTTATTTGTGCGAATTAATATAATTATTTCTAGAATCAACACTATCATTTCATGTAGATTAATGATTATCACATTACGGTTTTCACTTGTCATCCAATTTCAAATTTCATACATCATCAATTTAACAACATACATTCAGTGGTTCAAAGTGTAATTAAACAAATCCTACGTGTCAATAAATTTAACAGTAAAAGGGGTCATATTATACAAATGTCATTTAATCAAATTTAACATTTAATTATCCTATATCAAGTTCAATTTCATACTATTTATCAATTTAACATTAACAATTTAACGTCCAATATAAACATCAACAATCAATCAATTATCAGCCAAACTGTATTATCATTGCATAAATAATTAACAGATAATAGTGTCAGATGTCACAGGTTAACTGATACAGGCAATAACATATATAACAGTGTACTTAACTAACAGCAGCATATATTTCAATTGTCGTTTCAATTGAAATCAAATTTAATAAATAAAAGAACGTTAATCGTGAGTGAGTGCTCACCTTCCGAGGCTAGAGAGATGAATAGACAACGAGAATGGTTACAACCAAAGCGCGAATTCCAAAATGAAGCACGATTGAACTCGAATTTGCCGACAAAGCTGATAAAAAGGAATCGGCGAAATAAATCAGACTGGATTGATGAAGATAATTGATATAAGTGTACTTATATATAACTATATATATATATAATCATATTTTAAACTCAAGCGTATGCTAAAATAAGATATACATATATAAACATATATAACAAATCTACCAATCAGGTATGATACCGACTTATATATTTTCAAACGCATATAGTTAGAACCCAACAGAATGCACATGAATAAACCTTTTAAAACTTAATATACTTTATAATATATAACCGTTTAAACTTTATATAAAATATATATATACACATTCGAATAAAACACGTAACTGGATAAACTATATATATATATATATATTTTTATCAAGAAATTAGAAGTTATTATATTGAGATGATCAAAACTACAAAAAAAAAAAAAATTGGTTACAGCCGTATAAAGGTCATCACGTGCAAAGAGAACAGTCAAATTTAAAAGCTTGTAAATAGAGTTCAAAGACTTCAAACAACCAAAGAATGGAGTACATGTAAAGAAATTACACTAACGTTCTGATCCCTAAAACTTGTTTGGGTGGATTGGTATATTTGTTGTCGGGTATGTGAGCGGCATGTGCATGTGAGATTGTGGTGGCATTTGTAGATGGGCACTTCAGCTGTACCAAAGCATCTATATTTGTAGTTACACTAACGTAACTTAATGTAAATAAAGACATGCGCATGTACCAGTATCTTCATAACTTGCATCATAAAATATATGTATAATAACAGGTATACATAAGTATAGTTTAAAACAAATCTTACCCAAACTTATGTAATAACATATCTCATATATAATATATATAACTTGTACACTTTATATATCTATACGTGTCACTAATATAAACTATGACTTATGTTTGAAAAAATAATAATGACAACAGGTATATGAATAGCAATTTCAAGACACACACAATATCTGAACATAGGTATAACTTAAGTAAACCGTTGTATATAAAACTAAATAACACAAAAATATGATATATGCTATACCTAACAAAACAGAGGCCGATCTAGGCTTGCTGTGAGTTGAAGCCATCAAGGTGGAGGCACGCTTGTTCACTGGAACTTGAGCATAGACAGGCGGATGGTAGGGAGGTAAGGGGTCAGGGAGATAGAGGCATGTGAGCTGTTGCGAGAGTTTGCGGGTGACGCGGCCGGCCTACGATTGGATGTGGAGTGGTTGATGTGAATTGAACGAGAGGGAGGGTACAGAAGTTAACTCTGGGAAGGAAAATATACAAGCTACAGAAGTTATTTTTTTTTCAATGAACAGAGCAAAAAGAGAACGAAGGGATGAACTATAATTATAAATCAACAATGGGAATAGTGAACGCCTCTCGTCAATCCAGGAATTAATAAATGCAAACAACTGTATGTATTGGACAGGTAGGTAGATAAATGGACAGATGAAATCCAAAAGTTTTAAACGGGTACCGCTACGGTCCAACGTTTTACAGATTTCACCGTCCACCGGACGTCGCAATACCCAAAAGAATATACTGCGGAGATCAGCACGACGAGACGATCAAAATGGTATACAGATATCAGTGGTACGATTGAATTTATAAAATTCGAATTTTTCTACTGGCGGAAAATGCAAGAAAAACGCTGAAAAATAAGATCGACGGAGCCAAAGATGTCCGAATTTGGAAAAACGACAAACTGACATCTTGCTCAGAAGATGGTTTAGAATTTTTCTACGTAAAAATATTTAGGTTTCGGAAACATTTTATTTTCATCGCTTTTTAACTGATTAAATTGAAGTGAATTTACGCACGAAATAAACTTTCATATTTTCAGACGAAAATTTACTAGTTGCTATTCTTAACTAGACGTATTCCAAATATTAAATTTTTATTTCAAAATTTTATCGTTTAAAATTTCACAAAATTTCAACTAATTACGTTATTAAAACAGTTGAAATTTACGGGTCGTTACAAATAGGGAATACAAGTATGACAAGGCACATGAGGCAATACCCAAGGTAGTGATACTACCGTTTGCCTGATCCGGACTGGTGAGAACGCAACGCCGCAGCGCCCGCAACACCGTGAAACAACACTCCCAAAATCAAGGGTGCACCAATCGACAACAAGTAATGAGTAGTTCGAAGAAGTGTGTTCACTTGAGGTAGCTAATCCTCCATTGGGCCGGCACGGCTCCTGTTTTAGTCATTTCCAATTTGACACAAGTGTCAAGGCTATCCATCATCGTTCTCTTTCTTCAATCATCACGTACATCATTCCAACCACTTCGTTCTGGATCATCACTCCGCGTATAGTTATTAAAGTGGTTTCGGTTTAGACAGAGAGTATGTCCATAACCGATTCCGGACTCTTTAATAACTTTCGTAATTATTACACCGATTGGTCGTTTAATATATTTCAAAACCAAATCAAATTCAATTTCAAATAGAATTCTTAAATCAACATTTCATTTGTCTTTCAAAACCAATTTCCAATATTTACGTTTCAAAACTTTCGCATTCATAATTTCAAGATCTTACAATTCAATTTCAATTTTTATTTAAAACACTTCAAATATTGATTCAAATTTGTATATAAGTTTCATTCCGAAATCATTTAAATTAATTTAACATTCAAACCAATTTAAATCCATTTATCAATTTCATTCAATGTTCGTTAATTAAATTTTCATTTAAACAATTTCTGTTTAATTTCCAATTCATTAAATCCATTATTTAAATTCAACTTCCTTATTTCAAAACTTACAATTTGAATTAAATTAAATTCATCAAATCAAATCCTTTAATTTTCAAGTCTTACATTAATTTCAATAAATCACATTTTATTTCTTGTTAAAGAAATTCAATTTCACTTATTTACTTACTTAAATAATTTTCCAAAACTTAATTAATAAAGAAAACTCAATTTCAATTATTTACAAGGTAAATTCACTTATTCAAAAGTTCACTTTCTCTTATTAAAGAATTCAATTCAATTTGATCATTAAATCATTCAATCTTATTTAATTATTAAATAATCCAAAACTTAATTATTAACTAATTTCAAAGTTTAATAATTTCAAACTAAATTATAATTTCAAACTTAATTCAATCATTTCTCAAATTAAACAACATTCTTCCATCAATTACATTGTTAATATTTTGTTTCAGATTATTAAATATTAACATTTTCCTTTCATTAAAATTCAAATTTCAAAACCATGTTATTTATTCAAATAAAATCTTTATTTATTTTCAAATCAAATTATTGACCAATCGGGTTTTCATTTAATTATCTATCCTAGGTCAAAGTTCAATTTGGGTATTTATCATTTCAACCCGATTCCAATTCAATTCAAATCAAAAAACATAGCAAAGGGAACTTGTAGTGTGATAACTGGGATGTTGTCAAAGTAAATAAACAAGCAATAACAACGAACAATAACAATCCAATAATCAATTCAAATAATCCCGAAATAACCGTATTAATTCGTATTGTTATTTGTACGAATTAATATAATTATTTCTAGAATCTACACTATCATTCCATGTAGATTAAAGATTATTACATTACGGTTTTCACTCGTCATCTATTTACAATTTCATACATCATCAATTTAACAACATACATTCAGTGGTTCAAGGTGTAATTAAACAAATCCTGCGTGTCAATAAATTTAACAATTAAAAGGGTCATATTATACAAATGTCATTTAATCAAATTTAACATTTAACTATCCTATATCAAGTTCAATCGCATACTATTTATCAAATTAACCTTAACAATTTAACGTCCAATATAAACATCAACAATCAATCAATTATCAGTTAAACTGTATTATCATCGCATAAATAATTAATAGATAATGGTGTCAGATGTCACAAGTGAACTGATACAGATAATAGCATATATAACAGTGTAATTAACTAACAGCAGTATATTTCAATTGTCGTTTCAATTGAAATCAAATTTAATAAATAAAAGAACGTTAATCGTGAGTGAGTGCTCACCTTTCGAGGCTAGATAGATTCGACAATAGAGTGAGTTACGATTCCAAGCACGGATTTCAAAGCAAAGCAAGATTTGACATGAATTTGACGATCAAGGCTGATAACAGGAATAGACGAAATAAATCAGATTCTGCTTGATATAAACTGAAATAAAATATATATTAATTTATTATATTATCTTCTTAAACCGTTATTGAATTAAAATTACATATGTAAAATCTATATATATACATATATTTTGAAATCAATACTGTATCTTTAAAACACATATATTAAAAATCAGAGCAAATACATAATTTACATTTTATACCCAATACATAAAATCAATAGTTTTTTTTAACGCATAAAAAATCAAACACATATATTTTAGAAGTTAAATCTATATATACACATAAGATTTATTACAGAACTAACACATCAAACAAAATAATATATATTGTAAACAACCATTCGACCCATATACTATATAGTACCACACGTCAACACCATGTATATCTATATAGACAACATAAAATCCACACGTTTAAGACACGTGTACAAGCTTAAAATATATCAGATTTTATTTTTATATGCTATATATACATACAACAAAGTATACTTATACAATACATATATAGCCAGAATTTACAGTTTATATATACTATAAAAATGGAACATATACAATATATATATATGGTAAACATACAGTATCATATAATATAAACCCAAATATAGTAAACATATGAAAACTTCCTCCCAGACCAACATGTACTTGCCATAGAAATATGCAGACTCACATGTGACCCACAACCTATGCAAACTTATAATTCAAAATTCATATGTATAATATCTTTATAAAACATATACAAAACATACATATATAAATCCAACAGTAAGATATATATAAATGAATACATATCTAAATCGACTATAACAGGGTATATGCGAAATCAATGTATATGCGGCAATGGACAGTTATGTGCAGACCAGAGAATACATAAAATGAAATCTATGCAGACTAAAAGATATGCATACTACACTTACAACAAACGTGAATATTTATATAATTAAACTATAACAAATATATAAATTACCTCCACTTGCAGACAACTTGCAATATGTGTATGCTCCTAGGATTTTATGTAGACCAATGAAGAACTCTATACAATTCTATACTAAGTTATACCATATACTAACATTCAATATTTAAAACAATGGATAACAGAAAAGTAAATGTTAACAAACCTTATTAACTATATGTATAAACATCATGCTATAATCAAATAACTTATAATATATACAAAAAAAATACTGTTATAAACTTTTATAACTTTATAAACTTATAATATAAAACATATACTATATAACATATACATATCTCAATATTCAATATAACTTATAACTGTTGAAATTTATATATAATGTACAAAATCAAAATATATGTATCACATATAGCTAACATACAAAGTATACATATATATAGTACCATATATAGTCATGCAGTTGAGGGAAGAACTTGCGTGAGGAGGAAGAAAGAGGGGCGAGCTGATGGTGGGGACGACGCCAGAGAGAGTGTGCGGATCCGGGTTTGGTTGCGCGGAGGGAGGACAGTAGTGGTGAAGGCAGTGCTTTGAGGTGGTGTCGCTGGCCTGAGGAGGAGGAAAGGAGGCGAGCAAGGGGAGGACGAGGCTTTGCTGTCTGGAAGGGAAACAGGGCTGCAGTTGGTGGTTGTCGAGCTGGCGGCTACCGAGCGGGGACTGGTGGAGATTTGCGGCCGCGGAGGGGATATGCAATGGTCTCGGATGGTGGAGATGCAGTGCTGTGACAGTTAGGTGGAGGGAAGTGGGCGTGATTGTGTGGGGCTACTGTTTGGTGACGGGTCTGGTGTGGTGGCAGGGTGACGGCGAGAGCAGGCTGCTGTGATGGGGAAGGCGAGGTGTTAGTGCAAGGAGGCGGGTCTGGAGCGGTTCGGGTTCCGGTGGCGTGAGCCTGGAGATGGCGGGCTCGTTCAGTGTGAGAGCTGGCCAGGGGGAAGAAGTCCAGAACAACAGAGAAGAAGATAAAAGATTTCACAATGCCAATCTTCATTTATAAAATTTATATTATATTACATGAAGAGTAGATCAAACAGAGAACCGAAAATAAATTTGTTTTTATGAACGAATCGGAAATGTAAATTGAATAGATAGGAATGTTAAAGGCCATAGTTAAATTCAAGGAATATTAATGTGTAGAACCGTTTGGGTTCATCAGGTACGAAGATCAAAGGACAAGAGACCAAAAGACACAAATACAAATACCGATACGGTTACTGTTTCACGGCCTCCGCCACGTACCGGACGTCAAAACACAGAATTGAATATTCCGCAGAGATCAGCACGACGGGATGATCAAAACGGTATACAGATATCAGTGATACGATCGAATTATAAAAATTCGAAATTTTTTAATAGCTGAAAATGCAAGAAAAACGCTGAAAAATAAGATCGCCGGAGCCAAAGAAGTCCGAATTTTGAAAAACGAAAAATGGCGTCTTGCTCAGAAGACGGTTTAGAATTTTTCTATGTAAAAATATTCAAGTTTCGAAAACGTTTTATTTTCATCGCTTTTTAACTGATTAAATTGAAGTGAATTTACGCGCGAAATAAACTTTCATATTTTCGGACGAAAATTTACCAGTTGCTATGTTTAATTAAACGCATTCCAAATATTAAATTTTTATTTCAAAATTTTATCGTTTAAAATTTGACAAAATTTCAACTAATTACGTTATTCAAACAGTTGAAATTTACGGGTCGTTACATATGCCGTTATGAGGATCTAGTGGTTAATAAAGACCTTACTATTAATCCCCCAAATCAAAATACACTTCTCAACCCCACTGCTCAGAAAGAATCATTTAATGCTTCTCATATTAATGTAGAACCTCATAATGTAGTACCCATGCCCATGCACATGCACAGTCCTCTATGCAATGTCATTACCCATCATAATACCAACCCTCCTAATTCTACCATTTATACTTCTCCCAGTGATCATGGTCCTTCTTCTTCTAGCTATGACACCACACAAATTAACCCTTTAACTCTCAAACCTCCCCTTTCTGATCAAAACCTCCCACGTGCTCACCTCAATCCCCCTACTGCATGGAAACTCAATCCTAACCTTCCTTGCACCATCTCTCCCTCTCTCTCAATCATGTCAGCTCTATCTAACTCCTCCACCAAAACCTTCCCTGAAGATATATGCTCTGAAGTGAAGGTAAAATCATGCAACTCCAATCCTAATAACAAAGCAGTTAGCTCAAGAAACACAGAATCTTCTATACTATTCTTCGATTCTCCACTATCATCAACTGTTCCCGGTTATAAAGAACTCCCTAACACCTTAACAAGGAGTACGAAAGAAGAGCTTCTTAACCCAACCAAGTTTAATCAATGATACATCAGATAGGGTTCTGGAACATTAGAGGAGCACATAGTCAAATCAAGTTAGACCAATGCAAATTTCTCATTCATAAACACAGTCTCAGTGTCCTAGCAATTCTTGAAACTAAGCATACCTTAGATCTCATTATTCAAGCTACAAAATATATTAATCCTAGCTGGAAGTTGATACACAACCATGAACAAGTGACTTATGGGAGAATTATGATTATGTTTAACCCTGACATCTTGTGCCTCACCACCATTGATTCTTCTAAAAAAATGATCCATTGTCATGCCCTCCTTAACCACACCTCTTCCTCTATATACCTGACCTTTATTTATGCTGAAAACTCTACTAATGCTAGATCCTCCCTCCTGCAATATATTCCATGCCTTCATCAAGAGACTCATCCTTGGTTGATAGGTGGTGACTTCAACTATTCATTAAGAATTTCTGACAGAGTTGGAGGCAACACTTTTTCCTTGAATGAAATTAAACCTTTAAACTTGGCTATACAACAGTCCAATCTTCTTGAAATTAAAACCACATGAGCTTCTTACTTTTGGAACAATAAATGAAGGGAAGGTTGTAGAACTTTCTCTAAAATCGACTTCACCTTAATATCTTTATACAAGTGGCCTACAATGTTCAACCACCTACCATGTCCCATGCTATCTAACCACTCACCTCAAATCCTTAGCCTAGATGCCCTTGCCATGAAAAGGAAACCGAATTCTAAAATTTTCAACACTTGGTTCCTTGATCCAGTTTTTCTTCGAATTGTTGAATTAGCTTGGACTAAACCTAACTATGGTAACCCTATGTTTATCTTGCAAAAAAAACTCAGAGAGGTGAAAGAGGTTCTGAAGAAGTGGTCTAGGAACAAATATGGCAATGGTTTGAAACAATCTGATAAATACAGGGACCAACTTCAAAAAATTCAGGAAAGTATGCAAAACAATGTTGTTGATGGCTTCCTGGCTGGTCAGGAAACTGAATTAAACAAACAATACTATGAAGCCTTAGATAAAGAAAATGATATGCTCAAGAAAAAAAGCAAGGCTCAGATGGAAAAATGATGGTGACTGTAATACAGCATTTTTTCATGCTTCCTTGAAAGCAAGACAAACTCAAGAGAATATTTTTTCCATAAATGATGAAGCTGGTACTCAACACCAAGGCACTGACAATGTAGCAAATGCATTCATTAACTATTTTTCTAATTTGTTTGGCAATATTGAAAATAATATCCCTGATATTGATGCTATTGACCCACTACTCCTCCCTACTCTATGCCAAGAAGATATCAAGTATCTAAGTGAAGTTTCTGATATCGAGATTAAGCAAGCAATGTTTTCTCTGAATAAGGAATCATGTGGTGGTCCGATGGCTTCAATGCTTGCTTCTTCACTTCCTGTTGGCCTATTGTTCAGAATGATGTGCTTAAAGCTGTTAAAAACTTCTTTAAAAAGTTGTTATGCCAAACTCTTTCAATAATACTTACATTGCTTTAATTCCTAAAGTCAGAAATGCAGACAATGTCCATTCCTTCAGGCCCATCTCATGCTGCAACACTATTTACAAGAGTATATCCAAAGTCATTTCTACTCACATGAAAATTGTTCTCCCTTCTATAATCTCACATAATCAGGCAGCTTTCCTTCTTGGCAGAGACATCCTTGAAAATGTTCTAGCTACACATGAGCTCCTGCATGGATATAAAAATGCTACCGCATCTCCTAGAGGATTATTGAAAATTGATATACGAAAAGCTTTTGACACTCTTCATTGGAATGCTATTGTACGCATAATGGGCTACATGAACTTCCCCAAACATTTTATTACATGGATTTATTCGTGCATATCATCAATGAACTTCTCTGTCAAAATTAATGGCTCCAATGTTGGTTCTTTTGGTAGAAAACGTGGGATCAGACAAGGAGACCCCATGTCTGCCTACATCTTCATTACTGTGATGGAGCTTCTCACTAGAATACTTCAAGACCTTGTCAGCAAAAAATTGTACCAACTCCACCCCTGATGCAAAGATCCTCAGATAACTTCTCTTATGTTTGTAGATGATCTTGTTATTTTTTGCAAGCCTACTCATGAAACCATTAATGCCATTCTGGACGGCCTGAAACTATTTAACAATATTACTAGACTTAAAATCAACATGGATAAATCTGACATCATGTTGGCTGGGCTTGACAGTTAAAAAAAAAGAATCTATCTTCATCTCTACTGAGCTCATACCTTCAGAGAATACTGCCTCCTACCTTGGAGTCCTTCTTGCTACCTCTCGTATCACTACTAGACAATGTTTGCCTTTGTATGAAAAAACCATGGCACGCCTAGAATGTTGGTCTAATAGACAACTAAGTCAAGCAGGGAGGCTTACATTAATAAAGTCTATTATTTTTCCTATGACTATATACTGGGCTAGGTCTTTTATATTACCGCAGAAACTCATTTCGATGATTAAAGGTGTTGTCATGAAGTTCTTCTGGAAGGGGAGTACTCAAGGTCTTTATATGGCGCCTATATCTTTCCAACAACTTGAAAAACCTTTGAACAATGGAGGACTGGGCATTCTTAACCTGTCTCTATGGAACAAAACTGCTATTACCAAATACATAGATAACTTAATGAGTAATAAGGAGAACATATGGGTTAAATGGTCATATACTTATGTAACTAAAGGAAAAAAATTCTAGAATTTATTTCCCCCTCAGAATATCAGCTGGACTTGGCGTAATATTTTCAAGATAAGAGATCTTGTTCTACCTCTTGTAAAATATGTACTATGTAACATCCCGTCTTTTTGGACGTTTTAAGCAGGCACACGTGTCGACTCAAACCATATAGAAGGGCGGATTGTTATTGGGGTGAATAAGAAAAAGCAGAGAAAGAAAAAAATACAAAATAGAATCTCACAGCGGAATGACAACAGTTCATGAAGCTGTATACAAAACATTTGATTATACTTATACAATACAAAATCAGAGTTACACATATCAGAGATAAACAAATAATGCAGCGGAATATTATGAATGTAGTGGAATAAATATAGTAAATAATAGTAGTACAAATCTTCGTCTTCGTCCTCCAGAAATAAGGTCTTCAAATCCTAAAATGCTCAGGCTGACCCAAGCGAATTGAAAGGACAAAACACTCGAGTCAGAACTAAAAGATCTTATGTGAGTTAAATCAACGGTAAATAACTATGAGTGGAACGGCGTCAGAGATGTTTACGGGGTTTGACATCTCCTATCCAGTGTCTAACGTGAGTGCAGTAACTTAAGAGATGCTCGGAATTCACATCTCCTAAGGATCCGTTAAACTATCCACTATGTAGTACAATACGCTATTATAATATGTCTACAGTAAGATAAACTATTAAAATAGCATTAAGGCGTTACCCATTTCCCCCTTAACATATTTTTATATATTTCCATAGTCTATACAGTACTGTAATCCCGTCCGTACTGGACGTCGTCAGAGGGAACTCCATAGGTATGGTACAAAACAAACTCGTAGTGGTCTTGATAGGGTAGGTGACACGGCACAACTAGGCAATGCCAGGGTAGATATACTAATTACACTTCCGGACTGGTGGTAACGCATAGCAGCTACTACCGCCCACCTCGGAACACACTCCCAAATCAAAAATCAAGGGTGGCCACCAAATCAATCGCAAAGTCAATATAGTATCGAAGGAATGTACCTGATCGGAGGAATGACCTCACTTGGCCCGACAATTGCTCATGTTTTAGCCACCTTAAGCTAACTCATGGGAGTCGGGTCCACGTATATACCTCATATAGGATCGTCGCCAACCATCCTACTTCATTATGGAATCTCCACCGCGTACACAGTTGTCAAAGTGGTTTTCGGTATTGGCAGAGAGTATGACAATATCTGATCCTGGTCTCTTTAACAACCAATCGCTTATTACACACCAGATGGTTCTTTTACATTTCCAAAATCATTTCATAATTGATATAAAAATATCATATTTAATTCAAATCATATCACTTTCGAAATCATTACTTACTTTCGAAATCATATTCACCTTTGAAATCATATCACATTTGAAATCATAGTTCGAAATTATATTTCCTTTCAAAAGTCATATTTCCAAAATAGGCTAAACTCTCATTTCAAAATATCATATTAAACCAAATATGTTATTTAATTCCCAACTTAGGTTATAACATCATTAACCATATTCACTAAAAAAATCGAGAATTTGAATATAAACCCATCCATTTTACTTAGTTTGGAATTTAGAAGAAAATAGTTTTAAATAGTTATAAATAGTTAATATAGATTTAAAATAGATTAAATATAATTAAAATAGATTAAATAGCTTCAAAATAGATTAATTAGATTTAAAATAAGTTAAAACAGGTTAATTAGTTTAAATAAATTAAATGGTTTAAAATAGGTTAAAATGATTTAATATAATTAATACATGTTAAAATAGTTTAATACTTTGAAATCTTAATAATTAGAAATTTTGAAATAATATAATTTTAAAACAGTTTATATTAAACATGAATTTGGAATTTATATCAAATTAAACTATTCATTTCAAATCAACGCGTTTGGACCATTTTCAATTTCGAAGTCAACAAACCAAATTCCAAACCTTTTAATTTAACATTTCAATAAACTATTGAATTTCATATCGTTTCAATCCATGTTAAAATATCAATTCAGATTACTCCAATTTCAAAATATTTCAAAGTTATTTTCAAACAACTTCAATAACTTAATTTCGATAGAATTTCATTTATACTTAAAAGTTTAACTTTAAACTTCCAATTTAATTTCTTAAAGCAATTCCTTTTAAACCAATTCACATTTCAACACAAAACTTGATTTTCCAATAATACTTCCATTTATATACATCAAATTTTATTTCAAGGTATCATTTAATTAATTCAAAAAAAAATAAGAAGTTCAAAATCATTAAATTTAACCAATCCTGTGTCCGTATATAATTTTCTACCCTAGGGTCAAGTAATACGGATATTTATCATTTCAATCTGCAATTTAATATTTACGATTATATATCATTTCAAACCGCAATCCCGAATTGATAATAAAATCCATAAAATCGCTCGTGTCTATCATCTCAACCCATAACGATTTTTCCTTAATCTATTGATCATTCGGGTATGTATCATTTCAACCCATAGTGAACTTGCAGTTTATAACGATATAAAATAAAACATCCATTCATCCAATATCAACAATCAACATCCATTACAAACATCATCCAAATCAATCAATAAATATCAATATAGAACTGATAATCAATAACAGGTATTTAACTGGCAATTTATATTCAATAATAAATTAAATAACGATTTAATTCAAATAAATTCAAAATAATTGAGATGATGATTTAAAATATACCAAATAGTCATAAATAAATTTCTAATCACATCATAAATTTTATTTAACAAACATAAGAAATTTTAGAAGTTGTGAGTGGGTTAAAACACTCACATTTTGAATTTAAATCGAATTTAAATCCAATTTAAACCCAAAATTTGAACTATCTCAGATTTCATCCATACCAACGTCAAAGTGTCCGAAATTTCGATACGATCACAGCAGAGCAAACCGCGCGTGAATCGGATCTCGTATGCAAAAGTTATGCGTGTTAGAACACTGGATAATAAAAATTAAATTAAAATAAAATAACCAATATCATACCGACACGTCACTATCGTTAATACGGAGCCCTAACCGCCATCACGTACGTGAGCCGCCATCTCGACTTCCAAATTCGGATCACCAGGACATGCCGCTACCACTCAGACCACCCCCAAGGTGACGCCTTCACCTTCTCGATCCACTCCGACCATCCACTGTCGAAAATTTGTTCGATCGACCCAAAGAAATTCACAGCTACCAAAATACTTCAAAACCCTAATCGAATTACGTAGCCCGATCCACCCATCAACCGACCAAATGAACTGCTCCGATGCGTTCCACTAGCCAATCTCTACGCCACGATAACCCTGATTCGACGATCCGACGAAGATCATCAAACAACAATGAACGACCACGATTGATTTGCCCAGTTCCGGCCACACAGCAACTCAGATTGAAAACCAATCCTCATATCTGCCTTGCGCTCGTCGAGAGCTTCAAATCGATATAAAATATGATATAGTTTGAGGAGTTTAAATTTTTAGATTTGGTTTTTGAATTGAAATTAAATTGAGAAGTTTGTTTGGTTTGTCTGCCATTGAGAAGGAGGAGTTGAGAAGAAATGTACATATAGACAAATGAGAATAGAAAAAACCTAGGGTTTATAATGAGCTATTTATAGGCAAAGCTGAAAAATAGAATAAATGGACAAGATTGATTTGGATTGGAACGATAAACAACCCGAAAAGCCTACTCTGTCTCCGGAATGAAAATGGGTAATCCTATATATCAAAATAGATGTTTTCAAATATTTTAAACTCAATGGAACAGGTTTCACGTCCTAATTCCATCGTATGAAGAAGTTATGTTAAAATTATATTATTTCAAATTGATTTCAATTGATTTCAATTAAATTAAATTCTAGGCGTTTCGAGTCTGTCGATCAAACGACAAGTCCGATCGTTACGAAACTTGAAATCCTACAATAATTCACTGTTACGGATCCGATGAAACTAGTTTCGTCGAAATCCGAGACAGTTGCCAAAATGGATAATTTTAGTTAATTAAATAAATTAATATTAAATTAATTAAATCACTTTCAATCCAAATTTTTAATTATTTACAACTCCTATCATTTTGGCTTACTTAGTAATTTATAACTCTTTGTAACAAATTTCCGTAAAATTTTTATGTTGCATATTTCACCAATTTCAAAGTTTTAAATTTCAGTATATTTAGAGATTATAAATTAAATTTTTAATAATTCAATTTAATTTGCTTTCCATTTATTATTCAATCAATTTCATCTTATGGTATAATTATCATGGTTTATATCTTAGTGCATTAAAAATTTTCAATTCATCTAATTTCAATTAACGTAGTTTTTTTTAATCTCGTTAAATTGAAAAATTTGATTTCCAATTTCAATTCAACTAACTAAATAAACAGGTAACTTATAATAATTGTCACTATTTACTTTTAATTGCATTTATAAGTTTATTACTTACAGCAAATGTTACCATTTCCTTCATCACACTAATTTTATTCCATTTCCATTCATTACACACTATTTTATCAATAAGTCAACATTTTAAATTATAAATTACCTTTTATATCCCATTATAAATTAATGCACCCATTAATACAACAATTATTATCATTCTTTACACAATACTGGTTTTATTCAATTACCATTTATTATACCATTTCATTACACAATTAAACATTTACATTGGTTTTCTCATGTTAAACTTATAACCAAGTTATAACATTTACGTAAATTCAATTGGTTGGAATCCCATTCAGGTTATTAATAATTAACTTACATTTGTTTTCATATATTCCATTTATAACCAAGTATAACATTTGCATTATTTCAGTTATTGGGGTTTCATTCAAATTGTTAATAGTCAACTTATATTAACATTAATACCTTTAATTCTAATTATTATTTCATTCTTAAACCACCAATTTTATTTCTTTCAATATTATATTACCAAAATCTCATTATATTAACAAATTTAAATCGTCGAAAATTACGGGTCGTCACATACTATCTCCACAGAACAAAGTGAGCTTCTGGGATGATCCATTGTTTTCTGAAGGTTGTATTCTGAACAGGCTGGTGACACGTCAGGAGAGAACTCAATCAGTTGTTGGAGATAGTACTCTTGTTAACTCTATCATGCACAATGGTATCATCAACCTTCCTCCTACCTCGAACCAAAAGATTAACTCCCTTTGGAACTCCATGTCTAATATGGTTTTCGATTCTACTACTGATGCTACAATAACTTAGGGACGTAATAAAGCTAAATTTAGCAAAAAAACTATATACTATTTCCTTTCTGGTGCACACAATCTCGTTGGAAGCAAATGGACATCTACTGTTTGGAGAAAGGAAAGCTCGGCAAAAGAAAATCTCATGTTTTGGAGGGTTCTAAACAATGATTTATTTACTAGAGTAAAACTTGTTAGCAGAGGTATGAATGTGTCAGTTAAATGCATCTTTTGTGATGATCTTCCAGAAACCATTAAACACATTTTCTTTGACCGTACCATCACTCGGGTTCTCTGGCACAAAGTTGTAGCTGAAGTTGGTTTCAATTCTAAGGGAATGAGTGGTCTTGATGAATGGGAGAAGTTAATGAGGATTATGGCCAGCAAAGACGAGAGAGCTACAAAGTATGGGATTATCTTCAAAAGATTTGTCAAACTAATTTGGTTAGAGCAAAATACAACGATATTCAATCCTGTAAAAAGCATGAATATTAATCATCTTCAAGAATTCATCTTTTTTGAGGTGAAGAAGGGTTTAAGAGATGCTAATACCCCTTTTGACCCTAGGGATGGTGATGTCCTTCAGTGAGATAGTTCTCATGTTTGTCATGCTACCCTCTTCTGTGCGTTCCTTATTGTTTCTGCCTTTTCTCTTTGTTTTCCTTTTTTTTTCTTCTCTGTTTTGATCCTCCATCCTTTTTCTCTTGTTTTTGTTTGTTGTGTATGTGTGGTTGCTTGGTTTGTCTGTATATTTTGTTTTTTCCCATGGTGGATCAATAAAATGGTAGGGGTCCATTCAACCCCATCGGCTATGCCAAAAAAAATAACAACAACAACAAAAATTAACTAAGTTAAAATAAGTAAATAAGTTAATTAATTTTTATAATAATTAAATAAGCCAACTGATTTAATGTTTAAGTCATTTTTTCCCCAATATAACAAGTGACAATATGCATGTTTACTAGAATACAAGTTAGGATAATCATTTTATATGAGCTAATTTGAGAAAATCAATTAACTAGAATACAAGTTAGAATACAGGTCATTAAATCAATTAATACTGAGGTGTGTTGCCATAGTTTAAATTAAGGAGTGTTGCCTCATTTAAAAATTAACTAAGTTAACTAAGTTTTGTAAAAATTAATTAATTTTATAAAAATTAACTAAGTTTATAACAATAATAATAATAGATTAACTAAGTTTATAATAATTAACTAAGTTAATTAATCTTTATGAAATTAATTAAGTTTTATAATAATTAACTAAACTAACTAAGTTTTTTAAAATTAAATAAGTATATAAAATTTCTAAGTTTTATAAAAATTAATAAGTTTATAACAATCGACATGTAATTATGGAGTAAAGTATTTAAAACAAAATATAACATTAACAAAGTTATCTAAGTTTTATAAAAATTAAATAAATTTATAAAAATTAACCTAATAAAAATACTAACTAATTTTTATAGAAGTTAACTAAGTTTTTTAGAAATCAAGTAAGTTTAAGTTTTCAAAATAAACTAAATTTATAAAAATAACAAAGTTAATGGTGTTATATTCTATTTAATATAATAGTAATCTTGGCAACAATTTAACAATTTTATATTATTAGTGGAGGATGTGAGCCGATCATATTTCATCTAAATTTAAATGATGATTAATTATTAATTAGTGTATTGTTCCACCATATCATAATCTATTATTATATCTTGTTTGGGATGTTGATAGTTAGTTGCATGGAGAGTAATCCATATTATTCCACTATTTTCCTTTACATTGGAATTCTTCTGTATATGTTGTAATTAAAATCATAACTGTTTAAATATTTCTTGCTGCTTTTTCCATGATTGAACATTTAAACATCATACATGACTAAAAATGTCTAAACTAACGCTATAATTAAAAAATATTTTGGTATAAAATAATTTACAAAGTTTGATTGAGGGAATACATGAATAACTATTTGATGGTTAATTTATATAACATGAAAACAGAAATGTGAGAAATTACTGGATTTTACCTCTTAATGTCCTTAGATCCCCAAAAAGCAATTCTCATTTCCTTGTTTTTTTCACCACTTTTAAATTGAAAACTTAAACATAATATCTTGTCAAACTTGAGAATAATAAGTTTATGTAAGCGTTGATTGACTGTTGATGAATTGGTTATCAAAGATAGGAGTTTAAACATTAATGAAAATTTTGACTTTGTAGATTGTAAAACGTATTGGTCGGAAATGTTTGGTTAACTTGTTTATGTAATTTTTGTTGATAGAAAAGGAAGTTAATTAATAAGTTAAATTATAAGTTGAATAAAAGCAGGTTGAGGCCAAAAGGTGACTCATTTTTTCTTTTAAATGAACATGGAATATCCATGTCAGTATATATGTACAAATTACATATGCTGGAGATAACATGATGAATAGGATTATGCGCTTGTTGTTAGAATAGTTACTTCAGAAAATGAAATTGGATGTTGGCTTTAATAATTTATATTCAAGTACTATTTTGTCATTTCGATCTTAGGCAATGCTGAATATGTTCATCTTAAACAATAATTCCCTTAGACAATGCTGAATCTGTTCATCTTAGACAATGTTGGATGATTGAATGATAGAATTGGCCGAGTGTACCGTCTGAATGATTAAGCTGAATAAGCAGGCTAACCGATGATCTAAAGTGCATGATGACTTGCACAGAAATATATGTGAACTGTTGAAGTTGAATATGAAGCTGGCTGGCATTACTGAAGGCAGGACCTGATGTACAAGTTGAAGCTTAAATGAAGTGGTGAGGTAGGATTAACTTGAGTTTGGTACATTAACTTAAAGTTGGAACTAAGCGGTTACAGAAGCAAAGTAGAAATGATGAACACCATTAACATGTGCCTCAGTTAGCTGATGCAGAATCAGACCAGAACCCATGTATCCAAAGAGTGACGTAGAAGATCTAAAATTGTTGTAAAAATGAGGTATTAAACATCTAATAAGTGACACGCATGTTGCTATGCTGAGTGACAGGTTGGTTGATACAGTGTTATGCTGCTATGGTGCATTGTAGTATTCATAACCCACAATGCATGTCTTTATCCTCAGTTCAAGTATTATTTTAATAATTATGGATAATTTATTATTTTATTCATACCTTTTAATGTAGGAAATGAGTAATCCAGAATGTAAGCTTAAAAGAGCAATGGGATGGAAAGCGACGCATAAACAAATCCCAGAGAGGTGCTTCCTTGCGCAGTTAAAAAATTTGTAAGTAAGATTATAAAACTAATTAATTTTTTTAGATCTCATGGTTTAGATTGTTAATTACGTATTACTGGTATATTTGAAAAAATGTGTTATTCATATCCAAATCCGAATCAAAAAGTGTGTTTTTTCCTCCAAACCTATCAACATTAAAAATACCAAAACAATAAATGACTACTCGCATTTGATGCATTTTATATAGCTATATATAACCTCATTGGATAATAACTTATTTAGTTTGCTTTCAGTTACGCTAGCTAAATAAAACACTGTAGCTTCTGTTTATACTTCAGCAGTAAAGGAGAAGTAGTTGTTGGAGAAATTGAAATTGAGTATGCTAACTACTGGGAAACCGAACAGGTTTTATCAAGAGCTAGATAGGTAAATGTTTATTTACATTTGTTTCATCCAGTTCATTTTATTATATCCCAAGCAATAGGTAAATGTTGATATTATTTAGTTTAGGAATGGATGATGTTTTCTTAAGCTCTGAATCAAGCTCGCTTGAAGGAACAAAAGCCAACTCTTCTACTTCCAATATTAATGTAGGAAAGGGTACGAAAACTGAAAGAAACAAGAGAAGAAATCTCAATGCTAAACTCTATGCTCTTCATAGTGCAGTTGCAAATATTACTAAGGTACGTATGTTCTGACCTTAACACTTACTAAGTTTAAAATAATTAACTAAATTTTATAAAACTTGACCAAGTTTTATAAACATCCGATTAAATTAATTAAGTTTGTAAAATTTAACCAAGTTTTATAAAAAGCTAACTATGTTTTATAAAAAATTATTTAATTTTTGTAAAATTAAACTAAGTTAGATAAATTTTAAAAATTAACCATGTTAACCAAGTTTTGTAAAAAGTAAATAATTTTCTAACTTAACTAAGTTTTAGAAAACTAAAAATAAATTTATAAAAATTAACTAAGTTGTATAAAAATTTAAATAAGTTAAACAAGTTGTATATAAATTAAATAATTATCTAAATATTGACAAAATTTTGTAAAAGGTAAAGCAAATTTATAAAATAATAATTAAGTTTATAAAAATTTAACAAAGTTATCTAAGTTTTATAAAAATTATATAAATTTATACAAATCAACCTAATTTATTAAAATTAACTAATTTCTATAGAAGTTAACTAAGTTTTATACAAATTAAGCAAGCTATAAAAAATAACTAAGTTTATAAACTTTAATTAAGTTTTTAAAATAAATTAAGTTTATAAAAATAACAATTTAATAAAATTTAACTAATTATTATATAATTTAACCAAGTTTTATAAACATCCAACTAAATTAATTAAATTTGTAAAATTTATCCAAGTTTGATAAAAAAATTAATTGTGTTTTATAAAAATTTAACGAAATTAACGAAGTTTCCATAGAATTTATTAAGTATCATAAAGATTTTGCTAAGTTAATTAAGTTTCCAAAAATTAAACTGGTATTATAGAAATAAATCAAGTTTTATAAAAATTAAATAAGTTTTAAAAAATTAATGGTATCTGTACTCGTTTAAATACAATAGTGGTTAAGAATTGAATAAGTTCATAAACATCATATATTGTTGTTCAAAAGTGTCACTTTATATGCATATTTTTCATGAATCATGTCTATTACGACTAATTATTGAACTTTTTCTTTACAGGTAACTAATACATTTGGTGCTAGCAAGTAGCAACAAAGTGATTTAAAGTAATATATAGTGTCATGTGTATCTTTAGTGTTTGAATACTTCTATGTATCGTTTTGGTAAGATTGCTTTCGTATAATATTAGTTTTGTTTACTTGCATTTGTAATATTCATATGTAGTTATGAAATATAATGAACACATGTTGTTTTGGTGTAATTTTATTTGTTTACATATAACGTATTGGTAATCAAATGTGATTTTAATGATATTTAAATTCGTTATACATATATGCATTGAAACGTCAAAAAAATCTTATGCAATAAGATGATAGCATTAAAAACTGCTATAAAAGGTAACAATAGCGTTTATAAAGTGCTGTAATATGCAACTGTTGATAGCAGTACAAAAACGCTATTGTTAAGAGAGTTTCGATAGCGTTGGTAAAATGCTATTGTTAGGAACTTTTTGTAGCGTTTTATTATTGCTGTCTGATAACCCTTCTTATTTGTAACATGTTTTCTTACAACTGTGCAGAAACACCATTAAAACAATTTACAACATATTCCGAATGCTGTTAAAAAAACTTATTTATAGCGTTTTTGTGTTGCTAACGTAGGTCACAGATTTATAACAACATGTTGATATACAACGTTTATAAAAAGGCTATAGAAGCCTTTAATGGCATTTTTTAAACGCTATTAAAAGTCCAAATTGTTGTAATGTAATGGAAGAATGCAACGACCCGGAATGTCAAACACATCGTATTTAAATATTTGAATTATTTAAATATTTGTGTCCAAGATTTAATATGATTAAATATGATTTTATGACCTTGTTAAACACTTTTTAATTAATAACTAATGTTAGAAAACTTATTTTTGAAATGTATTTACAAAAATATACACTTTGGATAAATACTGAAAATGTGATCAAAAAACGTTTTGTTAAAAATCATCTTTTTATTTAATACAAGTTGTGTAAATATGTTGCAACTTGAATAGTTATCATATGTAAACATATGATAAGAATTAAAATACATCTCTTTACTAACTAAAGATTAATCAAACAAAAGAGTTAACTAGAAAAAGTAAACATGAACATTTAGTACAAAAGGGCCCCTATATCAATGTAACGACCCAGAATTTTGAACAAATTAAATTGAGAATATCTAATTAATTTTAAATATTTGAACGATGATTTAATTTGAATCCCCGATTGAACTTTGAAATTGCGATTAAACATTAAAATTTAATCTATTAAATTGAATAAAAATTTGAATCTTTAATTCTGAGCTGAAGAAAAATATTTCAAAAGCTTTTAAAATTCGTATTGATATTACTGAAGATAATAGAAACTTCAGAATTGAGTTTGGAAACAATTTGTTCAATTTTGAAATTTAATCGTTCGAATTGATATTGGAAAATAGCCGTCCGAGGCACAGTCTCGGAATTCGACGAAACCAGTTCCATTGGGTCCGTAATATTGAGTTATTGTCGGATTTCAATTTTCGTATTGTTCGGAGTTGATATGTGAGCACACGATATATAAACGCGGTAAACTTTGTTTTGAAACAAATTGAATTCAAATAAAAAATGGTTGCTTTCCTTTGTCCGACCGTAAGTACAATACGCCTCCAATTTGTCTCGTTCGTACTCTATTTCTTTTCCCCCTTCTCTCTAAAATACGAAACCCCCCTCACTTTCGTTCAAAATTAAAGCTTCAAATAATGGCCGAAAGAAAAAAATAAAACGAAATCAAACTCGTTCAAACTATAGAAAATAAATAAATAAATACAGCGACTCCCTAGTTCTAATCGAAATTTCACTCTGCATCTTTTCAATTCGCAATATAAAAAAAAGGGATTATCACGTTCGTTTCGCAAGGGGGTGTCGCGATTTCGTACGAGCAGCACGCGATGTTTGGTGAACGATTGGGGGAGTGCGACGTGAAGCACCTGGTGATTCGCGAGTGACTCGCGGAGATCGTGGCGCTGGGGAATGGTGGCGGCATGTCGCGAAGTAGGATTACGAAGCAGAGTGGGCTGCGACGTCTTGATGATTTTCTCGTCCTGTCGATTTTGGGTTAGGGTTCACGAAGCTCGCGTACGCGAGAGGAAGGCCAGGTCGTGGCCGAAGGTTAGCGATGGATGGGTTCGCGACTGGGTAGTGTCGTTGGCCAGACGACGATGGCAGAGGATATTCGATGATCGCGATTTGAGTTTAGGGCTTCGATCGATGAAGGTTTTCGATGACAGTAAGGTAATGCTTCTGTTTTAATTTAAAATTCATAAATATAAACACACATATCTATTTATATATATATATATATACTGGAACTTACTGTTTTGTTTTAAAATGTATACATATATACATATCTATTCTAATTTTAAGAAGAATAAAATAAAATATACATCTTTTAATTTACTAGTTTAATTTTAAAGTAATATATATTTGTTTAAAATTATTTTGGTCAGTAAAGGATTATTAAAGAAAATTGGTTTGAAATATAATTTTTCATTAAGAATTTAATCATTAGTTAAGATTAAATCATTTTCTAACTAAATTTATTATCATAGGAAATTTGATTTGAAATTAAATTAATAAAGGGTAATTAATTGATCGATTAATTCAGATATTAATAAATTGTATAAAATATTTATACAAGGTATAAATCAAGAAAATCGGGTCAAGGATGGTAATTGGATTGCAAATAAAAGCGAAGGTGAGATCTTCTCACTCAAAATATATTTGGATTGCAGTTATTGATTGATTTGATTTGAATGCTATTGGATGTGATATTAGATATAGTAGGATATATCTATATATATATAGCAATATATACATATTGGCATATGTATATATTGGATTGATTGATTTCCCGCCTCGTATAGCAGATGAGACCCTATTGCGCCGTTAGTAAGCGGATTATTTTTATAAAACCCATATACCGCGATATTCCACCTCGAAGTGGAATTGGTATTGTGCTAACATCTGTGGATGCAGGGAAACAGGTTGGAGGGATCCAACTGGATTCCTCACCAGTATTTGTTTATTTACAGATATTGATGTATATTCTGTTATCATATGTTGATATATGATGTTTGATGTTGTGTTGACTAATTGGTGCTGTTGCATCATCAGATTCAGTTTTGAAGTTTAAAAATAACATCTTTTACTTTAAAAGGGTTTTTAAAGTGATTTTTGAAAGTAGATGGTTTATTGAATTTTTGAATTGATTTATTTCAAATAAATAAACGTCTAAAATTTTAAAGTTATAAAAGTTAAGATTTTTGTGAAATGAAATCAAAGTGTGATTTTTGAAATAAAAGTTAAGAAATTTATGAAATGGTTTAAATTGGGATTCCTAGTATTATAAACGGTTTATTTAAAAGATGTACAAAAATGGACATTTATAAATTTGAAATATTGGGATTATAAGACAAGTTTCTATAAGTGTTAAACTGAAGTGAAAATGGGATTTCATAAGTTAATGAAACCTGAAAGTTTTAAATTTTGTAAAGTTTAAAAGAACGATTTCTTTTAAAATAAATGAATTATAAGTTATATTAACTTATAAATTGAATGGGTCATTAAAGAAGATGTATAAATCGAAGTTGTTAGAAAATAGAAATAGAATTTATAAACGTTGTTTTTATAAATTCGAAAATAAATCAAATTTGATTGATTTTAAATATAGAGATTATTAAGGGAATTTTATCCACGATTTTGGACAGTGGATAATTCTTGAAATAAATGTGTAAAAAAAAAGATTGAAATTTAGTTATTGAAGTATATTCACGATTTTGGACAGTGAATATATTATTGAAAAAAAATAGTTATGTTTGGAAAAGCGATATTATAAATGAAGTTAATTGTTTTAAAAGATGTTTTAAAACGTGTGAACTATCGAAATCATAGATTTCAACATTTATTGTTGAAATAGACGTTTTCGAAAAATAAGGAAATGGTGGACTATAACACTGTTGTTATAGTAAATGATTTCCAAAAGGAAATGTTTTTTTATTTAGTATTGGGATTTATATATCTATCTTAATTCCGAATCCCTATACTAGTGATTTTGAGTCGTCGTAACGATGTTTTACGTAACATTTTGACTCAAATAAATGTTGTTATAGAAAATAGATTTCCTTAAAGAACGAAATATATACTTATTATTGATTTAAGTATATCGAATATTTTCCAAGTGTTGAAAATAAATGATTTGTGAAATACTTATTATTAAATAAGTAGGGAAATGCATTCCCAAGATGAAATGAAACGTTTTGAGATTTTATCTTCTTAAAGATAAATTGAAAATGAATATTGGAATCGATTTGAAAATCGTATATCAGTAGATATTTTTGAAATATAGATTCACTATGGAATTTATAAAGGAAGGGAAGTTGTTTAAAAAAATAAACTTTGATTTATTTTTGAAGTGTGGAAATTTTATATCTAGTAAAGATATTTTTGAAGATGAAATAATTTGAAGAATTATTTGGAATCTGATGATGTTGCGCATCTTTATTGATAGTTAAATAACCGACTATCAATAATTACCTTGAATGGATATTTGTTGTGAATTGGATGAATTTGAATGCCACACTTATTTTTAAATAATCGCTCACTATTCGGGTTAGCCGGGAAAGGACCATGGGGTCGTATAACCCATTCCGAATATGTGATACGTCGTTATGAATTGCATTCGAAGACCGGTGTTGAAGACCAGATATTTTTGAAAATGGAAGGATTACCGTCGAGTTACTCTACATCGGCTGATCTTCGATTTAGAGTTTTTATCACCCTTAGTGACGGGAAGTCCGGACGTGATTAGAAATTTATCCGGATATGCAAGGGCTTCGTGAGAAGTGCCTTCAGTTCTGTTCGATCCCGGAACAGATTTGTATGGATTGTGTGTCTGACGTTACAATTTGAGATATAAAGTTGATTTCTTTCAAATACATTTCTGTTGGTGGCGGAGAATTTATTCTCTTAGCTTAACACCCTTCTTTGAGACGTACGAGCTCAGAGGTTATGTAGTTGAAATTTATCAGCGATATATTCCCAATTTGGTAACGTGGCATACTGAGTGTTGCTGTGAAATGATCAGTGTTTGATCATTTGCGATATGATCATTTGTTTGATCTTATATCTTTGTGATCATAGGTTGATCATTTGTTTGACCCGAAGCATGGCTTTGTAGAAAGCGTAGCTTTGTGGACGAGACTTCGTCGAGCCTCACACCCCGGAAATGGTCGAAACAGGAAGGATGCGGCAAGGTTCTAGGGAGTAGCGCCCCTTAGTGTATGTCATTCCTTCTGGATAGAGGTGGTATCATGGTATGGAGCCCAGATACTTAACCTATGTGGTTGCTGCATTTTTACTATGTGGTTTGTTGGAAATCGGGGATCCTCGGGAAGATCGGTTACGATCGGGGGATGGCATACGCGTGTCAGTAGTTACCTATTTTTGCAGAGGTAACCCGGCCTTGTGTTGGCAGAGATCTAACCGTAATGTTAGGTTATTTCTCGGGTCGTCTATTCCAGGGACGTACCCATCGTGGATAGGAAGTTCCTTAGCCTGACCATTTGTTGGAAATCCAAACTCCAATACGAACTTTGTACGGTATTAGTTGTAGAACCTGCCATTTACGTACGGTGGTCACCACTGTTTAGATGGTAGCTATAGTAGGCATACGATACTGGTCGTATGTTGGCTAAGATTAATATTATACTTTCGAAATGTTTTCTACACTATGCACTAATAATAATATCAAAAATGATTTGATTTTGCGTAGTAAGCATCTTTGACTATCATAAGAAGAAATCTCCTCCAATTCTGCGTTTGCATTGTGTGTGTGGTGGGAGGTCTTATGGTAGTTTCATTTTCCAAAAGCATTGCGAATTTGTTTTATTTTCTTTGTGAAAGAATAACTGTTTTACGATCTCACACCAGTCACCATGACTGACTCGGAGTTTATTGTTCCCTTCTAAACTCTGGGTGCCCACAAATTTCCACACGGGCAGTCTAGAGTTAGGTTATCAGGATATTCTGGATATTCTGGAGCTTTGGAAGCAAGCTGGATGGCGAGACGTAGTATTAGTATCTGATAGTATTTATTCCGCTGTGTATTCGTATGAGGACAAGTTATATAACTGTCCATTGTTGTATATTGACTCTGATTGATGTATGTATAAACTGATATAGCTCTTTGTTTTAAAAGACTAGTAATTATCTATTGTATATTGTTCCGCTGCGATGTGTAAGATTCTGATATTGTTTTCTGTTCTGATGTTGTTCTGTTGTTCTTCTTTCTTCTCTTCTCTCTTCTCTTCTTTCTTCTTCTTCTCTTTATCTTCTGCCTTTTTCTTCTTTCTAAAACCCTCACTATTGGAGTTTCCGGCGTTCGATTTCTCGACAGTCGATAAAGTGAGTATCGATGTCGAATTTTCGAAAGTCGAAAATTTCAGTATGTGACAGCGTGGTATCAGAGCATATGGTTAAGCGACAACCCTGCTCTGTTGGGTGTTACTCATTAGAGATAGAGTCAGCAGTACTCTAGAATGAGTTTGAGTGTAATAATAGATATGAGAGCGTATTTGTTATTGAATAAAAAAATTTGTTTTGTATTGTGTTGACTTATCGGTTGATTGTTTATAGATTCAGGTCGGTGCAGTCTAGCTAACTGTATTGATAGGGGTTTCTAAACTCTTAAACAAGATAAACCGACATAGTACTGTTTTAAATAGGATAAATGAAATAATTTTACCCAAAACTATTTTTGTATATAAAAGAAATGATTTTTTTTGAATTATCATAGTATATGGTTGCATGGTTGTTAGGAAAGTGATAATGTTGAAATGTTATCATTATTATATAAAATTGAATAAGAAATTGAAATCATAACTCCAAAGATTAAGAAATAAAATTCACATACAAATGAAATTTGAGAATGTAAATTATAAATGTGAATTGTAATTTGAAATGGAAATTCCGGAGAAGTTTTTGGAAACGCTTTGAAAAGAATTTGAAAATTTTGGAGATTTGGAAAGTTTAAATTTCTTTTTGATTTGAAAATGAATTTCGAAGGTTTTGAAAAATATTTTTGGAGAGTTGAAAGCTCTAAACTCTTTTCGGTCGCTGGAAAATAACTTCGGTAATGACTGCAGCATCACTGATGTTCATTTTCGGGTTTCCAGAAGAGGAATTGCTGCTAAATTGTTTTAAATGAAAATTGTTTGGAAAATTTGGATTTTGTTTTAGAAAATTCAAAGGATAATTTGAATTGTTTTCAAAATGGTTTTGAAAAGGTTGAAAAGACTCTGGAATCCTATTTAGAATATTTATGGGAATAAATGAGTTGATAACTTATACAATTTGAATTTTGATAGAATAAATTTAACTTAAAGAATGGAGTTAAATAAAAGAAGGTATAAGTGAATAAATTTGAATAAATGAAGGTGAAATTGAAAATTGAGATTCATTTTGAAGTTGTAAGCATTGAATTGGATTGAATAACTACAAATGAAAGACGAATTAAAATTCATATGGAATTAGAAATTCAGTATAATATAAGTGGTGATAAACCAAAATAGTGAATTGAAAACAAATTTTGGGAATGAACATAAGAATAAAACTGGAATTGAAACTAAATGTTGAAAACAGATTTGAATTTGTAAGTGGATTAGAATTAGAAATGAATTAGTAATTGAAACTAATTTAAAATAGTATAGTTGTAAAGGAAAGATAATTGATAAATTCAATATTCAGAAGTTAAACTGAATCCAAATTAAATTGAAGGTGTAAATTGAATTCAAATGAGAATTTGAAATGTAAAATTGAATGAAAATAGATATGTAACTTCAATAGTGAAGTAAAAATGTATAAGTAGTTTATATTGAAAATTTTGTAATAGAATTTGTAAATTGGATTGAATATATGTAACTAGATATTATGGCTAGTAGGATATACAAGTGTAAATGAATTGGGATTTTTGATTGCAAAGATAAAATTTGAATTGCTCGACAAAAGGTATGTATTTTAAATTTCAATATGAGATTTGCTGATTTCTTGTCTAGCCGTTTGGCTTTTTCTTTTTCTTTTTGAAATCTGAGAGTCCGTAGGGACGTTTTGTAGTCGTGCCGTATTAGCCGTGCAAAGGAGACGCTGGCGAAATTTTTCGGAAATTTAGGGCGTTAGAAAATTTTTGAGAAAATTTTGAAAGTTTAAATTTGAATTTGAATTTAAATTTGAATTTTGAAGTAAAACAATATTGTTTGAAAACTATGAAAGGTTTAGAAATTTAGTTGAATGATAACGAATCTTTAGTAGAAAGATTTGTTTTGAAAATTTGATAAAACTATTTGGATTGTGAAAAATAGTAGACGAGTTAAGGACCTTTTTTCCCTAACTTGTAATTTCGAGGATGAAATTCTTTTAAGGGGGGAAGTCTGTAACGACCCAGAATTTTGAACAAATTAAATTGAGAATATCTAATTAATTTTAAATATTTGAATGATGATTTAATTTGAATCCCCGATTGAACTTTGAAATTGTGATTAAACATTAAAATTTAATCTATTAAATTGAATAAAAATTTGAATCTTTAATTCTGAGCTGAAGAAAAATATTTCAAAAGCTTTTAAAATTCGTATTGATATTACTGAAGATAATAGAAACTTCAGAATTGAGTTTGGAAACAATTTGTTCAATTTTGAAATTTAATCGTTCGAATTGATATTGGAAAATAGCCGTCCGAGGCACAGTCTCGGAATTCGACGAAACCAGTTCCATTGGGTCCGTAATATTGAGTTATTGTCGGATTTCAATTTTCGTATTGTTCGGAGTTGATATGTGAGCACACGATATATAAACGCGGTAAACTTTGTTTTGAAACAAATTGAATTCAAATAAAAAATGGTTGCTTTCCTTTGTCCGACCGTAAGTACAATACGCCTCCAATTTGTCTCGTTCGTACTCTATTTCTTTTCCACCTTCTCTCTAAAATACGAAACCCCCCTCACTTTCGTTCAAAATTAAAGCTTCAAATAATGGCCGAAAGAAAAAAATAAAACGAAATCCATCTCGTTCAAACTATAGAAAAAAAATAAATAAATACAGCGACTCCCTAGTTCTAATCGAAATTTCCCTCTGCATCTTTTCAATTCGCAATATAAAAAAAAGGGATTATCGCGTTCGTTTCGCAAGGGGGTGTCGCGATTTCATACGAGCAGCACGCGATGTTTGGTGAACGATTGGGGGAGTGCGACGTGAAGCACCTGGTGATTCGTGAGTGACTCGCGGAGATCGTGGCGCTGGGGAATGGTGGCGGCAGGTCGCGAAGTAGGATTACGAAGCAGAGTGGGCTGCGACGTCTTGATGATTTTCTCGTCCTGTCGATTTTGGGTTAGGGTTCACGAAGCTCGCGTACGCGAGAGGAAGGCCAGGTCGTGGCCGAAGGTTAGCGATGGATGGGTTCGCGACTGGGTAGTGTCGTTGGCCAGACGACGATGGCAGAGGATATTCGATGATCGCGATTTGAGTTTAGGGCTTCGATCGATGAAGGTTTTCGATGACAGTAAGGTAATGCTTCTGTTTTAATTTAAAATTCATAAATATAAACACACATATCTATTTTTATATATATATATATATACTGGAACTTACTGTTTTGTTTTAAAATGTATACATATATACATATCTATTCTAATTTTAAAAAGAATAAAATAAAATATACATCTTTTAATTTACTAGTTTAATTTTAAAGTAATATATATTTGTTTAAAATTATTTTGGTCAATAAAGGATTATTAAAGAAAATTGGTTTGAAATATAATTTTTCATTAAGAATTTAATCATTAGTTAAGATTAAATCATTTTCTAACTAAATTTATTATCATAGGAAATTTGATTTGAAATTAAATTAATAAAGGGTAATTAATTGATCGATTAATTCAGATATTAATAAATTGTATAAAATATTTATACAAGGTATAAATCAAGAAAATCGGTTAAGGATGGTAATTGGATTGCAAATAAAAGCGAAGGTGAGATCTTCTCACTCAAAATATATTTGGATTGCAGTTATTGATTGATTTGATTTGATTTCTATTGGATGTTATATTAGATATAGTAGGATATATCTATATATATAGCAATATATACATATTGGCATATGTATATATTGGATTGATTGATTTCCCGCCTCGTATAGTGGATGAGACCCTATTGCGCCGTTAGTAAGCGGATTATTTTTATAAAACCCATATACCGCGATATTCCACCTCGAAGTGGAATTGGTATTGTGCTAACATCTGTGGATGCAGGGAAACAGGTTGGAGGGATCCAACTGGATTCCTCACCAGTATTTGTTTATTTACAGATATTGATGTATATTCTGTTATCATATGTTGATATATGATGTTTGATGTTGTGATTGACTAATTGGTGCTGTTGCATCATCAGATTTAGTTTTGAAGTTTAAAAATAACATCTTTTACTTTAAAAGGGTTTTTAAAGTGATTTTTGAAAGTAGATGGTTTATTGAATTTTTGAATTGATTTATTTCAAATAAATAAACGTCTAAAATTTTAAAGTTATAAAAGTTAAGATTTTTGTGAAATGAAATCAAAGTGTGATTTTTGAAATAAAAGTTAAGAAATTTATGAAATGGTTTAAATTGGGATTCCTAGTATTATAAACGGTTTATTTAAAAGATGTACAAAAATGGACATTTATAAATTTGAAATATTGGGATTATAAGACAAGTTTCTATAAGTGTTAAAATGAAGTGAAAATGGGATTTCATAAGTTAATGAAACCTAAAAGTTTTAAATTTTGTAAAGTTTAAAAGAACGATTTCTTTTAAAATAAATGAATTATAAGTTATATTAACTTATAAATTGAATGGGTCATTAAAGAAGATGTATAAATCGAAGTTGTTAGAAAATAGAAATAGAATTTATAAACGTTGTTTTTATAAATTCGAAAATAAATCAAATTTGATTGATTTTAAATATAGAGATTATTAAGGGAATTTTATCCACGATTTTGGATAGTGGATAATTCTTGAAATAAATGTGTAAAAAAAAAGATTGAAATTTAGTTATTGAAGTATATTCACGATTTTGGACAGTGAATATATTATTGAAAAAAAATAGTTATGTTTGGGAAAGCGATATTATAAATGAAGTTAATTGTTTTAAAAGATGTTTTAAAACGTGTGAACTATCGAAATCATAGATTTCAACATTTATTGTTGAAATAGACGTTTTCGAAAAATAAGGAAATGGTGGACTATAACACTGTTGTTATAGTAAATGATTTCCAAAAGGAAATGTTTTTTTATGTAGTATTGGGATTTATATATCTATCTTAATTCTGAATCCCTATACTAGTGATTTTGAGTCGTCGTAACGATGTTTTACGTAACATTCGTTTTGACTCAAATAAATGTTGTTATAGAAAATAGATTTCCTTAAAGAACGAAATATATACTTATTATTGATTTAAGTATATCGAATATTTTCCAAGTGTTGAAAATAAATGATTTGTGAAATACTTATTATTAAATAAGTAGGGAAATGCATTCCCAAGATGAAATGAAACGTTTTGAGATTTTATCTTCTTAAAGATAAATTGAAAATGGATATTGGAATCGATTTGAAAATCGTATATCAGTAGATATTTTTGAAATATAGATTCACTATGGAATTTATAAAGGAAGGGAAGTTGTTTAAAAAAATAAACGTTGATTTATTTTTGAAGTGTGGAAATTTTATATCTAGTAAAGATATTTTTGAAGATGAAATAATTTGGAGAATTATTTGGAATCTGATGATGTTGCGCATCTTTATTGATAGTTAAATAACCGACTATCAATAATTACCTTGAATGGATATTTGTTGTGAATTGGATGAATTTGAATGCCACACTTATTTTTAAATAATCTCTCACTATTCGGGTTAGCCGGGAAAGGACCATGGGGTCGTATAACCCATTCCGAATATGTGATACGTCGTTATGAATTGCATTCGAAGACCGGTGTTGAAGACCGGATATTTTTGAAAACGGAAGGATTACCGTCGAGTTACTCTACATCGGCTGATCTCCGATTTAGAGTTTTTATCAACCTTAGTGACGGGAAGTCCGGACGTGATTAGAAATTTATCCGGATATGCAAGGGCTTCGTGAGAAGTGCCTTCGGTTCTGTTCGATCCCGGAACAGACTTGTATGGATTGTGTGTCTGACGTTACAATTTGAGATATAAAGCTGATTTCTTTCAAATACATTTCTGTTGGTGGCGGAGAATTTATTCTCTTAGCTTAACACCCTTCTCTGAGACGTACGAGCTCAGAGGTTATGTAGTTGAAATTTATCAGCGATATATTCCCAATTTGGTAACGTGGCATACTGAGTGTTGCTGTGAAATAATCAATGTTTGATCATTTGCGATATGATCATTTGTTTGATCTTATATCTTTGTGATCATAGGTTGATCATTTGTTTGACCCGAAGCATGGCTTTGTAGAAAGCGTAGCTTTGTGGACGAGACTTCGTCGAGCCTCACACCCCGGAAATGGTCGAAACAGGAAGGATGCGGTAAGGTTCTAGGGAGTAGCGCCCCTTAGTGTATGTCATTCCTTCTGGATAGAGGTGGTATCATGGTATGGAGCCCAGATACTTAACCTATGTGGTTGCTGCATTTTTACTATGTGGTTTGTTGGAAATCGGGGATCCTCGGGAAGATCGGTTACGATCGGGGGATGGCATACGCGTGTCAGTAGTTACCTATTTTTGCAGAGGTAACCCGGCCTTGTGTTGGCAGAGATCTAACCGTAATGTTAGGTTATTTCTCGGGTCGTCTATTCCAGGGACGTACCCATCGTGGATAGGAAGTTCCTTAGCCTGACCATTTGTTGGAAATCCAAACTCCAATACGAACTTTGTACGGTATTAGTTGTAGAACCTACCATTTACGTACGGTGGTCACCACTGTTTAGATGGTAGCTATAGTAGGCATACGATACTGGTCGTATGTTGGCTAAGATTAATATTATACTTTCGAAATGTTTTCTACACTATGCACTAATAATAATATCAAAAATGATTTGATTTTGCGTAGTAAGCATCTTTGACTATCATAAGAAGAAATCTCCTCCAATTCTGCGTTTGCATTGTGTGTGTGGTGGGAGGTCTTATGGTAGTTTCATTTTCCAAAAGCATTGCGAATTTGTTTTATTTTCTTTGTGAAAGAATAACTGTTTTACGATCTCACACCAGTCACCATGACTGACTCGGAGTTTATTGTTCCCTTCTAAACTCTGGGTGCCCACAAATTTCCACACGGGCAATCAAGAGTTAGGTTATCAGGATATTCTGGATATTCTGGAGCTTTGGAAGCAAGCTGGATGGCGAGACGTAGTATTAGTATCTGATAGTATTTATTCCGCTGTGTATTCTGTATGAGGACAAGTTATATAACTGTCCATTGTTGTATATTGACTCTGATTGATGTATGTATAAACTGATATAGCTCTTTGTTTTAAAAGACTAGTAATTATCTATTGTATATTGTTCCGCTGCGATGTGTAAGATTCTGATATTGTTTTCTGTTCTGATGTTGTTCTGTTGTTCTTCTTTCTTCTCTTCTCTCTTCTCTTCTTTCTTCTTCTTCTCTTCTTCTTCTGCCTTTTTCTTCTTTCTAAAACCCTCACTATTGGAGTTTCCGGCGTTCGATTTCTCGGCAGTCGATAAAGTGAGTATCGATGTCGAATTTTCGAAAGTCGAAAATTTCGATATGTGACAATCAAGGCACAAATCAAGGAAAGCATGCTTGTGTAATGGTATGGCCTTACACGCTTTAGTCATTTTTACTTCATGGCTAAGGAGGGGGTTTTGCACACTTTTACCTCAAATTCCTAAGATTATAAATAGAGGGTAGAGGCCTCTTCATTTCTACACAACTCAACTTCTAAAATAATGTCTTCTTCCTTTTCCTCCTCTCTAACTTTCTTAAGCTCGTGTCAATTCAACTCTATTCTCTTCCAAACTCTACCAAAGTTCTTATATCACTTAGAGAACATGCTTCAACCTCTAAAAAGTCGAAGGAAGATGGATCTATGGGGAAATGGCCTTGAGGCCGTGGGCATGGGGCCAAACATGCCTTGGGCCGTGAGTAAATGTTGATGGAGTGGAGCCATAGATGTGTTCTTAGGTTGTATGGAAGTGATAATATAAGTGTTGATAGATTGAATGTTGGTAGGAAGTATTTGGGTTAATGAAAAGTGAGTTAGTCTCACTTTGAATATTAACTTGATAATATTGCTTGTTATATCACTTGATAATTGCTTGTCAATCACAGGTCAATATGCTTGCTATTATATATAATAATAGGCACTAACTACTTAAAGTTATAACCTTTTATTATATGCTTTCAAAAGCATATGATTTGTTAAAAGAGTTGCCTTAAAGAGAATGGAATCATGTTGTTTAAATTAAGCACATTTAAACATCTAAAATGGACATTATTATTAGTATATATGTTAATACATGTTTAGTAGTGATATGGTTTGAATTTGGAATCATATATGTGTATAAAAGAGAACGACACAAGAAATTAGATTGAATACGGAATTGTCCGTATAGCGATAGTCGCTATAAGCGCACTTTGAATCTCTTGAACTATAACTTATGAAAATGAAGATTTAGTGACATATCTTAATAATAACTTGTTTGGTTATTATTTACACTTCTATAAGAGTTTAGAAAAGCAAAGAATATGTTTTCAAAAGTTATAGAAGAAGTAAATCAGAGTAACAAACGATTGAAGGAAAAAGGTCGCTATAACGACACTATTTATTTAGCGAAATAACGATATTTTTCTACAAACTTCTTTGGAGGTTTCTTTTCATTTTTAAGGATTAAATAATATATTATTCTTATTGGGAGATTTTTGAAGCCTAATTCATTTGATAGCTAGTTGAACGAAATGCAAAACGTTATACCGAAAAAGTCGCTATAAGTGTAGTACGGTAAAATACCCTATTTTTGGGGAAATTCTCTAAAATAATTTGAAGTTATTCTTTTGAATTTTTCTTCATGGTTTCCAAGTACCCAAAGTGTACTAACTAATGTAAAAAGAGTGAATCAAAATTCATTTGTTTAAGTGTTGAAATCTAGGCTCAAAGTTGTAGCAAAACAATGTTGGCAATGGCAACAAAACTTTAGGTAGCACTTCTATAAATGCTCCCTTTTCTATCTTGAACTATAAATTGTTCAATAATGATATTTAAATTTAATATTTTTCTCTAATCATTTTAGGATTGTTTACTAACTTATAATAGAGAGTTTTAAAATTGGTTTCAAGTTTAAATATATTTCTAATAATTAACCATGAATTTCTGAACTAAGTAGCTTTTAAAATTAAAACGTGTTTTTCTATTTATTTTAAAATTCCTTATTTTTACATAATATTCTATATAAATAATTATCATATATTTTAAGTAGTTTTAAAAGTATTTTAACATATTAATAAGTATTTTAAAGATATTTCTATATATATATATATATAAGTTTTAAATATTGAATTTAGTATTTTATAAATATAATAAAGGGAGTTTGTATTTTAACACTTAAGTTGAAATAAATGGTTTTGTGGAATTACTTAAAAATTGTATCACCTTTATTAATATGTGTGAATATGCTTTGATCTTTAAATAAATGTTTAAAGTTATTAACGGATAAGTAAATAGTTTTAGGTTGTTGTAAACAGTGTTTTTAGCAACACTTGTTTTTAACCCTTTTAATTAATTATACTTGGGAATATAATTAGATATTTACTAATGAATATTTAGTAGAAAAAAATACAATTAAATGGTTTTGGGTTTGTTATGACAATGTTTTGAGCAACACTTGTCTTTACCCTTAAATATAAATAAATATTTAAGAAGGGATTTATAAAGAGGAATGTTTTCAAAGTATGAAATGTTTGGGTTTGTTGTGACAATTGTTTTTAGCAACACTTGTCTTTAACCCTTAAATGTAATTAAACCTTTAAAAGGAGAGTTTTAAAGAAGATGATTAAATGGAATAGTTTTGGGTTTGTAGTAAACAATGTTCTAGCAACATTTTTTTTAAACCCTTGAATTATATTTTGGAAGAAATATTATAAATCTCTAACAATGAAATTTTAAAAATAATTAAAAGTATTGAAACCTTTTATAAAGAAATTAAAAATGTTATATGCTTAATTTATAAAAGAAAAGGAGTTTATTATAACAATGTTTTGGTAGTAATTGTTTTAATCTCTTTGATTATATTTCAAGTAAGTAAAACTTGTTAAACGAGTTGTGAATACACTTATACCATTGGAATACGTATATGAATACTTTTTAATTATTGAAAAGAGTATAGGTGAATAGTTAAATATATTTATACAAGAATATAGAGGAAGTTTTAATTAATAAAGGAGTGTTAATTAATGAAGTGTTGATTTATAAAAGAAGTTTTACCAGATAAAAAGACGTTTTTCTAATAAGAAGGGGTTTTAATTAATAAAAGATAAATTAATTAAAAAGGGATTAAAATTCATTTATGTGACTTAACCATGCCTTGCATGAAATAATAGTGCAGGTATGTTACTTGCTTATGAGAAAGTATTCGGGACATAGTTCCCTTATGCGATCATTCTCATTATTATTGAATAAGACCAAATTCAATGACTAAGTCTTCGAGAGGCCGGGATCGGTAAGTGTTCTTCTTATCGAAAACCACTTCAAGGTTGAGATACAAGTTCTCCGTTTTGGAAGTGAATGAAGGAAACCATTCGTGGTTCTGGAATCTGTTGAGATGATGGAATCCATATGGGATTCATTATGTGATCGAATTTTGTGGAAAACTCATGGGAATATGCCGAACGTAGCCTCGACATCGGGAAAATGACTAAAGATAGAGTAGGATGCATGATCTTGGGGTTTAGCTGACCTATGAGGGGTACGACAACTCCATATCCAGAGTATTCTTATAGATGTTGCTAGCAGGGAGTTGTTGATACTTGGTACACATTGTTCACTCGAGTGTTCGGATGATGGCCCAGTTGTGTTTACCTTATGGTATAATTTATCTAGAGATATACGGCACTTGGAAGGTATTTTTTGATCCTTGTCATATGTGACCGGTCTTATTGAGGAGGTCTCCATGAAAAATCCATTTATACAAACGTACCTTAGCGGTTATGTCTGTACACCTAAATATGCTGTCAAATGTAACCAATGTAACCATTTCAGCTATGATTTATATTTGTTGACCCAAAAAATGGACCAACACCCTGGTTTGAATTTGAAAGCTCCAGCTATGTCTTGACATAGCAATATCACAAATCACAGAAATAAAGAAAGAACAGTAAAAGAAAGAAGACAAAGAATTTTTATAGTGGTTCGGCTGTTAATAAAGCCTATGTCCACTTTATAACTTTACTATAGACTGATTGCTGTTACAGGAGTTGTTTGATTACAAAGCTTTGATTGTTTTCTAGCTAGATTGAATCTCCAGATTTGAAATCCACCAGAGAATCACAGTGTATTCATCTGGAGATAGTTATGTGGAGGTAAAGAGTGAAGAATAATTCCAGTAGAGCTTCAGCAACCAATCCGGAGAAGATCCTCTTTATGTCGCAGGTAGCATGCTATTTAAAGAGGTTAGAGAGTTTCTAGGCCAGGCTTGTCATCATCAGCTATCAGGTAGGTTACAGGTGACCTAGAGGGATCTTGGCTTGCAAAACGAGCCAACACCATGGGTCGCTGGCGACCTATAGATTTGGTTTGTTTTGCGAACCAAGTTCTGCTTCTTTTCAACGGTGTTCCGTATCTAGTTCGTTTGATATTTTGAGCGGAGCATAGGTTACTAGCAAGCTGAGCCCTTAGGATTTTCTGGAATCTGGACTTGGAGATGTCCCCATAGCCTTTTTCATTGCTCTTAAGTTTTTGACGGCAATTCACTGGTTGTTTACGCTCAGCTACTGATTGAACTAAAGAGATGCTAATCTCTCGGTTTCATTGATCCCATCCGTTGCCCTAGTTATACAGCTTGGCCCTTGTCAATCCCTTTTCTCAGTTTTCCTGGTTGAGCCCTGAACCATCCTGCCTACAAAAGTTTGCTCCGTTTTCTTTTAGTTCCTGCTGGGTTAAAAACCCAGATAACATTTGCCCCCCAGAATACGTCTTCGTTGTAAACAAGGCATGCTCTGGAAGTTATCGTCTTCAATATCCATTTGTTGATTTTTCAAGTGATTGCATTAGAGCCATACGCATACGTTAGCCCAACGTCATCGGTCGTCTCTCCTTGATTTTTGCTGCTATTACTTGTCACAGTCTAACATGCTTCCGCTTGTAGCTTTCCAGCATGCCTTGGAATGACGGACAGTTGTAATCGATCGAGTTTGAGATGAATGGATGAAGCTTTCTTCCTTCCTTTAAATTTATATATGTGTTTTTATCATTATCATTCATTTTATGCATTTTCCACTTTTTCATCATTTTTTTTGTTTGTTCACTAGCGATCCATGTGGGATGGGTCGCTAGCGACCTATCTGCATAATTTTTTTACTACAGATCTTGAAGATAGGTCGGGTCGTAGGCGACCCATGATGGGTCGCAAGCGACCCGCTTACTTAGCAAATATTTTGGCCTTTTTGGATGCCTACTTATACTCGAGCCGACCCTCCTTCCTTTATCCGATCTAATAGTTTTTTGCTCCTTCAAGCAATCGATCCTTCATGCAATCCATCTTCAATCGATTCAAGGCCTTGTCTGATTCAATTCACTACTTCACTCGTGTTCATTCTGTTGCTGATTTGATTTTGACCCTCGACCAGTTTGTTTAGCCCTAGCCGACCCATAGACTTGTTCGAATTCAAGCCCTAGATCATTGTTGAGTTGTTGTCGACCTACCACCGGTTCACTACCTCTTTGAGTTGCCACCAATCCATCATATTGCTTGAATCCAATCCTTGGGTCACTGTTAGATTGTAGTCGATCCTACTTTGTTGCCGACCCGAAGTTAGCTCGCCCACGGTCCAATCCATAACTCGTTGAGTTTGATTCGTGATTCTTCTCAAGCTTTCAAACCAATTTAAGGTGGGTTTGCTTGATTAAGTCATTAGTTGATATATTGGTACAACGATTTGATGTTAGGCCTTTGCTTGTGATGTTGATTACAGGAAGTTCGAGTTGATTGTGGTTTAATGGAGGAAGATAGTAAATCGAGTCTCGAGTTGTCGCTTGGAATGACATTAGGGCTTTGGCCTATGGCTTGATGCGTTTTGCTATCTTTGTCCATTAAACCAGAATTGACTTATCACCAGTTTTGAAAATGCTACTTGAGTGACGCATTACTGGTCTATCCCGATTATTCCAGAAAAAATGGACTTATCCTGCTTGGTTATTCTGCATTCGGTGCTCTTGTAATGGGAAGAGTCTTCCGTGTCGCTTCGGACGACCAATCCATTATCGATCGTTGATCGATAACGGGTAAGTGTACAAGAAGTAAACAAAAATTGAAAAATGAACTTGTAGAATACAAATAGCCTATGATTTTTGTTTGATCATAATAAACATATATATTCGTTTAAATGTATTTGTTATTGTACTATTTTATTTTTCCACATAATTAAATAAATATTTGCTGAATAAAATAAATAACTCGGATTTTTGATTTAAACAAATATTTTATTCAAACAAATATTTATTACAAATTCAAATAGTACAAATTTGAGCTCTCACTACATTACACATTTTCAATTACAACACAACCTCAATTACAACATAATTTTCACTTTACAGTTTTACATACATATTACACCTCACTACATAATTCACTCAATACTTGTATTTGATCTTCAACTTTGTTCCAGCCTGTATTCAGCATCTGAACTATCTGCAATATAAACACCGACGCAGTAAAATAGTAAATATGTTCATATGCACATGACAGCCACTCAACATGATCAAGCCATAAATTAATTCAGAGGCAAGCAAGCATGAAAATACATGAAGACTTCAAATGAAATCGAACCAGACTGCAAATAACTCAACAAGACCAATGGCAACAAGAACACACTAGCATGGATGATCAGAGCAATGCATTAAGCTACACTTAGGTCCAAAAGTTAACATGAATGCTCAAAACAACAACAAGTGCAATGGTCAATACACTAAAGTGCAATAACACAGCAATACAAAGCAAGCATAACAAAATGAACCAGACCAGACTACAATAACCATGGACAAAAGTGCACCGGCCTCAACCAAATGTACATATGGTCAGTCCAGGCAAACCATGGAACATAATGCAAAGCTTCAAACATGCTCAGATGGGTTAACATGAATATAATGCAACCAGACTTCAAGAGAAACATGACACCAACATACAACACGCATTCAGGTAAAAGCTTCAGACACAACATGTGTACATGGATACAACATACAACATGCATTCAGGTAAAAGCTTCAGACACAACATGTGTACATGGATACAACATACAACATGAAGACTGAACACAAGGGCTGCAACTAGTCTAGACTTCAAGTGCAGCAAGATAAATTGAACCAGATTCAGTAACAAATGGAACAAGACCACAACAACAACATACAACCGGAAACAAGACTCCAGAGAATACAAGTGCACAAGGACAGTAGTATGTACATGCATAAATACAAGTTTAGGCATTCAGGCAATGACCAGTCTCACATATACACATGTATGTGTATATGAATACATATGTATACACAAATACCATACTTCAGAGAATACACACATATGCATATGCAAGTGATTATGGTCAGAGTGCACAAGACATGGTCAAGGCAAACACAAGTTTAGTTCAATCAACATGAAGTGCAGAAGTGAACATGACAACTCAATGAAATGACAGTGAAGCAGTTTACATGTTTCATAATACAACATAAAACTGTGAAGCCATGGGTCAAGGAAATGTTTTAAAAAATGGCCAAACAAAACACCGTTGAAGTGTTCAACAACAACAAAAAATCAAAAATTATCAGTTTGAATAATGTCACAGAGGGTATCATGGTGAACATTATCTGTTGCAGTTTTAAAAAAATCAAGTGAATTAAATTAGGAAGCCAAGATTATCTCTAATTCAAATGCCAATAAGTCAGCGAATGATGAACATGTCATAGGAGCAAAGAATGGAACCAACTCAATCAATTCAAGCAAATTCGAATTCATCAGAAATATGTGGAGTAACACGTATACAATGAACAAGTCAGCAATCAAAAGATCGTTTGATCAGAAATCAACGCAAGTGCTAAAACCATTGAAGAATTCAAACCAAAATATACAAAACAAATTATAGGGTTTTGATCCCTATAAATTCCAAATCATCGGCAAAGATTATCGAGTTCGAGTTCAAGCAAATCAACAGAGAAATAAAGTAAAAAATCACATACCGATTTTATTCCATTCGAACTCCACCTTGAAGCAGCCGAAGCAAATCGAAGAACAAAGATTGCAGCAAAGTTAATTGAGGAACGAAAGGCAATCAATTTTAACTCCAAGCGGTAGCTTCAAGCAAATCGAAACCCTAATTTTTGAAGAGGGATGAAAGATCGGCCGAAGTAATTACTTGAACGAAAAAAGGGAAGACGGTCTTTAAATTATTACTTGGGCCGAGTTCTTTTTTATTGGGCTACATTTTCAAAAATAGGGTTTTGGTTTTATTTTTAATTGTAACTTTCTATTTTTTATTTGAGTCAAACTCTAGTTTTAACTAGGTTACGAACTACGGTTTTGTAGTTCGAGAATTCGGAACTCAGTGGCTGATTTGTGACTGGGTTTTGAGCTTAGAGTTAGGTTAATCGAGTTAGCGGGTGTCGTAAGTTTACGTGTTTTTGTAAGCATCTGATTACCTAATTTCTAGTAGAAACCTTAGGGGCAGCACGTAAGTAGTTTTTGCCGAAGTTGGGTAAAACTGTGTGTGATCTTTTCTGCATTGCTTTCTGTTTTTGTTTTTGCTTCCGCATTAATTTTTAGTATCACCCTATTCATCCCTCCTCCCCAGGGTGAAAACGATCCTACAAGTGGTATCGGAGCTAGAAACAAAAACCATTTTTTGTTAAAAAAAATTGATTTTTTTTGAATGGCTTCGTTTAATAATGCTTTTACTGAGGGTCAGTCCATAGCTAGACCACCCATGTTCAATGGTGAATATGCATATTGGAAACCTAGAACGAAAATTTTTCTGAAAACCATAGATGCATGGAATATTGTTGAAACAGGATATAACACCCCAACAATAATGGTAGGTAATCAAGAAGCTGAAAAACCGATGGATCAATGGACAGATCTTGAAAATAAACTGCAAACTACTAACGCTAAGGCTATGAATTCTATTATCTGCTCATTAGATCAAATTGAATTTAATTGTATCTCACATTGTCTAACTGAGCAAGAAATCTGGCACACACTTGAAGTGACTCATGAAGGAACCTCCCAAGTTAAAGAATCTCGCCTTGCCATGCTCAGTTGCGAATTCGAAAACTTCACAATGGCAAAGGATGAAAGTGTCAAAGAAATGTATGGAAGACTTTCCAATCTTTTATACAAATCAAAATCCCTAGGAAGTCCATACACAGAACTGGAAATAGTTCGAAAAATTCTCAGAATTCCTCCATGAAATTTTGAAGCAAAGGTAACTGCCATCAAAGAATCAAAGGATCTGAAACAAGTTAAAGTTGAAGAACTCATCGAAAACCTCACCACTTATGAGCTAGAAATCAAATTCAAGGAAGAACGTGAAGGAGGAGATACATGAGACAAATCAAAAGCTCTCACAGGAACGATGGGAAGTGAAGATGATGGTGATGATGAAGGAGCAGCTGAATTGGCACTGATAGTAAAGAGATTCAAAAGGTGGAACCACAAATATGGAAATTGTAACGACCCAGAATTTTGGACCATTCGCATCCATTATAAGTGTATAGGTAGACACTCATGCCGGAGTTGAATTGCTCAAAATACCGCGTTGTTAATTTAAATTTGGTAAACTGAACATATACAGTAAATAAATATAATCACAGATCACAGACACAGAGTAATAATTGCAGCGGAAATAAAAGAGATAGTAGTTCATGAAGCTACTATATAAATGTATAAGTTACATAAGAGTTAAACCAGATACAACGGAAGAGTAATACGATACATCAGATACAAATCAGAATACATCACTGGAATCATCGAATACTGAAAGCTGGATAGATGGCTGGATCTTCAAGCAAAGCTCCAACTCCAAAGGTGAGTCTCGAAAGCTGAACCACTCAGTCTGACCCAAGCGTAAAGCAAAATACAAAACACTCGAGTCAGGATTAACATTCTTATATTAATAAATCCAACTCAATTGAAATAGCAATTGAAATACAAGTAACTCAAAGGATGTTTGGAATAACCATCCTTTAAGGATCCGTTAAACTATCTACTATGTAGTAATGTACGATAAGTAGATAATGTCTATCAGTAATAATAAGATATCAAAATAGCATTAAGTCATGGCCCATTCCACCCTTAACACATTTTTATTCCCAAAAGCATATACAAGACCGTAGTTTCCCCAAAACCGGAAGTCACCAGAGGGCAATCCATATACTAAAGGTACAAATCAAAATCGTAGTGGTCGCGCATAAATGGAATACAAGCATGACAAGGCACATGAGGCAATACCCAAGGTAGTGATACTACCGTTCGCCTGATCCGGACTGGTGAGAACGCAACGCCGCAGCGCCTGCAACACCGTGAAACAACACTCCCAAAATCAAGGGTGCACCAATCGACAACAAGTATAAGTAGTTCGAAGAAGTGTGTCCACTTGAGGTAGCTAATCCTCCATTGGCCCGGCACAGCTCCTGTTTTAGTCATTTCCAATTTGACACAAGTGTCAAGGCTATCCATTATCGTTCTCTTTCTTCAGTCAACACGTACATCATTCCAACCACTTCATTCTGGATCATCACTCCGTGTATAGTTATTAAAGTGGTTTTCGGTTTAGATAGAGAGTATATCCATAACCGAATTCCGGTCTCTTTAATAACTTTCGAAATTATTACACCGATTGGTCGTTTGTTTATTTTAAAACCAAATCAATTTCAATTTCAATTTCAATTCGTAAATCAACATTTCATTTGTCTTTCTGAACCAATTTCCAATATTTACGTTTCAAAACTTCCAATTTCAAAATCTTATAATACAATTTCGATTTCAAATATCGATTCAAGTTCGTATAGTAGTTTCATTTCAAAATCATTAAATTAATTTAATTTAACATTCAAATCAATTTAAATTCATTTATCTATCTCGTTCAATATTCGTTAAGTTACTTTATCATTCAAAACAATTTCTATTAAATTTCCAATTCATTAAATCAATTTCTTAAGTTCAACTTCATTAAATCAACTTACATTTTTGAATTAAATTAAATTCGTCAAATCAATTCTTTCAATTACCAGTCTTACATTGATTCCAAAAATATCACATTTTCATTTCTTGTTAAAGAAATTCAATTTCACTTATTTACTTTCTTAAATAATTTTCCAAAACTTAAATAATAAAGAAAACTCAATTTCAATTATTTACGAAGTAAAATTCACTTATTCAAAAGTTCAATTTATCTTATTAAAGAATCCAATTCAATTTAATCATTAAACCATTCAATCTCATTTAATTATTAAATAATTCAAAACTTAATTATTAAATAATTTCAAAGTTTAATAATTTCAAACTAAATTATAATTTCAAACTTAATTATTAAATCATCTCAAAGTTTAATAATTTCAAACAAAATTTTTAAATCATTTCAAACTTAATTCAATCATTTCTCAAATTAAACATCGTTCTTTCATCAATTTCATTTTTAATATTTTGTTTCAGATTTTTAAATATTAACATTTCCTTTCATTAAAAATTCAAATTTCAACTTCATTTCAAAACCATATTATTTATTCAAATAAAATCCTTATTTTAAATCAAATTATTGACCAATCGGGTTTTATTTAATTTCCTATCCTAGGTCAAAGTTCAATTTGGGTATTTATCATTTCAACTCGATTCCAATTCAATTCCAAAATCAAAGCATAGTAAAGGGAACTTGCAGTGTGATAACAGGGATGGTGTCAAAGTAAATAAACAAGCAATAACAACAATCAATAACAATCCAATAATCAATTCAAATAATCCCGAAATAACCGTACTAATTCGCATTGTTATTTGTGCGAATTAATATAATTATTTCTAGAATCTACACTATCATTTCATGTAGATTAAATGTGATATCCCGGGTTTTTGGGCAGTATAAATTTAATAATCTGTATTGATAATTCAATTGAATTGATAATTTTCCTTTATAATTTTAGTTTAAATTGGTAATTTAATCTTTAAAGGTTAATAAATATTTAATCTGGAAAATATTGATAAGATTTATTTTCAAAGATAATAAAGTTTTAAATCTATTTAAAATATATATATATATATTTGATATTGGGAATGGAAAATATCTTTTGTTTTAAATTAAAGATGAATTTTTAAATTGTAATATATATAGTATGTATATGTTATAATTTGATATTGTTTGAAATTTATTTTAATCTATTGATAATATATATATGTATGAATTGTAATTTAAAGCTTTGTTTTAAAATTTATATTTTTCAAAGGTTAGTTTAGATTAATTCAATTTTTTTTCAAAATATAAGATAATTGTTTATTTTAAATGAAATTGTTTACAAAAGATTTAAACAAGCTTTGTTTTGTCTTCTTTTAAAATACTCAAATCAAAATGGTTATAAATGTATAAAGTTAAATGTTTAAATTTTTAAAATACATGTATAAGATATATTTGAATTATAATTAGTTTTAGAATAATTTCTTTTAAAAATAATTTATATATACACATATGTAAATTAAGAAAATTTAAGTATGTAAGTTATATTAACATTTGAATTAAATAAAAATTTAAATTACTTAGGACATGTGTTAATATCTTAACACATGGTAATAACATTTGTAATTCATAGAAACACATATTAACATTTGTATATTCATGCAATTTAACAAGTGGCAACACTATTTTTATTTAAAAATTTAATTTATAAATTATGTAGTTTAGAGAGAAATCTGGTTTTCATTTTTAGTTCAAAATCGTTTCCTGCCTAAACTCTTTCTTCTCTTTTCTTAACTAAAACCTAAAAACAAATCAAATCTGAAACCAAAAATCTGGAAAGCAAAATTTAAAGCAAAGCAAAAATCTGGAAACCTGGAATCAAAGAAGAAATGGAATCTGGAATTCAAATATAACTTAAAGAAGATGGAGGCAAATTTAATTAGCAATTTCAAATTCTTCAATCAAACTGAAGACATGCAATTAGAGGAAATGAATCAAACAACAAAGTTTAAATTCAACCAAACAAAAGAAGTTCAAAAATCTGAACATGCAAGCCTGGAAACAGCTTCTATTCTCTGTCCTCTGTCTCAACTAAACTGGTGAGTAAATTATTTTAAAAACAGTTTGCTATGGATTTTTACTACCATACATGAGTTGATATTGACTTGTATTATAGTTCTTTAGTTTGAATTTATATGAATCAGTATGTATATGTTGGGTGGACTTGTCTGTTTATAACCATATATATGTTAATATGTTCTCTGTTGATCTGCTATGAATGCTCTGCTAAAAGAAAAAATTCAAAACTAACAAATCAAATCCATATTAGGCTTAAGTATGTATATGAAAACTGTTTGTAATTGTATGATGAAAGTTTTTAAATCATTCCAGGAATTTTAAATACCCTGAATCATGTTTAAATTAAAAATTTACAGAGGAACTGGAATTTTTGTTAAAAACCAACTATCTTAATTTCTAATTTGAACTACATGCATGTAACCATGATAGGAAATCATGAATTTAGACATGCAATTTGAAATTTTTAGTTGGATATTTCGTTTGAATTTGAAGTTTGTTCGAAATTGGGTCTTTTGTGGATTACTGATTATCCACGCTATAATCTGTTTTGAAACTTGGATCGAAGTTTGTTTGTGGATTGTAGAATAAGGGAAAAATGAAGTAGAATTTTTCTAATGACAGAATTGTTCGAATTCGAGTGGAATAGGGTTTTAGCTATCGTTGTTGAAGCCGAGGTTCATCGAGAATTCTCGTCATCGATAGGTGACCGGAATCGTGCGCATATGGGGGAAATTGTAGCTTGTGATGTGGAGGTTCTATGGTGAGGACGGCGAGGTGTAGCAAGGTCGAGTTCGTCGGCAATGGGAATTTTGGAGGTTGGGTTTCTGCAGTTTTTGGTTCGATCGTTCGAATTTTGATTCGAACAAGTTTTGTTTAATCTGAGTGTTTGGGGAGGCTCGCACGCGATCGTGTGATGGTGGTCGATGGTCGCGACGACCTAGGTTGGCCGGAGTTGGTGGGAGACGTGCACGTGCACGATTTTGTACACTGGGGAATTTGAAGTTGGGGAAGAAGCATGGACTTAGGGTCGTTCTCGGGTAGTTGCCGTGTGTAACTCGAAGCAGAAGACGTTCGTGAGTTTCCTCGCGTGGATTCAGGGAAGGTCTCGAGTGTTTGAGTGTGGGGCTCGGGTGAGTATGCGAGTCTAGTTTCAGTTTAAAAATTAAATAAAACCAAGTTTAAATGTTTAAAAGCATTTGACTTATTTAAACAATTTGTTTTCAAAGGAAAATGTTTAAACAAGTTTAAATGTATATTGGAAATAATTTAGTTTAAATAAATGATTAACTAAGTTTTAAGCTGAATTTAAAGTGAGATGTTTTAAAAAGGAATGTTTAAATTGATTTTAAAATAGATTTAAATGAATAAAGAATATGAAATTTGGGATTTCAAAGTTACATAATTATTTTATTTAATTTAAATCAAACATGTTTGAAAGGATATTCAAAGATTTTAAGTGTATCAAATTAAGTTGTTTGAATTGTTTTGTTTAAAAGTAAAATCATATTTCAAAATTGATTTTTAAATGGGTTTTAATAAAGTAAATAATTTGAGTTTAATTAAGGAGAATTAATAAATAAATTAAATTAGAGCTTAATTACTATTTGTAATTAAGGATAATTACTTAATGAAGTAATTAGTGGATGGATAATTAAAGATTTAGGGATGATTTATTGATTAAATTAATTAATGTAATTAATGTTAGGTTAATTAATTAGTATAATTAATTAAAGATAAATCATTTATGATTAATTAAGTATAATTACTTAGTAAAGTAATTAAATGATAATTATTGAATGTAATTAAGAAAAGAGAAATTACTTATGGAAGTAAATTCAATGAAAGTAATTAAATAAGAAGTGATTAAGGTTAATTACTTAGTGTTATTAATTAAATAAATTATTTAATTAAGTTAATTAAAGGATTAAGATTAATTATAAGGTAATTAATTATTTGTTAAGGTAATTAATTAAAAATAATTAATTAAGGAAGATAATTAATTAGAGTTAATTACTGGTTAAGTTTAAATCAAAGGTGATTAATAAATTATGTTTAATTAAAGGTTAATTACTTAATGTAATTAATAATTAATTAAAGGTGTAATTAGGGATCATTAGTTTATAATTAATGATGTGATTAAGAGTTGATTAATTAAGATTAATTAATCAAATGATAAGTGATTAATTATAATTAATTAAGGATTAAAGTAATTGATTATAATTAATTAATTAATGAAGTAATTAAAGGTTAATTACTGTATTTGGTTAAGAATAATTAATTTGTGAAATTAATTAAGGATAATTACTTAAATGTAATTAAAGTATAATTAATCAAGGTAATTAATTAAGTGGATAATTAGTATGTTTTCTCTACAGTGCATTAATAAAGTGGTAGGGGTCCACTCAACCCCGTCGGCTATGCCAAAAAAAAAAATTAAGTGGATAATTAGAGAAAGATTAATTAATTTATTTGTAATTAATTAATGATTATATAAGTAAGATTTATAATGAAGTAATTAATTTAATTAATTTTAAATTAATTAAGAGATGAAGTAATTAATTTAATTCACTTTAAATTAATTAAAGATAGAGATAGTTAATTTAATTCATTTTAAATTAATTATGTTGTGATTAAGTAAATCATTGCTTATATAAGAATGGATGACATTGATTGTTTTGAATGGATGTAATCTCAGAAATGAGATAAGATGTTGTGTGATATGAATGCTTGGTTGCATTATGATGATAATATAGATTAACTATTGTGATGTAGATATGAATTACCTATTTGGTTATGAATCATCTGTTTAATTGATAATGTGATTATCAGTTGTGAATTGTGAATTATCTATCTGTATGAATATAGATAAGTTAAATTGTTTAAACCTTTAAACAACTTGGCCTTAAAAGATACGTTTTGGATTTCGATGAGACCGGGATCGGGTTTCCGTATACCGGTATTCCAGGTCTGGAGACCCGAATACCACATCGATCCAAATTAACGATAGGTCGTGAATCTCAAGTGAAGATGAAGATTCAGAGTGCAAGGGTTATTGTCGTTAACTCTGAGGGTGATTCCAAAACGAGTGTAACGAGATAATGCCTTGGGTTCCGTTCGAACCCGGAACGAACTTATATGGATTGAATGCTTTCAGCACATCGTCAGGCGGACGATGAGCATTCTAAGTGATATGTTCTGATTAAAGGTAATCGTAACCTCAAGCCTCATCAACCGGGAATGGCTAAAACAGGGGAGGTGCAGCAAAGCTTCGTGGGTAGCACCCACTGAGAGCAAGATAGATCCCTGTCTAGAGGTCCCTTTTCTTTTATTCGGCTTAGTGTGTGGTTGGTCGCGCCAACTACGGGATTGTCTTGTTCGGAATTATCCAGTAAGGGATGGTTCCGGCTTTGTGTTGCAGGGGAGCGGGCGTACTCCTCGGTACGGTGATCTAGGCCACGTACTGTGACGGGCGGTACCCCAGTAGCCCTGCCATTGTATGGAATCCAAACTCCAATAAGTGCCGTACGTATTAGTTGTGCCCAACTATGTTGGAATGTGAGATGTAAGCATTTCAGCTATTTCTGTATTTTACTTGAAAACCCTAGACCCTATTATAATATAACTGGATTTCCTATCAAATGTTTTGGTTAGCGTAAGATAAAAACTTTTCCATGTTTATGTGTGGGAAGTCTTACGTGATACCTTTGTTTTCAAAAGGTTTTGAAGTTAAACAATTTTAACCCGTTTACTCACACCAGACCCATGTCTGACCCAAGTGTTTATTTCTGTTTTATAAACTCTTGGGTACTCAAATTTTTACGAGTAGCCAAGGGATTCAGGTTTAGCTTTGACGAATTGTGGAGGAGCAATGGAGCAGGAGGCTTCGGCGTTCGTAGATATAGTATTCCGCTGTGTTGATATCTATGTTAGAGTCTTGTATTGTATTTGAGTTGTAATATCTAGACAGATGTTTATAACTGTCTAGTATGTGTTGTATAGTTGTGTAAACTCTGATAAGTGTTGTATACTATGTAATAGTTTATGTTATTAATATAATTTATTCGTTCCGCTGTGAGATCGTTGTTGTTGTTTCTTTCTTTCTTCTCTTCTTTTCTATTTTCTACCCCTTTCTTTCTTCGTAATGATGCGACTTTCTGGGCAAAGGAAGTCGGGTCGTGACATTAAAGATTATTACATTACGGTTTTTCACTTGTCATCTATTTACAATTTCATACATCATCAATTTAACAACATACATTTAGTGGTTCAAAGTATAATTAAACAAATCCTACGTGTCAATAAATTCAACAGTTAAGGGGTCATATTATACAAATGTCAGTTAATCAAATTTAACAATTAATTATCCTATATCAAGTTAAATTTCATACTATTTATCATTTTAACATTAACAATTTAACGTCCAATATAAACATCAACAATCAATCAATTATCAGCCAAACTATATTCATCGCATAAATAATTAACAGATAATGGTGTCAGATGTCACAGGTGAACTGATACAGGCAATAGCATATATAACAGTGTAATTAACTAACAGCAGCATATTTCAATTGTCGTTTCAATTGAAATCAGATTTAATAAATAAAAGAACGTTAATCGTGAGTGAGTGCTCACCTTTCGAGGCTAGAGAAGGATGAAAATGAGATGAGTAACGAAATGCAAGCACGAATCCAAAGCAAAGCGAAATTGACACGAACTTGACGACACAATGCTGATAAATAAGAATTGATAAAACGAATCAGAAATGGATCGATATGGCTAAATGGTATAAGTGAACTTATATAAAATTTTATATAAATATACATAAAATCGTATTCTAATTTCAAACGTATATATTCCATGCATCCAATAACTTAACCATAGCCAGCTAAACACAATATATAGATATAAAACAAATAAAAAATAATAATAAAAAAAAATATATGTATATATATAGTTTCAATATAAGGATGCAAACTTAAACAGTATACTCTAAACTATATATATGTTATACATGTATGCAATTCTTACGACTTAACCATTTTAAAATAGACCTCGATGTAAAATAAACAATTGCATATATCTTTCAAATCTGCGGTATAAAAACCCATATTTTATAAAGTATGTACTGAAACGCCTTTATATGCACGCAATATAAATATATGCAGGCATATCTCTAATATAAAAATCTATACAGTTACTAAACTAAAAATATGCAGCCACTAAAATGTAAACAAAACACACCTAAATTCTAAGACACCTAACCCAAATCTCTTTAAAGTTATTAAACTCAACTCAAGAATCAATTACAGTAGTGTACAATATAAAGACCTTCTGGAGCATAGACTTACGTATCACTCATAGTTCAAACCCAACACTACTTTTAAAGGACATTTGAATACGGCTGTTCATAATATATTTATAAAACAACAGTTTTTGTATAAAGTATATATATTCCAAAAGCTAACCACTTCATATACCAATATATAAGCAACATATATAAACAGCACTTATATAATATAACAGTGTATATATATAGATGGTACATATTCAATTCACATGCAGCCGACGTGTGCAATTTATATTCATAACAAATATATATGTAAAGTTATATAATAGTTAGACGTTATATATAAACTCTTACCGAAAATACAAATTTCCTTTATAAAATTTAGAAATCATGATGTATAATAGGTTTCAACAAGGAAGGGGTGTATGCAGCTCGTTCGAGGTGAAGAAGTAATGGCGGTGGAGTTGCGTGGAGGCTGGCGAACTCCCAGTGGAAGTGGCGGGTCTGAGAGGTTAGGGGAAGGAGGTGGTTGAGAGGGTGGTCAGGAGGTCGAACTGGCGGAGGTTGAGGAAGACCTCGGGCATGCATGCTTCAGAACAAAGATTCATATGAAAACTAAATTTAGATATATTTGCAGAGAGAGGCAACGAAAACAAAAAATGGAAGGAGGAGCAAATGAATTATGAATCAGAAATATAAAGTTACAATAGGAATAGTAAACTCCAAGGGTTGCATTTCTAGGGAAAATAAAAAGGCCAAAAGCTGTATGGTTAAAAGACAGTTGGATACGAATAGCTAGGAAATCAAAAGACTCGGTTGCGGAACCCGCTACGCTAGGCGTTTCACAGATTGCACCGCACAACGAACTCCGAAACGCAGAGTTGAATATATCCCGGAGATCAGCACGACGAGACGGTCAAAACGGTATCCGGATATCAGTGGTACGATCATCCGATCAAAAATCGATATCAGTACCAGAATACTGCTATTTTGCAGAAAATAAGAACGACGGAGCAATAGATGTCCAAATTTTGAAAAACGACAAACTGACATTTTACTCAGAAGATGGTTTAGAATTTTTCTATGTAAAAATATTTAGGTTTCGGAAACATTTTATTTTCAACGCTTTTTAACTGATTAAATTGAAGTGAATTTACGCGCGAAATAAACTTTCATATTTTCGGACGAAAATTTACCAGTTGCTATGTTTAACTAGACGTATTCCAAATATAGAATTTTTATTTCAAATCTTTATCGTTTAAAATTTCACAAAATTTCAACTAATTACGTTATTAAAACAGTTGAAATTTACGGGTCGTTACACTCTCCCCCACTCAAAACTTTTCGTCCCCGAAAAGGAACAAGGTAGGAGAATTGAATCAACCAAAAGAAAACAGATTTTTGAAATACAAAATAACAATTAATTTAAACCATATAAATTCAAATTTATTAATTGATATTCAATAATTGATTTTTTTCATTTGATTTCACTAAAATCAATCTCAACTATTTATAAATTCATTACCTTATTATCCCATTTCCTTAAATTTACAATTTCTAAAACCATAAATTTGAATAGTCTTTTATTATAATCATATTTTTTTTTCAGCAATTTAAATTCTTCTTTATTCCAAATTATTGTTAAATTTATTCTACTTAATATATCCTATCACATATATTTAACCCATATAAATTAATTTAAACCATAAAAGTTTCGATTTAAATTAATTTACATCTATTAATTTCTTTTAAATTTAAGGTATTTTCATGTGTTGATCAAATTTCAATTTATTAATTAACCTTTAAAACAAATTTATTAATTTTTTTCAAAACAAATTTATTAATTCTTTCAAAACAAATTTATTTCATTATTAACTGAGTTTACTTATTATCCTATCTAACTCTATTAACATCTTTATAATCAAAATTTAGTGTATAACATTTATTATAAACACTCAAATTTTATTTATAAATTCAATTTATCTTATATATTATCCAATTACATATTCAACTTATGAATAATTTAGGTAAGTTGTATTAGAATGCAGTTGAATAATATACAAATAAAATTTTCCAAATTCAATTATTCAAGTTTAAATATTTATTCCAAATTTTGGTTTTATTTATAATTAAAATCATCCTTTAACAAAATTTAAGAATTAGATTTCCGATTTACTTTAAACAATTTAAAGATATATAATATATTTATCAAATCAAATTAAATTTTAAAATAAGATACCAATATATATGTAAATCAAAATATACTGAAGAAATTCAAATCAAAACAATTTTCCAAAACAAAACCGTATCAAAGCTACAGAATAGTATCTCCACTTCGAAACTCGAAAATGAACGTCGATGATGCGGCCGCCATCACCGAAATTATTTTCTAGCGACAAAGAGAAGAGTACTGATTTCAATATTTTAATTCTTTGAAAACGGTTTCTATTCAAAAATACTATCAATAATATATACTTTAAAAATTTAAAACCAAAGTTTGAAATCACCGGAAACTAAATTCTCAAATTTCTGAATTAAATTCATTTGAATTCCAAATTAAAATTTTAAACCATGTTCTATAATTTCATTTATTTATCATATTAGAATAGTCACTGGTTTTCCAAACAATAAATGAAAATCAGATATTATCATTTTGACAACAGATTCATTAACAATTTAATTTCAGAAAACTTATATTTATATATAATATAATCATTCAAAACTATTTTGTTTATCAAATTTGAAAACAACATTTTAATATAAATTTACAAATACATTTCTTTGCTCGACGATACAGGAATGAATTTTCAAAATAAGGATAGGGATTCAAATTTTTTTTGTTGACTTAAATCAAAGAGAATTTTGATTCGAAAATAAGTTCGAAACAAAGATATGATGATTAATAACGAAGTAGGAAGATTGAAAAATTTATATAAATCGCGGGCAACCTTAACCGGGTCAACCGTGACTTCTAGAATAAGATCGATGTAGAATTCCGAGGTAAATCGACATTCGATCTCAAGAGATAGAATTCAGGTATAGCAGGAGATAGATAGCATCGTAAACCGAGGATACAGAAATCTCCAGTAAATCAATGCCTATTGTAAAGGAGTTTTTCTCCCTTACGAATCATTCGAATATTGGCGAGACCGCCGATCTATTATAGATATCATTCAAAATGGAGTTATGGGGTGCTCCAGAATTTGAAAGAAGACGAATAGTGAAGGACACGAATGAATTTCGGAACCGAGGGGAACGTTTCAAAATTCAAAGGAATTGAGTCAAGGGAAGAGATTGAAACTCGAATGAGAGTGGTTCTGTAAATACATTTACCCTATATGTTGAGTTTTGCCTAGAGCTACCAAAGCTCTGATACCAACTGTAACGACCCAGAATTTTGGACCATTCGCATCCATTATAAGTGTATAGGTAGACACTCATGCCGGAGTTGAATTGCTCAAAATACCGCGTTGTTAATTTAAATTTGGTAAACCGAACATATACAGTAAATAAATATAATCACAGATCACAGACACAGAGTAATAATTGCAGCGGAAATAAAAGAGATAGTAGTTCATGAAGCTACTATATAAATGTATAAGTTACATCAGAGTTAAACCAGATACAACGGAAGAGTAATACGATACATCAGATACAAATCAGAATACATTACTGGAATCATCGAATACTGAAAGCTGGATAGATGGCTGGATCTTCAAGCAAAGCTCCAACTCCAAAGGTGAGTCTCGAAAGCTGAACCACTCAGTCTGACCCGAGCGTAAAGCAAAATACAAAACACTCGAGTCAGGATTAACATTCTTATATTAATAAATCCAACTCAAGTGAAATAGCAATTGAAATACAAGTAACTCAAAGGATGTTTGGAATAACCATCCTTTAAGGATCCGTTAAACTATCTACTATGTAGTAATGTACGATAAGTAGATAATGTCTATCAGTAATAATAAGATATCAAAATAGCGTTAAGTCATGGCCCATTCCACCCTTAACACATTTTTATTCCCAAAAGCATATACAAGACCGTAGTTTCCCCAAAACCGGAAGTCACCAGAGGGCAATCCATATACTAAAGGTACAAATCAAAATCGTAGTGGTCGCGCATAAATGGAATACAAGCATGACAAGGCACATGAGGCAATACCCAAGGTAGTGATACTACCGTTTGCCTGATCCGGACTGGTGAGAACGCAACGCCGCAGCGCCCGCAACACCGTGAAACAACACTCCCAAAATCAAGGGTGCACCAATCGACAACAAGTATAAGTAGTTCGAAGAAGTGTGTCCACTTGAGGTAGCTAATCCTCCATTGGCCCGGCACAGCTCCTGTTTTAGTCATTTCCAATTTGACACAAGTGTCAAGGCTATCCATTATCGTTCTCGTTCTTCAGTCAACACGTACATCATTCCAACCACTTCATTCTGGATCATCACTCCGCGTATAGTTATTAAAGTGGTTTTCGGTTTAGATAGAGAGTATATCCATAACCGAATTCCGGTCTCTTTAATAACTTTCGAAATTATTACACCGATTGGTCGTTTGTTTATTTTAAAACCAAATCAATTTCAATTTCAATTTCAATTCGTAAATCAACATTTCATTTGTCTTTCTGAACCAATTTCCAATATTTACGTTTCAAAACTTCCAATTTCAAAATCTTATAATACAATTTCGATTTCAAATATCGATTCAAGTTCGTATAGTAGTTTCATTTCAAAATCATTAAATTAATTTAATTTAACATTCAAATCAATTTAAATTCATTTATCTATCTCGTTCAATATTCGTTAAGTTACTTTATCATTCAAAACAATTTCTATTAAATTTCCAATTCATTAAATCAATTTCTTAAGTTCAACTTCATTAAATCAACTTACATTTTTGAATTAAATTAAATTCGTCAAATCAATTCTTTCAATTACCCGTCTTACATTGATTCCAAAAATATCACATTTTCATTTCTTGTTAAAGAAATTCAATTTCACTTATTTACTTTCTTAAATAATTTTCCAAAACTTAAATAATAAAGAAAACTCAATTTCAATTATTTACGAAGTAAAATTCACTTATTCAAAAGTTCAATTTATCTTATTAAAGAATCCAATTCAATTTAATCATTAAACCATTCAATCTCATTTAATTATTAAATAATTCAAAACTTAATTATTAAATAATTTCAAAGTTTAATAATTTCAAACTAAATTATAATTTCAAACTTAATTATTAAATCATCTCAAGGTTTAATAATTTCAAACAAAATTTTTAAATCATTTCAAACTTAATTCAATCATTTCTCAAATTAAACATCGTTCTTTCATCAATTTCATTTTTAATATTTTGTTTCAGATTTTTAAATATTAACATTTCCTTTCATTAAAAATTCAAATTTCAACTTCATTTCAAAACCATATTATTTATTCAAATAAAATCCTTATTTTAAATCAAATTATTGACCAATCGGGTTTTATTTAATTTCCTATCCTAGGTCAAAGTTCAATTTGGGTATTTATCATTTCAACTCGATTCCAATTCAATTCCAAAATCAAAGCATAGTAAAGGGAACTTGCAGTGTGATAACAGGGATGGTGTCAAAGTAAATAAACAAGCAATAACAACAATCAATAACAATCCAATAATCAATTCAAATAATCCCGAAATAACCGTACTAATTCGCATTGTTATTTGTGCGAATTAATATAACTATTTCTAGAATCTACACTATCATTTCATGTAGATTAAAGATTATTACATTACGGTTTTTCACTTGTCATCTATTTACAATTTCATACATCATCAATTTAACAACATACATTTAGTGGTTCAAAGTATAATTAAACAAATCCTACGTGTCAATAAATTCAACAGTTAAGGGGTCATATTATACAAATGTCAGTTAATCAAATTTAACAATTAATTATCCTATATCAAGTTAAATTTCATACTATTTATCATTTTAACATTAACAATTTAACGTCCAATATAAACATCAACAATCAATCAATTATCAGCCAAACTATATTATCATCGCATAAATAATTAACAGATAATGGTGTCAGATGTCACAGGTGAACTGATACAGGCAATAGCATATATAACAGTGTAATTAACTAACAGCAGCATATTTCAATTGTCGTTTCAATTGAAATCAGATTTAATAAATAAAAGAACGTTAATCGTGAGTGAGTGCTCACCTTTCGAGGCTAGAGAAGGACGAAAATGAGATGAGTAACGAAATGCAAGCACGAATCCAAAGCAAAGCGAAATTGACACGAACTTGACGACACAATGCTGATAATTAAGAACTGATAAAACGAATCAGAAATGGATCGATATGGCTAAATGGTATAAGTGAACTTATATAAAATTTTATATAAATATACATAAAATCGTATTCTAATTTCAAACGTATATATACCATGCATCCAATAACTTAACCATAGCCAGCTAAACACAATATATAGATATAAAACAAATAAAAAATAATAATAATAAAAAATATATGTATATATATAGTTTCAATATAAGGATGCAAACTTAAACAGTATACTCTAAACTATATATATGTTATACATGTATGCAATTCTTACGACTTAACCATTTTAAAACAGACCTCCATGTAAAATAAACAATTGCATATATCTTTCAAATCTGCGGTATAAAAACCCATATTTTATAAAGTATGTACTGAAACGCCTTTATATGCACGCAATATAAATATATGCAGGCATATCTCTAATATGAAAATCTATACAGTTACTAAACTAAAAATATGCAGCCACTAAAATGTAAACAAAACACACCTAAATTCTAAGACACCTAACCCAAATCTCTTTAAAGTTATTAAACTCAACTCAAGAATCAATTACAGTAGTGTACTGGAGCATAGACTTACGTATCACTCATAGTTCAAACCCAACACTACTTTTAAAGGACATTTGAATACGGCTATTCATAATATATTTATAAAACAACAGTTTTTGTATAAAGTATATATATTCCAAAAGCTAACCACTTCATATACCAATATATAAGCAACATATATAAACAGCACTTATATAATATAACAGTGTATATATATAGATGGTACATATTCAATTCACATGCTTACACACGAAATTCACAAGCAGCCGACGTGTGCAATTTATATTCATAACAAATATATATGTAAAGTTATATAATAGTTAGACGTTATATATAAACTCTTACCGAAAATACAAATTTCCTTTATAAAATTTAGAAATCATGATGTATAATAGGTTTCAACAAGGAAGGGGTGTATGCAGCTCGTTCGAGGCGAAGAAGTAATGGCGATGGAGTTGCGTGGAGGCTGGCGAACTCCCAGTGGAAGTGGCGGGTCTGAGAGGTTAGGGGAAGGAGGTGGTTGAGAGGGTGGTCAGGAGGTCGAACTGGCGGAGGTTGAGGAAGACCTCGGGCATGCATGCTTCAGAACAAAGATTCATATGAAAACTAAATTTAGATATATTTGCAGAGAGAGGCAACGAAAAGAAAAATGGAAGGAGGAGCAATGAATTATGAATCAGAAATATAAAGTTACAATACGAATAGTAAACGCCAAGGGTTGCATTTCTAGGGAAAATAAAAAGGCCAAAAGCTGTATGGTTAAAAGACAGTTGGATACGAATAGCTAGGAAATCAAAAGACTCGGTTGCGGAACCCGCTACGCTAGGCGTTTCACAGATTGCACCGCACAACGAACTCCGAAATGCAGAGTTGAATATATCCCGGAGATCAGCACGACGAGACGGTCAAAACGGTATCCGGATATCAGTGGTACGATCATCCGATCAAAAATCGATATCAGTACCAGAATACTGCTATTTTGCAGAAAATAAGAACGACGGAGCAATAGATGTCCAAATTTTGAAAAACGACAAACTGACATTTTACTCAGAAGATGGTTTAGAATTTTTCTATGTAAAAATATTTAGGTTTCGAAAACATTTTATTTTCAACGCTTTTTAACTGATTAAATTGAAGTGAATTTACGCGCGAAATAAACTTTCATATTTTCGGACGAAAATTTACCAGTTGCTATGTTTAACTAGACGTATTCCAAATATAGAATTTTTATTTCAAAATTTTATCGTTTAAAATTTCACAAAATTTCAACTAATTACGTTATTAAAACAGTTGAAATTTACGGGTCGTTACAGAAATCAAACCCTAAATCAACAACTAAAGAGCAGAATTGTCAAAGTCTAGACAACTCGGAAAAACAGGAGCTCATTTGTCATAAATGCAATAAACCTGGTCATATCAAGCCAAATTGTCCTCAAAATCAAGTCAGCAAAGGAAAGAAACCGAAAAGGAGAAGTTTTGCAGCAACTCAGGATGAAAGTGATGAAGATGATAAAAGAACTGGCAGTGAGAGTGAAAGAGCAAATCAGTGTCTTTTAGGAGAAACAAGTGACAGCGATGATGATGAGCCCAGCGAGGTATCAAAACTTACTCACTCACAATTACTTATATATTTTCATGAAGTAAATGGTTGTTTTGAAAGACTTAGGGAGAAGTACACTAAAATTGAATCACAAAAAGATATTTTGATAGAACTAAATATACAGCTTGATCAAATGGTTCGAAACTATAGAAATAAGAGCCCTAAGTGTGATAAGTGCCCATCATTTGAAGAGGAAATAAAAAAATCAAAAATTAAAATTAAATCACTTGAAAATGAAATTCTGATTTTGAAAGAAAGTGAAATACTAGAAGAGAAAATTCTATTAAAAAGTGCACTTTGTTATTAAATGAAAATGAATCTCCCAAGTCACAAGTCCAACAATTGTCTATAACTTTAGGAAAATTCTCCAAAGGAGAAAGATCACTAAATATGCTATTAGGGAAACAAACTGTTAATACTATTAGACAAGGACTAGGGTATACTCAATCTGAAAAAGGTAGAAGTAAAACTTATCATGTCAACTCCAAGTGCACAATTTGTGGAAAAATTGGACCAATCACAACGATTACTGGTATAGACCTAAACATATGAAAACCATATCAATTTGGGTTCCTAAAGGCACGAATGTAAAATTCCTTAAAATCAAACAAATCTGGGTGCCAAAAGAAACAAACATAGACTGTCTTGGTTCTACTTGATTTTCAAAAAAAAATTGTCACTAACAATCATGGACCTACAAAAACAAATAGGTCACAAAACTCTTCTCTCGTGTAGGTATGTTGGCAGGCTAAGGAATAACAACAGTGGTACCTGGATTTTGGCTATTCCAGGCATATGACGGGCGACAAATCAAAGTTCCTTAGTCTAGAGAAGTACAAAGGTGGCATAGTCACAATGGGCAACAACGATAAATGTAAAATTATCGGTAAAGGTAAAGTAAGTAACGGTACATTTACTTTAAACGATGTATTATATGTTGAAAATCTACACCATAATCTGATTTCAATCAGCCAATTTTTGTGATAAGGGAATGAATGTTGTTTTTAATTCTGATTTGTGCAAAATTGTTGACCAATCATCAAAAGAAACATTATTTTCAAGTAAGAGGAAAGGTAATATTTACTCTCTATCTTTTGATGACCTCACTCTTTCAAAATGTTTGGTAGCTGAGGATGAAGAAGTAAACTTATGGAATAGACGATTAGGACATGCTAGTGCGACTCTGTTAAACAAATTAAAAAGAAAAGATTTGGTAAGAGGTTTACCATTTCATGATTTCAAAATAGAAATTCTATGTAAAGCATGTACTATGGGAAAATTTAAAAAATCATCTTTTCATGCCAAGAACACTATAAGTACCTCTAAAGTCCTTGAACTAGTTCATATGGATTTGTTTGGACCTAACGATATTGCAAGTTTAAGTGGTAAGAGATATTGTCTTGTATTGGTTGATGATTACTCTAGATACACGTGGGTATACTTCTTTATCTTACTGCTTCTAGACTAGACATTATGTTCTCTGTTTGTTTATGTGCACGGTTTCAATCAAATCCAAAGGAATCTCATTTAAAAGCTGTAAAAAGGATTATAAGGTATCTGTTGCACACCTCACGGTTTGGTTCATGGTATTCAACTTATGATAACTTTGAGTTAAAAGGGTATTCAGATGTAGATTATGTTGGTAGTCTAGTTGATAGAAAAAGTACTGGTGGAACGTATTTTATGTTGGGACATTCGTTAGTTGCATGGTCAAGTCGAAAACAAAATTGTATTGCATTATCTACCACTGAGGCAGAGTATATTGCTCTAAGCGGTTGCTCTGCTCAAATTTTATGGATGATACAAACTTTGCAAGACTATGGTCTAAATTTTAAATGAGTGTCGCTTATGTGTGATAGCAAAAGTGAAATTGATCTCTCAAATAATCATGTACATCATTCTCGCACCAAGCATATAGACGTTAGACATCATTTCATTAGAGATCACATTTCCAAAGAAAATATCTGCAGAAATTTCATTTCAACCGATTTTCAATTGGTAGACATTTTTACAACACCCCTTCCAGAAAATAATTTTTGTGGATTTCGTCTCAGATTAGGCATTTTAGAAATTTGATTTTATATTTTTTGGATTTGATCTTAAATGCCTATATTAACTAATCCGACTCCCTATTGATTAATGAAAAGAAAAATAGTGTCTGAAAAAAGTGATGAGTGTTGATCTTAATTATACGTTATGACTTGAGACAGTATATTTAGTAAATTTCTTTAAAAATTTAAACAAAAATTGTAATAACTTTGGTTGGTAAAAATTCCATGACCATCTCTATTCCTATCATATTTCTATGACAATCACTCATTAAAATCCAATATAGTATGTCAAAATGTGGTATTTAAATAGGAAATTATTCATTTTTTTAGCAATAAAAACATCCATAAGTACTCACTCTCATTTAAAAGTCCTCACGGTTATGCATGGGTGAACTACTTAGAATCTTTGATTATGTGCTTTCATGCTCATTTAAAATTCCTCATGGTTATGCATATATGGAACACATATCAAAATTGGATAAAATAGGTGAGTTGATTCTAACCCCATTTAAAAGTCCTCACGGTTATGCGTGGTTAGAAGATGCTTGCAATTCATTTTTTAATAAAAATATGGAATGCTACTAATCTCATTTAAAAGTCCTAACGGTTATGCATGGTTAGTAAGTATTCAAAAGATTCCTATCATACATATACCACAAATTGACACGAGTATATGGTTTTCTATGCCAACATCACCTCTGTCACTCTAAAATGGAATATGCACCTAATAGAGTATTTATGATTTTTGTTTGATTTTTTCTTAAAAATTTTAATATTTATACTCGATTAGGTATTAATGTTATATTAATGTCTATCACTTTATCATTCTTATCTAACACTATTGCTCTTTTGCTGATAACAAAAGGGGGAGAGAAGTTAAGATTCTGGCAAATAAGTTCAAATTCTTTATTTACATATTCCGATCTAGGTTCATTGCATTTTTTATTGTTTTTTATTTACATATTTTTTATTTATTTTCATGCATATGTAAAGAGGGAGCTTTGTTGTAGCGGGAGTATCAAATAGGGGAGCGAATAGAATTCATCAAGACCAAATACATTTAATAGAGTCAAAATCTTAATATATGTTTGTTATAATCAAAAGGGGGAGATTGTACAATACAATAGCCTATGATTTTTGTTTGATGATAATTGTTTGCGCCAAAATTGGTCACAAACCCCAAATGTCGTGAAAGCACCAGTGTATAAACACAAATCAGTGATATATGATCACAGATCTCAGATTTAAGTATTGTAGAGGATAAAAAGTGAAGAATAATAAGTTTAAAACGGAAAGAGATAAACAGAGACACAATATTTATAGTGGTTCGGCTATCTCCGGCCTACGTCCACTCCAAAAGTTAATCTTTTATTGATGTTCTTCGCTGATTGCAGCAGATTACAGCAGATTGTAATGGTAAAATTTGAGTACAACAGAAGCTATGGAGTACAAAGTTGAATTGGGCAGAGTCTGGACCTTGAGAAAACAAAAAAAAGATCCCTTTTTCTGTTGGCTCTGGGGTGCTATTTATAGGTGTAGGAGGCTGATATTTCGCTCAGATCTCGGGAGACTCCTTCTGGCACGTGAGTAGGCCCGCGCAACCAAGCCCGTGAAGTTTCGGCCTGATCCGTGATCGATACGAACGGATTTCATATCGATCAAGATTTCATCCAATGTAGTCGAAATTTGGCGTTGACATTCTTTAGCACGTGCGTAAGCTCCTGTGAAAATTTCATAGCATTTGGACTTGTGGATCTCCAGTTATGATCGATATGAAATGGAGACTTTCTGCAGTTCGTTTGCTTCGAATCGATCCATTCGACTTGATCCATTCGTATCGATCAATGCGTGTGTCTAGGTGATGACGTGGTGCGCGCTCTTCGGGTTGATCCACCTTTTATGCCGAGTTGATTGCTTCCTTCGTATCGATTGATACAAATGCGATCGATACGAACATGACTCCTTCGTATCCACGCACATTTCATCTAGGCTTCGTAACCATTTATTCGCATCCATCTGTTGACGTTCCCAGTCTCCTTCATGTCCTTCGGCCGCTCCTCTATTCGTATCCATCGACTATGCCTTTGTTCGTGTCGACTTGAAGCGTTCATGCTGATCGATATGAACAGTATCGATTCGAAGTGTCCAGTGTTGATCGATACGAATAGTATCGATTCGAGATATGCCGCTGTGTTCCATCCTGATCAATTTGAACTGCATCGAGTCGAACAAACCATGTTGTGCTTATTTGTTCAATCCGGGTCCACTATCATCGAGTCGAAACTTATCTGGCCTTCCTACTGATTGATACGAAGGTGCTATTCGTATCCATGCCGATCGATACGAACGCCTTGTTCGAATCGATCAATTATCTTGAGGAAATGAACTCCTTTTGACCTGGAATTTGAAACATAGTCTCTCCTAGCCTTGATCATCATTCCCAATCGATCCTGCCTTGATCGGAGCTTGGCCAAATTTTGACGATATCGATCAAAGCCTTGTTTCCAATCGATTTCCAATCCGGATATCTATCACTTTCCAGCTAGTTTGTTGATATTCCAGCCTTGACCAAAAGGTGGGATAACATTTGCCCCCCAAAACATGCCTTGTGATAAGAAGGTGTGTTTTGAACAGTCCAGAATCCGATATCTAAAGTCCATAGCCATATCATCCAAGTGCATCGTTTTTTACTGCTCTGAGTCGATGTCTGATTCCAAATCCAGTAACCAAAGCCTTAGCCAATTCCATATTCATCTGAACTCAATAGCCGAGTTCTAATCCATCCTCATCCAATAATCGAATCCAGGATCTTTCCGGGTCGATATCCAAACCTGTAACCTCTTCGGGTTCTTGCCAAGCGCAATCCACACTTGACGACCGTGGTCTAGTGTCCTTGGACGCTGAGTAATTCCAAGGCTTAAGTCCTAAGCCGAATCCTGGTCGCTCCGGACCCTTGCCGAGCATAGTCCATACTCAACGACCTAAAATTATAACCGATTGGTATTATGGGGCCTAAGTCCTAGGCTAAATCCTGGTCTCTCCGGACCCTTGCCGAGCATAGTCCATACTCGACGACCATTTACCAAAAACCAGAGGAAAATCCAATCAAAATCCAATCCAAAATCCAAATTAAATCAGAAAACCAAAAACCCACATCCAAAATCAAAACCAATATCCAAAAATGAAAACAATCATTCAAATGAAAATCCAAACCAGAAATCAAACAGAATCAGGAGTTCAAACCAAACTCCAAAACCGAACCAGAAAAAGCAAATGTCCAAACCAAAAGAAGAAACAGATTTCACAAACCATAGCGTCGCGGTTTATCGTCATTCAGAGCATGCCTAGGGGCCATCTCTGTCCCCGTACATGAGTAACTGACTTGGCCGTTTGCTAGTAGTTTGCTACTTATTTCGTATTATCCTGGTCAATTGATAACCAATCGACCATCATTCCTGGGCCTCGCGCCATCGTTATTTGAGGTGGACGGTGGTCGCTCCTGCTCCACCGCCGCATTCCGAGCCCCGACATATTGTCGCAACTGTCCATTCCTTACATGCTCCTCAATTATGTCCTTCAGATGCCTGCAACTGTTGGTATCATGTCCGTCTAAATCGTTAAAAAGACAGTGCCTCCCTGATGCCCTTTCACGTTCCGAGGGTTCTCTCCTAGCCGGCCTTCGATAGGGAAGGCGATTCCGAGTTTCCATGAATATCCGTTCCAATGTTTCATTTAATCCTGTGTAAATGGAAAACTTTGGTTCCCTCCATCGCTTCCTAGCTTTTCCTGATTCGTCATCCATCTTCCTTTTCGCTTTATCTTTATCCGAGCCTCCGCTGGATGGCCCTCCATCCTCAGCTGCTTTCACCTCCTTTAACTTCATATCCAAGCACGCATCTTCATGCCGAAGGAATCTCTCAGCTTCATGAAAGAATTCCCCGAGATCCATTAGTGAGTCCCGTATTAGAGATACTTTGAAATCTGAATCCTCTCTGACTCCTGATACTGCTGCCATTAAAACCATCGACGGATCCGGCCGATCCACCGAAGCAACCACTGCATTGAACCGAGTTAAGAAAGCTCTGAGTGATTCATCCATCCTTTGCTTTACTGATGTTAGCGTCATCACGTTCTTCGGCCTTTTGATATGAACCCGAAATTGCTTCAGAAAACTGTCCACCAATTCCGTCTATTTCCTAATAGATCCTTCCTCCAACTGTCTGAACCACATCGCAGCTATATCCGTTAAGTATAGAGGGAAATATCTGGCCATCACTTCCTCCGATGCCCCTACCTCTTCCATATGTCTTGTATATCTCATCAAGTGATCAGTCGGATCAGCTTTTCCATTGTATACTTCTACCGTAGGTAGCTTGAATTCTGGTGGATTCCGAGCCATTTTTACGTCGTGAGTAAACGGACTCCTGTTTACTCCTTCCAGATCTCTGTTCGTCAAACCTCCGCGCATAGTTCGCCTGATAATCTCAGCCAATCCTGCTTTGTATGCCAATGGTTGCCCCCCGAGTCCCCGAGGGAATTCTGGTATGTACTCCTCATCCTGCGTTCCTACATTCCTGCCAGCATCTTGTCGTGTAGTGTCAACTGGAATTCCTCCATGAACTGGTCCATCATTGCGGGGCGGTGTGCCCCCGAGCCTGGATTCGTCCTGGTTAGCAGTTGTGTGCTGACCAGGGGTTGTGCCCTGCTGAGCTGCTCCGTTAGATTGCCTGTTTAGTCCTTCTACTCCAATTCCGTGGATCTGAAGCTCCTGCTGTTCCTCCTTGTCCAAACTGTCTGAGGAGGTTCTGCATCATCTCCTCCTGCCTTTTTAGGAACTCTTCATGCATAGCTCCCATCATCATCTCCATCTCGTCTCTGGTGATGAAAGCCGAAGTTTGATTAGCCCTTGATGATGCCTCTTGGCTCCCTTCATGCTGACTTCTCTCGGCTCTTTGTCTTCTACTTGATTGCCTTGTCATAGCCCTTTAGATCTGAACTCCAAATTTGGTATAGCGGGCGCTAGTTGCGCTCTCAGTGAAAGCACCAAAGTGTTTGCGCCAAAATTGGTCACAAACTCCAATTGTCGTGAAAGCACCAGTGTATGAACACAAATCAGCGATATATGATCACAGATCTCAGATTTAAGTATTGTAGAGGATAAAAAGTGAAGAATAATAAGTTTAAAATGGAAAGAGATAAAAAGAGACACAAGATTTATAGTGGTTCGGCTATCTCCAGCCTACGTCCACTCCAAAAGTTAATCTTTTATTGATGTTCTTCGCTGATTGCAGCGGATTACAGCAGATTGTAATGGTAAAATTTGAGTACAATAGCAGCTATGGATTACAAAGTTGAATTGGGCAGAGTCTGGACCTTGAGAAAACAAAAAAAAGATCCCTTTTCTGTTGGCTCTGGGGTGCTTTTTATAGGTGTAGGAGGCTGATATTTCGCTCAGATCTCGGGAGACTCCTTCTGGCACGTGAGTAGGCCCGCGCGACCAAGCCCGTGAAGTTTCGGCCCGATCCGTGATCGATACGAACGGATTTCGTATCGATCAAGATTCATCCAATAGAGTCGAAATTTGGCGTGGACATTCTTTAGCACGTGCGTAAGCTCCTATGAAAATTTCATAGCATTTGGACTTGTGGATCTCCAGTTATGATCGATACGAAATGGAGACTTTCTACAGTTCGTTTGCTTCGAATCGATCCATTCGACTCGATCCATTCGTATCGATCAATGCGTGTGTCTAGGTGATGACGTGGTGCGCGCTCTTCGGGTTGATCCACCTTTTACGCCGAGTTGATTGCTTCCTTCGTATCGATTGATACGAATGCGATCGATACGAACATGACTCCTTCGTATCCACGCACATTTCATCCAGGCTTCGTAACCATTTATTCGCATCCATCTGTTGACGTTCCCAGTCTCCTTCATGTCCTTCGACCGCTCCTCTATTCGTATCCATCGACTATGCCTTTGTTCGTGTCGACTTGAAGCGTTCATGCTGATCGATACGAACAATATCGATTCGAAGTGTCCAGTGTTGATCGATACGCATAGTATCGATTTGAGATATGCCGCTGTGTTCCATCCTGATCGATTCGAACTGCATCGAGTCGAACAAACCATGCCGTGCTTATCTGTTCAATTCGGGTCCACTGTCATCGAGTCAAAACTTATCTGGCCTTCCTACTGATCGATACGAAGGCGCTATTCGTATCCATGCCGATCGATACGAACGCCTTGTTCGAATTGATCAATTATCTTGAGCAAATGAACTCCTTTTGACTTGGAATTTGAAACATAGTCTCTCCTAGCCTTGATCATCATTCCCAATCGATCCTGCCTTGATCGGAGCTCGGCCACATTTTGACGATATCAATCAAAGCCTTGTTTCCAATCGATTTCCAATCTGGATATCCATCAGTTTCCAAGTAGTTTGTTGATATTCCAGCCTTGACCAAAAGGTGGGATAACAATAATAAACATATATATATATATTCGTTTAAATGTATTTGTTATTGTACTATTTTATTTCCACATAATTAAATAAATATTTGTTGAATAAAATAAATAACTCGGAATTCTGATTTAAACAAATATTTTATTCAAACAAATATTTTATTACAAATTCAAATAGTACAAATTTGAGATCTCACAACATTTATACATTTTCAATTAAAATGCAACCTCAATTACAACACAATTTTCACTTTACAGTTTTACATACATATTACACCTCACTACATAATTCACTCAACACTCGTATTTGATCTTCAACTTTGTTCCAGTCTGTATTCAACATCTGAACTATCTACAATATAAACACTGACGCAGTAAAATTAAAAAAGTAAATATATTCATATGCACATGACAGCCACTCATCATGATCAAGCCATAAATTAATTCAAAGGCAAGCAGGCATGAAAATACATGAAGACTACAAATGAAATCGAACCAGACTGCAAATAACTCAACAAGACCAAAGGCAACAAGAACACACCAGCATGGATGGTCAGAGCAATGCATTAAGCTACACTCAGGTCCAAAAGTTAACATCAATGCTCAAAACAACAAGTGCACTGGTCAGTACACTGAAGTGCAATAACACAGCAATACAAAGCAAGCAGAACAAAATGAACCAGACCAGACTACAATAACCATGGACAAAAGTGCACCAACCTCAACCAAATGTACGCATGGTCAGTCCAGGCAAACCATGGAACATAATGCAAAGCTTCAAACATGCTCAGATGGGTTAACATGAATATAATGCAACTAGACTTCAAGAGCAACATGACACCAACATACAACATGCATTCAGGTAAAAGCTTCAAACATAACATGTGTACATGGATACAACATACAACATGAAGACTGAACACAAGGGCTGCAACCTGACCAGACTTCAATTGCAACAAGATAAATTGAACCAGATTCAATAACAAATGGAACAAGACCACAACAACAACATACAAACAGCCTCAACCAAAACATACAACCAGAAACAAGACTCCAGAGAATACAAGTGCACAAGGGCAGTAGTATGTACATGCATATATACAAGTTTAGGCATTCAGGCAATGACCAGTCTCACATATACACATGTATGTGTCTATGCATACATATGTATACACATATACCAGACTTCAGAGAATACACACATATGCATATGCAAGTGATTATGGTCAGAGTGCACAAGACATGGTCAGGGCAAACACAAGTTTAGTTCAGTCAACATGAAGTGCAGAAGTGAACATGGCAACTCAATGAAATGATAGTGAAGCAGTTTACATGTTTCATAATACAACAAAAAACTGTGAAGCCGTGGGTCAAGGAAATGTTTTAAAAAATGGCCAAACAAAACACTGTGGAAGTGTTCAACAACAACAAAAAAATTGAAAATTATCAGTTTGAATAATGTCATAGTGGGTATCACGGTGAACATTATCTGTTGCAGTTTTAACAAAATCAGGTGAATTAAATCAGGAAGCCAAGATTATCTTTAATTCAAATGCCAACAAGTCAGCGAACAATGAACAGGTCATAGGAGCAAAGAACGAAACCGACTCAATCAATTCGAGCAAATTCGAATTCATTAGAAATATATGGAGTAACACGTATACAATGAACAAGTCAGCAATCACAAGATCATTCGATCAAAAATCAACACAAGTGCTAAAATCGTTGAAGAATTCAAGCAAAATATACAAAACAAGTTATAGGGTTTCGATCCCTATAAATTCCAAAATCATCATCGGCAAATATCATCGAGTTCGAGTTCAAGCAAATCAACTGAGAAATAAAGTAAAAAAATCAAATACCAATTTTATTCCATTCGAACTCGACCTTGAAGCAGCCGAAGCAAATCGAAGAACAAAGATCGAAGAAGCATCAAAGTGAAATGAGGAATGAAAGGCAATCAATTTGAACTCCAAGCGGCGGCATCAAGCAAATAGAATCCCTAATTTTTGAAGAGGGACAAAACATCGGCCGAAGTAATTACTCGAACAAAAAAGGGAAGACAATCTTTTAATTATTACTTGGGCCGAGTTCTTTTTTATTGGGCTACATTTTTAAAAATAGGGTTTTGTTTGGTTTTATTTTTAATTGTAACTTTCTATTTTTTATTTGAGTCAGACTCTAGTTTTAACTAGGTTACGAACTACGGTTTTGTAGTTCGAGAATTCGCAACTCAGTGGCTGAGTGTGGCATGGTTTTGAGCTTAGAGTTAGGTTAATCGAGTTAGCGGGTGTCACAAGTTTATGTGTTTTTGTAAGCATCTGATTACCTAATTTCTAGTAGAAACCATGGGGCCAGCACGTAGGCAGTTTTTGCCGAAGCTGGGTGAAACTGTGTGATCTTTTCTGCATTGCTTCTGTTTTTGTTTTTATTTCCGCATTAATTTTTAGTATCACTCTATTCACCCCCCTCTAGGGTTAAAACAATCCTACAGAACTGACATGGGAACTCTTTGCCCACTGTGAGCGAACTATCTACACAGGATAAAGCATTTGTAGTGCATCGAGCACCGAGTTTATCCCATATAGATAGCACACTGCACTTGCACACTTGCCCCAGTCCGCACTTGAATTCCGACGTGTAGATTACAAGTTAGCATTTACTCGGAATTCAAGTGTGATTGAGGATACTTACGAATTTAGGATAGAGTTATCTGACCATTTTCGGGCACGAGTTCTATTATATAGAATGAAGTAGCCATCTACACGTCGTAAGTCAAGCGGACGAAGCCCGACGCTCTCTGAAGCTGAATCATAATCCGCCTCGCAAGCCTAGTACGGTCAATTAGTTCCGGTTGGGCCCATCATGGACTATACGCCTCCCAACTTTCGAGTTCTACTCTATCCACCTGAACAGGCCTCGTCCATGGTCTCTGCTAAGGTTATTCATAATATATGCCTACATCATGGGATTCCCAAGGAAGATGTGCGTCTGGCTATGAATGATGAATTTGCTCATATGCCTCCCCCGGGGTACACCTCTTGCTATAGGTATATGTGTTTAAATGGAGCCATGCCTCCCTTCAACGATTTTCTACGCGAAACACTTTCAAACTTGGGAATTGCCCCATTCCAGCTTCATCCAAATGGTTATGCTATCCTTACTTGCTTGTATGTCCTTTTCATGCGAACGTTCGACCGTGCTCCAAATTTCGATGAGTTGCAGTATTTTCTGGCGTTCAAGAGGAGAGATGACTGCCCCTCTATGATTATAATCGAAGCCCAGTGGAACTGGAAAATTGTCTTGCGATTGCAAAGCAATCTGTCACAGTTTAAGACATAGTACTTCTTTGTTAGATGCCCCGAGGGGTTCAATCGCTGATGGACAATAAGGGGTAAGCATTTCTTTTCCGTTTGTTGGACTTTAAAGTGTCGTAATAGGGTTTTTAACTAATCGCGTGTCCTTTGCAGTTATTCCATGGCCGAACAGAGATGCAGCTCTTAATGAGATTTGCCAAACTTTAAAGGCTATCGATGTCAAGGAGCGGTGCATTAAAGTCTTGCTGACCGATGAGAACTTGCGCCATTACGGTCTGTTGGCTCCGGGCAGGTCCGTTGCTCATAGTGAAGCTCCTTCTCCTGGTCGAGCCAGAGTTCGCGCAAGACCCTCTTCTTCTTCACATGATTCTGATAAAGATCAGGAGATAGGTGGCCCGTCTGAAGGACCACATGATGAGTCCCATAAAGAGGAAGAAACCACTACGGCTGGCCTGAGTGGTTCAGCCGGAATGTCTCCAATCTAGGAGGAAACGGAAGAGGAGCCCGTACAAAGAGAAGTCAAAGCTGCGGTGGACTCTAAGGAAGCGGAGGGGGAATTTGAAAGTAGTAGCGGTGAAACTACTGCCACTGATTACTTTTCGACGGAATTCGAAGCAATGACTCGGAGTCTTGCGACGAGACTCCGAGGATGAGTCACGTCCTTATGAATTTGCCCCCTTCCAATACAAGTGGCAAAGGCAATGCCCCATAAACTAGTAGACGCCAAGATTCCCAAAGCGAGAATGTCGGTGCGGACCTTGGATATTTTAGTGATTTATTCATCGACTTCGACGTGCTTTTGAAGGGGGATTCCAAATTTGACATGACGCCGTCTTGTTCATGCGATATTGCTCTACCAGTTAGCCCAGCGTTGCTTATAACAACCGAAGCCAGCCCAATCCCTCCTTCGACAGCTGTTCGCTCCGGTTTGTGATGACGCCTTAGGCCTATATTCAAAATTTACGGCACATCACACTAGGATTACACTTATTTCTAGTCTTTCATTCCCACATATATTTGCTTAATTTCTGTTGTGTTTCTGAAATCATTCATGTACACTTCACTCTGGTATGACAAGAGGGCGAGGCTTCTACGATGACTTCGAGGATTATACCGACTCGTAGTGGTACTTGAAGCGCTCCTTTAGTCGCCGCCAAGTCCGGGAAACGGAAGACGAGTATAGACGGAGGAAAGAGCTCGAGGTTGACACTCTCCGCCAGGAGGAGAGAGATAAGGCTCGTTCATACAAAGGCGGATATGAGAAAAGACGGTCTCATGAGGAAAGAGATGAGCCATCGAAGAAATCAAAGTTTTACTACCGCTCTCATCTTTCCGAGCCCGCTTCGAAGCATACTTCCATGGGTCTCCTACTTCTTCTGCCCCAACTCTGCCTCCGGTACATATACCATCTTCCTCTATTGTTACCGCCGCCCCTAGCGCATCTCATCCCTACTGGAGGCCGGCCTACACTCTTCCGGGGGGCCCTCCTAAGCTTGAGGCCGCCCTTCCGGGTTGGTTCCTCAGAGGAGTTAAGTTCGACATTGACATTCATCCTGTTCGTAGGGATTCCTACGTGCCGCATCTCCAAGCTATCCAAAGTGACCTTGAGCAGGCTTAGAAATGGGAGGAGCTCTGCAAGCAGCTAGCAGACACGAATAGGAATAATTATCAAGAGATCCTATCCTTTGAAATTGAGAAAGATGATTTGAAAGGCCATTTGCTGATCGGGACGCTAGAATTAAACAGTTAGAGGAGGAGAAGGAAACGACGCTCCGGGAGAGTAAGAGAACCGCCAGCCTGATGAAAGAGCTAAAGGAGGCACATGAGAAGGTCGAGATCGTCTGGAGAGACGAAATAAAAAGGCTCATGCGGAAGAGGGGAAGTTGAAAGAGGAAGTGATTTCTTCCAATGCTGTTATCGAAGCTCAACAGAAAACAATCGATGACCATGATCTGATTATCGAGGGGCACAATAAAACGATCGTTGATCAAGCCGAGACCATCGCAAAATTACAAGCTCAGGTCGCGCAGCTCAATGCCGACAATACCGCCATTGAGACTAAGAAAGCTATGGTGACAGCAAATTACTTGGACCTCTAGCACACTTATGATCGGAAAATGGAGAAGCTGAATGCGACAATCCTGAACTTCTACGTCAACTCTCTGCTTCATCAAGGAAGCCTCGGCTACCTTGGCCCAAAGTTTCCACACACTCTTGCCCTCGTCTGGGAGGAAATCTTGTTTCATTCTGCCGACAGCGGCGATGCTTACTCCGATCAAGAGCTGTGAGATGCCTATCTTAACGATGAATCCACGGTAGCGTTGCTTGAGGGCTAGGAGATCCCCTGAGTCGAACGGGAGAGGGAGGCCGCCGATGCTGCCTTGATGTCTGCTACTGACTTGCTTACCAGGCCTTCTTCCTCCGACAGAGGTCAGCCATCAAGGCAACTCCACGACCAACCGATGAGTTCAGGGCTTGACATTGTTCCTCATATGATGGAGCCCTCAAAAGAAGGTGAAGGAGATGAGTTCGAGGTCATCGTTCATGATCCTTCCTCTAGTGGAGGTAACATCCATGTTTCTCCCGACTTTGGGAGCCTCCATCTTACACCACAGGAGCAAGAGGAGCTTAATGCTTTCCTTTTTGATCTTATAGGTCCATCCACCTATCCTGCTGATGCACCGGCTAACTTAGCGTCTACAACTGCTGCTGCCATTTTCACATCTTCGGAGATTGTATCCGTTCCTACTCTAGTCCCCGCATCCACATCCAGCTCACAACTGGGGCCAGAGGCCGAGAAAATAGTGGAACTCTAGGGCTTGGATGACCCTTCAACATCTTTGGGAGATGATATGACTGCGGTAGAAGCTAAGGAGCAGGGGAAGTAGCCAGAGCAGCCACCGAAGAATTAGCACAAGATGGTTGCCGTCAAGAAGGAAAAGGTGGAGGTAGTCAAGGCTTCAAAGAGTTCCTCGAAATCGAAGAAATGCAAGGGAAAAGGAAGCTCTTCTGGAAAAACTTTCCGAGGAGGGGGAAATTGCCACCGAAGTGCACGTTGACATTACTGACAGCAATACCTCTCCCGAAAAGAAGCAAAAACTACCCACCAGAGGTGTAAAGGGAAGCAGTGACAAAAAGCGTTGAGCGGTTGGCTTGAGGATGGACTTGGTTTTGGCCAACAGCTTGTAGGAAGACTGGCTTATTTGACATGTTTTTGTTTCTTTTAGAATCACTTTGTTCAAGTGCAGAGTCTGCACTTTGCGCCCGTACTATAGAGTTTGTATTTTCTCTTCATTGGCCGTTGTTGTGTGGGTACGGCCCCTACATTTTGATCCTATGTACAGAAAGTCATAAGCAATACAATGATGTTTTGATTGTATTTTTATCCATCTATTTATATATGCTCTGTGTACTTGTGCTTGTTTTATTTCATACTTTGCTAGTTCTGTGATTAAAGCCAAAGTCCTTCATTCGAAGTGACGGGACATAGAGATTAACAACACTTAGAGGGTTTTTTATTTGGAAATTCGCAAAATTTTAGAATTTTTTTTAAAACTTAGAAAGTTGTCGTTCAAAATGTTTGTTTGGAAGTTGAAAAGTTGAATTTATGAACTTGAGGTTTGGAGTGATAGAGCCTGTGAACTTGTTTTATTTTTTTAGTCTGTCTTAGTACATGTGTATGCCCCCCAGTTCGTAGGGTTGTTCACTTCAAACAACTTTCAAATAGCTGATAACTTGGGGTCTAAATAATCTATGTTGAAAATTTGACTAAGTTATAACTTGATTCTAATTTTTGGAGATATCGCAATTTTAGCATGTGATCTCATTTTTTGTTTGGAATTTTGCGACACTCAAGTGAATATGCAATTTGCACATGGGTATGGGTTATCGATTATTGAGTGCCTTCCTTCTAGCACTAATTTTGTACGGGCTGCACTTACCATTCCTGACTACATGTGCGCGGTTTCTCACACCCCTTGACGTTGCCTATCTTCGGGCAACGCGAGGAGTTAGAATTTTGGTGCGCGACTCATGAGATGCACGGCTTTTGTTTTTCCTCGGTGTTGTCTATCTTCGGGCAACACGGGGAGTTGTCATTTTGCTACTCCTCGGGGTTGCCTATCTTCGGGCAACACGAGGAGTCTTAGTTTGGTGGTTTCTCGGTGTTGCCTATCTTCAGGCAACACGAGGAGCTTTTATTTTGGGGCTCCTCGACGTTGCCTATCTTCGGGAAACACGAGGTGTTTTTATCTTAGGGCTCCTCAATGTTGCCTATCTTCGGGCAACACGAGGTGTTTTTTTTGGGCTCCTCGATGTTGCCTATCTTCGGGCAACACGAGGATTTTTAATTTTGGGGCTCCTCGATGTTGCCTATCTTCGGGCAACACAAGGAGTTTTTTATTCTTCTTAGCCCTCTCGATGCTGCCGAAGCAGTTTAATTGCCAGAGGGCAAGAATCAATTTGAGCCGATTTGCTTCCGTCGACTCTGGGGTGATTATTATGAATACAGTTTAGTTGGTTCAAGAAGCAAACTTTATTAAGGAAATCATGGCGGATTCTTTGCCTATTTACAATGCCACCGGCATTTCCGGGATGGCTTATTTGCTGAAGAAATAGAAAATATATAAGATTTTTTTTAGATGAAATAACGGCGGAGCGATTCCCTATTCCAGGCTCTGGGAACTACGACCCCGTCGACAGTTGTCAGCTTGAAAGTCCTGTCACTGAGCTTTTGATTAACAACATACAGTCCTTCCTAGTTTAGTCCGAAGGCTCCTAGCATAGGGTAAACTCGCTTGAGCACAAGATCTCTAACTTTGAAGGTCTGACTACGAACTTTGGAGTTGAAGTACGGTGCAACCCTTTTTTGGTGGGCAGCCATTCTCAACTCCGCGCCTTCTCTTTTTTCATCGACCATGTCTAGCGATTCGAGCTGGAGTTGCTCATTTTGTGCTTGGTTAAAATTCTGCCTTCGATGCGAGGGGACCTCTAACTCAACTGGAATCATTTCTTCTGAACCATACGCTAATGTGAACGGTCTGTGGCCAGTTACCGCTTTGTGTGTTGTCCTGTATGCCTATAGTGCGAGTGGAAGTTCGTCAACCCAATTTCCTTTTGCTTTTGTTAATCGCTTTTTGATGGTGGATTTGATGATCTCGTTTATCGCTTCCACTTGCTCGTTTACTTGCGGGTGAGCCACTGCAAAAAAGCTTTTTTCAATTCGGAAGAGCCTACAGAAGTCTTTGAACTCGACACTTTCGAATTGGGTTCCATTGTCAGTGATGATTTTCTGCGGCACACCAAACCTGCAAATGATGTTTTTAGTGACAAAGTTAATAATTTTCTTTATGGTTATGGTGGCCAGCGGTTCCTCTTCGGCCAATTTTGTCAAATAATCTACGAAAACTATAGCATATTTGGCTCCTCCTTTGGCTATTGGAAGGACACCAATCAGATCGATCCCGCATAATGCAAATGGCCATGGACTGACCATTTGTGTCAGTTCCGTTGAAGGAGTTCTCTTAATTTTGCTGAATCTTTGACGGTGATCATCTTATGACGTGATCTACAGCGTCGCTATTTATTTTTGGCCAAAAGTATCTGTATCGAAGGACTTTCTTTGCCAGCGTCTTCCCTCCAGTGTGGTCTCTGCATTCTCCTTCATGTACTTCCTTCGGGATTTGTCATTCTTCGTCATTGGTCACACACCTAAGAAGAGGAGTGGAGAATCCCCTTCGATAGAGTATCACATCCTGTATCATGAACCTTGGTGCCTTATGGAGGAGCTTCTTTCGTTGATTTCGGTCAGTTGGTAAGGTTCCCGCAAGCAGATAGTCCTTTATCAGAGAATACATGTCTTTGGCTCGACGATAGTCTTTAGAATCCAGTCCACCTCCATTTCATCTATGCTTGGGTTGGTTAGCGTTTCGACCGAAATCAATCCCAATGACTGGGCTTCTCCGGAGCTTGCTAGCTTGGCCAAATAGTCCGCCTTGGTGTTTTGCTCTCGTGGGATGTGTGTTATGCTGTAGTGCTCGATATCACTCAATAGCTCTTGTACTTTAGACAGGTACGGGGCAAGATTTTTTCCACGCGCCTGGTACTCTCCTTTCACTTGACATACGACCAGTTGGGAGTCGCTATATATGTGGATAGACTTTATTTTGAGTTCCTTCACAACCTTCAATCCTACGATCAGTGCTTCGTATTCCACTTCGTTATTCATGGCCGGGAACTCCAGGCGCAAAGCATAGCTAATGGCTCGCCCCTTGGGGGTTTCGAGTACTATCCCTGCGCCCGAACAGAAGTTGTTTGATGCGCCGTCGACAAAGAGCTTCCATTGTGCATCTGTTTCTGGTTGAACTTCCTCCTCCTCGTCTCTTATGGTAAATTCAGAAATGAAGTTGGCCAACGCTTGCCCGTTGATTGCCTTCCTTGGATGGTATGTGATGTCGTATTGGCTCAACTCTATGTTCCACTTGAGTAGTCGTCCGGAAGTTTCTGGCCGGTACAAAACTTGCTTCAGGGGCTGGTCAGTCAATACTTTGATCGGATGGGCCTGGAAGTATGGTCTTAATTTCTGGGATGTGATCAAAAGGTAATACGCTAGCTTTTCCAGCTTTGGGTAATTCTTCTCAGCTCCGGTGAATCGTTTGCTAATGTAGTACACAGGTCGCTGGACTCTCACTTCTTCCCGCACAAGAGATGCGCTCAGTGCATGCGGAGAAATTGCTAAGTAGATGAATAGGTCATCTCCATCCACCAGTTTTGATAAGATTGGGGGAGTTTCCATGTGTCGTAGCAATTCCTCGAAAGCTGTTTGACAAGCTTCGCTCCACTCAAAGTTTTTCTTCCCTTTCTTCAGTGCGTCGAAGAAGGGTATGCACTTGTCTGTAGCTTTAAAGATGAACCGACTTAGTGCTGCAACCTTTCCATTCAAGCTTTGAAGCTCTCTCTTGTTTATAGGGGCTTGGCTTCCCGTAATGCCATTATTTGTTCTGGATTCGCTTCGATGCCCCGGGCACTCACGATGAATCCCAAGAATTTTCCCAAGGCTACTCTGAAGTGGCACTTGAGTGGGTTAAGTTTCATTCCGTATTTGCGGAGTATTTCGAACATTTCAACGAGGTTATCGAGATGGTTAGAAGCCACTCGGGATTTCACTAACATATCATCCACACAAACTTCCATGGTCTACCCAATCGGGCGTTTGAACATAGTATTCACTATCCTTTGGTACATTGCTCTTGCATTTTTCAAACCGAATGGCTTTACCCGGTAGCAGTACAATCCCAAATCGGTGATGAAGCTGGTGTTCTCTTGGTCAGTTTCATGCATCAGGATCGGGTTGTAGCCTGAGTACGCATCCATAAATGACATCAGTTTGTGTCCCGCCGTTCCATCCACTAGTTGATCAATCCTGGGGAGTGGGAAGTTGTCCTTCGGACAGGCCTTATTGAGGTCCAAGAAATCAATACAGGTTCGCCTTTCCCATTGGACTTCTTGACTAGGACTGGGTTCGACACCCATTAAGGGTAGGTTGCATCTCGAATGAAGCCGTTAGCCATCAGTTTATCTACTTCTTATCTCAATGCCTTGGACCGTTCCAGGCCCAAGCTGCGCCTATTTTGCTTAACTGGGGTGAATATTGAGAGCGTGGTAGGAAATTTCAGGTGATACCCCACACATATCGGAGTGTGTCCAAGCAAATACGTCCAGATTGGTGTAAAGGAATTTGGTTAGTTCTGACCGCATCTTGTTTCCAAGCTGCGACCTAATTTTCAGGACCCATGTTGGGTCATCCATACATACTGGGACAGATACCGTCAATTCAGCCGGTGCTGCCTGATCCTCCCTTGAGCTCTTCTTTCTAGGGTCCAAAGCCTTGTCGAATCGGCTATGGTCCCCAAGCCAGGGGCGATTCTGTAGTTGCTATTCTGCATCCTTTCTGTTTTCCTTTCTTCTTGACTCGCGCAATTCTGCAATGTAGCATTCCTGGGCGACGCTTTGGTCTCCTTTTACAATTCTGACTCCGTGTTCCGTAGGGAACTTCACTGTAAGGCACCATTGGGCCAGCGTTATTCTGAAGTCGGCTAATGCGGGCCATCCCAAGAAGGCGTTGTATGCCGAAATTTCATCCACGATCACAAAAGTCTGAATGAGGGTGACCCTTCGCTCACCCTCTCCGAGCTACACAGGTAGGTCAATTGTTCCCACCGGTTGCTTGGGTTCACCAGTAAACCCCTCGATCTTTGTTTAGCACGCAGACACACTTTTCATGCCAATCTTCATTTGATCGAAAGTGCGCTTAAAGAGAATGTTAACAGAGCTGCCGCTGTCAACCAACACCGCCGAACTACAGCAGGCCCAATTCCTACCGTCACCACCATCGGATCAAGAGTCGGAACTTCAATCCCTTCGGTGTCCCGATTCCGGAACACAATATCGTCATTTAGGATCCTTTGCATCTTAATAGGGGTTTCGTCTACCACAGCCAAACATGGTTCCTTCAGAGCGTGCTTCAACGAACTTGCATATCTCTCCATTCTCCCTAACTTCTTTGTGCGGGATGTGGTCCCCTGAATATTGTTCCGATGATGAGTCTCTGGTCAGTTCATTTTGACCCTTCTTCGCTGGTTCCTGCTTGATTCTTTCGTTCTCTTAGGTGTTGAGAAGTTGCAGATTGATCGGGGTTTTGGGGTTATCTTACGTACTGCTGGAGTTTGTTGTTCTGGATCAGTTCCTTAATGAGATTCTTTAGGTGGCGACATTTGTTCGTATTTTGTCCGTGTGTCTCGTGGAAGCGGCAGAACTTCTCTGAGCGCTTCTGTTGCTCGGTCGCTTCCTTTCTGGGTAGCCTTTTGCTTTCCTCAATTCCTTGAATTGTGAGAAAAATGTTTTACGGTGTGTCGCTTAGGGGAGTGTAGCCTTCAGGCCTAAACCTTTTGAGCTTTTTATTGCTGCCATTACCATTCTTCTTATTGGAGTTTTGACCTTTCTCTTCGAATTCCCATCGTTCCCGGTGGTTTCTCCAGAAGTTCGCAAAGTGTGCGCATTTTGATTCACTGCTACATCGCTTTGCCTAGGATTTGCCGGCTGCACACTAGTAGACTTCCCTTCCAACTCTTGCACTTCCTCCAACCTTAGGTACTGACTTGCTTTGCGATTGAAATCTTTCTTGGTGGTAGGTTGCTTCATTTTAATCCACTTTCTGAACTCAGTTTCTGGGTGAATGGCACGAACTAATGCCATGAAAACCATGTCTTAATTGGGGTTGCTTACTTCCGTCACTGCACTGTTAAACCTGTTCATGAAATACTTCAGTGATTCGTTTCGCCCTTGGAACAACCCGGATAGGGACATGACATCTTTTGGCTCCGTGAAATGGAGTCTGAACTAATCAAGGAACCTTGTCGCTAGTTGGTCAAAAGTAGAGATAGATCTTGGTGGGAGCCTAGTGAACCACATTGACACAACCACTTCAAGAAAGATAGGGAAGCATCTGCATCGAATAGCTTCAGAGGCATTTGCTCCGTCCATATACCAACTGTATTTGTACAAGTGAGGCTTCGGGTCCTTCGTTCCTTCATAGGACGGAATAGTTGGCATTTTGAACTTTTCTGGATATCTCTCGTTGAGGATTTCATCAGTGAAGGGAGTCCTACTTGGTGCAGATCCCCACTCATCATATCTTCTATCTTTACTCTCCTCCATTAATCGTTTAACCATCTCCGCTATGTATGCCTCTGATTTCCGGTAGTCCTGAGGACAACGATCAGTCACTGCACCAAGTGTTTGACTTTGCAAATGGTCTTGGTGAGTGGGCTGAGGCATAGGCTCTCCCGTTTTTGGGAGAACCACTCCTGCACGTTCCCGTTGGCTTGCGGTTGGTCTCCCTGGAGCAGATTGGGTATTCCTTGCATTATCAAATGCATGGCATCTTCTTCTAATTTGTTGTCTTGCTCTCCATCTTTCGAGTCAGAAAGATCCATAGCTATGTCTTCTACGAGGGTCTTTGCCCCCTGACTCAAATTCAGGACAGGTTGCCTTGTGGCATACGGAGTACTTGCATTTCTGTCCACATTAAGTCCTGTTGTCACCCTCTTTTGTGGTTGTTTTCTGTTTCTTCTATATAGATCAAAAACGAAAGAATTCTCTTGTTTCACAACAACCGTGGGTTCGGGCATAGTTCTTGGAGCAGGGTTTGACTATAGGATTAGGAGAGCTTTAAGCTTATCCATCAGAGCCTTTTGGCTATTCTCCATTTTTTGGGTGATCTCATCAACCATCTTATTTAACTCATCCATGGTAACAACTTCATGCTGACTGGAGGAGGCAAGCGCCTGATTCCCAAAGTTTGCGCCATTCACTTCGGTTTGTTGGGGATTAACATCTTCTCTAGCTACTACTGCCCCTATAGACCTTCCAGAGGCAGTTCTTCTTCTTCTAGGAGCTATTGATTTCAAACAACGAATTCTTCAAGCAAGGATTGGGGATCTAACTTCTGGACCTATGAGGTCCAAAGTAGATAGCGAGATCTTCAAGCAAAGATTGGGGATCTAACTTTTGGACCTATGAGATCCAAAGTAGATAGCTAGATCCGGATCCTGAGTTGGGGGTTCTCAGTGAAAGCACCAAAATGTTGACCCAAAAAATGGGCCAACACCCTGGTTTGAATTTGAAAGCACCAGCCCTGTCCTGACAAAGCAATATCACAGATATAAAGAAAGAACAGTAAAATAAAGAAGACGAAGAATTTTTATAGTGGTTTGACTGTTAATGAAGCCTACGTTCACTTTATGACTTTACTATAGAATAATTGCTATTACAAGAGTTGTTTGATTACAAAGCTTTGATTGTTTTCTAGCTAGATTGAATCTCCAGATTTGGAATTCACTAGAGAATCACAGTATATTCCTCTGGAGATAGTTGTGTGGAGGTAGAGAGTAAAGAATAATTCCAGCAGAGCTTCAGCAACCAGTCTAGAGAAGATCATCTTTATGTCGCAGGTGGCATGATATTTATATAGGTTGGAGATTTTTTGGGCCAGGCTTGTCATCATCTGCTATCAGGTAGGTTACAGGCGACCTGGAGGGATCTTAGCTCACAAAATGAGCCAACACCATGGGTCGCTGGCGACCCATAGACTTGGTTTGTTTTGCGAACCAAGTTCTGCCTCTTTTCAACGGTGTTCCGTATCTACTTCGTTTGATGTTTTGAGCGGGAGCATGGGTTACTGGCGAGCTAAGCCCTTAGGATTTTCTGGAATCTGGACTTGGAGATGTCCCCATAGCCTTTTTTCATTGATCTTACGTTTTTGACGGCGATCCACTGGTTGTTTACGCTCAGCTACTGATTGAACTAAAGAGATGCTAATCTCTCGGTTTCATTGATCCTATCTGTTGCCCTAGTTATACAGCTTGGCCATTATCGATCCCTTTTCTCAGTTTTCCTGGTTAAGTCCTGAACCATCCTGCCTACACAAGTTTGCTTCATTTTCTTTTAGTTCCTACTGGGTTTATCACTAAATTTTCTTATAAAATGGTTCAATTATCGTAAGGTAAAAATCTTTCTGTGTTTATTTGCAGCGTGGTCTTATGAGATACCTTTATTCTATAAAAGAGTTTTACAAATATAGTAATTCAAATTACTTGAGTTTCCTCACGCTGGTTTACCAGACTGATCTGGGTGTTATTCTTCTTATAATGCTCGGGTCAGTCCCGTGTATATTTCCAGATATCATTGATGATTCATTGGAGCTCTAGGAGAGGAGCTGGATGATTACCTACTGTAGATTTTATTTCCGCTGCATTGCTTTTTTTATTTTTATATTAGCAATTGTGAGGACAAGTTGTTATAACGCTCTAGGCTGATGATAGGTTAATTTGCTCTGATTATTGTATCTATATGGTTTTTCTTTGTAAAAGTATCATTTTGATATTATATGTCATCGTTCCATGGTGAGATTCTGATACTGTTTTCTCTTCTTTCTTGTTCCTTTTCTTTCTTCTTTTATTTTACCCTATCATTTTGCCTTTCAGGCACTTGGGTGCTTGGCACGTGAATACCGTAGACGTATTATTGTCGACATTCGGGGGCCGAAAATGGCGGACATTACACTTACCCTATCTCTAATGAGTTTACCCCACCATGCCAAGGTTCTCGTTTAACCTTCAGCTCTGATACCAAATGTAACGTTTTCCCTCCTTCGAGGTGACTACAAATGGTACCCTCATTCTCGGTTTTACGGTCAGCCACTCGACTTCTCAACTAACCCGTAAAGGGAAATGTATGGGTGAAAGTCAAAGCTTCGTCACATCGTTCACAATGTGAGAGCCCCCTATCACACTGTCACTCTAACAACTGCAGGAAAGATGACATACAATATAATAAAGATAGTATAAACTATCTCTCTAGGATACAAGGCACATTAGAGTTAAAAACAAACTTCATCAACTGGACAGTTATAAATTTTTGACCTTATAATTGCTGATAGTTATACAATATATTACAACGGAAAATAAATTACCATGGTAGGAGAACATCCAGTTCTTATCTAAGAGCTCCATAACACCAATGCCAACATGGAAAATACTCGATCTGACCCAAGCATTATAGTAAAATAACACTCGGGTCGACCTGAAAAACCAACGTCAGAAAACTCAAGGGATAGGATAAACATAAAATAATTCTATGAGACCACGTCACTAAACACAAAACGGGTTTTTATGTCACAAGAACAACATTCATACATGAAGAAATGGAAAACAAATCAAAACAACAATCCAAACAAGAAAGGATGAACACATACAAGATTAAAATACAGACTTAAAGAATGGACAAAAATAATCAAATATAGAAAAGAGCTAAAGGCACTTCTCGATTCAATTAAGAAAAGGTTAACTCCAATATTTGAATCAAACAAGGAGAATGAATTTATCCAACATGACTAGGAGGGTGTGCCCCCCACATCGAAAGTATACCCCCAGATAAAATATACTTGAGAGCCCATGTCAAACATGCATCACTCTCGGGAACTTCCAAGCTGGACCTTACTTCACACGAGCTTCCAAATATTTCATATCATCGCATGCATGCTACTAATAAATCTCTAAATAAATGTAAATATACCCTAATGGTGCGACCTAAATTGGCTTGGCTCCCACTTGCTCTTTGGTTTTAGTTATCCATGATGTCGGATGCCAATGCTAAAAACAAGCAACAAATCATCTTAGGTTGATGAAACACAAAGAAGGATATCAAAATCGGTAGTCAATGAATTTAACTATAGAAAACAAATTATTACTACCCCGGGAAAAACAATGAAGCCGGACAAGTTAGGTAGTGTTTCTTCCTATCTTCACTCGACGACATTCTTAACTTTAAGAATCGCAAGAGTTTAAATGCCCCAAATTAGCAAAAAAAAAATCATCTTTAGTCGACGAAACACAAAGAAGGGTATTGGAATCGATAGCCAATAAATCAACTATTGAAGTAAACGAATGATTGTATATGGGTGCATGCACTTGCCAAAAATAAATAAATCAAGCTTTTAAAACATTTGATTCTCACTTGTGCTTGATTTTCACATCGTAAATATTTGTAAATCACTTTAAAAACACTCTGTTAAAAATATTATGTTAACGAGCCAATTATATTTCTAAGTGTATTAAAAAGAAGGGTCAAAAACGAATGTCATTGAATTGTTTACTGTAAACCCCAAAACAATTTACACTCGGGTTCGTTTTTAAACATTCCATTTTAAAGATTTTCACATTTATAAACTATCATTTATAAATATAAAACAGTATCTATTATCCTAAAAGATAATAAATAAATTTAAATACTCTTATTAACTTTAAACAATGTTAATCATCCTGGAAGATAATCGATATAATTCTTTTCGAAATTCTAAAACCATATTAATTATCCTAAAAGACCATAAACCAAGTTATAATCCTTTTTACATTTTAAATAATATTAATTATCTTGAAAGATAATTAATCAAATTTATAATCATTTACAAATTTAAAACAATGTTATTATCCCAAAAGTTAATTAAATAGTCATTTATAAATTTAAAATAATATTACTTATCCCGAAAGATAATATATCAAATTTATAATCTTTTTATTAATTTAAACCAATGTTAATTATCCTGAAAGATAATTAATCAAATTTATAACTTCCTTTACAAATTTTAATCAATAATTATCCTTTATTTTCAAAATTATCAAATTACTTGAAAATATAGTTAAACAACTTTCAAAGTGCGAAAACGCGACCAAATATCTATTTTGTAAAAGCACAAGCAAAAGTTCAACACATAAAATGGTTTAAAGAGATGATATTTCATAAGTGATGGTATAGTGAAAATCGCTATAACGACATTTACACAATTCAAACAGCATGTCACAAATATTTCAACCAAAATGTAATATAAGCAATATAAGAATATAAATAAATCAATACTAGCGTGAAACCCTTAGGGTCTCTATGCAAAAGTCCCTTGTAAAGCTCATATATATGTACTTCGAAGTGTCCCGTCGTGACCTATTCGCTACGAGAACACTCCTACTTCTTCTTTTTGTCCCCTGCAACATAATGGTTATTTATGTCATTTGCTATCAAGTGGGGATTCGAATCCAAATAACCAACCAAACAATAATAACAGACATAATGTTATCAACAATTAGCAATCAATAGCCAATATATCATTTATTAAATAATTCACATATTAATTAACTTCAAAAATGATCTTGTTATTTTGCAAGCACGAAACGGTAATTTATTATGCTTGATAGTTGCCCAAAATGATCTATTCAATTTAATTATTGTAGAACTGTGTTTTATTCTGCTAAATAGATATCCCAAATGAAGTATAACCAATGTAACTACGTGAAACATAATTAAATTAAATCACTATAATTTTATCATTAATTTATACTCCATTAAAACTATCAATTATCATCCAAGCATTCAACAATAATCTATAGCAAGATAGATATCATATAATTAATTTAGAGGTGAGTAAACTCATAGAAATTTCAGTTGACGCTTTTGCGTTCTGGTTTGGTCTGTTCGATTTTAGCACAAAATTACACTAGCTCCAAATGCAATGAAATCAGTTCCAGGGCATAGGTAACATTGATACAAGTCAAACGAAAAGATGTGTCCAAATCCAACCTCGTATGGGATAGTTATTGAATTTATAAGAATTCGAATTAATTAAATTTATTAAATTAATTAATTAGATAAATTTTACTTAAATTAATTAACACACTAATCATCTTTCCTAATTCAAATCCACTACTATGCACGATTTACTGATACTGTAATGATTCATCTTTTCCACCTTCAAATGTCAACATTAATACATCCATGGAATTCGCGAACCGAGCACTCAAGTGTTGGAAAAATGAATTGTTATAGTGAAATAAAAAGAAAAGAAATAGATCAAGAAAGAAGAGAACGCAATAACGGAATCTCAATAGCAGAATGGTAATATATAATATCAAAGGAACAGTATAAAGGGTTATTCCGATACAGAAATTTCAAAGTTACAAAACCTAAGTACTATCATCAACTGGACAGTTATAACCGCATGTCCTCACTAATGCTGATGTGTATAATATAGTAATACAGTGGAAATAAGAATACTATGGTAGGTGAAACATCTAACTCGTCTTCTCGAGCTCTACTAAACATCAACGAAAACCTATATTTCTCATACTACTCGAAAGTGCACACAAGGAAGTGAGGGAAAACAAAACTAGTGTCAGACATAAGTCAGGTATGAGAAACTCAAGAAATATGCGATCAACACGTAGTAGTACTTTTAAGACAGCATGGAATGCCATAACGGTTATCCCCTCAAAAGAACCAGCATCTAACATATACATAAGGTGATATAATAGATAATGTCTAGGGTGTAGAATAGAAATATTATAACATAGCAGGAATGGTTACATTGGTTACATTCAAAAGCATATTAGAGGGTACAATCAATACTGATAAGGAATGTTCGCACAAAGGTTTTCTTCCATGTAGGTCTCTTCGGTCGACGTCGAATCCAATCCCCTGCACAAGGGTCAGAAACTACCTTCGAGTGTATACCATTTAGGAAAACACAGCTAGTGCGCGTCCAAATACGTGATCCCAAATACCATCAACTCCCTCGTGCAATATCGATAAGCATACTCTAGATATGGAGTGAAATATCCTGTCATGGGTCATCCAAACCCCAAGCTACGCCTACATATTTTCTATCATATTTGATGTCGAGGTTACGTCCAACATCTTTCACACGAGTCTTCATCACTCGAACAGAACACGAATCCCCAATTGGATTCCCACATCTCGAACAAATCTCAAAACCCCACATGGATTCCAGCATCTCGAACAGATCCACTTCCAAGAGATAGAATACGTATCTCAGTCTTGAAGTGGTTTTCGATAAGTAAAACACTTACTAATCCTGGTCTCTTAAAGACTGAATCGATGAATTTTGTCATTTAATAATAATAAGAAAGATTGCCAATGGAAACCAAGTCTCGTATATTTTTCACATTTTCGATATTTTCATCTCACACTATCCCTCGACCAAGAGTGAAGCCGATAGGTTAGAGCTCTATTTCTCATATAGTTACACAAACATCATTCTTAATTCCCACATATAGACAAGCCTACTTCATTGGCTTTTAGTGATAAGTATATGATTAAATGTTTTCCATAAAAGAGTAAACATACAAAGCATGACCAAGTCACACAAGGCACGATTGAGTCACATAAGCGAATTCTAATCCCCTTTTTGTTTAATTAATCTTTTATTAATTAAAACCCCATTTATTAGTAAAAATTCTTTCATCTAATAAAATATCGTTTATTAATTTCCACTATTCATTTGTACTCTTTTCAACACTTCAAAAAGTATTCATATATTTATCTCAAATGGTAGAAGTATATTCACAAATCATTAACAAGATTTCTTACTTTAAACCTTTACTTTTTCTAAACTTCAAAAATTATTCACATGCTTACTCAAATGGTATAAGTATTCACAAATCTTTAACAAGATATATTACTTTTCAACCTTTAATTTTTCTATACTTCAAAAAGTATTCGCATACTTATCTCAAATGGTATAAGTATATTTACAAATCATTAACAAGATTTCTTACTTTTAAACCTTTACTTTTTCTATACTTAAAAAAGTATTTGCATACTTGTCTCGAATGGTATAAGTATATTCACAAATCATTAACAAGATTTCTTACTTTTAAATCTTTACTTTTTCTATACTTCAAAAAGTATTCACATACTTATCTCAAATGGTTTAAAGTATATTCACAAATCTTTAATAAGATTTCTTACTTTTAATTTTCTTCAAAATATCCATTTTAAGAATCTAAGTACTTTCAAAAATCCATTCATAAGGTTTAAGACAAATGTTACGTAAACATTTCACCGCAAACCCAAAAACCATTTCACTACTTATCTTTAAAACATTATTTTAAAGATCTATTTACATTCGTAAGTTTAATAAAAAAGGTTAAAGATGAATGTTACTAACACATTGTCACAACAAACCCAAAACCATTTCATAATTATATCAACTTTAAAACCATTATTTTTAAAGATCTAAGTTATTAATAGGTTAAGTTCGATAGTCGACTAATCGATTATCTATTTAAAATAATTGCTTATACAAATCAATGTTCGTGTACTTAACTCATTTTTGACATTTCAACTCAACCATTCCTCGTTCAAAAGTGAAGCTAGGTAAGTTAGAGTACTGGTTCCATGAAAGCCTTGCCTAGACACTTCATTCTTGAATCTCACAAATAGATAAGTATACTCTTTGGCTTTTAGTGTTAAGTATAGTATTAATGATTTTCATAAACAAGTACTTAACAAACAACATGATTAACTCATTTCTTACATTTCCTACTTAACTATTCCTCATTCAAGAGGGAAGCTCGATAGGTTGGAGCTCTATTGCTCCATCGCTACTCAACATCAGTCTTAACTCTCCTAAATAAGATAAGCCTACTTCGTCGTCTTTTAGCGTTAAGCAAAGTAAATTACCTTTTAAACAAGTAAGTAAACAACAAGGTTAACACGTTTTCGACATTCCAACTTATCTATTCCTCGTTCAAGAGGGAAGACTGGTAGGTTAGAGCTCTATTGCTCCATCCCTACTTAACATCAATCTTAACTCTCAGAAATAGAGAAGTCGCGTCAGCTTTTAGTGTTAAACCTCTTCTTTACTTTTCTGAAATTATATATAATTATAAAAAAAATATTTAAACTTAAAAACAACTTTTAAAATTCTTCAAAATGTTTTTGAAAACATCTCTAAAAATATTAGAGAAAGTTACCAAATTTAAATATCAATTTTTAACAATTAAAACCAGAAGCGACTTACCAGCATTTATAAATGCTGTTAAAAGTCCTTGTTAAAAACAACATTGAGAAGCATGATGTTTGTGACTATTTTTCACCACTTAAAAAAATGATTTAAGACTTGAAATTTTTATAGTAAGTTCTACAATTAGGGTACTTAAAAAGCATTAAAAGAAACCCATAAGAATATATGCCTGTTTATTTAACAAAATTCACAAAAACAAGGGATTCGAATGTGCACTTATAATGACTATTCTCACTTCAAACACTTTCAAATTTACTTCAATTTAACATACAAGTTAAAAAACCATTTAAAAATCAAGTCAATGTCACACCACGTGTTTAAGAGGGTAATAGAAGTGATGTTATACAATATAAAGTTTTCATTTGCTTTCAAAAGCAATAGGGGTCTAAAGTTTATAACTTTACTTCGTTAATGTCAATTTACCTTTATAATTAACACGACATATATATACACAATATATACTTATAAGATAGTAATATAACTCACTTAGATCCATGCCAAACCCAAGCATAAAGCCATAAGAACAAATAACCACCCCCACCATCTCCAAAAGCCTAAATATCCAACCTTTAGCACTTCCAAACCAAAACAACACCTCCCTTCCTCCTCCCATGCTCACAGACCCTCCTTGGAACCCCCTCTTCCTCTCATCTTCTCCCACTTCTTACTTGCTAATCATGCTTCACATGATGTTTTAGGCATAAAGCTAAACTTTAAAAGAAATTGGAGATAATTTGGTTAAGACATGAAAAAGTTAGAGAAAATTAGTGGATTAGTGCTCAAGCACTTCCACCATTTTTAATTCTCATGCTTTATTTCAATCTTTTTGAATTAGTGATTACATAACAAGGGTGTGCCCCTTCTTATATAGGCTTCAAATGGTGTAGCATAAAATTGTTCTCACCCTCCTTTCATGACATGTAAGGATCATCTCCCATCACTTCTCCTTTATTGTTTCTTAAGAGTTAAGTCTTTCCATTTAAGCTCCTAAATATATTCAATTACATCATGTATGACATCATCACCTTTAGTTAGCCATATACATGAAAATATTTTTAGTTGCTAATTACCTCCAAAATGATTAATTAGACATGCATAAAAGTTTGAACAACTTTCGTTGAGAAGAAAGCTGTTTATCGATAAAACGATTTTCGGTCACATTATCGATATTTTTTTAAAGTATTTATTTTTGTAAACGTTTTTCCAAAATAAGTTTACCATCATTACTTATGATTTTAAAGGGGGTTAAAAATATTATTAAATCATTTTAATTACATTTAATCCAAGATTATAATATTTAAATAATTTAGATATTTAAATACGAAGTGTTCGAAATTCCAGGTCGTTACATTCTCTCCCACTTAGAAATTTCGTCCTCGAAATTCTAACACGAGAAACAAAAAACAATCACATAGCAATACTTAACAGTATTCGATCGCATCAAAACAAAGCTCATGGTTTACTCAAGTTTAAAATCCCCAATTCCTCCAAGAATGATAAACAACCTACTAAGCGTACCGTATGCTAAGCAGTCTCGGGTTATTACTTAATAGACTATTCGTGCTAGCTCATAGAAAATCGAAGAGTCATCACTTAAACCTTCCATAAGCTAAAAAAAACTTAGCATGCAAATATACTAAAACCCATACAATTTACATGGACCATCCATAAACAATATTAATCCGATCACTTGCTCGATCGCATAATTTCACTTCACAACTAGTATAGATCACTTGACCTCTCCAATGCGGACTTCGATCAGGTTCCTTGATTAGAAACCTTTTTCCTCCTTACATAGCTATATATTATGATAGAAAACTTCGGGATCATATCAAGAATCCATATCAAGTGTTCGTCGTCAAGAATCTAGTGAAAATCCTTTTTCGGACCGGTGTAAACCACATCAAAATCATGTACTCAAATACTAAATCAAGAACAGTCATGCGAATAAAATAATCTACGTACAACTTATGTATTTATCCTATTGGTTTCTCAAGTATACCAATATCTTTTGTCACATTCCTTTATACAAATAGTATGTTTCATTCAATACTAAAATCATTTATGATTCATTTCATAAAACATAACTTCAAGTTTTCTACATTTTATAGCTTAAGTTCATATTTGTATAATACTCCATGAAATCCTAAGAGTATATACAAAACATCAAATTTATTTTACTTAACAAGCATGTTCAACAAATTAAACTTTTTTTAACTTACTACCTTCTAAATTCAAGTGTTATATAAACTCATCTTTATATTTTCACAAAACACTTAGCTTTAAGCTCAATTCGATTCAGAAGTTTCCAACTATTCAAAATCGTCGAAAAATCCATTTCATTTTAACTACTTATATCTACCAAACAACATATAATAACATGACACACATACCGTACAATTCTAATGCATAGGCTACATGTGTCCGTAAAATAACTTAAAAATTTCAATAATTTATTAAACACACTTTACCCAAAAAGGAAAAACATGAAAAGTTCCAACATTTATTCCGGGCTATGCCACTACCACTCGGGCACTCTACATAGTATACATATAAAACATTTCTTCATAAAAGTTTCATATCAAACTTCTTTCCAAAGGAAACATTAAAACTAAACATTGAGTTTTATTTTAACTCATTTTGAAATAATAATGTATACATATATCTTTCATATAACAAATCATACTTTCGAAATCAAATCAAAATCTGTTTTAATAAAACAACTCTATAGCATCCCCTACTTAGAAACCTAAAAATGAACGTCGATGATGCTGAAGTCGTCTTTAGAATTATTTTTATGCCATAGAAGTGAGTTTAATACATCCAATTCATGCCTTTCGGACTTCACCAAAATCATTTCAAAATGGTATCAAATACTTCGTAAATATTACTAAGTACCATGATCTCAATTTCATAAACGAATATCCCAATTACTTAATTTCAAATAATACTACTATTATTTTTCTAAAATCTTAAAAAATAATTTCAAAGACACCGGAATTTAAGTTCACAAATTATCAGTTAAATTCTTCTTGTTTATAAATCATGTTTTATAAACCATAATTATATAAAATTACTTTCTTTTATAAATTCTTTCATAAATGTTTATTTCCAAAATATCTTTCCTTTAGATTAAATAAACACCTCTTATTAAATTCAACTTTTAACCCAACATTGCCACCAAATGCCTTATAGTCAAACTATGAAACTCAATTCACAAGGTATTCGTTTCAATGTATCTACAAATACGGTCTACCCAACCCATGTTTTGAAAATGTAAAACTGCCGATAAACTAATTGAGCATAAATCAACAATCAACAAATAATAGTTAATGCTCATAAACTGGTCGAGAAAAACTAAAGAAATTAATGAGGGGCAATGAATGAACATCATTAATCCCTACATTAATTGAACTATACTTGACAATTCACTTATATAAGTTATCATATACAAGATATTTAATTTCCACAGTTATAATTACCTTTAAGGTATATGTTTATAACAAATAAAAATACACTCTCATATGTATAATACACTCAACTCATGCTAAGGCATTCCATTACTCTATCCCTTAATGAGTCATACCCTAACAAAGCCAAGATTACTCTGATACCAAGGGCTTAATCTTTAGCTTTGATACCAAGTGTAACGATTTGCCTTTTTAACCCTCAAATATCGACACTAATACATCCACGGTATTCACGTGCCATGCACTCAAGTGTCGGAAAGATGAATTATTAGGGTGAAATAAAAAGAAAAGAAATAGATCAAGAAAGAGGAGAATACAATATTAGAATCCCACTAGCAGAATGGTAATATATAATATCAAATGAACAGTAAAAGGGTTACTCCGATACATAAATTTCAGAGTTACAAAATCTAAGTGCTACTATTAACCTGGACATTTATAACTGTCTATCCTCGCAAATGTTGATATGTACAATATAGTAATATAGCGAAAATAAGAATACTACGGTAGGTGAAACATCCAGCTCGTCTTCTCAAGCTCCACTAAACATTAATGAAAACCTGCCTTTCTCATACTACTCGAAAGAGCATATGAGGAATTTAGGGAAAACAAAAGCCACATGTTAGACATAAGTCTGGTATGAGAAACTCAAGAAATATGTGATCAACATATAATAGTACTTTTGAGACAACATGAAATGCCATAACAGTTATCCTCTCAAATGAACAACCATCTAATAAGTACATAAGGTGATATAATTGATAATGTCTACGTGTAGAATATAAATATTATAACATAGCTAGAATGGTTACATTGGTTACATTCAACAACACAATCAAAACTGATAAGGAACGTTTGCATAAAGGTTTTTTCCATGGATATTTCTTCGGTCGACATCGAATCTAATCTCCTGCTCAAGGGTCAAAAACTACCTCTGAGCACCGTATATCTCTAAATAGAATATACCATTGAGGAAAACATAACATGTCCACGTCTAAATACATGATCCCAGATAACATCACCTCCCGTGCGCAATATCGATAGGCATACTCTAGACATGGAGTGATAATATCATGTCGTGGGCCAACTAAACCCCAAGCTATGCCCCTACTTTGTTTTCTATCATTTTCAATGTCGAGTTTACATTTGGCATCTTTCACACGAGTCTTCATCACTCGAACAGAACATGAATCCCCAATTGGATTCCCACATCTCAAATAGATCTCGAAACCACACATGGATTCCAGCATCTCAAATAGATCCAATTCCAAGAGATAGAATACATATCTCAATCTTAAAAGTGGTTTTCGATAAGTAAACCACTTACTGATCCTGGTCTCTTCAAGACTGAATCGACAAATTTGGTCTTTCAATAATAATGAGAATGATTGTATATGGAAACCAAGTCTCGTATACTTATCACATTTTGGATATTTTCATATCACACTTTCCCTCGATCAAGAGTGAAGCTGACAGATTAGAGCTATGCTGCTTATATCCCTATAGGAACATTAGTCTTAATTCCCACAGATAGACAAGCCTACTTCATCGGCTTTTAGTGCTAAGTATACGACTAAATATTTTCCATAAACAAGTAAACATACTGTAACGACCCACCTTTTTGGACAATTTAAATCGACAAGCAGACACACATGCCGATTCCAAACGATTCAAAAGGGAGGATTGTTAATGGGGTAAATAAGAAAAGAAGAGAAAAGGAACAAGAAACAACCACAGAGTCTCGCAGCGGAAAGATAAAATATAATAATCAAATAAACAGTTCATGAAGCTGTTTAATATACTTTTGATTATCATTTATACATCATTTATCAGAGTTATACATATACAACAGAACAAATAAAACAATACAGCAGACAGCATGATGCAAGGATAATAATAGTAATAGTATACCAAATCTTCGTCTTCGTCCTCCAGAATAAATCTTCAATAAGCTGAAAAACTCAGGACTGACCCGAGCGTAATGAAAAGACAAAACACTCGAGTTAAGACTAAAATATCCTCATGTAAGTTAAATCAATCGCAAATAAATATGAGTGTAACGGCGTCAGAGATGTTTACGGGGTTTGACATCTCTTATCCAGTGTCGATGTGCGTGCAATAACTCAAGAGATGTTACAGGATTTTCCATCTCTTAAGGATCCGTTAAACTATCTACTATGTAGTACAATACGCTATTATAATATGTCTACAGTAAAGTAAAAGTATTAAAATAGCGTTAAGGCGTTACCCATATCCCCCTTAACACATTTTATATATTCCCATAGTCTATACAGTACCGTACGCTCCTCCGAAAGGTTTACGCAGAGGGCACTCCATAGGTATGGTACAAAACAAAATCGTAGAAGGCACGCTAGGGCATGTGAACACGGCACACGAGGAAATGCCAGGGTAGATATACCAATTGCACTCCCGGACTGGTGGTGACGCATAGCAGCTACTACCGCCCACCTCGGACACACTCCCAACAATCGAGGGGTGGCCACCAAATCGAATCACAATAGCAATAGAATGGTATCGAAGAAATATGCCCGATAAGAGGAATGACCTCACATTGGCCCGGTATAGCTCCTGATTTTAGTCACATCTAAGCTGACTCACGGGAGTCAGGGTCACGTCATACCATATAGAATCGTCGCCAAACCATCCTACTTCATTTCTGGAATCTCCACCACGTACACAGTTGTTAAAGTGGTTTTCAGTATCGACAGAGAGTATGCCCATATCCGATCCCGGTCTCTTTAACAACCAAACGCTTATTACACACCGGATGGTTCTTTTACATTTTCAAAATCAATTCATAATTGATATCAAAATATCAAGTTCGCTTCAAAATCAAATCCATTTCAAAATCATCGTATCTACGCAAAATATACGATTTCATTTCAAAAATCATTCCGCCCAATATCTCATTTCAATTTAAAATCACTTCACATTTCAATTTAGGTTGTAACTTCATTTAGCCCAATTCGTATTTAAATCCAAGATTTAAATATAAACATTTCACCTTATTGACCAGCTGGAAATTTTGGAAAATAGTTTGAATAGTTTTAAGAATAGCGTAAAATTTAAAATATTTAAAATACTCTAAAATAATAAAGATAGATTTCAAAATAGTTTAAATTTGATTTAATATAGTTAAATAGATCTTTAAGATAGATTAAATAAAAATAAAATAGGCTGAATAGCTTTAAAATAGATAAAATATAATTAAAATAAATTAAAACAGTTAATTAGTTTAAAATAAATTAAATTGGGTTAAGTAGATTTAAAATAGATTAAAATAAGTTAATATGTTTGAAATAAGTTAAAATAATTTAATATAGTTAATATAGGTTAAAATAGTTTACTATAAAATAGTTTAAGTATTTAAAATAGTTTGTACAGTAGAATAACTTAAGAAAAACCAAATTTGAAATAGCTTCAAAGTCAACCATTTTAATTTCCAACTTACCAATCTGAATCAAATTCAAATTTCCATTCCATCGATTAAATCTCAATTTCAATTCAAATCAAATTTTGATTTCAAATTTAAATTTTATTCCATCTCAAATCCAATTTCCTCAAATTTCAAAATGTTGTCTTTATCACACTTTTACTTAATAATAGTCAAAGTCCGAATAAACGTTGAATTCTTTAAAAATCAAATCAATTAATGAAATTCAATCATATCACAATTTTTAATTTCAAAATCTTAACTTCAATTATTAACCAATTTGTTTAACAAAATTTATTTCAACATCTCAACATCAAACTCGCGATGTATTCAATTTCTATAAAATTTGATTTTTAAATTCCTTTAAATCAGACCATTTAAAAATAATTCCAAATCAAAGATTTTACAAATTATTTAATTTAACCAATCCGGTGCCCATATATAATTTTCTATCCTATGGCCAAGTGATCAGTTATTTCAATTAAATTTCAGGAATAGATATATATCACTTCAAATCAAACCATAGTGTCATAGGTATATATCATTTCAACCTATTTCTCAATTTATTAACAATGATTTAATTTACAACTATAAATAATGCACAGGGTGATGACATGATATATACAACAAATAAACATCCAAACATTCAAACATCAATCAATAGCATCCATCGCAACCAATCATCCAAACAGATAATATAATTCATGGAAATTTCATAGTTATTAATGTTCGGAAATTTAATTACGATTAAATTGCAATTCTAATTTGGCTGTCAATTTCAATTTCTAACATTAAATTCGATGACAATCTAGATGATAGTTAAATTTTATCAACAACGACTAATAAACATCAAATCACTTCACACTATCAAATTTAACTAGCATCAAGATATTCTAGTACGTTGTGAGCGTTATAAAACACTCACCTTGATTTTTAAATTTCAAATCAAATCGAACGACGTTCGATTTAACCTGAAATTTTAGTTAGCTCCAAACGCTCTCGGATCTGCACTGCAACGAAGCTCTCATCTCTGCGATTCCAACGCAAAAAGTTTCGTCTGATTCTGATAACGTATGGATGAGATATGAGTTATTAAAGATTGCATATATATTTTTATAATTAAAACAAATTTCCCTCTCTATTTTTTTATTACCCCACGAAATCGTGGCCGTTCGATCTAAGCTCCAGAAAATCAAGGCCGTGCTCCCATCTTCATCATCTTCATTCACGTGCTACAGGCAAGTCGAACCCATCATAGCCCAACTAGGGTTCGATGTCGCTTTACCTACGATCATCGAAAAGACGATCGGTTGCCTTCGTTTCAAAGCCCTAAGGCTAATGCACCGCCGCCCAAAGCCTAGTAGAACTCGGCCACCATCTCTACTCGAACGATGCGCGAGAACATCCAGCGTTCGAACCCAGATCACGATCACCACGAAGCTCCATTGCCGATCTCAACCATTGGATCTGACGAGCTCAGAGAGCTCTACATCTTTCATGTTGGAGATTTCCTCCATCGGCGCGTGGATTTCGAGAAAATAGAGGGAGCAGTATAGAACATTTCGGCCATTAAAAATGTTTGAGGCGGCTGCGTTTGATTGTAGGGTTTCGAAAAGGAACGTGCGAATATATGCGTATAAACAAATTATTATATTATTATTATCCACAAATAACATGATTTTCGAACAAACTCCAAATTAGACGTGCCGACAGGCGTTCGTAAATTTTACCCGCCTTCCGAACACAATGGAACATGTTTCGGAGGCTAATTCGATCGTATGCGGAAGATAGCTTTTGAATCGAATTAAAATATTAAATTTCCGATATTTATTTCAGCGCGTTTCTAACCCGTACAACCAAACGATAACTCCAAACGCTACGAAATTTGAAATCCGATAATAATACACTATTACGGATCCAATGGAACTAGTTTCATCGAATTCCGAGACTGTGCCTCGGAAGGCTATTTTTACTCGTTGATTATAATATAAAATTTTCAATTTTTTTATTTTTCACTTTTAGATCCAATTTTATGTAATAGCAAAATTCATTGTTGTTTAAATAAAATTTACAACAACTTCCAATAACATTTTCAATCGTATTACCCTCAAAATTCAATTATTTAAATAATTACAGTATTTAAATTTTTAACAATTCGAATTATTCAAAAATTCACTATCTTTGAAAATATTTGAAAATGAACTTATAAGATTTAATCTTTAAAACAAATTCAAATTATAGAACAACCATTTCCATTAAACGGTTATTCAACTCCCGTTATTCAATTATTCAATAAATTTCCAATATTAAATTTAAACAATTTAATTGTTCAATATTCAACAAATTCCAATATTGGATTTTAAATGAATTCTCATTACTAATCAATTACTTTATTACATCCAATGAATTCCACATTATTATTTAACTTCAGTTATTGATCATGAACTCAGCTAATATATAAAATTTCACTTCAGTTGCACTTGGTTTCCAAATTTAATTCGACTGACAAAATAAACAAGTAACTTATAATAATTATCACCATTTACTTTTAATCACACTTAAGTTTATTATTTACTACAAGTGTCACAATTACCTATACAATACCAATTTGATTCCATTACCGATGAATATATTTTATTTTATTAGTTAACACAATATTTACCATTGTTCTCTTATATTCCCTTTATAACCAAGTTATAATATTTAAGTCATTTCAATTAATTAATAATTAACTTAGATAAATGTTGTTGAAATTCATTCTCATTATTATTATCATAAATAAATTACAAATTTTTAATTCTTCCAACATTAAACCATGAAATCTTATTAAATTAACTATTTTAATTATCGAAAATCTACGGGTCGTTACACTCTCCCCCACTCAAAACTTTTCGTCCCCGAAAAGGAAAAAGAAGGGAAAAGGAGATAAGTAAAGAATTCAACAGTCGATATATTTTATTCAAAATTATCAATTTATAAAACAATGAAATTTCATTTTATAAAGTCGTTACTACGCTTCCACTACGCTACTCCGATAAGCTTACGAAATTTCAAATTAGATATCCAAACAAGTTATAAATTTTTAAAACTTGAAAATTTTCTAACACCCGGATTTACGGAAAATTTCGGCAGCGTCTCCTTTGCGCGGCTCGATCGGTACAACTACAAAACGCCTCTACGGCCTCAAACCAATCAAAAGAAAACCAAAAGCCAAGTGGCTCAATCCAAAAATCACCAAATCAAATGACAAATAAACATGTACCTTTTTGTCGGGCAATCCATTTTCCTTGATTTAAATACCTACATCTTATTTATCAATGATATCAAATCATATAATTAAAAAAAATCAATTTAAAATTTTCATTTTCAATTATTTCAATATTTGCCTTACCTAAACTTGTACGAAGTACATATATCATCCGTGCGCAATATCAAATCTGATTATTCATTCGATCACAAAATTTCACTTCCAAACTAGTATCGTTCACACGACTTTCTAGTGCGGACTCAGATTTGGTTCCTTGATCGGAAACTGTTATTCTCCTTGCATAGCCATATACTATGATAGAGAATTCCAGAATCAAATCAAAAATCCATATCCAGGGTTCGTCGTCAAAAATCGAATGAAAAATCCTAACTTGGATCGATATAAATTATCTCGAAATTCTACGCTCGAATTCAGATCAAATTGTTATGCGAATAAAATAATATACGTACAACTTACGTATTAACTTTCAATAGATTTCTATACAATTCATCTATATTAAATTAATTTACTTACATTCATTTCATTTACAATTGATTATTCACAATCCATTATTCATATCCCTTATTTACTCGGTATATCCATTTCTTTACATAGCATGCTCTTTAATACTATCATTTCTTAAACATCATCCTATAGAATTTACTTGCTCAAGTTCATTTTAAACTTTCTATACAATTTAATTAAATTCAATTTCATTTTCCAAACGATTCTTAGCTATATCAAATTCTTTTGTTACATTTACTTCATTTTCATAATTTCAGTTAATAACAAATTTATTGGTGGAACATTTTATTAATCATCACTTATTTTATAATTATTCTATAAAAGTCATATATAAGAAGATGGACTTTATCTAAGTTTATAATTATCTCGAAAGTCATAAATTCAATTTCACAATTTTCTTTGCAAATTTATATTCGATTCTATAACAAATTTACAAAGATATTATTTTGATTCATTTGCCTACTTTCTTAAGTTCTACTTACTTATTCCTTTTAGGCATTCATCATTTCATATTATATTTAAGTATATAACATTTTTTTTAATCACAACCAAATTTTCATTTATATACACTTTAATTACTTTTAAGTTTTGCTTACTTGTATATTTCAATTACCTTTAGGTTCTGATTACTTGTATAATATCTCCTTACATCCCTAAAACATCATTTTAACTTTTTAACATTTGGTAAGTCATATTATATGTTATTAGAATGCAATGTGGTATTATACAAATTTATAGAATTCATTTTACTTAATTAGAATGTTTACAATTTTTACTTGTTTAAATTTTCTTTACTTTTTAATTTCAAGAGTTACTCTTCAACTCTAAGGTTTTCTCAAAAGATTTTAGTTTAGATTTCTCAATTTCTTATCTTATAGGAATTCTGGTTATCCAATATTCCACTTCTTTCAAATAATTTGAAAATTATTAATTAAAAAAACCTAAAAATTTTAAATGCCCGGTTCATTTCAAATCATTTTAAATAAATATATATACATTTATATCTTATATATATATATATATCAAATCAGACTTTTGGAGTTTAAACCAAAATGCATTTTCCAAAACAGTTTCGAAGCAAAGCAAAGCTTCGCAAAAGTCTCCCCCACTCTGAGACTCGAAAATGAACATCGATGATGCTGCGCAGTCATCACCGAAATTATTTTCCAGCGACATAAGAGAGGAGTATTGAATTCATTCCTTCTTAAAAATCCTTTCAAAATGTTTCCCATAAATATTTTTCAACTATCATCACTGCATATTTTCTTCAAAGTTTTGAAAACCATTTTCAAAATCCCCGGGTCTTAAATTCAGTATTTCACAATTTAAATCTATCTTGATTTATAAGTCACATTTATAAATTATTCTTACAAAATTTTTACCTTCTTAAAACATTCCACAAGTTGTTTTATCATTGTTTTTTTTATAAACCTTATTTATTATAATACAACATTCAATTAATGATAACAATCAATATTATCATTTCTAACAGTCAAACAAACTGGATGAATCATAATAATTTCTGAAAATTATTTCCTTTATATGTAAAATATAATTAGGGCAAAATTATTTCATTTCCCCAATTTCAAAACAATACTATGTCTAATTGTTCTGTTCAAGTGTTTAGAGATCCCTATCAATGACGTTAATTACTCGTATTGACCAGAATCCATATGCCACTCAACAAATCAACCAACACAGTATAAAACAATTTTATACCACTAACAAATACGCTCTCTCATATATATACTCTCAGCGACTCATCATAGGGTATTACTACCCTATTTATAAAGAGTCTGACCCCACAAAGCTAAGGTTATCGCTAAACCAAAGCTCTGATACCAACTGTAACGACCCACCTTTTTGGACAATTTAAATCGACAAGCAGACACACATGCCGATTCCAAACGATTCAAAAGGGAGGATTGTTAATGGGGTAAATAAGAAAAGAAGAGAAAAGGAACAAGAAACAACCACAGAGTCTCGCAGCGGAAAGATAAAATATAATAATCAAATAAACAGTTCATGAAGCTGTTTAATATACTTTTGATTATCATTTATACATCATTTATCAGAGTTATACATATACAACAGAACAAATAAAACAATACAGCAGACAGCATGATGCAAGGATAATAATAGTAATAGTATACCAAATCTTCGTCTTCGTCCTCCAGAATAAATCTTCAATAAGCTGAAAAACTCAGGACTGACCCGAGCATAATGAAAAGACAAAACACTCGAGTCAGGACTAAAATATCCTCATGTAAGTTAAATCAATCGCAAATAAATATGAGTGTAACGGCGTCAGAGATGTTTACGGGGTTTGACATCTCTTATCCAGTGTCGATGTGCGTGCAATAACTCAAGAGATGTTATGGGATTTTCCATCACTTAAGGATCCGTTAAACTATCTACTATGTAGTACAATACGCTATTATAATATGTCTACAGTAAAGTAAAAGTATTAAAATAGCGTTAAGGCGTTACCCATATCCCCCTTAACACATTTTATATATTCCCATAATCTATACAGTACCGTACGCTCCTCCGAAAGGTTTACGCAGAGGGCACTCCATAGGTATGGTACAAAACAAAATCGTAGAAGGCACGCTAGGGCATGTGAACACGGCACACGAGGAAATGCCAGGGTAGATATACCAATTACACTCCCGGACTGGTGGTGACGCATAGCAGCTACTACCGCCCACCTCGGACACACTCCCAACAATCGAGGGGTGGCCACCAAATCGAATCACAACAGCAATAGAATGGTATCGAAGAAATATGCCCGATAAGAGGAATGACCTCACATTGGCCCGGTATAGCTCCTGATTTTAGTCACATCTAAGATGACTCACGGGAGTCAGGGTCACGTCATACCATATAGAATCGTCGCCAAACCATCCTACTTCATTTCTGGAATCTCCACCACGTACACAGTTGTTAAAGTGGTTTTCGGTATCGACAGAGAGTATGCCCATATCCGATCCCGGTCTCTTTAACAACCAAACGCTTATTACACACCGGATGGTTCTTTTACATTTTCAAAATCAATTCATAATTGATATCAAAATATCAAGTTCGCTTCAAAATCAAATCCATTTCAAAATCATCGTATCTACGCAAAATATACGATTTCATTTCAAAAATCATTCCGCCCAATATCTCATTTCAATTTAAAATCACTTCACATTTCAATTTAGGTTGTAACTTCATTTAGCCCAATTCGTATTTAAATCCAAGATTTAAATATAAACATTTCACCTTATTGACCAGCTGGAAATTTTGGAAAATAGTTTGAATAGTTTTAAGAATAGCGTAAAATTTAAAATATTTAAAATACTCTAAAATAATAAAGATAGATTTCAAAATAGTTTAAATTTGATTTAATATAGTTAAATAGATCTTTAAGATAGATTAAATAAAAATAAAATAGGCTGAATAGCTTTAAAATAGATAAAATATAATTAAAATAAATTAAAACAGTTAATTAGTTTAAAATAAATTAAATTGGGTTAAGTAGATTTAAAATAGATTAAAATAAGTTAATATGTTTGAAATAAGTTAAAATAATTTAATATAGTTAATATAGGTTAAAATAGTTTACTATAAAATAGTTTAAGTATTTAAAATAGTTTGTACAGCAGAATAACTTAAGAAAAACCAAATTTGAAATAGCTTCAAAGTCAACCATTTTAATTTCCAACTTACCAATCTGAATCAAATTCAAATTTCCATTCCATCGATTAAATCTCAATTTCAATTCAAATCAAATTTTGATTTCAAATTTAAATTTTATTCCATCTCAAATCCAATTTCCTCAAATTTCAAAATGTTGTCTTTATCACACTTTTACTTAATAATAGTCAAAGTCCGAATAAACGTTGAATTCTTTAAAAATCAAATCAATTAATGAAATTCAATCATATCACAATTTTTAATTTCAAAATCTTAACTTCAATTATTAACCAATTTGTTTAACAAAATTTATTTCAACATCTCAACATCAAACTCGCGATGAATTCAATTTCTATAAAATTTGATTTTTAAATTCCTTTAAATCAGACCATTTAAAAATAATTCCAAATCAAAGATTTTACAAATTATTTAATTTAACCAATCCGGTGCCCATATATAATTTTCTATCCTATGGCCAAGTGATCAGTTATTTCAATTAAATTTCAGGAATAGATATATATCACTTCAAATCAAACCATAGTGTCATAGGTATATATCATTTCAACCTATTTCTCAATTTATTAACAATGATTTAATTTACAACTATAAATAATGCACAGGGTGATGACAGGATATATACAACAAATAAACATCCAAACATTCAAACATCAATCAATAGCATCCATCGCAACCAATCATCCAAACAGATAATATAATTCATGGAAATTTCATAGTTATTAATGTTCGGAAATTTAATTACGATTAAATTGTATTTCTAATTTGGCTGTCAATTTCAATTTCTAACATTAAATTCGATGACAATCTAGATGATAGTTAAATTTTATCAACAACGACTAATAAACATCAAATCACTTCACACTATCAAATTTAACTAGCATCAAGATATTCTAGTACGTTGTGAGCGTTATAAAACACTCACCTTGATTTTTAAATTTCAAATCAAATCGAACGACGTTCGATTTAACCTGAAATTTTAGTTAGCTCCAAACGCTCCCAGATCTGCACTGCAACGAAGCTCTCCTCTGCGATTCCAACGCAAAAAGTTTCGTCTGATTCTGATAACATATGGATGAGATATGAGTTATTAAAGATTGCATATATATTTTTATAATTAAAACAAATTTCCCTCTCTATTTTTTTTTATTGCCCCTCGAAATCGTGGCCGTTCGATCTAAGCTCCAGAAAATCAAGGCCGTGCTCCCATCTTCATCATCTTCATTCACGTGCTACAGGCAAGTCGAACCCATCATAGCCCAACTAGGGTTCGATGTCGCTTCACCTACGATCATCGAAAAGACGATCGGTTGCCTTCGTTTCAAAGCCCTAAGGCTAATGCACCGCCGCCCAAAACCTAGTAGAACTCGGCCACCATCTCTACTCGAACGACGCGCGAGAACGTCCAGCGTTCGAACCCAGATCACGATCACCACGAAGCCCCGTTGCTGATCTCAACCATTGGATCTGACGAGCTCAGAGAGCTCTACATCTTTCATGTTGGAGATTTCCTCCATCGGTGCGTGGATTTCGAGAAAATAGAGGGAGCAATATAGAACATTTCAGCCATTAAAAATGTTTGAGGCGGCTGCGTTTGATTGTAGGGTTTCGAAAAGGAACGTGCGAATATATGCGTATAAACAAATTATTATAATATTATTATCCACAAATAACATGATTTTCGAACGAACTCCAAATTAGACGTGCCGACAGGCGTTCGTAGGGTTTAACCCACCTTCCGAACACAATGGAACGTGTTTCGGAGGCTAATTCGATCGTATGCGGAAGATAGCTTTTGAATCGAATTAAAATATTAAATTTCCGATATTTATTTCAGCGCGTTTCTAACCCGTACAACCAAACGATAACTCCAAACGCTACGAAATTTGAAATCCGATAATAATACACTATTACGGATCCAATGGAACTAGTTTCATCGAATTCCGAGACTGTGCCTCGGAAGGCTATTTTTACTCGTTGATTATAATATAAAATTTTCAATTTTTTTATTTTTCACTTTTAGATCCAATTTTATGTAATAGCAAAATTCATTGTTGTTTAAATAAAATTTACAACAACTTCCAATAACATTTTCAATCGTATTACCCTCAGAATTCAATTATTTAAATAATTACAGTATTTAAATTTTTAACAATTCGAATTATTCAAAAATTCACTATCTTTGAAAATATTTGAAAATGAACTTATAAGATTTAATGTTTAAAACAAATTCAAATTATAGAACAACCATTTCCATTAAACAGTTATTCAACTCCCGTTATTCAATTATTCAATAAATTTCCAATATTAAATTTAAACAATTTAATTGTTCAATATTCAACAAATTCCAATATTGGATTTTAAATGAATTCTCATTACTAATCAATTACTTTATTACATCCAATGAATTCCACATTATTATTTAACTTCAGTTATTGATCATGAACTCAGCTAATATATAAAATTTCACTTCAGTTGCACTTGGTTTCCAAATTCAATTCGACTGACAAAATAAACAAGTAACTTATAATAATTATCGCCATTTACTTTTAATCACCCTTAAGTTTATTATTTACTACAAGTGTCACAATTACCTATACAATACCAATTTGATTCCATTACCGATGAATATATTTTATTTTATTAGTTAACCCAATATTTACCATTGTTCTCTTATATTCCCTTTATAACCAAGTTATAATATTTAAGTCATTTCAATTAATTAATAATTAACTTAGATAAATGTTGTTGAAATTCATTCTCATTATTATTATCATAAATAAATTACAAATTTTTAATTCTTCCAACATTAAACCATGAAATCTTATTAAATTAACTATTTTAATTATCGAAAATCTACGGGTCGTTACACATACAAAGCATGACCAAGTCACACAAATCACGATTAAGTCACATAGCGACTTCTAATCCTTTTTTAATTAATCTTTTATTAATTAAAACATATTTTATTAGTAAAAATTCTTTCATCTAATAAAACATTGTTTATTAATTTCTACTATTCATTTGTATCCTATTCAATACTTCAATAAGTATTCATATATTTATCTCAAATGGTAAAAGTATATTCACAAATCATTAACAAGATTTCCTACTTTAAACCTTTACTTTTTCTAAACTTCAAAAAGTATTCACATACTTATCTCAAATGGTATAAGTATATTCACAAATCATTAAAAATATTTCTTACTTTTAAACCTTTACTTTTTCTATACTTCAAAATGTATTCGCATACTTATCTCAAATGGTATATGTATATTCACAAATCATTAACAAGATTTCTTACTTTAAATTTACTTCATAATATAAATTTTAAGGATCTAAGTAGTTTCAAAAATCCATTCACAAGGTTTAAGATAGATAATACTTAAACATTAAACTACAAACCCAAAACATTTCACTTATACTTATCTTTAAAACATTCTTTTAAAGATCTATTTACATTCGCAGGTTTAGTAAAAAAGAGTTAAAGACGAATGTTATTAACACATTGTCACACAAACCCAAAACCATTTCATATTTGTATCATCTTTAAAAACTTTATTTTTAAAGAACTAAGTTATTAATAACTAAAGTTTGATAGTCGACTAATTGATTATCAAGTTAAAAAATTTCTTATACAAATCAATGTTCGTATACTTAACTAATTTCTGACTTTTCAACTTAACCATTCCTCGTTCAAGAGTGAAGCCAGATAAGTTAGAGCACTAGTTGCATCAAAGTCATGCCTAGACACTTCATTCTTGAATCACATAAATAGATAAGTCTACTCGTCGGCTTTTAGTGTTAGGTATAATATTAATGATTTCCATAAACAAGTAACAAACAACAAGATTAACCTGTTTCTGACATTCCCGACTTAACTATTCCTCGTTCAAGAGGGAAGTCCGGTAGATTAGAGCACTATTGCTTCATCCCGACTCAACATCGATCTTAACTCTCACAAATAGATAAGCCTACTTCATTGGCTTTTAGCGTTAAGCGAAGTTAATTACCTATTAAACAAGTAAGTAAACAATAAGATTAACACGTTTCTAACATTCCAATTTAACTATTCCTCATTCAAGAGGGAAGCCCGGTAGGTTAGAACACTATTGCTCTGTCCTACTCAACATCAACCTTAACTGTTAGAAATAGAGAAGTCTACCTCATCAGCTTTTAGTGTTAAGCCTCTTCTTTACTTTTTCAAAATTTATATATAATTATTATAAATACATTTATACTTCAAACCGCTTTTTAAAATACTTCAAAATGTGTTTGAAAACAATTCTAAAAATACTAGAGAAAATTACCAAATTTAAATATCATTTTTGAGCACTTAAAACCATAAGCGACTTACTACAGCATTTATAAATGCTGTTAAAAGTCCTCTTTAAAAACAACATTGAAAAGCACGATCTTTGTGACTAGTTTTCACCACTTAAACAAATGATATAAGACTTGAAATATTTACAGTAACTACTATCATTAGGGTACTTAAAAACCGTGGAAAAAAACCCCTAAGAATATCTTCCCATTTATTTATAAAAATTCTTGAAAACAAGAAATTCAGAAGTGCACTTATAACGACTATTCTCGCTTCAAACACTTTCAGACTTACTTCAATTTAGCACATGAGTAAAAACAACCATTTAAACATCAAGTCAAGGCCACACCACATGTTTAAGAGAGTAATAGAAGTGACATTATACAATATAAAGTTAACATTTGCTTTCAAAAGCAAGAGTGGTCCAAAGTTTATAATTTTACTTAGTTAATGTCACTTTAACTTTATAATTCAAACACAACGTATATGTACACAATATATACTTATAAGATATTGAGATAAATCACCTAAATCCATGCGATACCTAATCATAAAGCCATAGAAATAAAGAATCACCCTCCCCCCTACCATCACCAAAAGGCTAAAGGTCCAACCTTTAGCACTTCCAAACCAAAGCAACAACTCCCCTCCTCCTCCCATGCTCACGGTCCTCCTTGGAACCCCCTCTTCCTCTCACCTTCTCCCACTTATTATTTGCTAATCATGCTTTCCATGATGTTTTAGGCCTAAAACCAAAGTTTAAAAGAGATTGGAGATGATTTGGTTAAGACGTGAAAAGGTTAGAGAAGAATTAGTGGATTAGTGCTTAAGCACTTCCACCATTTTAATTCTCACACTTCATTTCAAGCTTTTTGAATCAGTGGTTATTTAAAAATGGTATGCCCCTCCTTATATAAGCTTCAAATGGTGTAGCATAAGCTTGTTCTCACCCCACTTTCATGACATTTAAGGACCATCTCCCATCACTTCTCCATTATCATTTCTTTAGAGTTAAGACTTTCCATTAAAGCTCATTTGAAATGACCCTCCTATTTTCACCCTAATTTCATAAGGACTTTTTTTAAGAGATGATATATAGATATATCATTCATTACAAATATATTTCCCAGGGTCATTTTCTTTCTCCAATAAAAAAAATATATCCAGGATCAAGACAACTTACCAATATAAATATATCAGTGTATTTCTAATAACATACACATACATATGAAGATGTATGTGTTCCTCTTGTTTATATTCAGAGTATATACTTTATTTTCTTTTTATTTGTTGTACAAGAACAATCTGTTTGATTTAGATTTTAGCAATTCAGATTAATTGATTTTTGACCATAGAATCCACTGGAAACATGTACTTTAGTCTGTTATTCTAATTAAGAAATGATCAAGTAATAATCAGTGGAAAGCAAGCTTTTAATATGGATGATTGTGTTAAAGTCTGTATAGTATCAAACTCAGGCTAAAAGAAAGTGGATCATAAGTGAACACAAGCAACATCTAGGCGTAATGGAAACGCGCCTAACTTATACATGAGAGGTCACGAGTTCGAGTGCTATGCTGGTCGGTTCAAACACAATTTTTGTTTTTCTTTTTATTTTTCTCCTGTATGGTTAGAAATCTGATATCTACCTATGTCTGCACATATATATTTAATTTTTGCCTATAATCTAACATACAAAACAAAATTTCTTGCTTTATTATTTTTAAAACCCTTTCCTACAATTGTTCTAGGAATTTATGTTCATATTTTGCCCAAATATCAACATGTACACAGATATACATGTACATGTCAATATCTTTGCTCATTTTCCAGAAAACTGGGTTCAAATGGTTCCTTGCTTCATTGATTTGAAGTGAACAATTTGCCTGACCTATGGTCTAACCATGTGGTTAATCTGACCATTCTTTTATTAGCATTGTTGCCAGGTTTTGTTTGTTCAAACCAGTTTACATTGCTTATCTGTCTTAAACTTTTAAAGATGATTGTGGTGAAACAATTGCTAAATGTACTAAGCTTTTGAAATGCATTTTTATTTTCAAAATACAATCTATCATGATCAACCAATACATCATTTATTTGAAGCTGGTTAACTCATGTATCCTGTATCTGCTACACCCTAGTTCAAAGCAATGGAGTTACCATTCATTGCATTCTGTCTGAAGCCTTTAAAAACATTTTACTTTTCTCAATACGATTCAGAAATGAATTCAAACTTATTTACAAAGCATTTCAGTAAAAAGGAAACTAAAATCCTTAAAAGTTTACTTCTAACTAAATCCAGATTTTATTCTGAAACTCAGTGCTCTGTTATGTCTCAAGATTTACTAATACATAATATAAATTATGCAAAACAGTAGCTCACCTACATATGCATATTTCTTTTCCAAGCATCCATATCAATACTTAAAATCATTTCCTTGTTCTCCACTCAGATATTTCTTTTAGATTTTAATCCTTAGTGCATAACAATATATTTAACATGATACAACTAGTCCATCTTAACCATAATAGAATTCATTACATGACTGGAAATCTTAGAAACATAAAATTTTTCCTGAATACATGCAGATATAATCAATTTAAGCTCTTATTGAAACTAGCTAGCATGTTCATTCACTCCTCCATAATAGCCATAACTTCATTTTTACTTAGTGCCTGGGTTACCTGAAAGAGCATGAGTGGCTGCCTCATTTTAAAATGAGACACCCCAGATGCCATGAGCAAACAAGGGTCAGATCTATGATCTGGTATGAGTAACATCAATACATTCATGATATTAAGCAATAGAGAATATAAGAGCACCAATTAGTTATTTAAGAAAATTCCTGCAATCAATTACTTTAACATAGTATAATTAAGTTGATTCAGGTATGATATATTCATTTATCATTCTTACACTTGCATACATAATCATGCAAACATAATTATCTATTTGCAACAATTGCATTCACTGGAACCATCTTGGTTCCATACCATTCAACCTAAGAAATATCCATATTCCTATTTCTTCATTTACAGGTTGTATAATTCAATTTTAAATCCCTGCCTCATCTGCTATTAAGGAATCACAGGGACACATTGCAATGAATTAATTCACATCATTGCACAAAGATCTCAGGGCTTAAACAAACCATGTGCCAACTTGCATACTTCAAATATGACAAGCATTCCAGCAGCCTTCTTGGCCTTCCCTTCCCTAGTTTATTTACTAGTGTATTGTCTTAAATCCTATCATCAAATATGCTAAGTGAACATGTCACTGCAAACATGGAAACATCCATAATCTTTCCTAGCATAATTCTCCTCAGAAATAAGCAGACAGTTATTTCCTAAATGGGGTCAATATGTCTTGATCTTAGTAAAATATAAGAATATTTTCAACTGTAAAAGAGGCATGGCATGTTCTTATTATATTGATCTGCAAGCCTTTATGATTGATTCAGATTCAAGATCTGGTTCAATCATAATTTTAGCTTGTGAGTTTCTTCCCTTTTTTTTTGATTTGATTAAGGGCTCAGCACTTAGAAAATTTCTATTGCACCCATAACAATTTTCTTCTCAAGCCTCAGCACTTATACCAAGTATAATGCAGCTCCCAACATTTTTTGTAAAGTTTCCATGCCATAGATCTATAACAGTTGAGAGTATTCTCTATATAATTTTAAGATCCTAGACTTTAACATTTATGAGTATAAATAAAACAGTATGATACACATCCAAAGACAAATGTCTCAACCAATCAAAGATCATCAAAATCATCCATATTAAATCATATCAGATTTAAAATAAGACATCCAAAAAGCATTGATTAAATCATATACATCAAAACCAGAAATATATAAATGGCAATATAAAAGTGGCTGCCTCATCTCAGGTCTTAATGCCATGAACTCAGTGAGGTTACTCACCTAAATATTTCCTCTTATTAATCCAGAAAATCCTTGTATGAGTGTTTTCTCCTTCCTTCCAATATTTTTCTTCCTTTCTTATTTTTGTGCAGCTCGGGGTAAAAATAATTCTACTGGCTAAAACTGCCTATTTATATGCATTTTTTTTCCACTAGGGTTTTGTTAAAACAAAATTCCATTTCTGACCTAACCATCTTCATTCATTTTCCTTCTTAATACCCCGGCCATATTAACCAATTTAAAGGCTGCATTTTCTTTCTTTTACTTTTCAGAAAATGGCCACTCACCTAGTCATGTTAAAAGTGTGACTATCCTATTTTATATTTTAATTATTCCTGAGAATCCCCTTTGCTATTTTTGCCTACACATGCATATTGACTTGTATCACATTTCATGTCATTTTAATGTTATAGTTTCACTTGCTTATATATATATATATATACTTTTCAGTACTTAAAAATGTATATTTGTATACATATCTTATCTAGGCTTATTTAATTCCTCTTTAATTTCAGAAACATATGCACCTATATGTATACAGGTTTACAAATCCTTATAATATATATATATGTATAATTTTCTTTTCTGGGTTTTAAATAAAATCTGTTTACTGATTTAAAGTAAAACTTACTTTTCTTATTTTCTAAGATGATCCATATAATTCCAGAAATCAAATATCCAAGTTGCAAAATCATGTTTGTATTGCTTTTTAATTCTTGTTTTAAATCCAAGAAATCTGGAGTTCTTCCTTGTGCCATTTCAGTGTGCACGTGCACACATATACTTGCACACTATTTATTCCAGAAATTTCACCATATTTAAATCTAAATATTTCAAAAATTAAATCATTTTTACAAAAATGATTTTTCACACAAAATTTTGGGGTATTACATTCACCCCTCCTTTTAGGAATTGTGTCCTCACAATTTTTCTAACATTTATAACAAGCATTATTTTCTTTTCTGAAAACTTATCAAACATATGCATAAGCAAACAAATTCAACCATATCAACCATGCATAACAAATTTTTCCAGAAAAAAAAATTACCTTTTAATTTGCAAAAAGCTTAGGATAATCCATTTTAATCTTATCCTCTAACTCCCATGTGCAGTCATTAGGATCACTACTCCACTGGATCTTAACTAGTTTCAAGGTTTTGCTCCTTAATTTCTTTTCTTCCTTGGCTATAATCCCCACTGGTTCTTTTTCATAAACCAAGTCAGGATTTATTTGAATTTTGGTAGGCTCTTCCAAAATGTCTTCTTTATCATGTACCCATCTTCTAAGTTGGGACACATGAAAAACATTATGCATTGCTTTCATTTCCTCTGGTAGTTCTAATTTGTAAGCCAATGAACCAATTCTTTCCAGAATTTTATAGGGTCCAACATACCCGTGTGTAAGCTTACCTTGCTTGCCAAATCTCATGACTTTCTTCATAGGTGAAATCTTGATGAAAACAAAGTCTCCCACTTCATATTCCACTTGCTTTCTCTTCCTATCTGCAAATTTCTTTTGCCTATCTTGAGCTGCTGCTATTCTTTTTCTTATTAACCCAATTTTCTCTGTAGTTTCTTTGACATATTCAGGTCCAAGAACAGCCCTTTCTCCAGTCTCTACCCAGCATATAGGTGATAAACATGGCTTGCCATATAAGGCTTCAAATGGTGCCATCCCTATGGTGCTTTGGTAACTGTTATTGTATGTGAATTCAGCTAGATGGAGGTGGTCTTCCCAGTTGCCTCCAAAGTCCAGTGTACATGCTCTCAACAAATCCTCTAAGACTTTGTTCACCACCTCAGTTTGACCATCTGATTGTGGATGGTAGGCAGTGCTTAAGCACAATTCACTCCCCATGGCCTCTTGAAAACTTTTCCAAAATCTTGAGGTGAAGATGGTATCCCTATCACTCACAATGGTTTTGGGTATGCCATGCAACCTTACTACCTCTTTCATGAATATTTGAGCCAATTTTGGAGCATTTCTGTCTGTTCTAACTGGGATAAAATGTGCTACCTTAGTTAGCCTATCCACTATTACCCATATACTTGTGTTTCCCTTCTTAGATCTAGGTAGACCATCTATGAAATCCATAGATATGTCCTCCCACTTCCACTGTGGTATACTAAGGGGTTGCAATAGTCCTGATGGCCTTTGTGTCTTTGCCTTGACTTGTTGGCAAGTCATGCACCTTGCAACATATCTGGCCACATCTGACTTCATCCCCTTCCACCAAAGATTTCTTTTCAAATTTTGATACATCTTGGTGCTACCTGGGTGTATGGAGTACTTACTCCTATGGTACTCATTTAATATTTCCTCCTTCAATTCTATATTTTCTGGAACACATATCCTATTTTTATTCCTTAAATAACCATTTTTATCAATTTGATAATTTATTACTTCCTCCCCTTTTGATATGAGCATTTTCTTTTCCACCATGTTTAGGTCTTGTTCCTGCATTTTCCCAATCTTAAGAAGTAAATCTGATTGCAGAGATATCATACTTAATTTCCCTTTACCTTCACCTTCTTCAATGGACATCATTTGTACCCCACTGTTTTCCTCAATTTCAAAATCAGTAAGTATAGACAAATCCTTAAATTCTTCCATCATCAGCATGGCTACTTTGGCATGTTGTCTACTCAAGGCATCTACAACTTTATTTGCCTTGCCTGGTGTATACAGTATATCTAGATCATAGGCAGCTAGGAACTCCACCCATCTATGTTGCCTCATGTTCAAATCTTTTTGTGAGAATAAATATTTCAGTGCCTTATGATCAGTGTACAAAATGAATTTGGCACCTAACAAATAATGTCTCCAAAGTTTCAAAGCATACACAACTGCTGCTAGTTCAAGATCATGGGTTGCATATCTGGTTTCATGTGGCTTTAATTGCCTAGATGCATAGGCTACCACCTGGTCTTGCTGCATCAACACAGCCCCTAACCCAGAGCCACTTGCATCAGTGTACAAAACCAAATTTTCATTTCCTTCTGGCACTCTCAATACTGGTGCATTAATCAGAGCTTCCTTTATTTTGATAAAAGCTTGCTCACATTTTTCTGTCCATACAAAGGCTTGGTTCTTTCTAGTTAAATTGGTAAGTGGTGATGATATTTTTGAGAAATCTTTTATAAATCTCCTATAATATCCTGCCATCCCCATAAATGATCTAATCTCACTGATGGTGCTAGGCCTTTTCCATGCTTGGATTGCCACTACCTTATTAGGGTTTACTGATATTCCTTTGGCAGAGATAACATGCCCAAGAAAATGCACTTCTTCTTTCCAAAATGCACATTTTGAAAATTTTGCCTTTAAATCATTTTCCCTTAGCCTTGACAAAACTAAATGCAAATGATTTTTATGCTCTTCCACTGTCTTGGAATAAATCAAAATGTCATCAATAAAAATCAATACAAACTTGTCTAAATAATCTCTAAATATTCTATTCATCAAATCAACAAAATATGAAGGAGCATTTGTCAAACCAAATGGCATAACCAAAAATTCATATAAGCCATATCTTGTGTTAAATGCAGTATACTTAACACTTGAGTCTTCAACCTTCATTTGATGGAATCCTGATGCTAAGTCTAGCCTAGAAAATATTTTAGCTTCACTGAGTTGGTCAAAGAGATCATCTATTCTAGGCAATGGGTATTTATTCTTGATGGTTACTTTATTTAGTTCCCTGTAATCTATGCACATTCTCAAGGTACCATCATGTTTTCTTACAAACACTACTGGAGAACCCCAGCAGGAATTGCTTGGCCTTATAAATCCCTTGCCTTCTAATTCTTCCAACTGATTTTTCAATTCTTTCAGTTCACTTGGCCCCATTCTATAAGGTTTCTTGATTATTGGACTTGCTCCTGGAATGAGATTAATTTGGAACTCAACTGGTCTGTGGTGTGGAACACCCTTAACTTCCCCAAACACATCCAAGTATTCATTAACTATGGGAATTTCTTCAATGGTTAGTTCACTCAGATCTTTTTCTAAGTCAACTAAATGATACAATTTCCCTTCCTTAGCTACTTCACGTAGAACTGTGATCCTCTGGCCTCTAGAATTTTGCAATGATATGGTGGATGAGTCTAAATTAATTATGGCTTTAAATTGCCTTAACCAATCTACCCCCAATATAACTCGTATATTTGGGTAATTTAAAACATATAAATTGGAAATAAAAATATTTCCTCCTATGTTTAACTCCACATCCACACAATTCATGTTCAAAACACTAGAACTCCCTAGGGGACTTTGTACAAGCAATGGGGTTTCAACCAATATGCAGTTTAATTTTAACACTTTAACTAATTCATAGGAAATCAAAGAGTGTGTTGCTCCAGTATCATATACTACTGGTATGGGTATGGCACAAATGAGTAATGTACCTTCCACTTGGCCATGATTTTCAGCATCAATTTTCACTGCAGATTTGCCTTTACCTTCCAAAGTTGCCAATTTCCCTTGCTGTTTATTCTCAGGACAGTTCCTCTTCATATGCCCCTCTTTCCCACATAGGTAGCATTTGAAGGCTCCTCCTTTTAACTCTAGGCACCTTGGTTTGATGTGTCCTTCTTTACCACAATGATGGCAAACCAATTTCTTCTTAGTATCATTGGCTTTTGTATCTTTACTCTTCCTGTTGTCTGCCTCCTCCTTCTTTTTATCATAAGGGTGATATCTTCCCTTATCCTTCTTGTTGTTGCTCTTAAAATTCCTATATTTCTCTCTTTCTTTGTCATGTTGTTCCAGTTTCAAGGCCAGATCAATTACTTGATCAAATGTTCTATCTGCATATGGTAGCATAGCTCTGCTAAGTCCTGGGTTCAGTCCTTTTATATACCTATCATTTTTGGATGCTTCATCTGCCACTAGCATTGCTTCATAATTGGATAGCCCCTCAAACTTTTGAGTGTATTCAGTGACATTCAAAGTTCCCTGCCTAAGTTTGATAAATTCTTCAAGCAAAATGGTCTTGGCTGATGCTGGTACAAATCTTGCCTCCAACATCTCCTTGAACTGATTCCAAGTGATTTCATTTTCATTTCTTCCAGCTATGATCACCTCCCACCAGCTTAAAGCTACCCCTTTCAGTTGTCTAGAAGCTACTTGCCTCTTCCTTTGGTCATCCAACTGCATGTCATTAAAAATCCTATCAAGTGTTCTCAACCATGCTTGAATTTCCATCACACTCTCAGTTCCTTCAAAACTCTTGCCTCCCAAATTGGAATAAGTCTTCAGTAGTTTTGAAAGCTCTTCATGTGGGTTCTCAGGCCTATGTCCAATCCCTTCTCTAAAAACCCTCACAAATTCTTGCATATCAAGCATTTGAGGTGCACTGGGTCCTACATTGTGATGAGATCCTCTTCCTACCATGGTCTGCTAACTAAATTCTGGGCAAATGGTATTAGTATATTATGAGTACTTCTATAATTTCTATTTTCTTATCTAAATTATTTCATCCAAAACAAACAGACATAATACATTTCTATAATACTTAACAATCAATGCAACCAAGTGCTCTGATACCAACTGAAATGACCCTCCTATTTTCACCCTAATTTCATAAGGACTTTTTTTTAAGAGATGATATATAGATATATCATTCATTACAAATATATTTCCCAGGGTCATTTTCTTTCTCCAATAAACAAAATATATCCAGGATCAAGACAACTTACCAATATAAATATATCAGTGTATTTCTAATAACATACACATACATATGAAGATGTATGTGTTCCTCTTGTTTATATTCAGAGTATATACTTTATTTTCTTTTTATTTGTTGTACAAGAACAATCTGTTTGATTTAGATTTTAGCAATTCAGATTAATTGATTTTTGACCATAGAATCCACTGGAAACATGTACTTTAGTCTGTTATTCTAATTAAGAAATGATCAAGTAATAATTAGTGGAAAGCAAGCTTTTAATATGGATGATTGTGTTAAAGTCTGTATAGTATCAAACTCAGGCTAAAAGAAAGTGGATCATAAGTGAACACAAGCAACATCTAGGCGTAATGGAAACGCGCCTAACTTATACATGAGAGGTCACGAGTTCGAGTGCTATGCTGGTCGGTTCAAACACAATTTTTGTTTTTCTTTTTATTTTTCTCCTGTATGGTTAGAAATCTGATATCTACCTATGTCTGCACATATATATTTAATTTTTGCCTATAATCTAACATACAAAACAAAATTTCTTGCTTTATTATTTTTAAAACCCTTTCCTACAATTGTTCTAGGAATTTATGTTCATATTTTGCCCAAATATCAACATGTACACAGATATACATGTACATGTCAATATCTTTGCTCATTTTCCAGAAAACTGGGTTCAAATGGTTCCTTGCTTCATTGATTTGAAGTGAACAATTTGCCTGACCTATGGTCTAACCATGTGGTTAATCTGACCATTCTTTTATTAGCATTGTTGCCAGGTTTTGTTTGTTCAAACCAGTTTACATTGCTTATCTGTCTTAAACTTTTAAAGATGATTGTGGTGAAACAATTGCTAAATGTACTAAGCTTTTGAAATGCATTTTTATTTTCAAAATACAATCTATCATGATCAACCAATACATCATTTATTTGAAGCTGGTTAACTCATGTATCCTGTATCTGCTACACCCTAGTTCAAAGCAATGGAGTTACCATTCATTGCATTCTGTCTGAAGCCTTTAAAAACATTTTACTTTTCTCAATACGATTCAGAAATGAATTCAAACTTATTTACAAAGCATTTCAGTAAAAAGGAAACTAAAATCCTTATAAGTTTACTTCTAACTAAATCCAGATTTTATTCTGAAACTCAGTGCTCTGTTATGTCTCAAGATTTACTAATACATAATATAAATTATGCAAAACAGTAGCTCACCTACATATGCATATTTCTTTTCCAAGCATCCATATCAATACTTAAAATCATTTCCTTGTTCTCCACTCAGATATTTCTTTTAGATTTTAATCCTTAGTGCATAACAATATATTTAACATGATACAACTAGTCCATCTTAACCATAATAGAATTCATTACATGACTGGAAATCTTAGAAACATAAAATTTTTCCTGAATACATGCAGATATAATCAATTTAAGCTCTTATTGAAACTAGCTAGCATGTTCATTCACTCCTCCATAATAGCCATAACTTCATTTTTACTTAGTGCCTGGGTTACCTGAAAGAGCATGAGTGGCTGCCTCATTTTAAAATGAGACACCCCAGATGCCATGAGCAAACAAGGGTCAGATCTATGATCTGGTATGAGTAACATCAATACATTCATGATATTAAGAAATAGAGAATATAAGAGCACCAATTAGTTATTTAAGCAAATTCCTGCAATCAATTACTTTAACATAGTATAATTAAGTTGATTCAGGTATGATATATTCATTTATCATTCTTACACTTGCATACATAATCATGCAAACATAATTATCTATTTGCAACAATTGCATTCACTGGAACCATCTTGGTTCCATACCATTCAACCTAAGAAATATCCATATTCCTATTTCTTCATTTACAGGTTGTATAATTCAATTTTAAATCCCTGCCTCATCTGCTATTAAGGAATCACAGGGACACATTGCAATGAATTAATTCACATCATTGCACAAAGATCTCAGGGCTTAAACAAACCATGTGCCAACTTGCATACTTCAAATATGACAAGCATTCCAGCAGCCTTCTTGGCCTTCCCTTCCCTAGTTTATTTACTAGTGTATTGTCTTAAATCCTATCATCAAATATGCTAAGTGAACATGTCACTGCAAACATGGAAACATCCATAATCTTTCCTAGCATAATTCTCCTCAGAAATAAGCAGACAGTTATTTCCTAAATGGGGTCAATATGTCTTGATCTTAGTAAAATATAAGAATATTTTCAACTATAAAAGAGGCATGGCATGTTCTTATTATATTGATCTGCAAGCCTTTATGATTGATTCAGATTCAAGATCTGGTTCAATCATAATTTTAGCTTGTGAGTTTCTTCCCTTTTTTTTGATTTGATTAAGGGCTCAGCACTTAGAAAATTTCTATTGCACCCATAACATTTTTCTTCTCAAGCCTCAGCACTTATACCAAGTATAATGCAGCTCCGAACATTTTTTGTAAAGTTTCCATGCCATAGATCTATAACAGTTGAGAGTATTCTCTATATAATTTTAAGATCCTAGACTTTAACATTTATGAGTATAAATAAAACAGTATGATACACATCCAAAGACAAATGTCTCAACCAATCAAAGATCATCAAAATCATCCATATTAAATCATATCAGATTTAAAATAAGACATCCAAAAAGCATTGATTAAATCATATACATCAAAAGCAGAAATATATAAATGGCAATATAAAAGTGGCTGCCTCATCTCAGGTCTTAATGCCATGAACTCAGTGAGGTTACTCACCTAAATATTTCCTCTTATTAATCCAGAAAATCCTTGTATGAGTGTTTTCTCCTTCCTTCCAATATTTTTCTTCCTTTCTTATTTTTGTGCAGCTCGGGGTAAAAATAATTCTACTGGCTAAAACTGCCTATTTATATGCATTTTTTTTTTCCACTAGGGTTTTGTTAAAACAAAATTCCATTTCTGACCTAACCATCTTCATTCATTTTCCTTCTTAATACCCCGGCCATATTAACCAATTTAAAGGCTGCATTTTCTTTCTTTTACTTTTCAGAAAATGGCCACTCACCTAGTCATGTTAAAAGTGTGACTATCCTATTTTATATTTTAATTATTCCTGAGAATCCCCTTTGCTATTTTTGCCTACACAAGCATATTGACTTGTATCACATTTCATGTCATTTTAATGTTATAGTTTCACTTGCTTATATATATATATACTTTTCAGTACTTAAAAATGTATATTTGTATACATATCTTATCTAGGCTTATTTAATTCCTCTTTAATTTCAGAAACATATGCACCTATATGTATACAGGTTTACAAATCCTTATAATATATATATATGTATAATTTTCTTTTCTGGGTTTTAAATAAAATCTGTTTACTGATTTAAAGTAAAACTTACTTTTCTTATTTTCTAAGATGATCCATATAATTCCAGAAATCAAATATCCATGTTGCAAAATCATGTTTGTATTGCTTTTTAATTCTTGTTTTAAATCCAAGAAATCTGGAGTTCTTCCTTGTGCCATTTCAGTGTGCACGTGCACACATATACTTGCACACTATTTATTCCAGAAATTTCACCATATTTAAATCTAAATATTTCAAAAATTAAATCATTTTTACAAAAATGATTTTTCACACAAAATTTTGGGGTATTACATCATTTCCCAAAATATCATTCACTACATCATGTATGACATCATCACCTTTAGTTAGCCATATATATGAAAATATTTTTAGTTGCTAATTATCTTCATAATGATTAATTAGACATGCACAAAAGTTTGACCAACTTTCAATGATAAAAGACGTTGTTTATCGATAAAAAGATTTTCGGTCGCATTATCAATATTATTTTCAAAGTGTTTATTTTTTAAACATTTTTCCAGAACAAGTTTACCATCTTTACTTATGATTTAAAAGGGGGTTAAAAAGCTTATTAAATCATTTTAATAACATTTAATCCAAATTCAATTATTTAAATAATTTCAATATTTAAATATGAAGTGTCCGAAATTCCGGGTCGTTATAGATACGCTAATACAGCTATGCATGTCATCCTCTCATTCTCAAGCTATGCCTCACGAAAATGCTCGAAACCACCTTCAACAATCTCCTCTTCAGCAAACCTACGTCATGGACCCAACCGATTGAAACTCAACATCCCATTCGAATCTCGACCTACTAAAGGAAGCTATGCACGCCAAAAATGTCGCACCTCATAAATCTTGATCGAACTTTTTGCGACTTCGGGAAATGGTGCCCCACATGACGAGAAACCCAAATCCGCAATCATTGAGGCCAAACTCTTCCCTAATCGCTCTAAACCCGTGTCTCCTCCTCAACGTCGGCCTCTACCAAAACACGATCGCACCCATATTCAAGCATGTAGATTTGTAGATCTAGGCACTACGAACTGAAAGAAACTTTTTTTCAATTTTTATTTAATTATAGAGTTTGATTTTAATTTTTGAATGGAAGGAGCTTATCTTTTTCACTACGATTGAAGAACAAAAAAAGAGAGGAGGGAATGAAAAAATAAAAGAGGAGAAAGTGAATTTTTGGTAAGTGTTTAAGTTGCCCATCTTATAAACAAAAAAATTACTTCACTTCTCTTTCAAGCTAGCCAAAAATTCAAAGCAACACATCAAATCAATCAAATCGTCATCAAAGCAAGTTCAAAATTGTGAATCCGATTTGATTTAAAATGGTTTTGAAAAGAAGATTTTGCATTATTCTGCTACATAATATTCTATTTGCATACGAACCACGAACAACAAAAATAAAAGTACGATCATGCATCAAAATGCGACACGATCACAAATCAATAATAAAATACACATGTTATTTTATTCTATTGTTAACCCACCTTTAGCAAGGCAGTACATAGGTGAATTTAACCCAACGGGCTCCATGATCATCTAGGCAGAAAGCCCGAAGAAATGGTTACCAGGATTGGAGATCGATTATATCTGAAATTGTGGACTATAGATAAATGGATTCAGATGGACAGCACTCAAAAAATGGCTAAGTATGGAACTAGAACTCCCCCTAGGAGAGGGATCGGATTGGAATATTCACTAACTCTACAAAAAAGGATCGGAATAGAGTGATCCGGGTAGAGGGATCGGATTGAACAGAATGCACACAATACAACTCAATGATGATCGCTCCATAACTCAACAACCACAAGGCGAATTGAAGTGAAACTTTGGGAACAAGAAGAAGGGATGCTAAGTAGTCTACCCTAGGGATCGCATATCAAGTAGAGTAAGTTGGAGGAATCGGCCATCTTCCCTCCATAGGGATTGGCTTTAATCAGCTTTCGCAACATATTGCAACAAAGACCGATCAATAACTCAACATCTACAGATCCAATTGACATGAAACATGGGGGATAAGTATATTATGGCATGGGGGAACCACTATATGGATCGCATCCCATAAATCAAAAAAAATAGGGATCGACCCAAATCCTTATTTTGGAGAGCGATCAGTCCAAGTTTCTTTAGGTTGGGTCGTTTAGACCTGGAGGTTCTTCTGGCGAAATTTCAATCTGGTCCATACACGTCTTCCCCTATAAATACAGCAGGCATAACATTAGAAAATGGATCTTCTTTCTCCTTCACTTTATCTTCTATCTAGGCTACACTCCGTCACTTTGATTACTGAAATTCATATCATTGTAACTGTAACAGCAGTATAAACAAATAAAGGATTATTTTGAAGTGGACGTCTGCCGGAGTTAGCCGAACCACTATAAATCTATATCTTTCTTTACTTGCTTTCTTATTGTTTTAATTTTTTCCTTCATTTATTTCTCTTCGTATTTCTATGATTAGATTGGGTATTGGTGCTTTCACATACAACTGGGTGTTAGTGGCCATTTTTGATGCCAACATTTCGGTGATTTCATTGAGAGAGCTAGCCCCCGTGGATTTGGAGTTTAGATTTGGAATCAACTAGATAGCTTAGATTTGGGGAAATGGTTATTCAATAAACAAGGAGAGTGCTTCCTCTGGAGCTAATCAAGCATCTATCTAATTATTAGGGATGAAATGGAAACGATGATGGATGCTATGCAGGAAAGGATGCTGAAGAGATAGGAGGAGATGGTGTAGAATCTACTCCGACAGATTGGACAAGCTGGAGCACAGAACTAAGGAAATTGGGTAGTAGGAGCTAGTGGCAACTTGGATCAAGGAGTTAATGTGGTAGGAGTCGCTAGAAATCAGAACCGGGACCATAGGGATGGAGCTATTAGACAAAGGAATTGAACAGAGTAGTTGGGGGCAGTCCCTGGCCATCTTAGAGGGATCGGCCCCGATCCCTAAAAACTTAGAGGCATGCCCCCGGGTATGGTCGGTAGCAATGCTAGAGGACCTACAGTCGATCCTCTAGAGTTTGGTGCAAATCGGAATTTGGATGCATGTCTAGAGGAATACATTCTAGAATTCCCTCATGGAGTTGGGGTGCAGTTTGGAAATGATGATAGGCGACTACCTTTGAATGACAGTGATAGGTTTGCAGAGATGATTTGGCAAGCTATGCATGGAGGAATGGTAAACAAGGATCTAGAGGATATAAATAGGAGTCCATTCATTCCTATTATCAAGAATGCTAGGAATCCAGCGGAGTTTAAACTACCAATACTGGAAGTATATGACGGAAAGTTGAACCCATCTATGCATATGATGAGGTATATATGACACATAGAAGTACTAGGGGCATCAGAGGAAGTCATGGCACGATGCTTTCCCCTGTATTTAGTGGATATAGTTGCATTGTGGTTCGGGCAGTTGGAGAATGGTTCTATTGGCACATAGACGGAATTGGTCGAAAGATTTATGAGGCAGTTCAGAGATCACATCTCGAGACCCAAAAATGTGATAAGTCTGGCAACACTTAAACAAAGGACCGGAGAGTCTCTAAGGAGTTTTCTAAAATGATTTAATGCTGCAGCGGCATCGGTGCATTAGCCATATCCATCTATGGATTTGATGGCAGCTATATCGGGAATTGCTGATGGCACGGATTTTAAGGATTCATTGGCGTGGGATCCACCTATGGATCTCAGGGAGTTTTATCATGAAGCAGAAAGGTTCCTGCAGTAGAAAGACGCACGAGCCCACAAACAGACGTGAACGCTGTGCAAAGCGGAGGATCATGTCCCCCTTCTTAATCATTATAGATTTCTTAACAAATTCACATAACATCTCTACAAAAGAGAACGACGGGCATCTCCTATATAATACCCTATCGGGGCTACAAAAGAGCACTAAAGTCGTATAGATACACACACACACACACACCAAATATAAAGTCACGTGATCATATACGCCTATCATAAATGAAGACCAGTATCACGTCGTCATCTATCCACATGTATGGTCACTACTGAAAGACCAATAAAATGTATACCCATCAATCTAAGGCCAATACTGGGCACGGTAACAAATATAAGACCGATAACATTCATCACGTATATCTACACCAAGGTCGAAACCATGAGGCATGGACTGACTCCATTCGATCGTACATACACGTCGGACGTGATTACAGAACCAATCACCATACCGATCTTATGCTCAACTGTTATCGATCACTACTGATCACATACGAATCTCTTTACTTTAGTATCCGGATCTCAAGCTTTGCCTCACACTCGGCTTTCCTGAGTGGTCCAAAGTCCTCCCATAGTCATGTCGAAGTCTTACGTCAACTCGCATTCGAAACTAGGGAACATCCCCATTAATTTGTATACTTCTTAGGCATACTGCCCAGGCTTGTGCCCTACTGATGCACCGGTGGTATAGCCACCAGTAGACCAATGGTATTCTGTTCTAGGCGGTAAGCCTGGGGAGTTGCCAACCGCACCACAACAATCGCCAATTTAAGCTTTGTTCCTTCCGTCCCCTCGCTCGATGAGTTGCCTAACTCCTCCAGCCTTCCTTCACCACATTGTACCTCCTCCAGAGTCCGTTAGTTGATATTTTGAAAGTGGTTTCTTATGTATTCGAAAACCAATTTAGATATGAATGCCACTCTTTTTCGCGTAGAGTTTCCTCGGGGCGATTCTTTTGACCTAGCCTCCTCTAACATGACAAAACGAACACAACTGCCCTATTTTCCTCATGTGATGCTCGCACGATGCACCACTTGTGAATGCATATGAACAAACATACGTGCAAGTACATATAGACTTCACAAATCACATTTCGAGCTTTACCGAAGCAATTACTCGACTCAGTATTCTCTCACGCAACTTAGCGCACACAATAGTCGCTATGGCTACGTGATACAGTTGCAAAGTGCTCATACACAAATATAGACATTCACATACATTAATATATATACATACATACATACATACATATATATACACATGCACATATATATATATATATATATTTACTCACACAAATAAACAATCATTATCAACAAGCTAAGCCATTCAATAATTCTAATTACAATACATGAATTATACTTATAATTATATAACTTCAAATACACATGTACACATACCTATCCATATACATATACATAAATAAGTATTTCAATTATTATTTAAATCAAAATGTTGCTTCTATTTACTAAATATTTTCAGTAAAAGTCCAATCTCTTTTCTACTATTTGATAAAATCTCGTACTTTTATAGAATATATCTTTATACTATTTTATAAAATATCTCATACTACTTTATAAATACATCATTTAACTATTTTTTAACTTCATGGTATTTTATAAAATACTTTATTTATACTATTTTATAAAATATTTCGCACTATTTTATAAAATATAGCATTTGACTATTTTATGAAATCTTATACTATTTTATGAAATATATCATTTACACTATTTTATAAAATATCTCATGTTATTTTATAAAATTTATCATTTATACTATTTTATAAAATATATCATTTACTCATAAAATTATTTCTTCTCTTGAATAATATTTATAATACTAATTAAGTTTCAATAAGCCTCTAATCATTTTAATAATAAGTGTTGAGCCCAAAACCCACTTAATTAGCTTACTAAGTTTTCTAAAACCAATTGAAATAGTTTAATTATTACTAACCAAGGACATAAACATAATCATGTCATTTAATTAGCCTCTAATCAATGATAACATCACACACCATCAATCAATTAACCCCAAATCAAATTCATAACTTACTAACATTTCTAAAATTAGTAACTAAGGTCTCAAACAAATTATGTGTTAATATAATCCTATTTATAACATAAATATAAGCCTAGATCATCGCCAATTTCTCTAAATCACTTCATATAACTCAATAATCATCAATAAATAAATTAGTGAAGTGTAACACGTAAATACAGTAAGTGATTCATCTCACTCACCTCTTCTTCTCCAAATCAAACTCCTAATCACTAAAATACATTTTATGCTTTTCTTGATATTTGAGATGGAGCTCCAAATACAACATCAAGCTAATTCCTTGATGGGTTTTGTCGAGAATAGGTAGAGAGAAATTATGGTAATTTTATTGGGATTTTTAGGAAATTATTTAAGCAATAATTAGTGGATCTAGGTAGGCTTAAGGAGAGATTAAGGAATGATAATGAGAGTGTTAGGAAATGGAGATGAAATGTCGCGTGAGATGAAATGTAAATGATGAGTTAGCCAACTTATAGGCAAGCTAGTGGGCTTTGGCCCAAAATTCACTTCATCCTACACTATTCACTCCAAACACTAATCAACTTCAAACTTAACCAATTTTATACTCATTCTTCTCGTTATAGAGTTGCGGTCTCAACGGTGAGCTTCTCGAGATTCAGTTCATCTGCCTTCGAAAAATTGAGTATAATGGATGTTCCATCAATTAGCAATTAAATATTTAAATTAATTGTTTAAATATCTGATCGTTAAAATTGTAGGGCATTACATTCTCCCCTCTTTAAAAGAATTTCTTTCCCAAAATTCCTAAGAGTAAGACAAAGTAACAGGACTATCAAAAATTCCCGAGCCTTAATTTCAGAAAATTTTAGCAGTACTTCCCTTATTCTACTAGCGTTACGGAAACTCCCAAATAGAATGCATCTCAAATCTAGGAGATACGCAATAACCTATCATCCCACATTTCCTAAAAGTATATATCTCTTTTTAAGAAAGCTTCTCACCATTTAAATGCAAAACTAAACAAATAAGCATTTAAGTAGCTACACATCAGCTCTCAAGTACCTAATTGTACTACACAAAGAGGATTATGCACCAGCTCTATCGCAACACACAAATAATCATTTAAAATTAAGCATAATAACTAATACCACCATAATCATACATGACTATCAGTTGGATCGTAAACTAAAATAAGTCAGTATCTAATTATACCATTATCTCCAAGTCACATCAAAATGTAATAGATGCATATAGATCTCACCTTGATTTCCATAATGGTCATGGATGATATGTGACCTATCTTAAATAGCTATTGCTATCTCTCTTTGAACATGCTATAATAGGTAACGATAACTAGCATACAAGCAACTAGACACACAAAACAAGCAACAACAAGCAATAACAATCAACAAAAATCAATCAAAAATCAACACAAGCAATAATAATAAACAATAATCACTCAATCAAGCAACAGTAAGCAATCAAAAAGTAACAATAAGCAATGGAAAACAACAACAAGCAACAACAATAAACAGAAATCAATTAACAAGTTACATCGACAACAATAATCAGTCAACAAACGGCAATAACCAATCATCAGGCAACAACAAGCAGCAATAAGCAATATCAAACATCAACAAACAATCAACAAGCAAAAGTAATTAGCTCACAAACAACCAAATGCACAAAAAAGTCTATACCAAAATGCATGGTAACCAACAACGTTCGAAGCGTGCATGCCAAACTATAAGCTCTTATGAGTCTGTTCGACGTTTAGGATGAACAAAATTCCCAAGTGGTGCAACCCCTTTCATGGATATAATATACGAAAGACTATTACACTTTCCACCACAAAAAGGAAAACTTACATGATATGTTGGATCAACGATCTTCAAAACTCTTGAATATACCCACGAATCTAAATATTAATTTTTTTTCATCTAAATAGAACTCATTCTCCAAAGGAGAAAACTTTACTAATTAAATCATTATTGGATGATAATTTACAAACACTTGGGTCTGCTTGGGTTCAAACTCACCTCAACAGCACAATGATAATATGGATAATGTACTAAGTGTACTAGAATGCTTACCTAGGCACATATCATACTGCAACTTAGAAGATTATCTGAATCTCCACAAAACTAGTCGAGAAGTCCTTCCCCAATCTATCCCAAGCTATCCTAAATTACTATACTATAAATAATTTTACAACGAATAAAGATCATCCAAAATAATATACCAATCCATTGTTCACTCACATTTTGTTAAACTAGGATTAGCTACCTAACTCCCCTCATACGAACTCTGATGCGGTTCCTTGGTCCGACCATTGAAATTTCATTGCATGACTAGAGTCACGCTTTGAAAATCTCTCGGTCACCTCAAGAATCTGACTCAAGTGCTTGCCTTTAAGAATCGAGTGAAAACTCTTTGTCCAACTAGTGCAAATCACCTAGGAACCCTGCACTTGCATTAAGGATTGGGAACTGGTATGTGAATGAACAGATCTTTAGAAATTACCATTTTCGCATATGGGATTACTCCCATCACCTAAGGTTTAAAACACACGGACAAGCACTTCTAACATGAATGACTCTATGCAAAACATATAAGTCAGTCGCTTGGTCTTTGTTAATTACTAGGCATACATAGAATACTACTTGGATGCAAATCCTAATCACACTTCATCGACCAACCCTGCTTAACTTGAAAGCTCATGTATTGAGTTCGAATGATAATACATTCGGGTACTACACCTTAGCTCTACAACTAAGATTACTCATACAAGGTTTAACTTTACAAAAGAATTTACCTACTATGAAGTGTCAAATTTAGCCTATATTCAAACAAATTACCAATATATAAATATACAGCTCAAGTATCGGAAAGAACATAAGCAAGTAGCTCATAATTAAAGCGCACCTACTACATGTACTTCTTCCCTTACTCTTAATCAATAGGCTTGCTAGGACCCAGTAATGCTTGTATGGCACAAGTCATCATCACTTGCCCACCTCTTAGAGATGTTGGACAATCCATCTTTAAGTGACCAAGCTGATCACGATTGAAGCACTCACGGTTCACCTTAGCTTCATGACGTCCTATAGCGAAATACTCTTTTATGCCGCAGGAGTGGTGCATTATATCTACTCTCTTCTTTGCATAAGCATGATCTTTCCCTGTATCTTGGCCTTTGCACTTTGGTTAGAAGTTCAGTTTGCTTTCCACCTTTGCTACCTCCATTGGTATCTCGTGGGTTTTCTCAAGGAGAAGAACCATCCCTACAAAACTCTCAAAAGTGGCCCTTACTAGAACAAGGCTAAGCAACAAATCCCCAACCGATGCATTAATACCGCCGGCAAACTCCTTTGCCTCAATTGATGGAGTATGAATCATCTCCAAATAGAATTTGACCAAAAGTTTAAATCGACTAACATACTCCACCATCAAAAAGCTACCCTGTTACTACTGGATAAAACACTCAAACTACATGCCCTCTTAGTCTCAGAGATAAAATGAGGCTCAAGACGACATTTATAATCAATCCAAGTCAAGGCCTTCTCGTCAACCTCCTCAATTATTATGCCCCACTAAGCCAAAGCATCCTCCTCTAGATGATGGGAAGCAATCTTCCGAATCCAAGCCTCTACCTCGACAACAGTCATGGAATTAAGATATGGCTTCCTACCAAGGCTAAGCAAATTCTATTATAACTTCAAAAAGTCTAAAGCTGGTGGAGCAAGAAATACTGGTGCCCAAGGGCTACACTACCAACACCTACCGCAGCTATTGGAATGTCCGCGATTAGCAGAACTCCCGCCATGATATCTTAATTGTCTTTGAACCTATCAAGCATACATACCGCCTATCTGCAGTCACTTGTGTATTCTGTCTGCTCATAAAAATAGCTTGAATAAAGATACCATAGCAACTAGCGATAGAAATTGATTAAAGTTCAGAGAACAAGTGGTGTATGTGGTATTATATAGTAGAGTACACTCTCTCAACATATCTCCTTCTACCAGATTATTTAACCCAAGCTGGTTTGCTTGATCCTAAGTGTTAAGCTTAAGATTTGATACTGAATGTAACAACCCGTCCCCCTTAGTACCCTGAAATCAACGTCGAATTACAACGTCTGACTTCAGGATACCACAAAGGACAGTTTGTCAGGGTAAAAAAAAAAACATCATATCAAGGCATATCGATAAAATCTCACAACAAAATTATAAAAGATAATATACCGAATATACATGTAACAACCCACACCTCGGTGGGCCTGAATTTTTGCTAAATCGGAAACCCATGTCCACCAAATTATGGAACATTGGAATTACATCCTCCAAAAGGAAACATTAACATTATAAATTTCCATAACATATCAAAAGGAGGACTTATGTTGCATTTGGAATTAGAAGAAATTATCTTTTCTGTTATTATCGAAATAGACGGTGCAAAATACGGTAAATATCCATATTTTGTACATCTCTTTCTTTTAGGCTTATTCCTTCTTATTTCAAACGATGCACAATTATTCAAGTTTGTAAAACTGGATAATCTATGAATATTTACATTGCAACACATTTTATTTTAATAAATTAAAATACTATTTAAATTCCAATCCAGTTTATAATAACTTCCAATTCACAATTACTCGCATATATCAATTAACCAACAAACCTGGAATTACTATACAATCTCATTAATTTAGGGACTACTTTTACCCTTGCTTTTCAAATTCTAATATATGCAATATTAAATCAAAGTTAATCATTCCCAGAATATGTAGGCATGGTTTATATATTCATTACATATATATTTAAGCCTACAACTCCAAAATTACATTCAAACATACATGAATAGATTTACAACGATATACATCCAATATTATATAAAACTATATCTAATTTCTCATTCACCTCTAAGATTCTAAATCTCCGGATCTAAACCCTATTATTTCTATTTGACTTCCTTTTGTTCCTACCAAAATATGCACTGAAAGAATATATATATATATATATTCATTAGATATTTAGATCCGAGAAGATATTTGAATTTAATTTAGATTTGAACTTAGATTTACAGTTTACCTTGGTTGTGGTGATTTGATTCAATCATATTCTTCTTTTGTTTTATTATCTGCTATTCCCCACTTATATATATATATATATATTATAGTTTGTACTGATTTTAGCATTTGCAGAGAAAAGAAAACGGCCAAGCTTCACCGCTGCTTTAGAAATATGAGAAGAAAAGTGAAGGTTAGGCCTGTATTTATAGCGGTTCGAGTCAATACCAGCCATTTGATTAGATTCTATTAAATCTGGGTCGTTCGGCCTAGGTTTAAATCATAGCCGCCAACTAATTAGTGGTCGACCGCTATACTACCACCAGTTGATCGTTAGTGGTCGAGCGATCCCAATTAGGGTCGATCGGTTGCCTATTTTTGTTACACATTCATTTGTTTCCCTTTATACGTTATCTCTTACAAATTTAATCGATCTAATTAAACGTTGATTATACTTAATGTGAAGCAATCGTTAACATTGTTTAACTTAATTAATTACATTTATTTTCTTAATTACATATATAATTGTTTTCAATCTGAAATATTCAAATATTAATAACTTTTTCATTTGAACTCCGATTGTAAAACTTTATATATGAAAATTGATTAGAAAATCACCACGAATGCAACAGTGCAAGTTTCGTAGTAGAATTCTAATGTTTATGAAAATTCCATTTTCGACATTACTAATTATTAATTAATTTCTTTTTAATTAATTATCGTTCAATTTACGTGGCGTTACAATACATGAACAGAACAAGATGAACAATATATATAAGAGATTGCACTAGCGAAAATAACTGATAAATAAATATCAACATAGAAAGTCAGAATAGAATATCTAATACAACAACTCTCATATATAAATAACATATCTATCATGTACTACTACAACTACAACTATATATATATATATATATCCAAAGTATTAACATCATGCCTCCAAAATGCTCCGGCTGCACTACTCTGATAGAGCATACCAAAAGAGCCTGACTTTCAAACTATCAATCGAATACCCGAAAGTTACCATGACATAAATAGACAAAGACAAATGCGGGTCGGATATAAAGCCTGGTGGGAGGGGAATTATCTCAAAATATAATATATCAAAACTACATAAATAACACAGTAAGCTACTAAGGTACAGCCAGTCCTCTCTATGAATATGGCTCGGGGATAATCCACACTGCCCATAAACAGGTAAAGTAAACCCATCTCAAAGATAGGGAATCATATCATACCCTAGCTACAACAGAATAGGGCTTTCGTAGCGTTCAGAAAAGGCTATTACAACCTACCATAGCGTTTCAGAGAACGTTGTGGAACAACATGCTATGGTAGACCATAAACTTTAAATAGCAGGAACGAAAACGCTATGGAAAATAAATTTTCTATAGCGTTTTCTCAGTGGTATTAAGGAAAAACGCTATAAGAAATATTATCTTATGGTTACTTCCTATAGCATTTGAACTGCACATTTCTGTAGCGTTTTCTTTACATATTTTATAGCGTTTGTTATTTTTTATGGTTACTTTCTATAGCGTTTTATAAACGATAGCATTTTTTAAACGCTATTAAATGTAATATTAATTTATAGGTTTTATCCATCGCTGTTTCAATTTTTCCAATATATAATATCTATTTATCCTTTTTTTTCTTTGCATATAAATATTAAAGATTTTCGCTGACAAAAAATATGTAAATTAAAGCACAATATTTCATACATATCATTCGAACAATTTTTCCCATATCCATACATAGGGTTTCATACATATTGTTCGAGCGACTTTTCTAATGTCCATACATATATTTCATATATATTTGCATCAACAATTTACTTATAGGCCAGTTAAACAATTGAGTTCATCTTGCTTTGCTTTTTATATTTTCTCTCTAACATCTGCAATAATCAAGTAAGCAATCTAGATGTTAGTAATTGTTATGTCAAACATTCACAAAGTAGATGTTAGTAATTGTGAACTAAATCATTCAAAGAAGCAAGCTAGTACAGTTTTACATGCCAAACTTCCAAAAGATTCCACATTTGCCAATGAAAATAGCATGTACATAAAATTTAGCAAATCACAAAGATTTCATAATGTGATAAAAATGTTTTGTGACATCATAATGTGATAAAAATTATGAGAAATCTTTTTTTAGAGACAATCATCAATTTTCGCGTTATATTGCAAAATATTTCATGGTGTAGACCTTAAGATTGAAGTTGAGAAATACAACTGTTTTCATGTATAATTATTATCATCCAGTCCTTTTGCATTTCAAGAGATTCACATTTGAGTTATTCAGCATTAAAACAATTATTTTACTTTTTTTTAATTTGGCTACTATACAGTATATGTAGTTTGGAGATTCAGGTTAAAAATATTTTTATCATTTTGTGATAAAAATTTATGTTTACCCCCTACTGTGAGATGACAACTGAATCAGATAACACATGTGCACACGATATTACATCATCATCTATGATGCTATTATATTTTTGTACTTATGTTTGTAACAAAGAACTAATAATTTGTATATCTACATATTTTAAAAGACGGCTTTCTAAATCAAGAACTTGTTTGCTGTTAGCACCAAAATTGGTCACTAACCTCGTAGAGAAAGATTGTGTAGAGATATAAGTGATGAAAGTAAATTAAACAGAGAAGATAATGCTAATCTAACTGCAGAAAGTAAGAACACCAAATTTATAGTGGTTCAGCGTAATTGCCTACGTCCACTTTGAGGTTAAACTTTATTTATCTTCTTTATAGTTGATTACAAATACAATTCGTGAATCAAATGCTTATGAAGATGTTTAAGTAGAGAAGATGAGTCTCGAAAATGGCAGAGTTTCCCCAGTGTTCTCTCTCCAAAAAAAGGATCCCTCTCACTGTGACCCTGCCCCTCTATTTATAGGCAAATATGGGCTGGACTTCCCAAATGGGCTAGATGGCCGAACACTCTAGCCCCAGTACAGTGGTTGCTGCATGCCGATCCTGGTATGCCGAACGCTCTGATGCCGAACAGTCCTTCTATGCCGAACGATACGATGGATGTGTGGGAAGTGCAGGATGATTGTCAGTTGAGGACGAACGTGTCTCTATCCGAAGCTCTTAAACGAAAAGTGCACGCTGGCCGAACGACATTGTCACCTTGAGTAGTTTTGCATACTGAATGTCTTCTGGATGCCAAGTACTCTCGTTGCCGAGTACTACGCCGAGTACCTTGGAGTGCCGAGTACTCCTGTTGTCGAGTACTACGCCGAGTACCAAGGAGTGCCAAGTACTCCTGTTGCCGAGTACTACGCCGAGTACCAAGGGATGCCGAACGTTCTTGTTGCCGAGTTCTCCTATCACCGAGTTATAATGATGCCGAACGCTAGGGATGCTGAGCATTGGTTGTCGCCGAGTGTCGGTTGACGCCGAACACTACTTGACGCCGAGTCTCCTGGTCGCCGAGCATTACGGATGCCGAACGCTATGGATGCCGAGTCCCACTGGATGCCGTGCGCTTCGCCGAACACTCCTGGATGCCAAGTGCTTCGCCAACCACTCCTGGATGCCAAGTGCTTCGCCGACCACTCCTGGATGCCAAGTGCTTCGCCGATCACTCCTGGATGCCAAGTGCTTCGCCGATCACTCCTGGATGCCGGACACTTTCTTGTTGCCGGGTGCTACCTGATGCCGAGCACTAGTTGCCTGGTCAAATCTCCAGGAAACACTTGCCCCCCAAAGTGTATCATGTGACCGAACGTGATGCGCTTTGAATCTGGTTCAATTTCCCTTGATGATGCCTTCTCGAGAATGCCTGTGACGGAGGTGCGTGACGAGCGTGGTTTGGACGCCGAACGATACGTTCGAAGCCGGACAGCCCTCATGTGCCGAACGATACTTCGTTTTGATGCGAGGCTAGGAGGAAGGATTTAAGGTGTTTGCACATGTGGCTTTAGCTCCATCGCGCCGAACCAAAGTCAAAAAAGGAGGAAAAGGAAAACGTTGGAGGTGGTATGGGTGTTGGATGGCATAGCTATGGTTCGGCGTATGTTTTCATGCGCCGAATGATAGAGGCTGCCGAATAGTATTTCGTCTGAATAAACTAAGGCCGAACACTCGCTAGAACGCCGAACAACAACTTAGCCGAACAAACCAAAGCCGAACACTTACTAAAATGTCGAACAATAACTTAGCCGAACAAAACCCAAGCCGAACAATAACTTAGCTGAACAAAACCCAAGACGAACATTCTTAGATGCCGAACAGTATCGAGGCCGAACAATACGATTGCCGAACAGAACTTAGACCGAGCAAAACAAAGCCGAACACTATACCTAGGCCGAACAATCTGAATGCCGAACAGGACTTTTAACTGGACAATGACTTAACCGAACGAGGCCTTTAGCCGAACACAGACTTAGCCGAACAAGGCCTTTAGCCGAACACTGTGGCATGTCGAACAAACATACACGCTGACCTATACTTAGGATGAACAATACAATTGCCGAACAACATTCAAATGCCGAACAGTATAAATGTCAAACTACACTTAGGCCGGTTACTTTATAAATCATATGAATTCTGAATCTGGAACTGTAATCACCACCAGGCGGGCTCTTTGAGACGGTCAGCGATGACGGTCTTCGAAGGCAACGATTCGAAGCTCATTTTTATATCTTTGAAATCTTTAGATTCTTATCGCTTGTACACATTTGCTTGCACTAGTTCACACACCACGTGGGGGGAAAACTCGTGTTGCTAATTCTAACGTTCAACGTTTTTTAAGTATAGTTTTCTCAAGCACTTAGCCAGGTTCGTTATTTATTGGGGATGTCGAGAAAATCAAGCTCTGCCACCATATCCGACAGGCCTGGGCCGTCATCAAGGCAAGGAGCCGCTGATACTTCTAATCCGTCGACTTCTCCTGCTCATAACTTGGCACCTGATGCTCTGGAGGCAACCATCCTACTAGACAATCCGATCGATTCACAAGCCTCGAAGATCAACGAAGCTGCTCTGCGATGGATATGCTCCATTCATGGGATTCCTTTTGCCGACGTGTTAGTTCCTTCGAGACACGATCGTCCTCATCTGCCCCCAGTCGGGTACACTACCTGCAACAAGTTCATGTGTTGGATGGGCAGCGTGCCTCCATTCAATTTATTTCTCTGGGATGTACTGCAGTATATAGACATAGCTCTATCGCAGCTGCACCTGAACGGCCATGCATTTCTATATGGGACTTACATACTTTTCATGGCCGTCTTCTCCAGACCTCCAACCGCCGGTGATATCAGATACATTTATATGTTCAAGAGACGGAAAGACAGTCCTTCCTTTATGTTCCTCGAGCCATACCACAAATGCCAGATCTTGACAGGGGCATGTAGTAAATTCGCCCTGTACAAACAGGAATGGTTCTATGTGCGCTGCCCTTCTAGTTTCGCTAGGAGATGGGTTGAAGGCAGTAAGTCTCTCTACTGAGTCACTATTCGTATTTAATCGGAGTCATGCTTTTCCTAACTCTTCATTTCATCTTTTCAGGTATCAACCCACGTCCGGAAGGCCGAGGATATTCTGAGGCTGTTGAAGCCATTAGAGCTCTTCCTGCTGAGGATCGAGACATCCGGACTATCATTTCAAATGAATCACTGTCGGGGTTTGGCTTGCTAGCCCCTGGTCGTCGGATCAGCCTTCCAAAAGGTGTCACCATTCCCAAACCTCCGTCCGGTAAAGGGAAAAAACAGGCCGGATCGTCGTCGTGCCGTACTCTCGATACGCACGGAGGAGGTGAGCGCAGAGAAGATGATGTTCCTGAGACTCAAGGCGAGAACGTGGGTCCCGCTTGGAATCCGGCAATCGAAGTTCAAGATATTGAGACGTCATCCTCCCCTTCGAAGGAAAAGAAGAAGTTAAAATATACAATTCAAAAAGAGAAAGTTGGTGGCACTTCAAAAGTTACGCCTATCCCGCCTGAGAAAGAGGCTTCCTCACAGCATCTGGAAAGTTCTCCGAGGGGTCTGTCCAACCTGTCCATTCCCGATGATTTACTTAATTATGGGTTCGATGATCCTGAAGCTCTCAAATTTTCTTCACCCGCGAGAGGCAATGCAGGAGTTCAACTCCCGGCCCAAGGAGACACCACTCCGATTAGCAAAGATAAATGAACGGGTCCGTCGGGGGGAACACTAGGACACACACGCACATGCGCATTCCATAATATACTTCAAGTCTTTTTTCTTATCTCGTGAATTTTCCTTAACTCGTTGTTATCTCCATTCTTTGCAGGTGATATGGGGCGTTCTCACGGTCTCGATCGCCTTCAGGGCTCTTCTGTATTTCATCACTCTGGACGGGATTCTGGTTCAGGCAGACGCAGGGACAGAGGCGATTATGAAGATAGGGACAATCGTCCTCGCGAGTCGTCTCACCGCAAGAAGGCACACTCTCAATCTTCCCAGCCCCGCGATCTTCCTCCTCCAACTGAGCCGGATAGAGAGAAGTCTTTACAAAAGGGTTATCAATCTGATGCTCCTCGAGAGCAACACTCCAGTTCATCGAGTACAAGGCAAGTTCGAGAGCAACGGAAAAGAGCGGAATTCTCAAAGCCTCCTCCTCCTACTCCTGCGGTGGACCCAACTGTTGCGGAAAAGATGGTCGATCTTAAGGCCAAGTTTCCAAAAATTTGCTTCGATGGTCTGAAGTTCCTCCCGGCCATTCATCATATTCCCGAGCATGTGAAGCAGAGTGTCATTGCCTGCAATAACGACGTTTATGTTCAACATGACGCATTTGTGCACTTGGTGGAGAAGATCTCGGAAGTATCCGTTGAGCGTCAACACGAGATTGATCGTCTGAATCTGGAGGCTGGCAGCGATAAGAAAATCATCAAACTCCAAGACGAAGAGCTTGCTTCGTATAAGTCGAAGCTGGAAGCCAAAGCGCAAAAGATACTGCTGAGGCAGTTACTCATTTAGAGGCGGCTCACAAAAAAGAGCTTGACGAAGCAGTCCAGCGCAGCGGTGCCCTCGCCCTAGAAAAAGACTCTGTCCAAAAGGAAAGGGACACGCTCGCCGTGCAAGTCAGAGAGCTGAAAGAATTACTCTCCAAGGAGAAGGAGGACAAGGTAGCTGCTCAAGAAGAATCGCAGCGATACTGTGATGAAATCGTCGCTACTCGTCTCCTGAAAGCGAAGCTCGATGACGAACTTGCCGAGGTTGAGAAAATGAAGGATGAGGCCCGTGAGGAGGGCAAAAGAGTGGCTGCGGAGGAGATTGATTCTCGCCTCGAGGCTGCCGCAGAGGCTGGCAGGGAAGAGGTCAAGTGCATGTTTGACCCATTGATTGCCGAATACGGAGCCCGCGTCCTCATGCATCGCGACTTAACGTTCTTGGGCGACGGCTATCTTGAATCCCTAGCTGAGGCCTGGGAAACTTTGATAAGGATCAGGAAGATCGAGTCGGGCTCCGAAGAGGTCGATGAGGAGGCCTTGGTGAAGGAGTTCCTTAGGGGGAATGAGCCATCGGATTTATCCGCAGCATTGGCACTTTACAGCAAAGGCTCTCCCCTTTCACAAGAGAAAAATGATGAAGCCGGCTCGTCCGGGGTCAGTACATCTGCTCCTCATACTGCTGCTCCTCCCGCTGCTCAATTGGTCGGTCGGCCGACACTTGATCCATTCGAGTAGCATACTGGTTATGACCCCGAAGATCCCGGGCTTGGTGCTCATGTGCTATCCCCTATCCTGGAGGGTGAAACCCCACGCGCCACCGATAGCCAACCGGAACCTGGTAGGAAATTCTCCTTTCTCTAAAAGTTGAAAGATCTCGTCATTTTCAGCAGTGGCTACTCGTTCTAACGCTCATTCTTTATGTTTTCGTGCAGGTTGTTCTGACGCCGAGCAAACTCCGAGGAGCGATGACGCCAAGGAGGAGGCATGGAAAACAAGCGACGCTGTCCATGCGGGAGTACTCCCTGGTCCAGATGCTCAGGTGATCGGGGCGCTGGATGATGATAAGCTCGACACTTCATCTCCTGCCGAAGGGAATGATGAAATTGAAATCACCGGCGCCTCTGAGCATACCTCGCAAATGAGCATGAAGGACCGCCTCGCCGAAGAGGAGAAGAAAAAGGCCGAGGTCAAAGTTGAACCTGGAATCCTGGAACTTACCGACCCGCGAAACAGACCTTTGAAAATCATCCTCCCGGGCAGGTCCAAACCACTAGATGTTTCGTCTCCTACTCCTGACTCCGCTTCCTTAGCAAGCAAGAAGTCCAAGAAAAAGCGTGAGGGAGAGGAGTCATCGGAAAAGACAAAGGAAGACAAGAAGAAGAAATCGAAGAAATAATCGATACACTCGTTCAACGAGCTTCTTGCTTAAGTCTTGTAATTGCTTTTATCTTCCGTAGCTTGTAGTTTGTATAGACGGGTCTGAATTTTGTAGGAGTGATCATGTAACCCCATTTTGGACTGATCGAATAAAGTTTTTGGTTTCTTTTTCGTTCGAATGATTCTCTTGCTTTTCTTTGGTTTGATGACTAATTGCAGCCATAACTCAAGTTCTTATGCGTTGCCTTATCTCCCAGTCCATTTTCATGTTGTTCAAACATATCCGGACGTGGCATACTCCTTATTCCACATTTCTCGAGTACTTGGACCTTTTTTCTAAATCTGCGCTCCGGAGATTTAGAGTAAGTTGATCCGCGTTCAGGGGATTCGGAGGTTCGAAATCGTTTATACTCTAGTCCGCGCTCTGGGGACTTAGAGTTCTCCGATCCACGCTCTGGGGATTCGGAGATTTGAAATCGTTTATACTCTAGTCCGCGCTCTGGGGACTTAGAGTACTCCGATCCGCGTTCTGGGGATTCGGAGATTTGAAATCGTTTATACTCTAGTCCGCGCTCTGGGGACTTAGAGTACTCCGCTCTGCACTCTGGGGATTCGAAGATTTGAAATCGTTTATACTCTAGTCCGCACTCTGGGGACTTAGAGTACTCCGCTCCGCACTCTGGGGATTCGGAGATTTGAAATCGTTTATACTCTAGTCCGCGCTCTGGGGACTTACAGTACTCCGCTCCGCACTCTGGGGATTCGGAGATTTGAAATCGTTTATACTCTAGTTCGCGCTCTGGGGACTTAGAGTACTCTGCTCCGCACTCTGGGGATTCGGAGATTTGAAATCGTTTATACTCTAGTCCGCGCTCTGGGGACTTAGAGTACTCCACTCCGCACTCTGGGGATTCGAAGATTTGAAATCGTTTATACTCTAGTCCGCTCTCTGGGGACTTAGAGTACTCCGCTCCGCACTCTAGGGATTCGGAGATTTGAAATCGTTTATACTCTAGTCCGCGCTCTGGGGACTTAGAGTACTCCGCTCCGCACTCTGGGGATTCGGAGATTTGAAATCGTTTATACTCTAGTCCGCGCTCTGGGGACTTAGAGTACTCCGATCCGCGCTATGGGGATTCGGAGATTTGAAATCGTTTATACTCTAGCCCGCGCTCTGGGGACTTAGAGTACTCCGCTCCGCACTTTGGGGATTCAGAGATTTGAAATCGTTTATACGAGTCCGTACGTCGTACAAGATAATGTAGTTCGTCATTCAATTACGAGATATAGAAACGTTAGTGATTCATGGAAGGTACGGCTTCAAGCCTTTATTAATGAAAATCAACTAAACTGCTCGATTACAACTTTTAAAAAGAAACTAAGTTATTACTGAATGGAAAGATGCAGGAAACAACAGTGCCTAAAACAAGAAAGGAAACATGCTAAATGTAATAGTGCCGCAGATGTTCACTGTTCCATGCTCGGGGGAGTGTCGTGCCATCAACGGTCGCTAGCTTGAATGTTCCCTCTCCAAGCTTCCGTTCAATGGCGTACGGACCTTCCCAGCTGGGATTCATACGTGATGGTACCGGGAAAACTCGTTTCAGAACGAGATCACCCACATCAAAGATCCTTGGGCGGACTCTGCCGTCGTAGTAGCGCTTGACTCGGTGCCTATGCGCTGCCACCCTTAATTCGGCTTCTTCATGCTTTTCATCGATGCAGTCCAGTGATTCCAACAAGAGATTCTGGTTCGTCTTGGGATCATAGTATGTCACTCGGTGTGATGGAACTTCAAGTTCCACGGGTATAACGGCTTCAGAGCCGTATGCCAAGGCGAATGGAGTGTGGCCGGGCGCAGACTTGTGGGTAGTTCTATATGCCCATAATGCTGTCGGGAGTTCATCTACCCACTTGCCTCCAACCTTCTCCAGACGCTTCTTCAGTATGGACTTGATTATTTTGTTGACGGCCTCGACTTGCCCGTTAGCTTTCGGGTGTGCCACGGCGGCGAACTTCTTCTCGATGCCATACTTTAAACAGAACTCTTTGAACTCTCTGCTTTCAAATTGCGTCCCGTTGTCCGTAATGATGGTGCGTGGAAGGCCAAAGCGGCATATAATGTTTCGTACAACGAAGTTAATGACCTTCTTAGAGGTGATTGTGGCCAAAGGTTCTGCCTCAGCCCATTTTGTGAAATAGTCGACTGCAACTATCGCATATTTCGCGCCACCTTTGGATATAGGCAAAGGGCCGATTATGTCGATTCCCCAGATCGCAAATGGCCAGGGACTAATCATTTGTGTGACTTCCGTTGATGGAGCCCTCGGGATTTTCGCATATCTTTGACACTTGTCACACTTTCTGGCGTAGTCTGCGGCGTCCCGGTTCACGGTTGGCCAGTAATATCCATAGCGGAGGATCTTCTTTGCTAGCGTTTGCCCCCCAGTATGGTCGCCACATTCCCCTTCGTGAACCTCTCTCAAGACCCGCTTTGTCTCATCATGAGCGATTCATCGCAATAATGGGACTGAGAATCCTTTTCGATACATTGACCCATCCTGCATTACGTATCGCGCGGCCTTTCGAAGGACCTGCCGTCTTTCGCTTCTTTTTTCTGGTAAAGCCCCGGTCGTTAGGTACAGTTTGAATGGGGTTATCCACGATTCCTTTTCGATTTCTGTTTCCAACACGCGATCGACTTTCATCTCGTCTATGCTCGGGGCACGCAAGACTTCGACGGGATACAATCCCATTTGCTGTGCGTCGCCGGTACTCGCAAACTTAGCCAATAAGTCGGCTTCTTTGTTCTGTTCGCGCGGGATATGTGAAATGTCATAACGCTCAAGATTTGATAATAGTTCTTGGACCTGAACGAGGTACGGAGCAAGCTTTCGTCCCTTTGCTTGGTAGTCCCCCCGTACTTGGTAAACCACCAACTGTGAGTCACAAAAGATTTCGACTGATTCGATCCCGAGTTCTCTGATGAGCTTCAAGCCAGCGATCAGTGCTTCATATTCGGCTTCGTTATTTGTAGCCGGGAAGTCGAGCTTCAGGGCATAATAGATTGATCGGTTTTCCGGAGTTATAAGAACTACGCCCGCGCTGGAGCAACGGTCGTTTGATGCACCGTCAGTGTATAATTTCCATCGAACGGGGGGAATGATGTCGTCGTCATCCGGTTTGATGGGTATGGTAAACTCAGCGATGAAATCTGCTAATGCTTGCCCTCGGATGGCTCTCCGCGGTAAGTATGCGATATCGAATTGTCTCAACTCGATGGTCCATCTTAGCAATCTTCCAGAAGTTTCCGGCCATTGGAGTACCTGCCTCAGGGGTTGATCGGTATAAACACCGATTGAATGTGCTTGAAAGTATGGGCGAAGCTTTCGTGATGCAATCACCAAGCAATAAGCCAATTTCTCGATTTTAGGGTAATTCCTCTCTGCCCCTGTTAAACGCTTGCTAACATAATACACCGGCTTCTGGACTCGATCCTCCTCACGAACCAAAGCCGCGCTTATCGCATGCGGGGAAACAGCCAAGTATACGTACAACATCTCATGGCCAACTGGTTTTGATAGCATTGGTGGACTCTCCAGATGCTTCACCAGATTCCGGAATGCTTCCTCACAACTAGACGTCCATTCAAAATTTCTCTTCCCTTTCTTTATTATATCGAAGAATGGGATGCACTTGTCAGTTGCCCTGGATATAAATCGACTCAACGCAGCTACTTTTCCATTCAAGCTCTGTACTTGTTTTATAGTCCTGGGCGCTTGCACATCTCGAATAGCTTGGATCTTTTCTGGGTTGGCTTCAATTCCCCTAGCATTGACGATGAATCCCAAAAACTTCGCTGATGCAACGCCGAAGGAACACTTCAGAGGGTTGATCTTCATCCCATAAAACCTGAGTATGTCGAACATTTCAGCCAAGTCTCGAATGTGGTCGTTTGACCGTCGTGACTTCACGAGCATGTCATCCACATAAACTTCCATCGTTCTACCCAGCTGGTCCGTGAACATTCGATTCACTAAACGCTGGTAAGTTGCTCCTGCATTCTTCAATCCAAAGGGCATCACTACATAGCAATACAGTCCGACATTTGTAACGAAGCTGGTGTGTTCTTGGTCCGGAATATGCATCGGGATTTGGTTGTACCCTGAATACGCATCCATGAATGACAACAGCTCGTGTCCTGCGGTGTAGTCGACCAACTGATCGATCCTAGGCAACGGGAAACTGTCCTTAGGGCATGCTTTGTTCAAGTCGGAATAATCTACACAAGTCCTCCATTTCCCATTCGCCTTTTTTACCAGCACAGGGTTGGATACCCACTCAGGGTAGAGGGCGTCGCGGACGAACCCATTTGCTTTGAGTTTGTCCACCTCCTCTCCGAGAGCGGCGGACCTCTCTGGATCCATTCCTCTCCTTTTTTGTTTAACTGGGACGTATTTCGGGTCTATGGTCAACATATGACTCGTGATGGCGGGAGAAATCCCATACATATCAGAATGCGTCCAGGCGAAAACATCAAGATTCGCCCGGAGGAAGTCGCTAAGGTCTTCAGTCATCGCGGGACCAAGCTGTGATCCGATTTTCAGAATTCGCGAAGGGTCGTCACGGCTAACAGAGATGTCAATTGTTAATTCAGCCGGTGCCGCCTTCTCTTCCCTTGGTTTCTCATCGTCGTCTCTCGGATCTATATCTCCGAAGATCCGAGAACTATGCCCGAGCCAGGGCTCGGGCACTACTTGTCAATTATCTGCATTAAGGATGCGGACGGGATTGTCCGCAACCTTTCCCTTCTCCCTCCGATGGGCTTCTCGGAACTCAGCCACATAACAGGAACGACCAGCTGCTTGGTCGCCATGAACAATACCTACTCCTTTGTCAGTTGGGAACTTCAAAGTTAAACACCACGGGGCCAAAGCTGCCCTAAACTCAGCCAGGGCCGACCGGCCCAAGAAAACATTATATGGAGAATCCACATCCAAAACTACGAAGGGTAGAATTCGCACCTTCCGACGCTCGCCTTGTCCCAGTTCAACTGGTAACTCAACGTACCCCACGACGTTGGATGTCGCGCCGTTAAAGCCGTGTATACGAGCCTTGGACGGTTTTAGGTCTTTTGTTTCCAGTTTCATTTGGTCGTAAGCCTTCTTGAAGATGATGTTGACTGAACTACCGCAATCAATCAGAATTCTCTTTACATAAGCTGGTCCGATCGTTGCAGATATGACCATCGGGTCGATGGTCGGAGCTTCTACCTGATCAGCGTCCCTGTTTCTGAACACAATATCGTCTGTCATTACGCGCTGCTACTTAGCAGGGGTCCCGTCCTCCGCGTTCGAACAACACTCAAAATCGGCATGCTTCAGGGAACTTGCATATCGCTCCATCTCTTTCCAATTCTTATCCGTGGGGTGAGGTCCGCCGATAATTGTATTTATGACTAGTTTACCTACGGTTCGGGCAGGCTCCTCGGGATGACGCGGAGCTGGTGCATGACCTCGGTTGGACGTTCCCTGTCCTCCTTCTTGTGGATCCTTCACAAATTCTTGCAATTTTTTCTGCCTGATCAACTTCTCAATAGCGTCGTGTAGGAGTCTGCACTCCTCCGTATTGTGCCCATAAGTCTCATGGAAGCGACAATATTTCCCGATCCGCTTCTGTTCCTCGGTTGATTCTTTCGGACGTGGCTTTCTGTATTGAAATGTATTGCAGGTGGATAAGTAAATGTTCTCAAGCGGTGCGTTCAGCGGAGTATACTCGCTGTAGCTTGGGATTCTCGACTTCCACTTCCCCGCTTCTCTCTTTTTCCCTTGACTCCTTCCGCCGGACTCCTTGGGTTGCCCAGGCTTGTTCTGGACATTGACTTGGACCTTTCCCGAGCTGTCTCCAGACTGCTTCACAACAATGTTGCTCTTTATTGACTCTTGGACAGGTCTTGGCGCCTTATCTCATCGTACCCACCTAGCTTCCTCTCTTCTTATGAACTGGTGTGCCTTTGAGTAGAAACGCTCTAGTGTAGCCGGAGGTTTTCCTGCCAGCCAGTCTCCAAACTCAGAGTCTGGATCCATACCTCTCATTACAGCCATCAGAATTGCATGGTCATTGGGATTACTGACTTCAGCTGCTGCTACGTGGAATCTTTGTAAATATTCCTTCAACGACTCCCTGGGATTTTGGATTACACTTGACAGAGACATCACGTCCTTTGGGCGCGTAGTGTGTATCCTGAACTGCTTAATAAACTTCTTTGCCAACTCCTCGAAATTTGATACAGATCGCGGAGGAAGTCGGGTGAACCACATAGTAGCGATCCCAGATAGAGTAATCGGAAAGCACCTACACTTGGTGGCATCATTCGCTCTAGCTGAATCCATCATCCATTCGTACCTCATGACATGCTGTCTGGGGTCAGTCCTCCCTTCATACGTAGGGATAGTAGGCATACTAAACTTCCTGGGGTACGCCGCTTGCAACACAACATCCGTGAACGGAGTATGACTTCTTGACACTCCCCAATCATCATTCGATAACCCCTGATTTTCCTTCATCAACTGCCTGATCATGGCTGTCAGATCTGGTGTCTGTATGGAAGGCGGAAGGTTAGTGTCTGTTCTACGCGCCTGTCCATGCTGATGCCTCCTCTCCTGGCGGTCTGCCAATCGTGCGTCTTGAGGTTCGACATCGTTAGCATTTTGATGATCCGGGCCTCAATCCTCCGTCTGTACCCCGGTCCTGAAGTTTCTAGCTCTTGCTTGGTCGCGGTCTCTAGTTGTTTGAACAGCAGCTTCTGCTCGTGCAGCGTCAGTCTTGCGGCGTCTGCGCCTGGGAGGTTCATCAGAGGAAGTTGAGCTGTCAGATGAAGAGTATGGAGCAGGATTGCCCCCAGCATTCTGTTGCTGCTGTTGAGTGAGTTGTGCCATCAGGTTGGCGTTAGCTTGCATCTGCTCTCCTAGTTGTCTCCTGCTTTCCCTGAGTTCTCTCATCAAGTCATTGAACTCTATTCTGGTGGCAACTGGAGTCTGTTCTTGAGCGGCAATTCCTGCACTCGGAATCGCTGGTTGATTGCTAGGTCCTGCTTGTTGCACACTAGCAGTTTCGTGGGCATCCGCATTATGAGAAGCTGACATGGTACGTGATCTTGCCATTGTAGAGTTATTGGTATGAACTATGATTAGAATCAACGGATGTCCTATCAGTGAGTTGGATCTTCTTTGGGGGATTTGTTCAATCCAGTAGCTTCAAAGCAGATCCTTGAAGTCTGAGAATTCAATTCTCAGTGAAAGCACCAAAGTGTTAGCACCAAAATTGGTCACTAACCTCGTAGAGAAAGATTGTGTAGAGATATAAGTGATGAAAGTAAATTAAAAAGAGAATATAATGCTAATCTAACTGCAGAAAGTAAGAACACCAAATTTATAGTGGTTCAGCGTAATTGCCTACGTCCACTTTGAGGTTAAACTTTATTTATCTTCTTTATAGTTGATTACAAATACAATTCGTGAATCAAATGCTTATGAAGATGTTTAAGTAGAGAAGATGAGTCTCGAAAATGGCAGAGTTTCCCCAGTGTTCTCTCTCCCAAAAAAGGATCCCTCTCACTGTGACCCTGCCCCTCTATTTATAGGCAAATATGGGCTGGACTTCCCAAATGGGCTGGATGGCCGAACACTCTAGCCCCAGTACAGTGGTCGCTGCATGCCGATCCTGGTATGCCGAACGCTCTGATGCCGAACAGTCCTTCTATGCCGAACGATACGCTGGATGTGTGGGAAGTGCAGGATGATTGTCAGTTGAGGCCGAATGTGTCTCTATCCGAAGCTCTTGAACGAAAAGTGCACGCTGGCCGAATGACATTGTCACCTTGAGTAGTTGTGCATACTGAATGTCTTCTGGATGCCAAGTACTCTCGTTGCCAAGTACTACACCGAGTACCTTGGAGTGCTGAGTACTCCTGTTGCCGAGTACTACGCCGAGTACCAAGGAGTGCCGAGTACTACGCCGAGTACCAAGGGATGCCGAACGCTCTTGTTGCTGAGTTCTCCTATCATCGAGTTCTAATGATGCCGAACGCTAGGGATGCTGAGCATTGGTTGTCGCCGAGTGCCAGTTGACGCCGAACACTACTTGACGCCGAGTCTCCTAGTCGCCGAGCGTTACGGATGCCGAACGCTATGGATGCCGAGTCCCACTGAATGCCGTGCGCTTCGCCGAACACTCCTGGATGCCAAGTGCTTCGCCGACCACTCCTGGATGCCAAGTGCTTCGCCGAACACTCCTGGATGCCAAGTGCTTCGCCGACCACTCCTGGATGCCAAGTGCTTCGCCGATCACTCCTGGATGCCAAGTGCTTCGCCGATCACTCCTGGATGCCGGACACTTTCTTGTTGTCGGGTGCTACCTGATGCCGAGCACTAGTTGCCTGGTCAAATCTCCAGGAAACATTTGCTTAATATGATGGCACGCTGAGATTAGCGGTGAAAACTACAATAGTTCATCAAACAAAGAAGAATTCTGATAATGATACTATGTTATACCTCTTTCTCCTGCCGCTTTAAAAAGCAAAGCTGCCTGAGAAAAACAACAGCAAATTAAACTATAATCAGATATTAGTGCAATCATATGGCAACCAGCAGTCATTCAAAAATAAATTTTCCAGTGATCTAACAAATATGCAGCCGACTGTAGTACGATTTGATATTATTTTTAACAACTTGTGCAAGTAATCAGAATATGCATAAATGCAGAGTCTCTACAGTACACTAAATGGCTACCACTTTTATCTCTACAATAAAAGTCAGTTCAGTAAACAAACAAAGAAAGAGGAAAGTATTCTGCAAAACTCAAAAACAGATCATCCACTTAAATAAATTAATCAAACTATAATACAAGACGAAGGATCGTAAGATACCCTCCATCGACGGAGACGTTCAACAGGAGCATTTTTAGGAGGAATATCAAATTTATCGCTGGATCCGTTGATGGATTCATCCCTCAGCCTTGCATAGCAGTTTAGCGACAGTGACCAACCATTAGTCACCGGAATCGAGTCCTTATCCATTGCAAACTATAATCGAAGTCGCAGAAGAGATGACGCCGGATTTCCTTGCTTTGAATTGAAATTAAAGTATATAATATAATAATTAGTATATTTTTCCAACAAGAATGTAGAATGGATTGCAATACGCAAGAAGATAACAATACTAAGAGAAGAGCACTTATCCATATATTGGTTGAGATTTCTTTCTCCTTCATTTTAGACGGAGAATGGACTGCAATTAGGATTAAGATATATTAGTATTCAGTAGAGTAAAATAATGAATATGATGTTAACATATATCCCTACCATTATTAATTATCATAATGATTGAAGCACACATTGCTTCAGAAGTGTGCATGTAAAAGGTATAAACAACAACCCCAACGTCTTCATTCAAAAGCTCTATGAAAAAAGTGAACTTTCCTAAAATATGGAAATGAAGGAATAGCATGCAATCACCAATATTAAAATAGAAGCAAAAAATGCTAAGCCTCGGTAGGTGATAATTCAGTTTAATATAAAGAAGCAGAAGCTACCAATTTGACCTGATACGAATATGTGATTTTTGTGGAAAAAGAAATCCGCTTAAAGTGAATTTTTGTTGATATGTTATATTCATTAACAAAATCATCTATGTAAAATTTGGATCGTTTCGAAACGTTTAAATCTCCCAAAATTGCAAGTCAGTATTAATCATTGAAAATATTTATTTTAACTGCCAGTTTGAAATGCAATGCGAAGGGAATTGAAATTTCAGAATGATTCTTAACTATGCATAGATGATCATACTAATGAACATAACATAACTGAGAGATATGTGTGCGTGTATAACACATTATTTGGAGAATAAGTTGGACTTATTACTCTTGTCGGTTTCACTGCTCAGATCAAACTAGGCTCTAAACCTTATAATAGCTATAGTAGACATCTACACCAACCAAATATTCAATACAGGCTCTGGCATTCGTATGGTATATTGAAATGCAATCATACTGTGTCATAAACATATTGAACCCCAGAATTGTTAGTATTCCGTATAAGATCCAGGCTATAAAGCTGAATTTCACTAATTATTGATGCATGAAATGCTTAAATATAATGCATTACAGTTATTAATTAACCAACTACCAACAAATAATTTCAATTTTTATTGGTACAGTAATGGTTGTTGGAAATATGGCGTGTTAAATCTGTAAACAAAATTTAATGATCTCATGCTAAACTATTTAGTTCGTGTAATGATCTTTGGAGTATAAAAATCAATCCAGTGCACAATGGTTTTAACCAACACAAAATAAATCATAATAGAAACAGCAAGTGCTAATTCGCCCTCATAAATAAAGATGAACATGATCATTACTTCTTCTAATTTATTCCTTAGAAAGAAACGAAAAAAATAATACCCTACATGTTAATTCAACTGATAAAAAATGAATGTGTACAGACTATTCTCTATTGCACCGGCACAAACTCAGGGTTATTCTCTGTACTGATGCTACAAACTCAGAGAACAGTATGTAACACTAGAACGGATTCATTTAGCTCATCCAATTATCCAACTTAACCATCTAATATTTGTATTATTAGACTTAACCTTTGTGTCTTGCCATTTGCGATGAAAGATGTTTGGATTTTGGTACATTTTGATGAAAATGTAGGAGCCCAGAAGAGTATATCTAATAAAATGAAAGTTATATTAAAAACAAATTCTTAGAATAAAAGGACTCATGACCATTATTCGTTAATCCACAATGGCCATCACACTTACTCTAGGGCGAAAAAAATACTCTAAAAACCATTTTTTTCCTGAGATAATTACCAATACTTAAAACAATTGTGGACCTCTACTTTAAGTGCTAGCGTTAAAGTCAAAAAAATTGTTGAACATTTTCATTTGTGGGGGCATAATAAACATAAATGATATTGATCTAAAAGATGTTTATGCATGTCTGAATTTTAGTGTAATAGTCGTTTTCCATCGCAGAAGAACACGTTATTCTACATGTTGTGTAGAATTTCGGGTGGTAGTACAGTAACAAGGTCTTTTACCCAAAACTGAGATCCTACAGAGAAAGTTGGTTAAAAGCACTTTTGAAAATATGTGCTCCTATCAATTTATAACATTTCTAACTCATATTTCTGCAGAAATAATAATTAGAAAGGCATTATTTCTACTTTTTGATTGTCTATTTCCACATCATTTGGTATTCAAAGTCAAGAATTAGTACAATACCAAAGGTGAAAATATCAAGTAGAATTTGAAAATATTTCCATCCTTCTTATTTTTATCCTGTGAACAATACTTTTTACTCGGCCAAAAACATTGATTTCTCAAATAATCCTCACCACTCTCTTTATGGTTGTGATTTATTTCATTATTTACTTATTTTATGGCAAAACAATCATGCATTAACATAACAGGGTGCGACGAACAGACACAAGAGATGACTAGCAACAATATGAATTTCATCATCTTCTCCTGCAAATCCGTGCTGATCTAATGAGCTTACCAGAACCCTGCTATACCCAGGTTTGAGACCTACAACAAAACCAAGTAAGGACACATTGTGTACTTCATTACATATTTACATGCTTGTACAGTTTACTCACTTAGATTTAGATACAAATGAAAACATTTGCAGTAATTTTCCTGCAGAAAGTGCTAATTTCTACAGTACACTTAGTAGAATTACGTAATTTATTATGTGGCTTTAAACAGGAAGCTATTACTCTTTAGGTGCATGTGATTAAGGCACTGCCTAGATCTTTATTGTAGAGACTAACAATATGATGGGTGTAACTGGTTGATTCCCAAATGCCACAATGCCTAACATGAGTAATTATTTTAAAATAGATGTATTGTTACAAACTAACAATATGATGGGTGAACTTACTCAAGAGACCTCAGGTTATGGGTAACCTAAATCACTCGATAGCTAAGAGATTAGTGTGGGTTCCGACAAGAGGGAAATCAGATCATGGGTTCCATCTTCCATGATAATTATTTCCCTGTAACTTTTGAATGCCTTTTAGAACATTATGCCAAGACTGATCTTCCAAAAGAGGTCGACTGATTGATAGTTATGGAAGCAATTTTTAAGGCAATTATGTATACATTTCTTCAAGAGGTTATACCTAGCCAGTGGCGGTAGAGCTAGGCCATGAATTCAAGTAGGGTGATATTATCGTTGTATAAAAAGCTGCTAAAAATAAAAGTTAAAAACTATACATATGATCCTGCTTTCATTAATAAAGGCAAACTTTGTAGCTTATTATCTTAAATTTTTTCATCCCCGTTTTACAGCTTGAAATGAAATGGGTTTCCATTCTTTTGATTTATTTTTAAATAGGACCATAATGTTAAGAGATAGGGCCCAACGCAAAATTTGTATTTTTTGTGCCAGGATCCAAAATTTTCAGCTAGGGCCCTAGCTAGCCAATCCATGCCTTCACCCTTGTGCCTAGCATGCATCAATGTAGAAGGATTTGATCAGCGAATAGACTGGCAACATCGGCTTCTTTTTTGGGTTAAAATGGTAAAGTAATACTGATCAACCTCACTTTTTGAATACGTGACGTGATACGTGCTTAGGAAATTTCTATACTTGTGAATATGAAAAAGAATACACACCAACCAATTGTATGAAAATGAATTTTGAAATGATATCAACACAAACTAAAACCTGTAACTTCGTACAATATAAAGGCTATTCTAGATACTAGTATATAAGCAAAAATGATAAGTATATACTGGGCACTCTGGTAGGTGATAGTTTGGCTGGCATGAAGAATTAGAAACTGCAAATTTGATCTGATACAAATGTGTGCATTCCTGCATATGCATACATGTGTATGTGTTTATACACGCATATTACTCTTGTCAGTTTCAATGCTCACATCAAATTAGGCTCTAAATCTCGTAATATAGCTATAATAAACATTTAGTGAGATTATAAGGGAAAACATGAAAAACGAGGTAAACAAATAAATCACAAACGGCACATGAAGATATACTATGAAAGATTCATTATCCGCTGTCTTCACTCAGCAATAACTAGGCACTCCTGCACAAAAGTTGGAAGTCAGTGACATAAATAAAGCGGATTACCAAAGAAAATTGTGAAGATGAAACCACATTCACAAATAAGCTAAACATAACCTTTCTTTTTAATCGCTTGTTTGTACTCTGGGTGTATCCTGAGGTTCAGTATTTCAAGCAAAGCAACCTAGTCAATATAATATTCAATTAGAAATTCAATAAATTATAGTTAGCTACAAATTTATGTTAGTAGAAGCTTAAATGCCTGTGACAATCAATCGAATGACTGAAATAAGAGAAAATAAAGCAGCTCTCTCACTGCAATGAAGCAAAACTCAAAAATATAAAGTAAGATTGAAGTCAAATCTCATATTTGAAACAAATCTCGGACTATCATCTCAATCTATATCTTCGGTTGAGATCTTAATATCTCAGATGAGATGAATGTCAAAGAATATAAAATTTACGTTTAAATTTTTGTCTTAGCCCAAATGTGAAAATGAGATCTCGGGTGAAATGAAGATGATTTGAAACTCTTAGTATGGTACACCTCATGTTCATAATTCAGTTTTTAATTCAATCATGTCTTTCAGGTATTCATGTGTACATACAAAATTTCCATGTTCTCATTGCTCTAATAAGCTTGCAAACCAAATTAGCCAATCTGACTTGCATTTTTACCTCAAAATAGTATTTAACAAGGATCAACTACAATTAATATCAAAACAATAGATATCCAAAACTGTCGATTTTGTCATAGAAATATAAAGGCTTCAAGTTATTAAACGCCGCTATAATCAAAACTTGATGTCAAAAGATTACGACCTTAGAAGCCGAAACCTTGTAGGAGGCCGAATTTTCAAAGAAATAACCAGGGTTTCGACGTTTCTTACTTGAAAACTTGACGAGAACATGTTCCAAAGTAGATGCAAACGTTTCAAAATAGATGAGAACTTTTCAAAAGAAAATTATTACAAATATTTCAAACAAGAGAATTTTTACAAAGCGTACTACCTTTCTTACGTTCATCGCTTTGGAATTTAGATTTAGTAATAACTAGCTTGATATGTTGAATAATTAAAGCAAGCTAGTCTCTTTTGTTAAATGTTGACTGTTGAAAATCTTGGCATTTCTTTCAAGCCATATATGCCATGTTAATGTCGAGATTGTTGCATCTATTAAGTCAGTGTGTAAACATTTGCTTGAATGATTGATCCCTAAATACTCTAGTATTGGTACTATGCCTATTAGTTGCACTAACTGAATTTGCAATTTTTGCTGTAAAATGCAAGAGCATTCACAATTGAAGAAAAAGTGTCCACGTCTTTGTGTCTTTGCTACATAGTTCACACAACGTGTCTTGTGAGTTATTCCATATGGTGAATCTGGTGATGTTGTTTAATGTTTTAAACTTGTTCACTGATGAATAAATAAACACATGTAGCCATTTTGGTGGGGTAAATTTCACTTACCATTGGCTATACTAGAGATAAATAACAGCGCCAAAAAATGTTTTGATTTATAAAAACACAATTCCAAAGGAAAAGGATCGATAGTACACTGTTGAAAAAGCATTCAACAACTCCTTCTTTATACATACAGCAATACACTATTGGTGGAATCATCTTTTGCACCAGTGAACTATCTATTACTTTGTATTTTGTTAGGCACCCAGATGTATCTAACTAAAGATGCATATCTAGCAACAGTAGGAATATCACTTATGCTGATCAAAACAGAACCCAAAACATATATGATACATATTTTGTAAAAAGTTAAAAACATAAACAGTCATACTGGAAGGAAAATGGGAAAAAAATTACAGCTTCAGAGAACAACAGCTTACGAGATACGACCCCTAGAAAAAATTGATCTATAGCACAATGAACAAGATTTAAAAAACAAGTATTTTGTGTTTAGACTTTTGACAAAGTAACATATAATGTAGTAATTAAAATTAAAGCCATAGAAGGAAAATACAAAATAACATATTGTTTGATCAACATTCCTCAAAGCCAGGCTTTAAAAGGAATAAGCAATTATACAAACAACTCTCATGAAGAGCAAGAATACAAACTAAAAAAACGATACAAAGGAGACTCCAGCATAAGCTTATTACTAATTTTTGGGTTAAAGGAATAAGCAATTATGTTTATTTGTGTAACTGTAGAATACAAAATTTTTTTCCACATTCATGCCCAGTTAAAAACCACTGTTGAATGAAGCTTATTAGCCTCTTCTTTGTAGCTAAATTCTCATGATCATAAGAAACAGAATCATGGGCAAAGCTATGGAAATGAAAATTTATTGGAATATTCAGAAGAACCACAACAGTAAACAGTAAGATTGTAAATATATCTTCTAAAATGCCAAGATTTTTGGTGTGCGTGTTTTAAAACATCCAATGCTCAAGTGGTTTTGTTAGTTGTTTCAATTGTCTACAAACTGCAGCCCAAAGTCATGTTCCTCATCCTCAATCTATTTATGTCATTTTTTTTTCTTATCATTTTCTCTTAGAAATCGACTAGAGCAATCAATATACTATGAGTTACAATGGTCAGACAGAGTGGAATGATTTGTTTTCACCAGTAGGTAAGATAGCGAATTGTTTGGCACATACAGTTTAAATCCAAAGCTTAGAGCATTCTATGTGAAAAGAAGAAAGATATAAAACTTACGGATATGAATAAATACTAACGAAAACAACTCTAGGCTAAGGTCAAACATGTTAAATGGGTCAATTGATTAGGAAAACAACTACACAGTATGCAACAACAGTTGATCATTCTAGATACAAAAAAATATTTTCAAAATTAAATATTGAAAGAGTCAACATTAACTAGGAAGTACAATTTCATGAAGCCCAATGCCATGAAGTGCTTTCAACGGGCGTCTTCAAAAGAAAAGTCAGTAAGATTAGCACTGCCATACTTGTGCAAAAGAGGGTTTATCAAAATCACTAATACTAACACATTTTGGGCCCTGTAACTGCTCATATCAACCTTTGAAAATAACACGGATAAATTTACAAGTACCAAGGTGGAACCTTTCTCACTTACTTCATGAGTTTGTAACTTTACCACAAATCTATTTTAATCCTAGCTAGAACACCTCTAATATTTACCTAGGTCCAGGCGCAGCCCTGATAAAACTTCATTTTATAATTCAAAAATGGATGAAGCATCATGCTTGGTAAGTAAAAGTGAACATAACTCTAATGTCACCTGAACAATGCAGTAGTTAACTAGGCATAACATAACTTTGCCTAAATGATGTAGAAAAAAAAACGAAAAAGAAACTATTTACTATACATTACCACAATCATAACTGAAATCAAATTAACAGAGAGAAAATAACAGAGGACGACTATTGTAGTACTTCTCACTGCTGTTCAATTTGGAGCATGGGGATTTAGGGTTCTAGGTAGAAATTGACGACTGCGGTTCAAATTGATGGCTGAGTTTCACTGTTGGGATCGGCTGCACGAGAGTTGACAAAGGTAGTTAGGGTTTCGTGATTCAACTTTGGTCTGCGTGTTGCGTTTTAGGAATCTCGTGGAGTATGGTTGTTTTGTGGAGGCGACGAAAGGAAAGAAGAGGGGTTTTCGTTTTTTTAGGAGGTGACGCGCGTTTTTAGTTTCCCACGTAAAATAAATTGTCTCCCGCCTTATTCATCGCACAGCGTTTACCACACCGTATATTTTTACTTATAGCGTTGAGTATCTTACATTGCCCAGCGTTTAAAAGGAATATGCGTAAACGCTATGCATTAATGCTATCAAAAGTCCTTTTTGTTGTAGTTCCTACTCTTCTCCTGTAATCAACAAGTCAGCACAACCAATATAATGCAACTGATACGTAGCAATATATCATGATAAAGGTAACATAATGTACAAATGCAGGAGTGATATAAATATTACAATACAAGCCTATCCTAGACTATACAATAATAATATCTGGCAATATAATATACTACACGGAACATAAAAATAAACTAAAAATGGAGAACATAAATTAATGCCCATCACTACTTATGGGTAGAGTCCACTATGGATATCTATCATGATCCAATAATCTCTGTTAAGAATCCAAATTAATTAAAATTGGTAATAAGTTGTACTATAGACATCAATCATAATCCAATGATTCTGAGTAAGGGTACAAAATAAATAGAGTCAGTAGCATATTATGCCATAGACCTCGAGCTGCATCCTAATTGATCGAGCTTGTGTAGATCTCACCGTACCCCATATTGAGCATAAGTGATAAATGACCTACTCTATATACCTAAAACCTAGTCCCAAATAAATAGAGTTAGTAGCTAACTGTACCATAGACCTCGAGTCACATCCAAAGTGATCGATCTCATGTAGATTTCATTGTGTCCCACAACAGGTATAGGTGATATATGACTTACTCCATATACCCGAGACCTTTATGGATCTCACCATATCCTATATTGAGCATAAATGATATATGATCCCATAGTAGATGATCTTCATCAAAAACATCATCACCCCCTTCTTTATCAATGGATTTCTTAACAAATTCACATAATCTCTCTACAAAAGATAACGACGAGCATCTCTCATCTAATATGCTATAAGGGCTACAAAAGAGCACTAATGCTCTGTGTGTGTGTGTCTCTCTCTCTCTCTATATATATATATATATATATCAAATATAATGTCACGTAATCATATACGCCTGTCATGAACAAAGACTAATATCACATTATTATCTATATACATATATGGTCACTACTGAAAGACCAATAAAATGTATAGCCACTAATATAACACCAATAGTGGGCATATTCGCAAATATAAGGGTAATACCATTCATCAAAGCATATCTACACCAAGGTAGAAACCAAGAGGCATGGACTGACTCCGCTCGATCGTAAATGTTCGTCGGACGTGATTGTGCGATCAATCACCATACCGATTTCGTGTCCTACTATTATCGATCACCATTGATCATATGAATCATTTTACTTTAGTATCCAAATCTCAAGCTTCGCCTTGCATATGAATTTCCCAAGTAGCTGAAAGTCCTCCCAAAGACATGTCGAACTGTTGCGTTGACTCGCATTCGGAACTGGGGGAAAATCCCTACTAATTTGCACATTGCCTAGGCTTATTGCCCATGCTTATTACCCACCGGTGCATCGGTAGTATAGAAACTTGTGGACCGGTGGTAGTCTATCCTAGGTAGTAAGATCGGGCAGGTGCCAACAGTGCCACAACAATTGTCGATTCAAGCTCTGTTCCTTCTATTGCTTCACCCGATGAGTTGCCTTACTCCTCCAACCTGCCTTCCCTACATTGGACCTCTTTTAGAGTCCATTAGCTGATATTCCTTAAAGTGGTTTCTCATGTATTCAAAAACGAATTTCGATATGAATCCCACTCTTTTTCACGTAAATGTTTAACGACTAATTTTCTATCGGATTAGAAAATCGCCGATAAAATTTTAATTAAAAATAACCGCAAGCGCACGGCATACAATTTTAGTACGTGGCGAGTACGGGTCGATCCATAGGGAACTGTATTGATTTTAAAATTCTACTCAATCAATTTAAACCAAGATTTGAAGTTGTGTTAAGGTAAAAATTTCAACAAAAACTAAAAGTAGATAAAAATATGAGAGTAGAAGGCAATTTAGAGGTAATTTCCTTCTTATGATCACATAAATCAACATATATGAAATTATGATCTCTCTTTTGGTCATTAGTAAATTTAGTTGATGTGTTTATTATAAGTATGGAATATTTGTGCTATTAATTAGCCCAACATAAGCCATCAAATTTTAACACACCCACTAAACCACTTGTTAACTCTCATGAAAATGTTAATGTGCTTGAAAATAAAATTTACTCTAAGCATGATATATTCACTATTGATTAATAATATAGACCATCAAATTTTAATTTTAAAATTCACTTCATTACCATAATCATATGTAGATGAAGAGGTAATTTGTGTTCATGTTTATTTAAGCATAGCCTATTTGGTGTCAACAACAAAGGCTATCAAATTCAAATTTAAAACAACAAAATATTTACCACATCAAAACTTCCATTAAGCACAAAAGGAGATCAAATGAAATCACTATGTTGAATTTACATGATTAAGAGAGCTTCATTACCCCTAAGTTGAAGGGATTTAGCTTCTCATATTTGTTATCATGTCAACAAATGTAAATTGCAACATAGAACAAAAATAAGAGGAAAAAGAGAGCTAACTAATTTTGCATGTGATAAATCTACTCTACTTGCAAGAAATAAAACTATACTAATTACATAAAATAAATAACAAGAATTAAAAGAACATGAAATTAAAATTGCAAAAAAGAAAATTACATGAAAGAAGGCTAAGAAGCCATTAAAAAGAAAAGAGAGTTTTTTTATTTTTGAGCCTAAAGCTAAACTAAATAAAGAGGAGGCTAAGTGCTCATTACATGAAACATAAGGGGTATTTATACATGTTTTGAAACCATAATCATATTTTTGGGGACTATCCAAATTACCCTTGAGGAAGTGTGGCCACTAAGTTATCACTAGCATGAATTAATCCTCCATTAAGTGTGCATGTAACTTTAATGGCCACTAACATGTGCATTAGCTTCTAATTGTAGATCATGGTAAGTGGGTAGGTGGGGTCCTCCATGATTTCATGAATTGATTTATTTTCATCTTCATTTGCCTTATAACTCTAGTGCATGCATACTTCCATGAAGCCCTCTTCCATTTGAGTCCAAATTCCTACAAAATAACATTAAAATATCCAAGTAAATTTTCTAAAATTAAATCATACACAAAAATGACCATTTTCCCCCCATATGAAGATGAATGAATGATAATTTGAAAACAATTTAAATTGTGATTTAAACATGTTAAAATACCCTATATGCTCATTTATTTAATTAAATTAGATTAAATATGGGAGTAAAAATATGCACATTTACATGCACATCAAATACCCCCACACTTATATTTTTATTCATACTCGAATAAATTAAAACTAAGATAAATCGGTTTCGTAGAAAACACGATTGCTTTGGGCATATGCAACAAGCCGTTAAATCTCTATGCGTCCCTAGTAGGACGAGTGTTGTCTCGTGAGGGTTTTCAGCGGATACTACCCACAAAATCCAAATGCAATGTGAAAATTTTCTAAATGCAAGATTTATTTATGAAGAGATGAATGCAAGTTTTTGAAAATATTTACAAATGAAGAATTTACTTTTAAATCGACACTAATAAGTTAAATATAAGTTCTGGTCATTATCAAGAAATTTAAGTCCTTTTACTCGTCAAAACTTCCAACAAAAATTAAGTTATCATCATAATTAGACATTAGTTTGGCTAGTTGTTTCGGCTGATAACATAGTGTAACTATCAAATAAATCCTTAGTTGATTATCAAAGTTTTTCAAAGTGGTATTTTCATTTATTTTGAATAACAAGTCAAATCACATAAGTGAAAATAGTGCTTGGATTTCAATTGCTTACTCTCTCTTATTTGAAAATTTTATTGACATTAACAATATTTAAATATGCTTAACTCAGAAAACTGAGGCCAGATATATGACCCATGCATTGTCTTTCGGACTTACGTGAGGGGAATATAGAGCATGGTGAGTGTACACACAAGTATGTACACCTATCGACTGTAGGAATTATTAATGAAAGAACTTTTTATATATATACATACACCTAACTCAGATAAACTGAGCCTAGATATACCGATCATGCACTGCCTTTCGGATTTATGTGAGAAGGGTACAGAGCATGGCCAGTGTACACACTTGTGTGTGAACACATGACTCTAGGTGTTTCTTATTTACAAAAACCATTTTGTATATAATTTTTTGTTTGTTTGTTCATTTTTTTGTTTTTTGAAGAGAGAGTTTTGCAAAATCATCTTAGCACCACTTAACTTAGAAGATCAAAAATGTTATAGCTTTTACTTTTAAATCAACCACTTATTAAACAAAGATTTCAATTAGGATATACATCATAATTAACACCCATGAATCTTCCTATATACTAGTTAAACTAGAGTTACTTGTAATCAAACTTTATTTTATTTTTGTTGAGACAAATAAATTTTCAAAAATTCAATTTAATAACCAAAACATATACTATCCTATAGTGTTTCTTCAAAAGTAAATTAATTTGCTAAAAAAAGAAAAAAATTTGGGATTTTATTTGTTTTTTAAATCCTTTTTTTAATTTTGGAAAGAAAATGAAAAAAATAAACCATGAAAAATCAAAAATAAAGGTGAGACTCCCCCCACACTTAATTTTCACTGTGTCCCCACAATCAACCTAAGTGAAAGGAGAAAAATAAAAATAAAAATATGACCTATATTTACATGAAAATGAAATAATTATTAGTTTCACGACATTAGAAAATATACTATTAAAGAGTAAATGAAACGGTCTTTCAAAGACCAATTCATTTGTCTCGTCAAGTATGAGAGCGTAGCTTAAGTGTGATAACCCGGATTTTTGGAAATCTGTTAACCGGTAATTAACTAGATTAAGATACTGATTTGTAAGTTGAACAAATAAAGTTTTGATAAATATATATATCTGGATATAAGTATTAATCTAATAATCTTCTTATATTATTTAATCTACAAAACTTATCATTTTAAACAAATAAAAAATGCTATATATTTTCTACTATTCATATGTAAATTTTGAACAAAACTACGATTTAAATTCAAAATGTATATCTTAAAAATAAATTGGATTCAAAACTCTACATTTAAAACTAAGTGTATATATAGTTATTAATTAATGTATAATTAGATTTTATATCATTTTCTTTAAAAATATATAAATATAGGTAAAAAGAAAGGTATTAATGGAAATATAAAAAAAAACATATAAAATACATGAAATTTAACAAGTGTAAGCTAAGTTTAACTTGCAAATTTACAAGTGTCATATTTGATTTCATTCTCTTCATTTGTAAAAATAATAAAACAAGGCTTTATATACATCTCTACTCATATTCTTTCATTTCTTCTTTCATCTTTCATCTTTCACTTTTCTAAAAACTGAACCAAGAAGAAAAGTATAAAACTAAAACCAAACAACTCTTGCATTTCAAAACTGAAGTAAAGATCAAGTTGTAGATTCAAATTCAGCTAAAATTAAATTTTATCCAAATTCAACAAAGATCAACCTGAAGTAAGCTAGCAGCTTCCAGTTTTCAAACTTCAAACCCCTGGTTCTCTGATTCCTCTGTTCAAACATTACAAGGTGAGTAAACTAACATTTTAAGGTTTAAATCTGTTTAGCTTTGATTGCATGTGATAAAAACATAAAGTATGATGTGGAAAAGTGTTTGCATGAATATAAATCTGCCTGCATGTATATAAAAATGAAACTGATTGAGTATGTATGTTTGTATATATATATATATATATGTGTGTGTGTGTGTGTGTGTGTCTCTGTTCTTATATCAACAAACTAAAAATTTGTTCAAAAATCAATTTCTTCCTTTTCAATCTCCTATAGTGTGACGCCCCACCTCTATACCCACGCTAGCCAAGAACACAATAGAGTAATGCTGTCGACTAACACGGAGAATAAGGTTGTTGAGGAGCGACCATCCATGTAACTTCTTTGTGCGAGCACCGATATGTCAGATAGTATAGCATGCATTTCATTTAAGGAGGAAATCCGACATACCGATACAAACTCAAAGCTATCACACAGTGGCTATATATAATCTTCGGAAAAAAATATAGAAATAAACATAACACAAACCAGTCACAGACATCCATATCACAAAGGCGGAAAAAGATATGAATATATAACACATGAAAGTGTATATCATAGTAGTGGTCAGAAAGATCCACGATAATACAAAAGAATAGCAACATGTGCTACACAAAAGAATACATCTATGAGTCGATATCTCAAACGTATACAACAAAAACTACTAATCTAAGTAGTTTGCCAAAAGTCAGAGTAATAGATCCCTGGAGAGAAGTCAAGCAGAAGCACCTGTAACATCTCGGTCTGACCCGAGTATTATTTCATAAGAAAATAATAAACGGATTAGTCTAGCTATAAATATCAGATGACATGATATAGAATAAGAGATATGGCATAAACATATAATAACCATAATGGCATACTACTATAAGTATGTAAATGATAATCAACAAGAGATTAATCAATATCACAAGAATCTTCTCAAAGATCCAAATCCACAAAAAGGTAATGACACACGAATTCACCAATGCACAAAAATTGATAAAACATATCAATGAAAATCATGAAAATTGGTGAAGCACAAATTTCAGAAATCAACACACGAAATCCATAAATCATAAAAAGGGGGGAAGGCCTATCACACGAACGGGAGCATGAAAGCTCACCAACATATGTATCACACGAACGAGAAGCTATCTCATGGAAGCTAACCATTTAATTTTTCGAACACACGAATGGCCCGAAGACCTTTGAACACACGAACGGCCCGAAGACCATGGGGCGCTACCCCACATATGTGAGTAGAAACATCACACAAACGGGGTCTAGTCTCCCTCGCAGACAAAGAGACATCGCTCAATCGCTAGTCTAAATCACAAAAATGATCGTCAGACAAAGAGACATCGCTCAATCACTAGTCTAAATCACAAAAATGATCGTCATGATCATCAAGAAGTGTCAATTACACTAAGGTAGTAAATATATGAGTTTAGCTTCATGTCCCATAACCACTAGCTTAACTTAAATATTTACGAACAAACTGTAGATCTTCACTAGGAAATTGTCACAAAGGTTCAGTCGAACAAGTCCAAGAATTAACCGACGAAGTAAACGCAAGCATTTCATACCACCTGTTTTGCTAAGCCGTTAAATTAGATTTCTCATCCGAGTGAAGTAAAGGCTTGCATATACTAATAGATTGGAAAACGGTTTAGGAAAAAGAGCTTTGTAATAAAATCGAGTTGAAATCGTTTTGATGAAAGAGTTTTGATATTTACTACTAGTATTGAAACCTTTATATTTTTAAAGTGACAAGTCACAAAACGATTGTTGAACAAATCGAATCACAAAAATTCACATTCGAAGACGTGAAAAAAATCCAAGGAATTCAATTCCAAAACCATCAAAGTAGGAATGCCGGTGAGAACGAACATGGCCGAGCTAAAGTGATGCACGACCCAACATAGCCGAGCTAAAGAATGGAAGCAGGTCGAGCGACTTAAGGTGATGGCTGAGCATGCGACCTAACGGAATACAGGTCGAATGACCTAAGTAAAGCATGCCGAGCGACCTAGGTGAGCGACCTAACTCATGTGTGCGACCTATAATGTCCGAACGACCTAACTAGGCGAGCGACCTAAGGGGAAGACAGGTCGAGCGACCTAACTCATGGCCGAGCTAAGGAAAGGCGCGACCTAACTAGGTGCGACCTAATGCTAACAACTCGAAAATTTTGGGTTTTCCACCAATTCAATCCACACCAAAAGCATATGCACATATAATAGCGATAGGGATTCATACCCAACAATCATAGATAGTCATAGACAAGAATGTGAGATAAAAATCACACTTTTTCACGGAAATTGATGGAGATGAAGCTTGAAAGCAAAGCAAGAACAGTCCCAAGCTTGAATCAATGTCTTTACTTTGAATTTGGAGTTGAATGATGGATTTGGAAGAGAACTTGAGCTTGGAGTTTTAATTTCCCATTCCCTCCTCCATTGTTGATGAAGCTTCAAGTATTAGGAAATGAAGAATGAATTAATGAAGAGGAGAGGGGGTTGGGTTGAGTTAGTAAGCATTCAGCCCAAACCAAAGCCATAAGTGAAAAAGTGGCGAAAATTCCACTAACTCCAAACATATCAAAGTTTATACTCAAAAAGATCGCAAACGTCATTTTGAACTCAATGGAGGTGGTTTCGAGTCCTAATTTGACCGTATGCAAAAAGTATCTTTTTGGACTAAAATCCGACTGATAATAAAATATTTAAATAAAATATTTAAATATAAAATCGATAAATATGCGGGTTGTTACAGACTCCCCTCCTTAAAGAAATTGCATCCTCGCAATATATAAGATGGAAATAAAAAGTAACAACCATAAAAGCATATTAACACAAAAGAAATTTGAAATAAGAAGTTCACCTTAAACAGCATGAGAAAGTAAGTCTGGATGTGTACGCTCGATGAATTCTCTAGATTCCTAAGAGCAATCCTTAGGATTTGAGGACCATTGAACTTTAACAAGCGGAACATCTTTATTTCGAAGTCATTTGACCTCCGAAGCAATAATTCGAATAGGATGCTGCTCATAAGTTAAATTAGGCGAAACTTCAATCTCTTCCACAACACCAGGCTCAAGAATAGATTCGGAATCCCGAAGACATTTCCGTAATTAAGAAACGTGAAACACGTCATGCATGGCAGAAAACTGAGCCGGTAATGAAAGGCGATAAGCCATGGAACCAATACGTTCGGTGATAGGAAATGGCCCAATATATCGAGGCGCTAACTTTCCCGATCGACTGAAACATACAACACCCTTCATAGGGGAAACACGAATAAATACAAGATCTCCAACAGAAAATTCTAGTTTCCTTCTTCGATTATCGGCATAGGATTTTTGTCTACTCTGGGCTTCTTTCATCCTATGACGAATAAGTTCAATTTTTCTGTGGAATCTCGAATAAAATCTGGACCTAAGACCAGCTTCTCACTGGCCTCAAGCCAACAAGAAGGAGATCGGCATGGCCTTCCATAGAGTGCCTCGAAAGGTGCCATACCAATACTAGCTTGGAAGCTGTTATTATAGGAAAATTCAACAAGTGAAATATGATCTTCCCAACTTCCACCAAAGTCAAGGACACAAGCACGAAGAAGATCTTCAAGTGTTTGATTCACACGCTCAGTTTGTCCATCAGACTGGGGGTGATAAGCGGTGCTAAAATTAAGCTTCATTCCCAAAGCTTTTTGAAGACTCTTCCAGAATCCACTTGTAAACAATGGATCACGATCACTAACAATGGAAGTAGGGACTCCATGCAATTTAACAATTTCTTTGATAAAGAGTTTGGCCAGAAGAGGAACGGTTCGGTTCGACCGAACGGGAATAAAATGGGCGGATTTAGTAAGTCTATCAACGATCACCCATAAGCTATCATGACCCGAACGAGAACGGGGAAGGCCATCAATAAAATCCATGGAAATTTGATCCCACTTCCAAATTGGAATTTCCAACGGTTGCAATAACCCACCGGGCCTTTGATGTTCGGCCTTGACAAGTTGGCAAGTCATGCAACACTTAACAAAGTTAGCAATATCAAATTTCATTCCCTCCCAATAATAAAGTCACTTCATATCCGCGTACATTTTACTACTACCGGGATGAATGGAATATTTGGAACGGTGAGAATCTTCTAGAATATCTTTACGAAGATCACTAATATTTGGTACGATAAGTCTACCAAATTTTCGAATGCCGCCACGAGAATCAATATCAAAGTCTTTCAAACCTTCAATATCAACTTTATCCTCAATATTTTGGCCAAGAAGAGCCAATTCGAGATCTAGCCTTTGAGCTTCAAGAATGCGGTCCAAAAGAGAAGGATGAACCTCAAGGCTACATAAAACAAGAGATGAACATAAATCGGAAACACGATCTCGAATTTCACAAGTGGATAAAACCTCGAGATCATTCCATTCGGATATCATCATGGAAACAACCGCTTGTTGCTTGCGACTAAGTGCATGGGCAACTCGATTTCCCTTTCCGGGAGTATAAAGAATATCAAGATCATAAGATGCAAGAAATTCGAGCCAACGCTGTTGACGCAAATTAAGTTCCTTTTGAGAGAATAAATATTTTAAAGACTTATGATCAGTATAAAGTATAAATTTCTCTCCCAAAAGATAATGTCGCCAAATTCGAAGGGCGAAAACAATAGCCACGAGTTCTAAATCATGTATGGCATATCTAGTCTCAGCCGACTTCAATTGCCTAGAAGCATAAGCAATAACACGTTCTTTTTGCATAAGAACGGCACCCAAACCAACGCGACTAGCATCGGTATAAACAACAAAATCTTGATTCCCTTCGGGAATAACAAGAATAGGAGCATCAGAAAGGAGTTCTTTTAATTTCTGAAAAGAAGTTTCACATTTGTCCGACCAAATGTATTTAACACCTTTCTTTGTTAAGCCAGTAAGAGGCACGGCAATTTTAGAAAAGTCTTTTATGAAACGGCGGTAATAACCTGCCAATCCGAGAAAGCTACGGATTTTAGTCATGCTCTTCGGTCTCTTCCAATTTTGAATCGCTTCAATCTTTGAAGGATCCACTGATATTCCGAATTCGGAAATAATATGACCGAGAAACTTCACACTAGATTGCCAAAAGTGGCATTTAGAAAATTTTGCTTTTAACTGATTACTCCTAAGAGTTTCCAATACAATCCGAAGATGCTTTTCATGTTCCTCCTCGATTTTAGAATACACAAGAATATCATCAATAAAGATGAGAACAAACCGATCGAGGAAATCTTTGAAAACTCGATTCATAAGGTCAACGAAAAAAGCCGGAGCATTCGTTAAACCAAATGGCATAACTAGCCATTCATAAGATCCATAACGAGTACGGAACGAAGTCAAAGGAATACTATCCTCTGCAATACGAAGCTGATGAAAACCAGTAGCCAAGTCCAATTGTGAAAAGACTTTAGCACCACTAAGCTGATCGAATAGATCATCAATCCGAGGTAAAGGATATTTATTTTTAATAGTAAGATCATTAAGCTTGCGATAGTCAACGCAAAGCCTAAATGTACCGTCGGATTTCTTCTCGAAAATTGTTGAAGCTCCCCAAGGCGAGGAACTAGAGCGAATAAATTGCTTCGTCTCCAATTCGGATAATTGTTTGCGCATCTCTTCATTCTCCTTATTGGACATGCGATAAGGAGGACGAGTAATAGGTTGAGCTCCAGGTATAAGATTAATTTTGAACTCAATTGCTCGCTTAGGTGGTAATCCTAAAACGGGATCAAATATGTCGAAAAATTCATGAACGACGTGAATATGAGAAATGACATCTTCCTCATCATCATTATCATCATCACGAGGATTTAAAGAATATAAAGATGCAACCAAAGTGGAATCCGAATCTTTAATAATAATAGAAATCTACTTAACAGATAGTGGATTTCGAAGATAAATAGTCCGTTCAGGACATAGGATATGAGCTTCATAGCGGCTAAGCCAATCCATACCCAAAATCATTCCAAAGCCTAAATAACGCATGACATGCAAATCGGCTAGGAAATGAAAATCACACAAAATAATCTCCACATCCTTACAAAGCAAACTAAGAGTTACGGATCCACCAACCGGATTCGCAATTCTTAAAGAAGTCATTAAAGCAACAACACTTAAGGAAAAAGTATCGACAAGTTCCTTTGATATAAAAGAATGGGATACACCCGTATCAAAGAGAACTCTAACAGGTTGATTATGAAATATAATAATGCCATCAAGGACAGAATGAGACATACCTTGACCGCGAGATGTGTTGCCAGGGGCTTGAGCAACGTTTAACTTTCCCTCCTTCTTACTTGGAAGCTTAGGGCATAGATGCATATAATGATCCGGACTTTTACAATAGCGACAAGAACGGGGCTTTGAACACTTGTTCGCAAAATGGTCCCTAGAACCACAGTTGTAGCATTTCCCATCACTAGAGGAAAAATTCTTTGCAGTAGGAGTTGCTTGTTTCCCCTTCTTATTGGGATAAGGGCCTTTGGATTTGTTTGGCCTTTTTCTGTTGTTGAAGTTTGGTTTGGAACCCACCACTTCAACATCACTTTCCCTATCCGCCTCTTCAAGACGAAGAGCGATATCAATGAGTTGATCGAAAGAAACTTCTAATTTTAGAAGTAATGGCTTCTTGATATTCTTGTTTAAGCCATAGACGAATCTTTGGTTCTTCTTCAATGGGGTGTTGATGTATTCAACCCCATATTTAGACAGTGACTCGAAGGATGCGACATAATCTGTCATAGAGGATTCACCTTGAACAAGGTCTATAAAACGTCGAGCCAATGTCACTTTCTCTGCTTCTGGTACGAATTTTAATTCGAAGCGTTCCCGGAATTGCTCCCAGGTGAGATCCACTTCATTAATTTCAGAAATAAGAAGTTCGTACCAGTCCAATGCTCTTTCTTGGAGCATACTGGAGGCCACCTGAACACGGTGAAGATCGATAAGATTCATGCGAGAAAAGATTCGATCGCATGTTCTTAACCAAGCTTGGACCTCAATAATAGTTTCAGAACCTTTGAATGGTTTCCCACCCAAGTTGGTATAATCGTTGCACAAACGTGCAAATCCAGACTTAGGATGAGTAGGTTCCTGATTAGGACCAGCTGCTTGAGCATTCTTTACTAAATCAAGAAGCTGTTGAGCGGTCATAAAAACTCCATCCTAGGGAGTAACAGTAGATGGTCCGGCTCTGGGACGGCCTGGTCTAGACATTCTCTTCTTTAAGAAAGAGAGAAGAAGAAAAGTTATTCTCGAAATAAATATCAAGCAAATCTTGATAGATAAAACAAGGATACATAAAAGGAAATAGGATCAGTCGGTTCGAAGACTCGACTTAAATCTTAAGGCACGACTCCTAAGTTGGACTTAGGACGATGATCCTTGTTAAGTTATTCTACATTGTTCCGAAGTTTGGCTCTGATACCAAGCTGTGACGCCCCACCTCTATACCCACGCTAGCCAAGAACACTACGGAGTAATGCTGTCGACTAACACGGAGAATAAGGCTGTTGAGGAGCGACCATCCATGTAACTTCTTTGTGCGAGCACCGATATGTCAGATAGTATAGCATGCATTTCATTTAAGGAGGAAATCCGACATACCGATACAAACTCAAAGCTATCACACAGTGGCTATATATAATCTTCGGAATCAAATATAGAAATAAACATAACACAAACCAGTCACAAACATCCATATCACAAAGGCGGAAAAAGATATGAATATATAACACATGAAGTGTATATCAGAGTAGTGTTCAGAAAGATCCACGATAATACAAAAGAATAGCAACATGTGCTACACAAAAGAATACATCTATGAGTCGATATCTCAAATGTATACAACAAAAACTACTAATCTAAGTAGTTTTCCAAAAGTCAGAGTAATAGATCCCTAGAGAGAAGTCAAGCAGAAGCACCTGTAACATCTCGGTTTGACCCGAGTGTTATTTCATAAGAAAATAATTGTAACGACCCGCCTTTTTGGACAGTTTAAATCGACAAATCAAACACACATGCCGATTCCAAACCATTCAAAAGGGCGGATGGTTAATGGGGTAAATAAGAAAAGAAGAGAAAAGGGACAATAAACAATCACAGAATCTCGCAGCGGAAAGATAAAATATAATAATCAAATAAACAGTTCATGAAGCTGTTTAATATACTTTTGATTATCATTTACACATCATTTATCAGAGTTATACATATACAACAGAACAAATAAAATAATGCAGCAGACAGCATGATGCAAGGATAATAATAGTAATAGTATACCAAATCTTCGTCTTCGTCCTGCAGAATAGATCTTCAATAAGCTGAAAAACTCAGGACTGACCCGAGCGTAATGAAAAGACAAAACACTCGAGTCAGGACTAAAATATCCTTATGAAAGTTAAATCAATCGTAAATAAATATGGATGCAGTGGCGTCAGAGATGTTTACGGGGTTTGACATCTCCTATCCAGTGTCAACGTGAGTGCACTAACTTAAGAGATGTTACGGGATTTTCCATCTCTCAAGGATCCGTTAAACTATCTACTATGTAGTACAATACGCTATATACAATAATGTCTATCATAAAGTAAAATATCAAACTAGTGTTAAGCCATGGCCCATTCCACCCTTAACACATTTTTATTCCCAAGAGCATATACAAGACCGTAGTTTCCCCAAAACCGGAAGTCACCAGAGGGCAATCCATATACTAAAGGTACAAACCAAAATGTAGTGGTCGCGAATAGGATAATCAGTATGACAAGGTACATGAGGCGATACCAACTAGGATACTAGTAGTTGCGTGATCCGGACTGATGTTGGGCATAGCAGCTACTACCCCAACACCGCGAAACAACACTCCCATAATCGAGGGGTGCACCCAAATCGAATCACAAAAGTAATAGACATGGTAACGAAGGAGTGTGTCCGCTAGAGATGGCGATCCTCAATGGCCTGGCGCGGCTCCTGTTTTAGTCATGTCAGGGGTCATCCAATATCGTTCTCTTTCTTCAGTCAACGCGTTCATCAAACCATCCACTTCATTCTGGATCAACACTCCACGTATACTAGTTATTAAAGTGGTTTTCGGTATCGACAGAGAGTATGTCCATATCTGATCCCGGTCTCTTTAATAACTACGTATTATTACACCGGTGGCTCTTTTACATTTCAAAATCAATTCATAATTGATATCAAAATATCATATTCGCTTCAAAAATCAAATCCATTTCAAATATCATCATATCTATTCAAAATGTAAGATTCCATTTCAAAATCATTTTTCGCCTCAATATCTCATTTCGATTTCAAAATCATTTCGAATTTCAATTTAGGTTGCAACTTCATTTAACCCAATTCGTATTTAATTCAAGATTTAAACATAACATTTCACCTTATTGACCAGCTTGAAATTTTAGAAAATAGTTTTAAGTAGTTTAAATAATTAAAATAGTTAAATATACTTAAAATCTTTAAATGGATTTCAAATGGATAAATTTGTTTAAAATAATTTAAATTGGGTTAAGTAGATTTAAAATAGATCAAAATAGTTTAAGTATTTAAAGATGGTTTATACAACAGAGAAATTTGGAAACAAAATGAAACCGCTTCAAAACCAAACCATTTCAATTATAACTTCCCAATTCAAATCAATTTCAATTTCCATTCTACCGATTCAATTTCGATTTCAATCCAATCAATGTCAACTTGACTTCAAATTAATTCAATTCTACATTTACCTTCAATTAATTTAATTTCAATTTATATCGATTTGGAGCTTGATTTTCCAAAATATCAATTTATAACTCTTAACAAAATTATTCTTCAATATTCAAATTTAAATCCAAATTTCAAATATGATTCAATTGCAAGCTCAATTTCAAAATATCATTTTATATCACTTTTACTTAGTAATACTCAAAGCTCGAGATAATGTTCAATCTTTAAAACAAATAAATTTCCGAAATTCAATCATATCCCAATTTTAAATTTCAAAGTCTCAGCTTAATTTATTTAACAATTTCTTTGACCCAAAATTTATTTAACAATTTCTTTGACCCAAAATTTATTTCAACATTCCAAACTCAATTTGCGATAAATTCGATTTCTATACATTGATTTTATTTATAACTTTTAAATTAAAACATTTAAATAAATTTCAAACCAACTATTTTAAAAATTATTAAATTAACCAATCCGGTGTCCGTATATAGTTTACTATCCTATGGCCAAGTGATTAGTTATTTCAATTAAATGTCAGGGATGAATATAGATCACTTAAACCAAATCACAGTGTCATATGTATGCATAACAGGATATATATAAGCAAATAAACATCCAATCATTTAAATATCAACCAATAGCATCCATCGAAATAAATCATCCAATAGACAATACAATTCACGGCAATTTCATAGTTATCAAAATCAGGTAATTTAATTGCAATTAAATCCTAATTTCAATTTGACTGTCAATTTTAAAGTTTCAACGGTGAATTCAAATGACAATCTATATGACAATTAAATTTTTATCAAACAACGACAAATAAAATTCATATTACTTCATAATATCAAATTTAACTACCATAAAGATATTTAGTACTTTGTGAATGTTATAAAACACTCACCTTGAGTTTACGTTGCCAATCGTTCAAATTTTTGAATTAAATCAAGAACGTTCGATTTAACCAAAAAATTTAACGAGCTTGAAATAGTTCCAGATCTGCACTGCAGCATAGCTCTCGTCGCTGCGATTCCAACGTCGCCAGTTTCGTCCAAATTTGATGATGTATGGATGAGATATGAGTTTTACAAGATTGCATATATATTTTTATAATTTAAAACAAATTTCCCCTTTTTTTTTATACCCACAGAAAATCACAGCCATACACTTCACATCCTCAAATCCAGGCCGTGAGATTGCCTTCTCCTTCAAAACGCGATTACAGGAACGAACGAACCCAAACACGCAAAGAACCCCTCCATGCCGCGACCACCATCTTCGCCGTGACGTCGATCAGGCGGCTTCAAGTCGAAGCCCTTCGCACATGGCACCACCGCCTGGAACGCGGTTGAACTCGACTGCCCCATTTCAAGGAAAAACACGATCGAACGCGAGACACATACGAGCAGATTTCTCCCACTACGAAGCTCCGATGATGATCTCGACCGTTGGATAGATAGAGCTTGTCAAGCTCTTCGATTTTGCAGTTGGAAGATTTTGAAATCAATGAGTGGATTTGAAGATAATCGAAGGAGAATGAAAGAGAATATCGGCCATTGGAAGATAAGAAACGGCGGCCATGAGATAAGCTAGGGTTTCTCTGATACGAACGTGGATATATACGTATAGAATATTATTAAAATATTATTTTCCAAAATTCGAGCTTTTTCAAACGAACTCCAAACGAGACGTGCCGCCTGGCGTTCATAATGTTTTACCCACATTTCGAACACAATGGAATGTGTTTCGGTGGCTAATTTGATCGTCTGTGTGAGTTATGGAAATAAACGATCGATTTTAAATTAAATCGATTAAATGAATTTCTAAGCGTTTTCAGCTGCCACGGTCAAATGGCAACTCCGATCGCTACGAAATTTGAAATCCGATAATAATACACTATTACGGATCCAATGGAACTGGTTTCATCAAATTCCGAGACTGTGCCTCGGAAGGCTATTTTTACTCGTCGATTAAATCGACGACTTTTCAAAATTTACAGAATTTCTAAAAATTCCAATTTTAAAATCTTATTAACTCTATTATAATCCCAATATAACTTACATTCACTTTGGAAACCAATTTGAATCATATTAAGTCAAATTTCAGTTATTCACTCTATTTTCATATATTAAATTTCAATATCAATTTAATCATATTAAATTCAAAATTTAATTATTCAAACATTTGTAATACTAAATTTAAACAAATTTGATTATTCCTAATCGTTATCTTTTGAAATATTCAAAACGAACTTATAAAATTTAACCTTTAAAATGAATTCAAATTATAGGACAACCATTTCCATTAATCAGTTATTCAATTTCCGTTATTCAATTATTCAATAAATTCCAAATATTACATTTAAACAATTTTGATTATCCAATAATTCATTATCCTTTGAAATATTTGAAATTGAACTTATAAGATTCAACTTTTAAAACCAATTCACATCTTAGAACACTATCTCCATTTTACAGTTATTCAATTATTCAATAAGTTTTAAATATTTACTTTAAACAGTTTACCTGTTCAATATTCAATTATTTGATTTTTAATAGATTTTACTTATCAATCAATTACTCTATTATACCCAATGAATTCAACATTTATTATCTTATCCAACTATTGATTGCAAAGGCATTCACTAAGTAGCATTTATTTTTCAATACTTATTACTATTCAAATCTTCGAAACCAATCTATTAAAATTTGTATTTCTACCTAAATAATTCACAATTCTTATTCACTTATTTACATTTGTTTTTCCATATATTCCCTTATAACCAAGTTATAACATTTGAGTCAATTCAATTAGATTGGAACTCCATTCAATCTATTAATAATTACTTGGATAATTATTGTTGCAATTCATTCCAGTTATTATTATTCCAAATGAATTACAAATTTTTATTTTTTTCTAACATTAAATCACGAAATCTTATTAAATTAGCTATTTTAATTATCGAAAATTTACATGTCGTTACACTCTCCCCCACTCAAAACTTTTCGTCCCCGAAAAGGAAAAAGAAGGGAAAAGGAACTAAGTAAAGAATTCAACATTTGATATATTTTATTCAAAATAATCAACTAAAAAAAATAATGAAATTCCATTTATAAATCGTTACTACACTTCCACTAAGTTACTCCGAATGGCTTTCTAACTTTAAAAGTTAGTTATCAAAACAAGTTATAAAGTTTTAAAACTTGAAAAATTTTCTAACACCCGGATTTACGAAAATTTTTGGCAGAGTCTCCTTTGCGCGGCTCGATCGGTACAGCTACAAAACGCCTCTACGGGCCCCAAACCAACAAAAGAAAATCAAAAGCCAAGTGGCTCATCAAAAATCACCAAATCCAATGACAAAATAAACATGTACCTTATGTCGGGCAATCCAAATTTCCTTGATTTTAAATACCTACATCTTATTTACCAATGATAACCAATCATATAAATTTAAAAGAATCATTTTATGTTTGGCATCTTAAATTTCCAATATTAACTTTAATTAAGTCCGTAAGCCGTACATATATCATCCGTGAGCAAAATCAAATCTAATCGCTTATTCGATCACACAATTTCACTTCCAACTAGTATCGTTCCCACGACTCTCTAGTGCGGACTCAGATTTGGTTCCTTGATTGGAACTGTTACTCTCCTTGCATAGCTATATACTATGATAGAGAATTTCAGAATCAAATCAAAAATCCATATCCAGGGTTCGCCGTCGAGAATCGAGTGAAAAATCCTAACTTGGATCGATATAAATCATCTTGAAATTTTGTGCTCGAATTTGGATCAAATCGTTATGCGAATAAAATAATATACGTACAACTCACATATCACCTTTCAATGGATTTTCTATCCAATTTATCTATACTAAATTATTTTATTGACTTCTATTTTTATTTACAATTAATTATTCACAATCCATTATTCAGTTAGTGTATTCATTTCTCTACATAGCATATTCTTTAACATTATCTTTTCTTAAACATCATATCATAGAATTTTCTTACTCAAGTTCATTTTAAACATTCTATATAATTTAATTAAATTCAATTTCATTTTCCAATTGATTCTTAGCTATACGAAATTCCTTTGTTTACATTTATTTCATTTTCATCATTTCAGTTAATAATGTACTTCATTTTCATAATTTTAGTTCATAACAGATTTATTTGTGGAACATTTTATTAACCAACACTTTAGTTTATTAACCATCCTATAAAAGTCATATATAAGAAGTTGGACTCTATCTAAGTTTATAATTACCTCAAAAGCTACAAATTTCAATTTCACATTTTCTTTGCAAATTTATATTCAATTCTATAACAAATTTACAAAGATATTATTTAGTTCATTTGTCTGCTTCCTTAAATTCTACTTACTTATTCCATTTAGCCATTCATCATTTCATATTATACTTAAGTATATTACATTTTTATCACAACCAAATTTCCATTTATATATATATTTTAATTACTTTTAAGTTTTTCTTACTTGTATAATATCTCATTACATCTCTAAATCATTCTTTTAACTTTTTAACGTTTGGTAAGTCATATTATATATTATTAGAATGCAATGTGGTATTATACAAATTTAGAATTCATTTTACTAAATTAGAATGTTCACAATTTTTAACTTGTCTATATTTTCTTTACCTTTCAATACCTTTCAATTTTAAGAGTTACACTTCAACTCTAAAGTTTCTCAAAACATTTAGCTTAGAGTTCTTAATTCTCTTATTATATAAAATCTGATTATTCACATTTCATTCAAATATTTTGAAAAATATTAATTAACAGAACTTAGAAATTTAAATGCCCGGTTCATCTCAAATCATTTGAAATAAATATATGCATTTATATCTTATATATATCAAATCATACTCTTCGAGTTTAAACCAAAATGCATTTTTCAAAAAAAATTCGAAGCAAAGCAAAGCTTCGCATAAGTCTCCTACACTTTGAGACTCGAAAATGAACGTCGATAATGCTGCGCAGTCATCACCGAAATTATTTTCCAGCGATAGAAGAGAGGAGTACTAAATTCATTCCTTCTTTTAAAAAAAATTTCAAAATATTTCCATAAACATCTTTCAACTAATATCACTATATATTTTCCTCAAAGCTTTGAGAACCATTTTCAAAATCTCCGGGTCTTAAACTCAATATTTCTCAATTTAAATCTATCTTGATTTATAAGTCACATTTATAAATTATTCTTACAAAATTTTACTTTCTTAAAACATTCTATAAATTGTTTTATCATTATTTATTTTGTAATACCTTATTTATTAAAACAGAATATCCCATTTATGATGACCATCCATATTATCCTTTCTAACAACCAAACAAACTGGATGAATCATAATAATTTCTAAAAAATTATTTCTTTATATATAAAATATAATTAGGGAAAAATTATTTCATTTACCCAATTTCAAAATAATACTATGTCGAATTGTTCTATTCAAGTGTTTAGAGACCCCTATCAATGACGTTAATTACTCGTATTGACCAGAATCCATAAGCCACTCAACAAATCAACCAACACAATATAAAATAATTTTATGTCACTAACAAATACGCTCTTTCATACATACACTCAGCGACTCATCATAGGGTATTACTACCCTATTCATAAAGAGTCAGACCCCACAAAGCTAAGATTATCGCTAAACCAAAGCTCTGATACCAACTGTAACGACCCGCCTTTTTGGACAGTTTAAATCGACAAATCAAACGCACATGCCGATTCCAAACCATTCAAAAGGGCGGATGGTTAATGGGGTAAATAAGAAAAGAAGGGAAAAGGGACAATAAACAATCACAGAATCTCGCAGCGGAAAGATAAAATATAATAATCAAATAAACAGTTCATGAAGCTGTTTAATATACTTTTGATTATCATTTATACATCATTTATCAGAGTTATACATATACAACAGAACAAATAAAATAATACAGCAGACAGCATGATGCAAGGATAATAATAGTAATAGTATACCAAATCTTCGTCTTCGTCCTCCAGAATAGATCTTCAATAAGCTGAAAAACTCAGGACTGACCCGAGCGTAATGAAAAGACAAAACACTCGAGTCAGGACTAAAATATCCTTATGAAAGTTAAATCAATCGTAAATAAATATGGGTGCAGCGGCGTCAGAGATGTTTACGGGGTTTGACATCTCCTATCCAGTGTCAACGTGAGTGCACTAACTTAAGAGATGTTACGGGATTTTCCATCTCTTAAGGATCCGTTAAACTATCTACTATGTAGTACAATATGCTATATACAATAATGTCTATCATAAAGTAAAATATCAAACTAGTGTTAAGCCATGGCCCATTCCACCCTTAACACATTTTTATTCCCAAGAGCATATACAAGACCGTAGTTTCCCCAAAACCGGAAGTCACCAGAGGGCAATCCATATACTAAAGGTACAAACCAAAACATAGTGGTCGCGAATAGGATAATCAGTATGACAAGGTACATGAGGCGATACCAACTGGGATACTAGTAGTTGCATGATCCGGACTGATGTTGGGCATAGCAGCTACTACCCCAACACCGCGAAACAACACTCCCATAATCGAGGAGTGCACCCAAATCGAATCACAAAATTAATAGACATGGTAACGAAGGAGTGTGTCTGCTAGAGATGGCGATCCTCAATTGCCCGGCGCGGCTCCTGTTTTAGTCATTTCAGGGGTCATCCAATATCGTTCTCTTTCTTCAGTCAACGCGTTCATCAAACCATCCACTTCATTCTGGATCAACACTCCGCGTATACTAGTTATTAAAGTGGTTTTCGGTATCGACAGAGAGTATGTCCATATTCGATCCCGGTCTCTTTAATAACTACGTATTATTACACCGGTGGCTCTTTTACATTTCAAAATCAATTCATAATTGATATCAAAATATCATATTCGCTTCAAAAATCAAATCCATTTCAAATATCATCATATCTATTCAAAATGTAAGATTCCATTTCAAAATCATTTTTCGCCTCAATATCTCATTTCGATTTCAAAATCATTTCGAATTTCAATTTAGGTTGCAACTTCATTTAACCCAATTCGTATTTAATTCAAGATTTAAACATAACATTTCACCCTATTGACCAGCTTGAAATTTTAGAAAATAGTTTTAAGTAGTTTAAAAGTAGTTTAAATAATTAAAATAGTTAAATATACTTAAAATCTTTAAATGGATTTCAAATGGATAAATTTGTTTAAAATAATTTAAATTGGGTTAAGCAGATTTAAAATAGATCAAAATAGTTTAAGTATTTAAAGATGGTTTATACAACAGAGAAATTTGGAAACAAAATGAAACCGCTTCAAAACCAAACCATTTCAATTATAACTTCCCAATTCAAATCAATTTCAATTTCCATTATACCGATTCAATTTCGATTTCAATCCAATCAATGTCAACTTGACTTCAAATTAATTCAATTCTACATTTACCTTCAATTAATTTAATTTCAATTTATATCGATTTGGAGCTTGATTTTCCAAAATATCAATTTATAACTCTTATCAAAATTATTCTTCAATATTCAAATTTAAATCCAAATTTCAAATATGATTCAATTGTAAGCTCAATTTCAAAATATCATTTTATATCACTTTTACTTAGTAATACTCAAAGCTCGAGATAATATTCAATTTTTAAAACAAATAAATTTCCGAAATTCAATCATATCCCAATTTTAAATTTCAAAGTCTCAACTTAATTTATTTAACAATTTCTTTGACCAAAATTTATTTAACAATTTCTTTGACCAAAAATTTATTTCAACATTCCAAACTCAATTTGCGATAAATTCGATTTCTATACATTGATTTTATTTATAACTTTTAAATCAAAACATTTAAATAAATTTCAAACCAACTATTTTAAAAATTATTAAATTAACCAATCCGGTGTCCGTATATAGTTTACTATCCTATGGCCAAGTGATTAGTTATTTCAATTAAATGTCAGGGATGAATATATATCACTTAAACCAAATCACAGTGTCATATGTATGCATAACTAGATATATATAAGCAAATAAACATCCAATCATTTAAATATCAACCAATAGCATCCATCGAAATAAATCATCCAATAGACAATAAAATTCACGGCAATTTCATAGTTATCAAAATCAGGTAATTTAATTGCAATTAAATCCTAATTTCAATTTGACTGTCAATTTTAAAGTTTCAACGGTGAATTCAAATGACAATCTATATGACAATTAAATTTTTATCAAACAACGACAAATAAAATTCATATCACTTCATAATATCAAATTTAACTACCATAAAGATATTTAGTACTTTGTGAATGTTATAAAACACTCACCTTGAGTTTACGTTCCCAATCGTTCAAATTTTTGAATTTAAATCAAGAACGTTCGATTTAACCAAAAAATTTAACGAGCTCGAAATAGTTCCGGATCTGCACTGCAGCATAGCTCTCGTCGCTGAAATTCCAACGTCGCCAGTTTCGTCCAAATCTGATGACGTATGGATGAGATATGAGTTTTACAAGATTGCATATATATTTTTATAATTTAAAACAAATTTCCCCTTTTTTTTTATACCCACAGAAAATCACAGCCATACACTTCACATCCTCAAATCCAGGCCGTGAGATTGCCTTCTCCTTCAAAACGCGATTACAGGAACGAACGAACCCAAACACGCAAAGAACCCCTCCATGCCGCGACCACCATCTTCGCCGTGACGTCGATCAGGCGGCTTCAAGTCGAAGCCCTTCGCACATGGCACCACCGCCTGGAACGAGGTTGAACTCGGCTGCCCCATTGCAAGGAAAAACGTGATCGAACGCGAGACACACACGAGCAGATTTCTCCCACTACGAAGCTCCGATGATGATCTCGACCGTTGGATAGATAGAGCTTGTCAAGCTCTTCGATTTTGCAGTTGGAAGGTTTTGAAATCAATGAGTGGATTTGAAGATAATCGAAGGAGAATGAAAGAGAATATCGGCCATTGGAAGATAAGAAACGACAGCCACGAGATAAGCTAGGGTTTCTCTGATACGAACGTGGATATATACGTATAGAATATTATTAAAATATTATTTTCCAAAATTCGAGCTTTTTCAAACGAACTCCAAACGAGACGTGCCGCCCGGCGTTCGTAATGTTTTACCCGCATTCCGAACACAATGGAACGTGTTTCGGTGGCTAATTTGATCGTCTGTGTGAGTTATGGAAATAAACGATCGATTTTAAATTAAACCGATTAAATGAATTTCTAAGCGTTTTCAGCTGCCACGGTCAAATGGCAACTCCGATCGCTACGAAATTTTAAATCCGATAATAATACACTATTACGGATCCAATGGAACTGGTTTCGTCAAATTCCGAGACTGTGCCTCGGAAGGCTATTTTTACTCGTCGATTAAATCGACGACTTTTCAAAATTTACAGAATTTCTAAAAATTCCAATTTTAAAATCTTATTAACTCTATTATAATCCCAATATAACTTACATTCACTTTGGAAACCAATTTGAATCATATTAAGTCAAATTTCAGTTATTCACTCTATTTTCATATATTAAATTTCAATATCAATTTAATCATATTAAATTCAAAATTTAATTATTCAAACATTTGTAATATTAAATTTAAACAAATTTGATTATTCCTAATCGTTATCTTTTGAAATATTCAAAACGAACTTATAAAATTTAACCTTTAAAACGAATTCAAATTATAGGACAACCATTTCCATTAATCAGTTATTCAATTTCCGTTATTCAATTATTCAATAAATTCCAAATATTACATTTAAACAATTTTGATTATCCAATAATTCATTATCCTTTGAAATATTTGAAATTGAACTTATAAGATTCAACTTTTAAAACCAATTCACATCTTAGAACACTATCTCCATTTTACAATTATTCAATTATTCAATAAGTTTTAAATATTTACTTTAAACAGTTTACCTGTTCAATATTCAATTATTTGATTTTTAATAGATTTTACTTATCAATCAATTACTCTATTATACCCAATGAATTCAACATTTATTATCTTATCCAACTATTGATTGCAAAGGCATTCACTAAGTAGCATTTATTTTTCAATACTTATTACTATTCAAATCTTCGAAACCAATCTATTAAAATTTGTATTTCTACCTAAATAATTCACAATTCTTATTCACTTATTTACATTTGTTTTTCCATATATTCCCTTATAACCAAGTTATAACATTTGAGTCAATTCAATTAGATTGGAATTCCATTCAATCTATTAATAATTACTTGGATAATTATTGTTGCAATTCATTCCAGTTATTATTATTCCAAATGAATTACAAATTTTTTTATTTTTTTCTAACATTAAATCACGAAATCTTATTAAATTAGCTATTTTAATTATCGAAAATTTACAGGTCGTTACAATAATAAACGGATCAGTCTAGCTATAAATATCAGATGACATGATATAGAATAAGAGATATGGCATAAACATATAATAACCATAATGGCATACTACTATAAGTATGTAAATGATAATCAATAAGAGATTAATCAATATCACAAGAATCTTCTCAAAGATCCAAATCCACAAAAAGGTAATGACACATGAATTCACCAATGCACAAAAATTGATAAAACATATCAATGAAAATCACGAAAATTGGTGAAGCACAAATTCTAGAAATCAACACACGAAATCCAGAAATCATAAAAAGGGGGGAAGGCCTATCACACGAATGGGAGCATGAAAGCTCACCAACATATGTATCACACGAACGAGAAGCTATCTCATGGAAGCTAACCATTTAATTTTTCAAACACACGAATGGCCCGAAGACCTTTGTACACACGAACGACCTGAAGACCATGGGGCGCTACCCCATATATGTGAGTAGAAACATCACACAAATGGGGTCTAGTCTCCCTCGCAGACAAAGAGACATCGCTCAATTGCTAGTCTAAATCACAAAAATGATCGTCATGATCATCAAGAAGTGTCAATTACACTAAGCTAGTAAATATATGAGTTTAGCTTCATGTCCCATAACCACTAGCTTAACTTAAATATTTACGAACAAACTGTAGATCTTCACTAGGAAATTGTCACAAAAGGTTCAGTCGAACAAGTCCAAGAATTAACCGACGAAGTAAACGCAAGCGTTTCATACCACCTGTTTTGCTAAGCCGTTTAATTAGATTTCTCATTCGAGTGAAGTAAAGGCTTGCATATACTAATAGATTGGAAAACGGTTTAGGAAAAAGAGCTTTGTAATAAAATAGAGTTGAAATCGTTTTGATGAAAGAGTTTTGATATTTACTACTAGTATTGAAACCTTTATATTTTTAAAGTGACAAGTCACAAAACGATTGTTGAAACAAATCGAATCATAAAAATTCACATTCGAAGACGTGAAAAAAATCCAAGGAATTCAATTCCAAAACCATCAAAGTAGGAATGCCCGTGAGAACGAACATGGCCAAGCTAAAGTGATGCGCGACCTAACATAGCCGAGCTAAAGAATGGAAGCAGGTCGAGCGACTTAAGGTGATGGCTGAGCATGCGACCTAACGGAATACAGGTCGAACGACCTAAGTAAAGCATGCCGAGCGACCTAGGTGAGCGACCTAACTCATGTGTGCGACCTATAATGTCCGAACGACCTAACTAGGCGAGCGACCTAAGGGGAAGACAGGTCGAGCGACCTAACTCATGGCCGAGCTAAGGAAAGGCGCGACCTAACTGGGTGCGACCTAATGAAAGAACGAGCTATATGCAGAGCGACCTAGGGGCGATCGAGCCTTGCCGAGCGACCTAAGGCGGTGCGAGCTAGTGTGGAATGCTCCTTGCCGAGCGACCTAAGACAGTGCGAGCTAGTGTGGAACGCTCCTTGCCGAGCGACCTAAGGGGGTTACGAGCTAACAAGGCGCGACATATAGCAGGAGAAAGTTTTCAATGCCAAGCGACCTAGGGGGTACGACCTAACGCCGAGCGACCTACGACCTAAGTGCTAGCGACCTAGATGCGAACGGGTTAAATTTACAGGGCAACTTCTCCCCTCCCTGGCCGAACGACCTAAGTGCAGGAAAATGCTAACAACTCTAAAATTTTGGGTTTTCCACCAATTCAATCCACACCAAAAGCATATGCACATATAATAGCGATAGGGATTCATACCCAACAATCATAGATAGTCATAGACAAGAATATGAGATAAAAATCTCACCTTTTCACGGAAATTGATGGAGATGAAGCTTGAAAGCAAAGCAAGAACAGTCCCAAGCTTGAATCAATGTCTTTACTTTGAATTTGGAGTTGAATGATGGATTTGGAAGAGAACTTGAGCTTGGAGTTTTAATTTCCCATTCCCTCCTCCATTTTTTATGAAGCTTCAAGTATTAGGAAATGAAGAATGAATTAATGAAGAGGAGAGGGGGTTGGGCTGAGTTAGTAAGCATTCAGCCCAAACCAAAGCCATAAGTGAAAAAGTGGCGAAAATTCCACTAACTCCAAACATATCAAAGTTTATACTCAAAAAGATCGCAAACGTCATTTTGAACTCAATGGTGGTGGTTTCGAGTCCTAATTTGACCGTATGCAAAAAGTAGCTTTTCGGACTAAAATCTGACTGATAATAAAATATTTAAATATAAAATCGATAAATATGCGGGTTGTTACATATAGGTTATGATCTTTAAAGGAAATTTGGTGGTGGTAACTAAACGTGATTTTTAAAAATATTTTTAAGCTTAATTAACAAGTTATTCTACTAGATGAAGAGATTACAATGAAAATCTTATTCAAATTGGAAAATCGATCATCTTGATTTCATATTTGGATTATATAAGCTAAATCGTATTGAAAAATGGTGAATTTTGATAAGAATATCATGATTTTTAGATTCATAATTGTTGTCATTTCTCGAGTTGAACGGTGATTGCATTTCAATCGATTCATGGTGATCGGGATGAAGGTAGTCGTTATGCTCGACGCTGGAGGTAGCTCAAGGGTAGAGGTGCTCAGGGAAATTGGTCAGTAGATTTTTAATTCGTCGTGGTGGCACGACGATGTCGTAGTAGGGTTTAGATTACGATCTGGACGAGGACAAACTCGTGGCGATTTCGGCGTCGAGGTCGAATCGAGTTGGACCGGTGTAAGGGGATTAGGAAGGTGGAAGTGCGGCGAGTCTCCAGGCATGAGCACAAGGGCTCTGGTGGTCAGAGGCGACGGTTTGAGGTGGAGATAGCAGTTGGGGTTTTTTCCTAGTATCGGCATGTCTGCTCGATTTCAATTCTTGAGTCGTGATGAAGTTCTGGGTGTTCGGACACTTTGAGGAAGTGGTCGCTGACATGTGGGGAGTTTCGGTGATGATCGGAGAGGCCTTGATCACCGGTGCACGTGCACGGCAAGGCTGGAGTGTCAGTGGGTTTGGGTAGTGGTGTGACTCGAAGAATACTCGGGGAGGAAGCATTGTGGCTCGAGTTAGGCTTCGAGACTTTCGCGTGTGTGTTTTGTTTCCAGATTTTAAGTTAAAACTAAATCTAGGTTAAAAAAAACGAGTCTGGGCTCGAGTATGAACCGGGTTGGACTCGAGTAATATTTATAACAGTTTTAAAAAGTTTTAAATAAACTAAGTTTTAAAATTTAAAATAAATCAAGTTTAAACTATTTCTTAAATCAATATTCTTTGTATAATAAAATTTTTTATTAAATATTTGGTTTAAGAAAAGTGGTATGATTTATTTAACTTAAATTTATTAAGTTAATTATTAAGTTTATTTTAAACTTAAATTTAGTGTGTAATTAAGTAGTTAATTATAAGGGTAAAATGTTTTTAATTTATATGTTGATGATAATTATTTCCAAGATTTATTAAATAAGACCTTAATGATGATTAAGTAATTAATCAAGAAAAAGGTTTATCTTAAAGTTAATTAAGGTCTTGGATAATTAATGAGTAATTAAATTTATGAAGTAATTAAAGAGGAATTAATTTATTAATGATTTAAGGATTAATTAGTAATTAAGGGTTATAATTAATTAATTAGAGATTAATTAATTGGTAATTTGGGATTAATTAATGTAAGTAATAGAGATTAATTACTTAAATAATAATTACTTAATATAAGTAATTAAAGGATTAATTTGTTAAGGGTTAATTTTTTTAATTAGCAATTAAAGGTTAAATTAATTAATAATTAAAGGTTAATTAATTGAGGATAATTAACTAATGGGATAATTACTTCATGAAAGTAATTATGGATAATTAAATTAGATTAATAATTAAAGAATGATTAATTAATGGTTGTAATTAATTAATGTTAAGTAAACAGGATTTAAAAGCAAATAAATTAATTAGAAATGGTACAATTAATTTATCTTGCTTATAGATGATAAAGATATATTGAATGACTTAGATTATTTGATATCCCAGATATGTGATTTGTGATGCTTTGTGATATAAGATACTTTGGTTAAACTGTGATATTGTGGGTTATCTATCTGAGATAAATTGTTGTGTGAATATGAAATTTTGAATATAAATTGTATTGTTATACTTAAACATTTGGCTTGAAGAATAACATTGGATTCGAAGGGACCGGGGTTGGGTATCAGTAAATACCCGAAACCACTTCGATTTGTAATCTACAGTAATTCTTTATAGATTTGATATGTGAAATCAATAGGCTGGAGTGGAATAATTAAGTAACATGGTCATTTAAACTGAGAAACAGTTCTTGGATATTATTTTGCAATAAGCGATTGACTTAAACAAGTTAAGAACTCGTAGGAAGGCACGAGTTACCCTGGTATTCAAATATGTTTACAACTTAGTATTTCAAATTATATAGGTTTACTCACGCTGGTTTCCAGCCTGACCCGGGTGTTACTTTATTGTAATGCTCGGGTCAGACCGAGTATTACAGATTTTCAGGTAAGATCGTTCTGGAGCTCAGGTGGCGAGCTGGATGACAGAATCGTATGGAGTATATTTCGCTGTATATTGGAGTTATATCGTTGTTGTCTGGGACAAGTTAATTATAACTGTCCAGTTTATTGTGTGTGGTTGTAACTCTGATGTATTGAATGTAAATTAGCAGATACAGCTTTCCTTTGTATAAATGCTATTAATTGATATTATATTTTGATCCGCTGCGAATGTGAGATTCTGTGATTTTTTTTTCTATCTCTTCTTCTACCTCTTTTCTTCTAACTCTAACAATCTGGAATTTCCGGCAATCGATTGTTCGGCATTTCTACAGTGGACGTATTAGTGTCGAATTTTCGGGGTCGAAATTTCGGGTTGTTACATTTGGTATCAAAGCAGAAGGTTAAGCGAGAACCTTGGCTCTGGGGGTTTACTCATTAAGGATAGGGTCAGTGGTACCCTAGAATGAGTTGAGTTTGTATATATATATATGAGAGCGTATTTGTTATTTTCTTATATAAAGATTTTAAAACGGTTTTTAAAATGATTTTTATATAAGTTTATATTTTGATATATAAAGCAATATTTTTTTTAATTATATATATATTAAGAAAATTGGTTGTTAGTTATTGAAATTGAATAAGAAATTAAGTGGTATATATATATATCCAAATAGGGATTGGGTAATATGAACTAAATAAACAATGATAAAACAAAATGAAATGTTTTAAGAGAAGTAAACTTTTAGATAAGTATAACTTGTAAATTAGAATGGATTTAAATAGTGAAGTTTTGAATTCTAAGTCTAGAAACATTTGAAATTATTTTCAGAATGTTAAAAGAAATAATAAATAATATTATTCAGAATATTTTTGAATGTGATCTTATTTTAAAATAAGAGTTGTTTGAAAATTTTAAAGGAATTTGTTTTGAATAAAAACCAAGGGTGGTTTAAAAATATGACCTGGTGGGCTAAGAAATAAATATGTATATATGTATGGATATACATAATATCAAAAATGAATTAGAATAAACTCTAAGGTGTTGAGTTTTGATTTTCCTTGGAGTGTGATCTAAAAACCAAAAGTGAAACAAGTTTTTGAACTTATAAGTAAGAAAAATATTGATAGAAAATTGAAATTTGAAGTGGGAATTCAAATTTGAGTAAGATTAACGGGATTAAATTGAGATTTAACTTAAGGAAGTTAAATAGGTTGGTCTTGAAAGGGAGTTATATAAGATCTCAAAGCGGGTTTGAGTTCTGGGAATGTGTGATGAACGCTATTGATGGATGTTTTATATAAATTGAATGTTTATTTATTTTTTTCACATCCTGCTATCATCCTGTTGTTATTTTTAATCTATGAAACTGTGAATTGGAATGTTTAAAATGAATTAAGAAATGGATTGAAATGATATACACCCATGGCAGATATAAATGGAAATGAATCTTTAATTTGCAATTATTTAAATAATTTTGATTTTAAGAAATTAAGATGAAAATAAAATCACTTTGAACTTAAAATTTAAATTGTTTAAAAAGAGATTTGAACTCTTACTTGAAACTTGAAATAGTAATTTAAATGAATATTTGAAATTTGGATTCAGAATTAAATTTGTTTTAAAAATTTAGGTTGTTAAATTAAAAGAAAAGGTTAATTTGATTTAAGGAATTAAATCAACATTTGAAAATTTAACTCGAATTTATATAATTCGAGATGGTTTAAAGTGAGATTGAATTTGGAATTTGTTCAAATTGAAATTTGATTTGAATAATTTGGAATTGTGATTGAAGTTGAATAAGTTTAAGTTCAAATGGGAATTGATTTGAATTTGGAAAAGGAATTGAAGTCAATTCAAATTGAATTGAAATTGAATCAATTTAAAGGGAAGTGGAATTATGTGATCGAGTGAGCGATCGGATTTGATATTGCGTACGGATGGTATATGTACATCGTACGTTCTTGAATGAAATGGGTATTTTGAAAAGAAATGTAAAAATGATTTTTGAAATGAAGAAGTATATTTTGAAAAATATATGATTAATAAAAGTGGAAGTTGGATATTTCTATGATTGAAATTCACTTTTCAAAGAGTAAGTAAGGTGGTAAATAACTTTATAAGAGTAATCAAACTTGAATATTTGGTTTGACAGAATAAAGTTAAATATATTTTTGTTATATATGATAAACTCCCCTTGTTGAATCTATAGCCAGAAGAAAGGGTTTCTGAAAGTATTTGAAGTATAAAAAGGGAATTTATACGTGTATGGAATGATCCAAAGATTTTCAAGGTTATATATATTTTTATATATAAAGGATCTTATGAGAATGATTTTGAGAAAAGGTTTTTGGAACCTATGGATTTTGAAAGGCTTTTGATTTTTGGGAAAAATCAATTTTGGAAAATTTGGAAAGCCTAGTTTGAGAATGATCGATTTTGGGATAATCGATTTTGTATAAAGGAGATTTATATGTGATTCATACAAAGGGTATGATTTGGGAGATACTATATGTTTATAGTATAAAATGTTTTGAGAATGGCTTTGGGGAAAAAGGCGCTTCCATGAGATGAACTTCTTAGGAGTGCCACGGGGTGGTACTGCCTTTAGCCCTAAGGGGGGTTCTAAAGTTGATCCCGTGAGGAAGTTCGGACAAACTGAAGTTCCTGAGGATTATGTGGTAGCGAAAGTCGAGGGCGTTGATGTCTACAGAGGCATTGGGGTTATGCTGTGATGACAGTGTAACTTGATGTCACTGCGATCTACTGTGGACCATAGTGAAAATCGTGTGGAGGTGAGTGTCAACGGTCTACGATTGATTTTGCCGTGATGGCAACGTAACATCGGTAGACTGCGATCTATGGTAGGAGTGGAGAAGTTTCATTTGGCAGCGAAATTCGAGGGCGCTTATGCCTATAGTTACATGGGTTTTTGTCGTGATGGCAATGTAACCCCGGGTATAGCTGCGATCTGTAGCGGGTTCCATGGTGTAATCGAGGGGCGCGAAGGCCTATAGTTATCTATGGTTTTGTCGAGATGGCGACGCAATCATCGGGTTAATTGCGACTATGGAGGGGGTGATGATTTCCAGAGCATTCTCACCAAAGATGTTTCCTCTATTTTCAAAAATGTTTTCTATATTTTCCACAAAATATTTTCCAAATATTTTCACTGGATGTTGAAAACGGGTTTACCAAGTACTTATAGATTTTCAGTCCTATGCCTGATCAACGTATGACCGAATTTCTGTGAGAACGAGGATGGACTTGTGAAGATATCGAGTTATAAAAGTATTTTTGTAAAAATTATTTTGGTAATATTATATAGATTTTAAAGTGTTTTAATTTTTTTAAATAAAAAGAGTTTTTAGTTAAAATGTTCAAAGAGTAATTTATCTGAAAATAAGTATTGAAAAAATTATGGCTTCGTTCCTTTTCGAGGACGAAAAGATTTAAAGGGAGGAGGAATGTGATAACCCGGATTTTTGGAAATCTGTTAACCGGTAATTAACTAGATTAAGATACCGATTGGTAAGTTGAACAAATAAAATTTTGATAAATATATATATATATATATATATATCTGGATATAAGTATTAATCTAATAATCTTCTTATATTATTTAATCTACAAAACTTATCATTTTAAACAAATAAAACATGCTATCTATTTTCTACTATTCATATGTAAATTTTGAACAAAACTACGATTTAAATTCAAAATGTTTATCTTAAAAATAAATTGGATTCAAAACTCTACATTTAAAACTAAGTGTATATATAGTTATTAATTAATGTATAATTAGATTTTATATCATTTTCTTTAAAAATATATAAATATAGGTAAAAAGAAAGGTATTAATAGAAATATAAAAAAACATATAAAATACATTAAATTTTAACAAGTGTAAGCTAAGTTTAACTTGCAAATTTACAAGTGTCATATTTGATTTCATTCTCTTTATTTTTAAAAATAATAAAACAAGGCTTTATATACATCTATACTCATATTCTTTCATTTCTACTTTCATCTTTCACTTTTCTAAAAACTGAACCAGAGAAGAAAAGTATAAAACTAAAACCAAACAACTCTTTCTTTCAAAACTGAAGTAAAGATCAAGTTGCAGATTCAAATTCAGCTAAAATTAAATTTTATCCAAATTCAACAAAGATCAACCTGAAGTAAGCTAGCAGCTTCCAGTTTTCAAACTTCAAACCCCTGGTTCTCTGATTCCTCTGTTCAAACATTACAAGGTGAGTAAACTAACATTTTAAGGTTTAAATCTGTTTAGCTTTGATTGCATGTGATAAAAACTTAAAGTATGTTGTGGAAAAGTGTTTGCATGAATATAAATTTGCCTGCATGTATATAAAAATGAAACTGATTGAGTATGTATGTCTGTATATATATGTGTGTCTCTGTTCTTATATCAACAGACTAAAAATTTGTTCAAAAATCAATTTCTTCCTTTTCAATCTCCTATAGGTTATGATCTTTAAAGGAAATTTGGTGGTGGTAACTAAACGTGATTTTTAAAAATATTTTTAAGCTTAATTAACAAGTTATTTTACTAGATGAAGAGATTACAGTGAAAATCTTATTCAAATTGGAAAATCGATCATCTTGATTTCATATTTGGATTATATAAGCTAAATCGTATTGAAAATTGGTGAATTTTGATAAGCATATCATGATTTTTAGATTCATAATTGTTGTGATTTCTTGAATTGAACGGTGATTGCATTTCAGTTGATTCATGGTGATCGGGAAGAAGATGGTCGTTGTGCTCGATGCTGGAGGTAGCTCAAGGGTAGAGGTGCACAGGGAAATTGGTCAGTAGATTTTTAATTCATCGTGGTGGCGCGGCGATGTCGTAGTAGGGTTTAGATTACGATCTGGACGAGGACAAACTCATGGGGATTTCGGCTTCGAGGTCGAATCGAGTTGGACCGGTGTAAGGGGATTGGGAAGGTGGAAGTGCGGCGAGTCTCCAGGTGTGAGCACGGGGGCTCTGGTGGTCAGAGGCGACGGTTCGAGGTGGAGATAGCAGTTGGGGTTTTTTCCTGGTATCGGCATATCTGCTCGATTTTGATTCTTGAGTCGTGATGAAGTTCTGGGTGTTCGGACACTTTGAGGAAGTGGTCGACGACATGTGGGGAGTATCGACGATGATCGGAGAGGCCTCGATCACTGGTGCACGTGCACGGTGAGGCTGGAGTGTCAGTGGGTTTGGGTAGTGGTGTGACTCGAAGAATACTCGGGGAGGAAGCGTTGTGGCTCGAGTTGGGCTTCGAGACTTTCGCGTGTGTGTTTTGTTTCCAGATTTTAAGTTAAAACTAAATCTAGGTTAAGAAAAAAAGGGTCTGGGCTAGAGTATGAACCGGGTTGGACTCGAGTAATATTTATAACAGTTTTAAAAAGTTTTAAAATTTAAAATAAATCAAGTTTAAACTATTTCTTAAATCAATATTCTTTGTATAATAAATGTTTTTATTAAATATTTGGTTTAAGAAAAGTGGTATGATTTATTTAACTTAAATTTATTAAGTTTATTTTAAACTTAAATTTAGTGTGTAATTAAGTAGTTAATTATAAGGGTAAAATGTTTTTAATTTATATGTTGATGATAATTATTTCCAAGATTTATTAAATAAGATCTTAATGATGATTAAGTAATTAATCAAGAAAAGGTTTATCTTAAAGTTAATTAAGGTCTTGGATAATTAATGAGTAATTAAATTTATGAAGTAATTAAAGAGGAATTAATTTATTAATGATTTAAGGGTTAATTAATAATTAAGGGTTATAATTAATTAATTAGAGATTAATTAATTGGTAATTTGGGATTAATTAATGTAAGTAATTAGAGATTAATTACTTAAATGATAATTACTTAATATAAGTAATTAAAGGATTAATTTGTTAAGGGTTAATTTTTTTAATTAGCAATTAAAGGTTAAATTAATTAATAATTAAAGGTTAATTAATTGAGGATAATTAACTAATGGGATAATTACTTCATGAAAGTAATTATGGATAATTAAATTAGATTAATAATTAAAGAATGATTAATTAATGGTTGTAATTAATTAATGTTAAGTAAACTTGATTTAAAAGCAATTAAATTAATTAGAAATGGTACAATTAATTTATCTTGCTTATAGATGATAAAGATATATTGAATAACTTAGATTATTTGATATCTGTAACAACCCGCAAATTCGTACCAATTAATTATCGCCATTAGGTGATTAAATCGTTCGTAAATTTTTATTGAAATTAAAAATCAATTTGAAATTCTTTTATAAACATGGTTAAAAGTATTTGGGCTTTAAATAAATATACCTTTTTATTTTATAGTAGCCCATTTGTTTTGATGAAGAGAGGATACCAGTACCATTCTTTATCTGGCAATCATTCTAACCCGATCCCCCTTTTCACTTTCTCATTCATTAAAACCCTAAAAGAAAAAACATTCGAATGAAAAATGGCGGCCTCGCGACAAAATTAGGGCTTTGGCAGCTTCGTTCTTCTTTCTCGAATTAAGGCTTTGGCTCTGGTTTACGCTCGTTCTCTGACGGTCGATTCTCTGGGTTGCTTGCGCTCGTTCGCTGTTGCTCGATTCTCTGATCGCCTCGACCTCGTCTCGGAGCAGCTCGTCTCCGCTACGTTAATAAGGTGAGTGAATCGTCCCTCACTCACATCTAATTCAGCTTAATAATATGCTTGCATTTGATTTGGTTTCGGTTTTGATAATTTCTCTGATGTCGTTGTTCATGATATCTCTGATTTTAACAAGTTTGAAATTTTTGGACATTCTATACTCTCGGCATTGATTTTGGCATTATCTTGAGTTGAGATTTCTGCTTCATGAATTTTAGAGGGCTTCGGCCTTCACTTGATTGTTTGTGACGTTGAATTGCTCCACTTGCGACCCTGTTCGATTTTCTACTGATTCATGACTCTGGCCAATTTGTTTTGTTCATCCCTGATAGCATTTTCGATCTTGTCCCTGTGCATTATTATGCCTTACACCTGGATTTGTTCGTCTAGTCTTTGAGGCTACTCCCTTGTTCAGTGATTACTCATGTACACTGATATTAATTATGTTGTATTTGCATATTTGTCCCACTGTGTTGCTTGGGGTCGGTCAGTGGTTCAAGTGTTTGAAGGTGCACTTGTTTATTTGGTATGTTCGAACTGTTGCATTTGGTTCACTCTGTAATTTCGACTTGTCTTGTTTTCCACTCGAACGCGGGTGAACTGATGTGTAGTCCCGTTGGCACTTTCTTGTTACTGTCTTTAGCTGTCCTCGCATTCACTTTAAATATGTTGATACTGGGTAGCTTATTCTTGCACACTGCACTTGCCTATATTGCACATTAGAATGCCCAGACTACTTCATTGTCATTTTTTTACGGTTAATTTTATATGCCCAGACCGTGATTTAGAGGCTTGCATATGATAGAGTGCATATGTAGTTTCTTCTTGAGCATTATGTCATATTTTCATACCTAAGTTCACTGTCCACATGAGTTGTTACTACTGTGGTCTTGATGTATGTTTGTCTGCATGCCCTGCTAGTCGACTTGCATGTTACTTTGACTCGTTTCATTTGGAGTCGTGTTGTTACCTGCCTTGGTTGGTCTGCATCCATATATGTCTGAAGTTTGGTTTGGTATTTCTTCGAGTCGTTATGTATTGTGCAGTGGTTGGAATTTTTGCAGTGTTCATGCTAGGTACCCTGGCTTAAACCACACTTTGACTCACTGTCTATTGTTGCCATAGCTTGATCCATTGTTTTTGACCTGATGCTAAACTTTGACATTTTTTGGCATTGGATTCACTTGTGTACTTTGACTCTGCCCTGTCTGCGTTTGTGATATTTGTTCATCTGATTACTGTTCTGGTCATTTGTGACTGTTCATTTGTTCATGTTTGATCTTGACCTCCTCACCTGACTTTAGATCTTTACTGAAACAGTTTGTACATGTTTATTCTCGAGTTGTCCATCTCAGTTGAACTGCACTTGGTTCTGCTTCATGATGTACTCGAATTCGTCTTTATTACTGTATATGCTTGAACTGTTGATGACTTTTCTGCAGTTTAGTTGCAGCCTGCCTTTCTCTTTATACCTGTTTGCCACTGCAGTTTCATTGTGGTGGTGACTTTATATTCGGTGGTGGCGAGGCAGTGCACGCGTGCGTGCACTGCAGCCACCCAGAATTGACAGTTTTGAATTGATATTTTTCTTTGCGTCGTGACGCATTGATCTTTTATGCCGTTTTGGCGAGGCCGTACATGCGTGCGTATACGGCAGCCAGTCAAAACTTTGATGGTTTTAAAGTGACAATTTCGATTGTTTTGAATTGATTTAGTCGATTTGATAAATTGTTTATTTACCTCTGTTGATGATTTAAATCTGCTGATTCATTGTTTAACACTGTTTAGTGTTATATCTGTCGTTATCCGATTCTCTTATCGAGAGGTTGGATATACGAGATTTCTGTGACTGTCGTCCATTTGATATTTGATTATTATTGCTTCCGTGCATTAATAACTGAGTTTGAATTAGACTGACCCGGGTATTATTTTCTTTTGAATTTAATACTCGGGTCAGACCGAGTATTTACAGGTTGTAGATTTTTAGCTTTGGGTTGCTGCTAGAGCTATGAAGACTTTTTATATCATTTGAAGTGGTCTTCGTCTTGTTGTAGTAGTCAGTGTGTCTGTTTTAAGATGATAATGTATTCATGTATATTAGTCGATAATGTACTTGTATATATAACTTCTTGAGTCGACAGTTGTAGTTATACCATTTGTATTATGTCAAATGTATTGTAACTGATATCAGTTATTATATATATGAGACTTTTCGTTCCATCTGTATTCCGCATTTATGTTATCTGTGTTATTTTTATATCTATTGTCCTAAAATATTATAGCCACTGTGTAGTAGCTTTGAGTTTGCATCGGTATGTCGGATTTCCTCCTGAAATAAAAATGCATGTTACTCTATCTGACATATCGGTGCTCGCACAAAGCAATTACACGGATGGTCGCTCCTCAACAGCCTTATTCTCCGTGCTAGTTGACAGCACTACTCCGTAGTGTTCTTGGCTAGCGAGGGTATAGAGGTGGGGCGTCACAGCTTGGTATCAGAGCCTGGGGTTTAGGACAATTATAAAACATAACTTAGATGGAGCATGTGTTACAACTATTTGTCGATGTTTTATCTCTCATCTTTACATATGATTATTTTTGACTGTTAGGTATGAATTCCTAACGCTTATTCTTGTGTTTTTGGATTTGAATTGATTTAGCCGATGTTGATTTTGTTCGAATCTCAGCAATTTTGAACTTGATATTTTGTGTTTTCCTCGGCTTGAATTCCATTTGACTTCGGTCACTTTGCTTTTGAGAAATTGCTGATTTCTTGATTTCCAAGACTCTGATTTTGTTTGCCGTTGGATTCTTTGATGATGATATTGATTCATTTTGTGTTCGACAGTGACTTGATTCTTACTTTTGTTGAAGTCATTTATGCATTTCTGCTCGTTTTGCTTTGTTTTTCCAATTGATAATTGATTCTTCTTTTCTAATTAGTTGTTATCACCTTTGTCGATTTTGATAACTTCTATTTCTGGAATTTTTGGGTATTCCTACTTTGATGAATTTGGAATCGTATTCTTTGGATTTTATTCACGTCTTCGAATGTGAAATTTTAGTGAATTGACTTGGTTTCCAAATTTAATCGATTCTTGATTATTTCCCCGATTTGTTGCTATCATTGATTAGCAACTTTGATGACATTTTCTTCGGGATTTTTGTGAACATACTTTCTGATGGATTCAATATTGATTTCTTTGGATTCTATTCACATCTTTGTATGTGAATTCTTGTGATTGATTGTTTCTACAATCATTTTTGTGATTTGTCACTTTAAAAATATAAAGGTTTTCTATACTAGTAGTAAATATTAAAATCCTTTTTCTCCAAACGATTTCAAAACTATTTTACTACCAAGCTCTTTTTCTTAAACCGTTTTCCAATCTATTAGTATATACAAGCCTTTATTTCACTCGTATGAGAAATTGAATTAAACGGCCTAGTAAAACAAGTGGTATGAAACGCTTGCGTTTACTTCGTCGGTTAACTCCTGGACTTGTTCGATTGAACCTTTTGTGACAATTTTCTAGTGTAGATTTACAGTTTGTTTGTAAATATTTAAGTTAAGCAAGTGGTTATGGGACATGAAGCTAAACTTTTATATTTACTAGCTTAGTGTAATTGACACTTCTCGTTCATCATGACGATCATTTTATGATTTAGACTAGCAATTGTGCGATGTCTCTTTGTTTGCAAGGTTAGTCTAGACCGCAGTAGTGTGATTCCGACTCACACATATCTCTTTGTTTGCAAGGTTAGACTAGACCGCAGTAGTGTGATTCCGACTCACACATATCTCTTTGTTTGCAAGGTTAGTCTAGACCGCAGTAGTGTGATTCCGACTCACACATATCTCTTTGTTTGCAAGGTTAGACTAGACCGCAGTAGTGTGATTCCGACTCACACATATCTCTTTGTTTGCAAGGTTAGTCTAGACCGCAGCAGTGTGATTCCGACTCACACATATCTCTTTGTTTGCAAGGTTAGACTAGACCGCAGTAGTGTGATTCCGACTCACACATATCTCTTTGTCCGCAAGGTTAGTCTAGACCGCAGTAGTGTGATTCCGACTCACACATATCTTTTTGTTTGCAAGGCTAGTCTAGACCGCAGTAGTGTGATTCCGACTCACACATATCTTTTTGGTTTGCAAGGTTAGACTAGACCGCAGTGGTGTGATTCCGACTCACACATATCTCTTTGTCCGCAAGGTTAGTCTAGACCGCAGTAGTGTGATTCCGACTCACACATATCTTTTTGTTTGCAAGGTTAGACTAGACACCACTTGTGTGATTCCATTCACACATACCTTTTTGCTTTTTGGTTAGTCTAGACCTTAATTTGTGTGATTCCACTCACACATATCTTTTTGTTTGTGAGGTTAGACTAGACACCATTTGTGTGATTCCATTCACACATACCTTTTTGCTTTTTGGTTAGTCTAGACCTTAATTTGTGTGATTCCACTCACACATATCTTTTTCTCTGCGAGGTTAGCCTAGACCTCAATCTGTGTGATTCCGACTCACACATGTGGGATAGCGACCCACAGTCTTTGGACCATTCCTGTGTGAAAATTTAATGGATGGCTTCCATGAGATAGCGTCTCGTCTTGTGATACCGGTGTTTTGGAGTTTTCATGCTCCCATTTTGTGATAGGCCTTCCCCTTTTCCTTTTTATGATTTAGACTAGCAAATGTGCGATGTCTCTTTCTCTGCGAGGTTAGCCTAGACCTCAATCTGTGTGATTCCGACTCACACGTGTGGGATAGCGACCCACGGTCTTCGGACCATTCCTGTGTGAAACTTTAATGGTTAGCCACCATGAGATAGCGTCTCGTCTTGTGATACCGGTGTTTTGGAGTTTTCATACTCCCGTTTTTATGCTAGGCCTTTCCCCCCTTCTGGTGTTTTCTGGATTTCTTGTGATGATTTCTGGAATTTTGTGCTTCACCAATTTTCGTGATTTCTATTGATATGTTTATCAATTTTTGTGCATCGGTGAATTCATGTGATATTGACTTGTTATGAATACAAGTTTAGGGTATGATATTCCTTTCTATCTTTGAGAAGATTCTTGTGACATTTTTTATGAATAAAAATTCATTTGGTATTATATTTCGATGCCAGTTATTTTGACGAGATTTTGACGTGTTAACTTCAGTAACCGTCAATTTTGAAATGGATTTACAAGCGGTTCTCCCGCAACACTAATATTGCTAATTTAATCACGTATTTTCAAAATTCGTTATTTTTTTAAAAGTTGTTTCAAAATATAAATTAAAATTGTTTTCAAAATTCTTACAGTTTGCATTTTCAATAGAATGAGAAAGCGATTTAAACGTTTCAGCAAAATCGAGGACTATGACCCCTTTCTTTTACTGGTTCGCTTAATTCCGGACTTGTCCATTTGAGAATGTGAAATGTTATTTATAAAAACACACAATCCTGCACTTTCAAGGAAACGATAAAGTGATTTAAAAGATTTAGCAAAAGTACGGAGTATGAAACCATACTTTTACTACTTCGGTTAATTTCGGACTCGTTAATTGAATATTTAGGACTTCTGATTATTGTTTTTGATAATCAGATGTTTGTGTTTCTGATTATCGTTTTTGATAATCAGATATTTGTGAAATTTGATTATCGTTTGAGATAATTAAATATTTTTCGATTTGATTAATTGAATATTTGTGATTTCTGATTATCGTTTTTGATAATCAGATATTTGTGAAATTTGATTATCGTTTGTGATAATTAAATATTGGTGTTTTTGATTATCGTTTGAGATAATTAGATATTTGATTTGTTTTCTGATTATCGTTTGAGATAATTAGACATTTGATTTGTTTTCTGATTATCGTTTTTGATAATCAGATATTTGTGAAATTTGATTATCGTTTGAGATAATTAAATATTTTTCGATTTGATTAATCGAATGTTTGTGTTTCTGATTATCGTTTTTGATAATCAGATATTTGTGAAATTTGATTATCATTTTTGATAGTTAAACCTATTTGCGATTTGAAAATTCGATTATCGTTTTTGATGATTGAATATTTGCGATTTTGAGATTTGAGCTTCGTCTTTTTCTCTGGCGATTCAGGTGAGTAATTTGATTTACTCACATTCAATTCGTGCAGTACGTGAATTCTGCTCTATTTTCTTTTTCTTTTAAATGTTGGAACTCGATTGATTCTTGCTTTTGATAGTCGTCTGATTTTGATTCCTTGATCCCCACGATTGTTGATTCTTTTGACTTGAAGCAATCGAACCTTTTGGTTTCCTATCTAATACTTCCCCTGCTGACATTTGCTTTGCTTATGCATTCGACATTGCCATGCTCTTATGGTTGTTACCTTTTGTCCATTTATTCCTTATGATTGCGAGGACGCAATTTCTTTAAGGAGGGGAGTCTGTAACAACCCGCAAATTCGTACCAATTAATTATCGCCATTAGGTGATTAAATCGTTCGTAATTTTTTATTGAAATTAAAAATCAATTTGAAATTCTTTTATAAACATGGTTAAAAGTATTTGGGCTTTAAATAAATATACCTTTTTATTTTATAGTGGCCCATTTGTTTGGATGAAGAGAGGATACCAGTACCATTCTTTATCTGGCAATCATTCTAACCCGATCCACCTTTTCACTTTCTCATTCATTAAAACCCTAAAAGAAAAAACATTCGAATGAAAAATGGCGGCCTCGCGACAAAATTAGGGCTTTGGCAGCTTCGTTCTTCTTTCTCGAATTAAGGCTTTGGCTCTGGTTTACGCTCGTTCTCTGACGGTCGATTCTCTAGGTTGCTTGCGCTCGTTCGCTGTTGCTCGATTCTCTGATCGCCTCGACCTCGTCTCGGAGTAGCTCGTCTCCGCTACCTTAATAAGGTGAGTGAATCGTCCCTCACTCACATCTAATTCAGCTTAATAATATGCTTGCGTTTGATTTGGTTTCGGTTTTGATAATTTCTCTGATGTCGTTGTTCATGATTTCTCTGATTTTAACAAGTTTGAAATTTTTGGACATTCTATACTCTCGGCATTGATTTTGGCATTATCTTGAGTTGAGATTTCTGCTTCATGAATTTTAGAGGGCTTCGGCCTTCACTTGATTGTTTGTGACGTTGAATTGCTCCACTTGCGACCCTGTTCGATTTTCTACTGATTCATGACTCTGGCCAATTTGTTTTGTTCATCCCTGATAGCATTTTCGATCTTATCCCTGTGCATTATTATGCCTTACACCTGGATTTGTTCGTCTAGTCTTTGAGGCTACTCCCTTGTTCAGTGATTACTCATGTACACTGATATTAATTATGTTGTATTTGCATATTTGTCCCACTGTGTTGCTTGGGGTCGGTCAGTGGTTCAAGTGTTTGAAGGTGCACTTGTTTATTTGGTATGTTCGAACTGTTGCATTTGGTTCACTCTGTAATTTCGACTTGTCTTGTTTTCCACTCGAACGCGGGTGAACTGATGTGTAGTCCCGTTGGCACTTTCTTGTTACTGTCTTTAGCTGTCCTCGCATTCACTTTAAATATGTTGATACTGGGTAGCTTATTCTTGCACACTGCACTTGCATATATTGCACATTAGAATGCCCAGACTACTTCATTGTCATTTTTTTACGGTCAATTTTATATGCCCAGACCGTGATTTAGAGGCTTGCATATGATAGAGTGCATATGTAGTTTCTTCTTGAGCATTATGTCATATTTTCATACCTAAGTTCACTGTCCACATGAGTTGTTACTACTGTGGTCTTGATGTATGTTTGTCTGCATGCCCTGCTAGTCGACTTGCATGTTACTTTGACTCGTTTCATTTGGAGTCGTGTTGTTACCTACCTTGGTTGGTCTGCATCCATATATGTCTGAAGTTTGGTTTGGTATTTCTTCGAGTCATTATGTATTGTGCAGTGGTTGGAATTTTTGCAGTGTTCATGCTAGGTACCCTGGCTTAAACCACACTTTGACTCACTGTCTATTGTTGCCATAGCTTGATCCATTGTTTTTGACCTGATGCTAAACTTTGACATTTTTTGGCATTGGATTCACTTGTGTACTTTGACTCTGCCCTGTCTGCGTTTGTGATATTTGTTCATCTGATTACTGTTCTGGTCATTTGTGACTGTTCATTTGTTCATGTTTGATCTTGACCTCCTCACCTGACTTTAGATCTTTACTGAAACAGTTTGTACATGTTTATTCTCGAGTTGTCCATCTCAGTTGAACTGCACTTGGTTCTGCTTCATGATGTACTCGAATTCGTCTTTATTGCTGTATATGCTTGAACTGTTGATGACTTTTCTGCAGTTTAGTTGCAGCCTGCCTTTCTCTTTATACCTGTTTGCCACTGCAGTTTCATTGTGGTGGTGACTTTATATTCGGTGGTGGCGAGGCAGTGCACGCGTGCGTGCACTGCAGCCACCCAGAATTGACAGTTTTGAATTGATATTTTTCTTTGCGTCGTGACGCATTGATCTTTTATGCCGTTTTGGCGAGGCCGTACACGCGTGCGTATACGGCAGCCAGTCAAAACTTTGATGGTTTTAAAGTGACAATTTCGATTGTTTTGAATTGATTTAGTCGATTTGATAAATTGTTTATTTACCTCTGTTGATGATTTAAATCTGCTGATTCATTGTTTAACACTGTTTAGTGTTATATCTGTCGTTATCCGATTCTCTTATCGAGAGGTTGGATATACGAGATTTCTGTGACTGTCGTCCATTTGATATTTGATTATTATTGCTTCCGTGCATTAATAACTGAGTTTGAATTAGACTGACCCGGGTATTATTTTCTTTTGAATTTAATACTCGGGTCAGACCGAGTATTTACAGGTTGTAGATTTTTAGCTTTGGGTTGCTGCTAGAGCTATGAAGACTTTTTATATCATTTGAAGTGGTCTTCGTCTTGTTGTAGTAGTCAGTGTGTCTGTTTTAAGATGATAATGTATTCATGTATATTAGTCGATAATGTACTTGTATATATAACTTCTTGAGTCGACAGTTGTAGTTATACCATTTGTATTGTGTCAAATGTATTGTAACTGATATCAGTTATTATATATATGAGACTTTTCGTTCCATCTGTATTCCGCATTCATGTTATCTGTGTTATTTTTATATCTATTGTCCTAAACTATTATAGCCACTGTGTAGTAGCTTTGAGTTTGCATCGGTATGTCGGATTTCCTCCTGAAATAAAAATGCATGTTACTCTATCTGACATATCGGTGCTCGCACAAAGCAATTACACGGATGGTCGCTCCTCAACAGCCTTATTCTCCGTGCTAGTTGACAGCACTACTCCGTAGTGTTCTTGGCTAGCGAGGGTATAGAGGTGGGGCGTCACAATATCTCAGATATGTGATTTGTGATGCTTTGTGATATAAGATACTTTGGTTGAACTATGATATTATGGGTTATCTATCTGAGATAAATTGTTGTGTGAATATGAAATTGGATTCGAAGATACTTTGGTTGAACTGTGATAAGATGCTTTGTGATATTATGCTTTGTGATATAAGATACTTTGGTTGAACTTGAAGAATAACATTGGATTCGAAGAGACCGGGGTCGGGTATTAGTAAATACCCGAAACCACTTCGATTTGTAATCTACAGTAATTCTTTATAGATTTGATATGTGAAATCAATAGGCTGGAGTGGAATAATTAAGTAACATGGTCATTTAAACTGAGAAACAGTTCTTGGATATTATTTTGCAATAAGTGATTGACTTAAACAAGTTAAGAACTCGTAGGAAGGCACGAGTTACCCTGGTATTCAAATATGTTTACAACTTAGTATTTCAAATTATATGGGTTTACTCACGCTGGTTTCCAGCCTGACCCGGGTGTTACTTTATTGTAATGCTCGGGTCAGACCGAGTATTACATATTTTCAGGTAAGATCGTTCTGGAGCTCAGGTGGTGAGCTGGATGACAAAATCGTATGGAGTATATTTCGATGTATATTGGAGTTATATCGTTGTTGTCTGGGACAAGTTGATTATAACTGTCCACTTTATTGTGTGTGGTTGTAACTCTGATGTATTGAATGTAAATTAGAAGATACAGCTTTCCTTTGTATAAATGTTATTAATTGATATTATATTTTGATCCGCTGCGAATGTGAGATTCTGTGATTTTTTTTTGTCTCTTCTTCTACCACTTTTCTTCTAACTCAAAAATCTGGAATTTCCACCGATCGATTGTTCGGCATTTCTACAGTGGACGTATTAGTGTCGAATTTTCGGGGTCGAAAATTTCGGGTTGTTACATTAAGCATAGAAAATCAAACCGTAAAAGATTTCGAAGTTGAATGTTGATTTGGAAAAACGAATGTCGGTTTATTGAAAATCGTATGAGTTGTTTTATTTTCGATGATTTATGGGGTCGATGGAACAATTGGTTGAAATTCAAGTTTATTTTCACTAAAATGAAATTCAAACTTATTATTGAAAACTTCTTCAGAATTATTGATTTCAAGATCAAAATGGTGATTTAAATCTACCTCTTCAAAATTTAACAACTCATCTTCGAAAAGTCCAAAAAAATTCTGTTCACTAAATTCATCTTCCTTTGTTGAATTCTCAACAACTTCATTGCATATATCATGTTCAAATCCCAAAGTTGTTGTATTCCATTTTTCAAAATCGGAAAAAGGAAGATCGAATTTTAAATTTGGTTCCACACTCTCAAAAGAATTGAAATCCAACTCAATTACCATATTTTCAACAACTTCATTAAGATTGTCATTTTCAATTTCGAAAGTTGTTATTTGAAAATCGTCAATTTTGGTAAAAGGTGGATTATTATTTGACTCATCACACGTTGGGATTTAATTTTGTTTCTCACGTTGTTTCACATATGTATCAAACAACAAATACGTGTGTTCTCTGTGAATTTCTTCCATTTGCTCAACAAAATCAAATTTATAATTATTAATTTGAGAATTTTCAGTTTGAAATTGTTGAGAGTAAAAATTTCCACCATCATTGAAACAACTCCCATTGCCAAAATCATTTAAACGGTTGTTTCCATTTTCGTTTTGATTTTGAAATTCATTTTGGAGTTCGAAATTGAATTGGCATGGGTTATAATCGAAATCATTTGAATTTTGAAGTGAATTCAAATTTTGATTATTTTGAAATCCTTGACTTGAGTTATTGCACAAATATGAATTACACAAATCATTATCCTTTGATCGTTTTGTGTAGAGAGTTCAAGTAAAGACGAAATCATTTCATTGTTTTTGTTAAAGATTTGAGGGTTGGTCATCATTTTGAAATCTTTGTGGTTGAAAATTCGAATTGCTTATGCATTGGTGATATTGAAATATCCATAAGAATTTGATGTGAAATTATATGGATTATATTGATTTTCACAAATACGGTAAAATTCATGTGAGTAGAGAAATTCAGACATTTTCAAAATGTTATTTTTTTGTAAAGGAAAAATATTTACCAAAATGAATTTATTTTTCAAAAGGGTAATTTGATTTTTGTTTTGTTTTTTGGATTTTTAAATTGTTTTTATATGTTTTTTTTAAAAGATTGTATTTTTTTTGGAGTTTTGTTTTCCCAAAAAAAACTAACTCAAAAATTCTTTTTGGATTTTTTATTTTGATTTAAAAATTCAAAGGATTTAAAAACTAAGTTAAGAAATATTTAAATTTTTTTTAGTTTTGGCTTTTGAATTTTTTTCTTTTTTTTAAAATATGCATGAACTAATGCAACTAAATGAATGCAAATGACTTAATTACAAATTTTCCATCCTATATAGCTCCTAACCCAAAATTGTATCATCTCAGTTTGTCTTAATCCAATAAGATAGTTCTCAGCCAGGTAACGGACGGGAGTTATCGGTGCACCACGAATCATCGTAGCAATGTAGCCGAAGGTTTAAGTACCTTCAGAGAAACAATCATTATAATATTTACGAATCACCGTAATATTTATAACTAATTATTGCTCTGTCGTAGCCTAAACACCAAGAAATTAAATTATCGAAAGAGGACAACTTGTCAATATACAGTTAAGCCCTAGGTGAGCTCGTGACTCCCTTAACTCAAATGTCTAATTGTTATTATTAGCAAATTCTAAGATGAAATGCAATTTATGGGCCAAGGAAGGGGTGATGAAATCCCCTACCTTATGTGGATTGGCATATTGCCCTTAGAAAATAAAAATAAGATGTGATGAATGCATAGCAGAAATTAAACGTGAATTAACAATGCAACTACGAATGGATTTTTGTATTTGATTCTAAAAAAAATTAAATGCAAGCAACCATCAATGCAAAGAAAAAACAATAGATAGGAGCACGATACCAGAGCATGTAGAATTATTAAAAAATTTATTTAAAAGCAGCATTTTTTTTAAATAAACAAGCAAAGCGGTTATTTTTGACAAGCAAGCCTTTTCATTATTTGCTTTGACAACCTAAAAAGAAGTTTAAAACAAAATATATACAGTTTTTTTTAGAATAAAAAAAAAACTAAAACAAAGGAAAAACAAAACAAACTAAAACCAATTGAAAATAACTCTTTTTTTTCTTTTGATAACAAAGAAAACTACCAGAAAATTATACTAACCACTGACAAAGAAAAACATTTTTTTTTACACACTCAAAAAAATCAAACACTCAAAACCCGACACATTAAAACTCAAAACAATCAATCAGAGAAACTCAAATTAACAAATCCTATAAAAAATCGAATCCACGAATTCACGAATCCTATAAGAAAATTTTTCTCAACCAAATTCGACTTTACTTTCAACTCCAATTACAATTTCCAGAAGTAAAGGCGATTCGCTATCAGGCGATGGAGGCGTTCAAGTGAGGTCTTCGGGTGGTGGATTTACGAGTTCGGGTTTGTTGGTTCGTAGATTTGGGTTTTTCGTGAATTAAGGTGTTCGAGTGAATTGCAACTTTGGATTGATTTGGGGAGATGTATGAATATAGTCGATAGGTGTAGACTATTGTATTGCAGTGTGATATGTGTGGAAGTGGAGACTGGTGGGTTGCAGTTCGTTTTGGTAGAGAAGGCAGTGCGGGTTGTTGGTTGGATTGTGGTTGCTGATGGTGGTTAACGAAGATACGAGGAGGTTCACTGTTGCAGTGAAGTCGAATGCGGAAAGGGTTGGGCAGTGATTGGTCTTTGGAGTGTTGTGTGCAGTGTTGGGTAGTGTTGGGAATGAATGTGTGCAGTGTGAAGACGGATGGTAGGCAGGCAAGTATGATGATGAAGGAGCTATTGCGGAGATAAATGACTGGGTTTGGAATATGCAGCGGTGGAGTATATTGTATTTGGGATGTTGCAATGTTGGTTTCAGTTTATGTGTGCAGGCAATGGCAAGTTGGAGATGATGAAGCTTGAGTGGCACTGGATGGTTTGAAGCAATTATGAAGCTTGAGTGGTGAAGTTGGATGGCAATATTGATGGTAGAGGCAATGAAGTAGTGTAGTAGTGTGATTGTGATAGTGGTGTAGGTTGGAATTGCAGAGGCTATGTATAGGTAGCAGGGTAGCAAGGGTTAGGGGGTAACCAGGGGATGTGGGTAATGAAGCTTTGGTAGGGATGCAGTAGTTAGTTTGGTGAATTGTATGGCGTGTAGGAGTTTGTGGCAATCCTAAGACAGAGGATGAGAAATGAAATGTGAAGGATGTTTGACTGTGGGGAGGCGGTATGTTTGTGAAGAGATTGTTGAAGTGTTAAATGTGATAGTGCACAGTTGTCTGATGTAGCAACAGTTGCAAATGTGGTTCACAGTGGTGAAGGGAAGAGGTGAATGATTAAAGAGATATAAGGCACCGTGTGAGGTGGTTCACGGTGGTGAAGGGCAGTTGTGTGTGTGCAAGTTTTGAGCAGGTAGTTTGTTTTGTGGCATAAGTGAAGAAGTAGTTCAAGAAATAGGAGTGTGATGAAGTGCAATCAGTGAAGTGTGTAATGATGAAGGGAAGATGGTATGAAATGATATGCACTGTGACACTGGCTGTTTGTTATGGTTGACAGTGATTGAGAAATGAAGTGGTTTGATTATTGATGCACAGTCGACAGTGGATGTGAAGGAGTGGAGATGTAGGTAGATGGCGATGATGATTGGCTTGTATGTGAATGTTATGGTATTGATTGAATGATTGAAGTGGATGCATCAGTTGAAAATGATTGAGGTGGAGGTATTGGCGATGGTTATATGTAGAAGTGTTGTGGTGGAGATGTATTGTTGTGGTTATGCCTCAGGTTGGTTAAGTGGATGTTTGGAGGTTGACTGTATTGTTGCGGGGAGGTAGTGATTCAGTTTGTATGGTGAAGTATGTAACAGGGAATTGGTATTTTGTTTGATGTGTGTAGTTGACAACAAGTATGTTGGTTGATGTAAAGGGATGTATGGTTGATAGTGGTAAAGGGGATGTGCAGAGTTTTGTATAAAGAGGTATGGGGAAAATTGTGAATGTTGAGAGATGGTAATTGTTAGAAGTTGATGTCGGTAGTAGCAAGCTATATGAGTGGATGTATGTGTAGAGGCTTGTAGTTGTTTGGGTTGCTGAAGTGAAGTTGTGGTCTGAAGGCAAGTGAGAAGTAATGAAAGGCGGAAATGTGGTGTTTGCAGCAAGGCAGATGTGCAGGCAAGGGTAATGGCAGAAATGACAGTGGGAAATTTTTGTAATTGAAAATGTAAATCTGTAAAGAAAATGAAAAATTGTAAAGAAAATGAAACGCAAATTGTAAATGAAAAGGAAATAAAATATCTTTGTTTTTGTTTTGAAATTGTGTATGCTTTATATATATATATATATATATATATATATATATATATATATATATATATATATAAATGCAAATGCAAATAAAACTAGAAAACAAGCACACAAACTCAATACAAACAAAAATCAAACAACAAACACACACCACATTATATATATATATACACACACACACACACATATATATGTATGTATGTATGTATGTATGTATTTTAAAATGCAATTCACACACAAAACAACAAATAATTCGAAAAATAGAAAATCAAATCAAATTAATTCCCCGCAACGGTACAAAAAACTTATTTAACGACTAATTTTCTATCGGATTAGAAAATCGCCGATAAAAATTTAATTAAAAATAACCGCAAGCGCACGGCGTACAATTTTAGTACGTGAGTACAGGTCGATTCGCAGGGAATTGTATTGATTTTAAATTCTATTCAATCAAATTAAACCAAGATTTGAAGTTGTGTTAAGCTAAAAATTTCTAAAAATTAACAAAAACTAAAAGTGGATAAAAATATGAGAGTAGAAGGCAAGTTAGAGGTAATTTCCTTCTCATGATCACATAAACCAACATTTATGAAAATATGATCTCTCTTTTGGTCATTAGTGAATTTAGTTGATGTGTTTATTATAAGTATGGAATATTTGTACTATTAATTAGCCCAACATAAACCATCAAATTTTAACACACCCACTAAATCACTTGTTAACTCTCATGAAAATGTTAATGTACTTGAAAATAAAATTTACTCTAAGCATGATATATTCACTATTGATTAGTAATATAGACCATCAAATTTTAATTTTAAAATTCACTTCATTACCATAATCATATGTAGATGAAGAGGTAATTTGTGTTCATGTTTGTTTAAGCATAGCCTATTTGGTGTCAACAACAAAGGCTATCAAATTCAAATTTAAAACAACACAATATTTACCACATCAAAACTTCCATTAAGCACAAAAGGAGATCAAATGAAATCACTATGTTGAATTTACATGATTAAGAGACCTTCATTACCCCTAAGTTGAAGGGGTTTAGCTTCTCATATTTGTTATCATGTCAACAAATGTAAATTGCAACATAGAACAAAAATAAGAGGAAAAAGAGAGCTAACTAATTTTGCATGAAATAAATCTACTATACTTGCAAGAAATAAAACTATACTAATTGCATAAAATAAAGAACAAGAATTAAAAGAGCGTGAAATTAAATTGCATAAAAAGAAATTACATGAAAGAAGGCTATGAAGCCATTAAAAAGAAAAGAGAGTTTTTAGTTATTTTTGAGCCTAAAACTAAACTAACTAAAGAGGAGGCTAAGAGCTCATTACATGAAACAGAAGGGGTATTTATACATGTTTTGAAACCCTAATCATATTTTTTGGGCTACCCAAATTGCCCTTGAGGAAGTGTAGCCACAAAGTTATCATTAGCATGAATTAATCCTCCATTAAGTGTGCATGTAACTTTAATGGCCACTAACATGTGCATTAGCTCTTAATTGTAGATCATAGTAAGTGAGTAGGTGGGGTCCTTCATGATTTCATGAATTGATTTATTTTCATCTTCATTTGCCTTATAACTCTTGTGCATGCATATTTCCATGAAGCCCTCTTCCATTTGAATCCAAATTCCTACAAAATAACATTAAAATATCCATGTAAATTTTCTAAAATTAAATCATACACAAAAGTGATCATTTTCCCCATATGAAGATGAATAAATGATAATTTGAAAACAATTTAAATTTTGGTTTAAACATGTTAAAATACCCTATACGCTCATTTATTTAATTAAATTGGATTAAATATGGAAGTAAAAATATGTACATTTACGTGCACATCAGTAAAGTTTTCCTAGGACTATTATTTCAGCCTAGCCACCTCTAACATGACAAAACAAACATAACTGGCCTATTCACCTCATGTGATTCTCACACTTGTGTCAATGCGCCTACTTGTTCATGCATATGCACATACGTGCATGCAAACACGTATAGACTTCACAAATCACATTTCAGGCTTCACTAGAGCGACTACTCGACATGGTGTTCTCTTATGCAACTTAGCGCACACGATAGTCGCTACAGCTATATGAGAGACTCGCAATACTTATACACAAATATAGACATTCATATACATCCATATATATAAATGTATATTTACTTACAGAAATAAACAATCATTATCAACAATCCAAACCAATCGATGGTTGTAATTACAATACATGAAAGGTATTATATAACTTCAAATACATGTATGTGTGTATATATATGTATACATATACATATACATACATGTATATTTAAATATCAACTATTACTTAAATAAAATCATACTTTTATTTACTATATCTTTTCAACAAAAGTCCAATCTCTTTTTCTACTACTTTATAAAACTTTTATTAAAATATATCTTTTATATTATTTTATAAAATATCTCATACTATTTTATAAAATACTTTATTTAACTATTTTATAAAATCTCATACTATTTTATAAATACTCCATTTATACCCTTTTATAAGATATCTCATACTATTTATAAAATATATCATTTAACTATTTTATAAATCTTTACTATTTTATAAAATATGTCATTTACAACTATTTTATAAAATATCTCATACTATTTTATAAAATATCTTATATTATTTAATAAAATATCCAATTTATACTATTTTATAAAATATCTATACTATTTTATAAAATATATCATTTACTTATAAAATTATTTCTCCTCTTAAAAATATTTATAAATACTAATGAAGCTTCATTAAGCCTCAAATCACTATAATTATAAGTGTAGAGCCCAAAACTCACTTAATTAGCTTTTCTTAAACCAATTTAACTAGTTTAATTACTACTAGCTAAGGATAAGAGCATAATCATGTATCTGATTAGCCTTTAATCAATCATAATATCACATACCATCATTTAATTGACCCGAAATCAATTTCATAACTTACTAAATTTTCTGAATTAGTAATTACGAACTCAGACAAATAATATGTTAATATAATCATGTTTATGACATAAACATTAGTCGTAATCGTCAACAAACATTCTATTAATCACTTTATATAACTCTATAATCACTTTATGAATTATAAAATATAAATAAGATAAGAGATTAATCCCACTCACCGCTTCTTCTCCAAAGCAAGCTCCTAATAACCAAAACACATTTCATACTGCTCTTGAAATTTGAGATGGAGCTCCAGACACAACTCCAAGCTAATTCCTTAATGGTTTTGTAAAGAAAAGGTAGAGAAGAATTAGGGTAATTTTATTAGGATTTTTAGGAATTTATTTAAGCAAGAATTAGTGGATCTTGGTTTAGTCTTAAGGAGAGACTACGGAATGATTATAAGAGTGTTTAGGAAATGGAGATGAAATGTTACGTTGAATGAAATGGAAGTGAAGAGTTAGCCAACTTACAGGCAAGCTAATGGGCTTTAGCCTAAAATTTAGTTCATCCAACATTATTACTCTAAAAACTAATCAACTCCAAACATTGCCAAGTTTACACTAATTCTTCTCATGATGGATTTGTGGTCTAAACGGCGGTTGTCTCAAGTTCTAATTCATCCATTCCGAGTAATGAGTGTTCTGTCTATTAACGATTAAATATTTAAATTAATTATTTAAACATCTAATTGTTAAAATTGTAAGGAGCACACTACATGTTGAGATTATATATGATTTATATATTATTCTTAAAGGGCTTACAAGTGGATGCTATAATTGTTAGGAATTGAGATGTTGGTTTTGATGACAACAACCTTTTTAACTTATCTTATTATAAAATATGTACTAACACTATTGTATAGATTGATATGTATATGCAGGAACTATGCAGGATATATATATATATATATGCAGGTATTGATTACTGAAGACTGATCAGTATAAAGACTCAAGACTCAAGATTCAGAATGGAGATATCAAGATTGAAGACTCTAGAGTATCAAGATCAAGATTTCAAGATAAGTGTCTAGTTTTTGTTAAAGCTTCATAATAGCACGGAAATCTTCATTCCAAATTTCATTTGGGATGGAACCCATTTCTATCTTCTTAGTGGCTTACAAACCCACGACAAGTAGCTTACAAACCTATGACAAGTGGCTTACAAACCCACGAACATCCTGGTTTTGTACAAGTTCTCGAGTCCTGATGTGATGAGATATCTGTAGGAAGAAGCTTGCAAAACTACTTCAAAATGGTTTTTCAAAATGATTTTCAAAACTGCTTTTCAAAATGTTTTAGCCTTAAAAATTATCTTTTCAAATGATTTTCAAAAAGATGTTTTAGCCTTAAAATATTCTTTGTTTTTGTTTTTAAATAAACTCTTGTTTTAAACTTCGTTTGTTTTAAAAATTATCTTCTGATTTTTAAATATTCTTTTATAATATATATATACTTGAGATTTAAAATCAAATTTATATATACATTCTAAAAATATATATTTCTACTCTTCTTCATTTTAAAACATAGGAAAATTAGTTTATTTTACTCCAGAATCATTTTATCTTGTTTTCCTTTCAATACCATTTTCAAAACAAATTTTACATTGTTTTTAACTAAGGGATGTCGACATCATGGGATACCCCATGTTGACATGGTGGCCGTTAAATTCAAAAGTTTCAATTTTCAAAAGAAGTGTCTATTCGTTTAAATCTCTTCACGAATGGTTATGACCGTTAATGGTCTATAAATAGCCTTCACAAACGAATTTTTTAACTAACTATTTTCTTCACTCCTTCTTCTCCACAAATCCATATTCTAAAATTTTCATATTTTTAAGATCGTTCCAAAATTCTGCCGAATTCTCAAGTGAATCAAATTAGAATCTCATTCTTGTTTGATTCTCTGCCCTCTCTCGAAGATCAAAGTGCTATTCAGAGTTATAGGATCAATTTGTAATCAAAAGTTTATCGAGTCTCTCTATAAGGTGTGGTTGTGTCTGGAAATCAATTGCGTGATCTTATGTCCTGTAAATCAAGAGAGTTTGCCCCGGACTCGAAGACAGGAGGGTACCTCAAAGCCTTTAGAAATTGAGGATTGTAATCTCGACATTGGTATAGTAAAAATCTGCACGAGGTGTTTGCCTTGGTGCAGGACTAGACGTAGGGTAACTCCGAACCAGTATAAAATCTAGTGTGTTCTTTCCTTTTACTGCTTTTTATTTACTTTCTGCATCTGTGTTTGATTCTGTGATTGTTCCATGATTAAGTTCTGCATTTGTTTGTGTCATAATTTTAATTTAGTCTATATAAGTCTTAGAATCCATTAAACACTATTCACTCCCCCTCTAGTGTTAAATTAGCCTTAAGATCCTTAATCCGCACTCCCTTTCAATTGGTATCACAGCATTAGTTTTCATAATTTTCATAATCTGGAACTTGAAAATTGTTTTAATGGCTACCAACACTGGTAATGTCAACTCTGGCACTAGTTATGTTAACACTAACACTAGTTCATTTGTATAAGGTCAGTCTATTGTCAGACCACCATTTTACAATGGCAGTAATTATGCATATTGGGCTTGTAGAATGAAAATTTATTTACAATCAGTAGGATTAGACACTTGGAATATCACACAAGCTGAGTATGTTGAAAAAACTACCGATTTTTCCCAGTGGACTGCTGAGCAAAAGGGTGTTGCACAAAATAACTCAAAGGCCATGAATATATTATTTTGTTCACTATATAGGAATGAGTTTAATAGAGTGTACGTTTGTAAGTCTGCATTTGAAATCTGGAAAACTTTGCAAGTTACTCAAGAAGGAATAAGCAAAGTTAAACAGACTAAAATTTCCATATTAACTAATCAGTTTCAATTGTTTAAAATGCATGCAATTGAGTCCATTTTCGACATGTATTGTCGATTTCAGATATTGTTCATTCACTAATTGCACTGGGAAAAAGCTTTTTGGAGGAAGACCAAGTCAGAAAAATTCTAAATTCACTCACTCCAGAATGGGATCAAAAGACACTTGCAATCGAAGAAGCAAATGATATCAGTCTAATGAAAAAAGAAGAATTGATTGGGAATCCGATGTTTTAAGAAGTTCAACTGCAAGGAAGAAGAGAAAACAAGGCTACAGAAAAGAAGTCATTAGCATTCAATGCAAATTCGAAACCAGATAGTGATGAGGAGATTGCTTTCATGACAAGAAACTTCCGGAAATTCCTAAAATATAGAAAAATGAATAATTACAAAAGAAATGATTAAAGAAATTCCAAAAATAATACGGAGAACGTCAACAATGATAGATGCTATAATTGCAATAAAGTTAGGCATCATAGGAAAGATTGTCCGTATCCAGATAAACAGTTGTTCCCTCCAAACAATGATTCATCAAGGAAAAGAAAGAAAGCATACACAGCAACTCTTGATGACTCAAACTCATCATCCAGCGACGATGAAAAGAAGACGGATAATTCAAATATGTGTTTCACTGCTATTCATGAATCAGACGACGATGGGAGTATGGATCTAAAAAAAGGTACGCATTTACATTATTTTTAATTTTTCTTGTTTGAATGGATGCTTGTTTGTTTGCTTGATTTTTTTTAAATTCCTCGAATTTTAAATTCAAATTTATCCCTTGAAATTTGAATTTTAAATTCAAAAATAATATTATTTTAATAATATTTTAAATATTAAATTATTAATATTTAAGTATTATTATATTTAATGTTATCACAGGAATTATATAAGTAGAATATAGTATATAATATATACATTTATTAGAAATTAGGAAAAGACACTTGTCCTTTGATTCAATAGGCACATGTCGACATACTTGGATACCCCATGTCGACATGCCCCTTAGAAATTTGATTTCAAAATTTGAATTCAAACTTTTGAATTTCCCTCCACCTTTTCACCAACTTCAATGCTCTGGAAAGATGCCTCTTGTCCAGAGAACATGTCTATAGAATCTATATTTAATTCACTCTCCTTATCATCACTTTTCACTTTTATTTCAAATTTCAAATTTATCTTCATTATCTTCAACTCCTCTCAAACTTCTTCAATGGCCTCTTCAAGCACTCCTAACACCATTAGGCTTCCAAAAGCTATCAAAAACTTTTTTTAATGACCCAGAAGCTATCAAAGCTTACATCAACTATGTAAACTTTGGTAAAATTCATACGGGGAAATTTGCTATTTTTGAAGATTTTCCTTCTTATGAAATTGAAATTTTTTTTCAACAATGTTCTATTCTTAGTGTAGTAGTTAACAAACAAAATGATTTTGTATGTTATCCAAATCTTGTTAAGATGTTTTATGCGAATTTGAATCGTGGTTTCTATGATAGGCAAGATGGACAAATTTGGGGTAGTGTTAAAGGAACACAAATAGTTTTGGATTATGAAATTTTAGGAAATATTTTGGGATGCAAGTATACCGGAATGAATCTCTTGGAATTTCAAATAAATGAAAATGATCGAGAGACATTTCATCACATCTTTGAAGGGGATGACAATTTTGAATTCAAAAATCATTATTTTCGTCCAAAAGCAATAATTGTTAACCTTCTTATTCAACACACCCTTATACCAAGATCAGGAAACTACAACAACCCAACTTTGAAAGTTTGCAAAGCTCTTTTTGCAATTTTTGGAAATTATGATATCAATTGGGATCAAGTTATTTTGGATGAGCTAAGGACCAAGAATTTACTATGGGTGAAAACACATTATATCATGGAGTTTATCTCGCTCGGGTTTTTAATTACTTTGGAGTTGATTTCAAAAGGGAAGAATTTATAACTAGAAAAGTGTTCAACCATGGAAACATTTCCCTTATGCAAATTCCATTAGTGTTTCAACCATATGAAACACTTACGGAAAAGGAAGAAAGGCTTGCTCACGAAGAGATGGAAGAAATGGAGGAATAAGAAGAAGAAGAAGAGGAAGTGGAAGGAATGGAAATTGAAGAGGAGGAAGAGGAAGATCAAGAAACTTCCTTATAGAGTATTGAATATCCTACTAATCCCGCTAATCCATCCAATAAGACTATTCTCAATAATCAAAGAATTATAGTGGAAAATCAAAAGACACTCAAAAGATCAATGAGTAAGAAAATGGATTAGATTTCCACTAAAATCAACAAGTTCTTTGGGAAAGTTAGTAGAAAGCTTGGACTATCATCTTCTTCATCTTCATCTAATTAGTTTTAGTTCATGTTATCTTGTTTGCTTCAAGTTCTATCCATGTATTTTCCTTTATTTTAGTTAATATTATATTATTTTATGTAATGTTGACTAGAATCATTAATGCAATCTTTTATTTCCTGTTATTCAACTTCACTTGTCTCTGTAATTGCGTGTTTTTATATTATACAAATTTTAGTTGCATAGATTTGTTCATAATATTCAAAACAAAGCAAATTGTCACTTTAGGCAGAGGCATGTCGACATCCCCCGTCCCCCCATATCGACATGCAACGGGCAGAAAGTAGTTACACTTTCAAATTTTAATTTCATGTAACTAACTTGTATCTATTCATTTTAAATGACTTTCTACCCCTATTTATACCTATTTCTTCCAGAATAAATTATCAAACTTCATTTCTAATCACTCCCTTTCATATTTCTTCCTATTTCTTGAATTATGGCTTCTCCGATTAAGAATCTAAGTGATAATCTTGAGGAAACTCTCACTTCCTTCAAGAATATCCTTACATTCTAATCAGCGCCACTTAGAATTGAGTCAAATGCAGATGATCAAGGAGCAAGAGAGACATTACGACGCCCTTCGTTGGATGATCTTAGCCCTTAACAAGGACGATCTCGAAGGAAATCCACCAGTCACTCTCGACAAAGATAAAGAAGAATGGGATGCCATCAAAGCAGACCCTATCTTTGGAGAAGATGGATGGGTGGAAGTACCAAGGAATGTCTAGTCATTTTGTATGTTATTTGTTTGATTTGATTCGTGTGTTTTAAACTTGATTGACTTGACTTATTTAAAACATTTGATGTGGTTTGTATATATGATTGGATTGAATATTACTGTAAATATGATTGGATGATGATTGATTTACTTCTGGATTACACTTATGATCACACTCATGATCACATTTCACATTTATGATCACATTTCATACTTATGATCAAACTTAGCACTTATTACACTTATATATGGATTACTCTATTGTATTATGGTTGATTATCTTATATCAAGTTTAGGGAATTTATTAGTAAGAAGTTTTTGTTGATGACAAAGGGGGAGAAGTTATAAAATAGTAGTTGGCTTGGAGTAAGGGAGAGTCATGGAGTAAGGGGGAGTTATGGTATGGAAAGTATATTTTATAAATACAGGTTGTCATCATCAAAAAGGGGGAGATTGTTAGGAACTGAGATGTCGGTTTTGATGACAACAACCTTTTTAACTTATCTTATTATAAAATATGTACTAACACTATTGTCGAGATAGATATGTATTTGCAGGAACTATGCAGGATATATATATATATATATATATATATATATATATATATGCAGGTATTGATTACTGAAGACTGATCAGTATAAAGACTCAAGACTCAAGATTCAGAATGGAGATATCAAGATTGAAGACTCTAGAGTATCAAGATCAAGATTTCAAGATAAGTGTCTAGTTTTTGTTAAAACTTCATAATAGCACGGAAATCTTCATTCCAAATTTCATTTGGGATGGAACCCATTTCTATCTTCTTAGTGGCTTATAAACCCACGACAAGTAGCTTACAAACCTACGACAAGTGGCTTACAAACCCACGAACATCCTGGTTTTGTACAAGTTCTCGAGTCCTGATGTGATGAGATATTCTGTAGGAAGAAGCTTGCAAAACTACTTCAAAATGGGTTTTCAAAATGATTTTCAAAACTGCTTTTCAAAATGTTTTAGCCTTAAAAATTATCTTTTCAAATGATTTTCAAAAAGATGTTTTAGCCTTAAAATATTCTTTGTTTTTGTAAATAAACTCTTGTTTTAAACTTCGTTTGTTTTTAAAACTATCTTCTGATTTTTAAATATTCTTTTATAATATATATATACTTGAGATTTAAAATCAAATTTACATATACATTCTAAAAATATATTTTTCTACTCTTCTTTATTTTAAAACATAGGAAAGTTAGTTTATTTGCCTCCAGAACCATTTCATCTTGTTTTCCTTTCAATACCATTTTCAAAACAAATTTTACATTGTTTTTAACTAAGGGATGTCGACATCATGGGATACCCCATGTCGACATGGTGGCCGTTAAATTCAAAAGTTTTAATTTTCAAAAGAAGTGTCTATTCGTTTAAATCTCTTCATGAATGGTTATGACCGTTACTGGTCTATAAATAGCCTTCACAAACGAATTTTTTAACTAACTATTTTCTTATTTTCTTCAGTCCTTCTTCTCCACAAATCCATATTCTAAAATTTTAATATTTTTCAAATCGTGCCGAAATTCTGCCGAATTCTCAAGTGAATCAAATTAGAATCTCATTCTTGTTTGATTCTCTACCCTCTCTCGAAGATCAAAGTGTTATTCAGAGTTATAGGATCAATTTATAATCAAAAGTTTATCGAGTCTCTCTATAAGGTGTGTTGTGCTTAGAAATCAATTGGGCGATCTTGTGTCCCGTAAATCAAGAGAGTTTGCCCCGGACTCGAAGACAGGAGGGTACCTCAAGGCCTTTAGAAATTAAGGATTGTAATCTCGACATTGGTATAATAAAAATCTGTACGAGGTGTTTGCCTTGGTGCAGGACTGGACGTAGGGTAACTCTGAACCAGTATAAAATACGGTGTGCTCTTTCCTTTTACTGCCTTTTATTTACTTTCTGCATCTGTGTTTGATTCTGTGATTGTTCTGTGATTAAGTTCTGCATTTTTTTGTGTCATAATTTTAATTTAGTCCATATAAGTCTTAGAATCCATTAAACACTATTCACCCCCCTCTAGTGTTAAATTAGCCTTAAGATCCTTAATCCGAACTCCCTTTAATAATTCCCTTGGACTAGTAGTCGAGAATATATTTCTTGTCTAGTTACTCATCTCTTCTAGGAATCGTGAGTCAGGAGTTTATGCTCTACTCTTAGTATGGCTTATCAAGTCAATAGAATTTCAATGTATTAGGAACCAGCGTCATTAGGTCCATGTCACTAGTTAGAGTGCATGAATGGGGCCACTAGATTGGCTTGTATCCATCCTAGCAAGTCGCGGGATCGTACCCCGGATCTGATATGTCAATTTGTGAGTTTGTAGGTTGGGAGTAATTACTCTCATAAGTGAAGTTGTCGCGATGTCACTCAAGGCCAATAGTCTATTACCAAGGGCGGGTAGGAGAAGTAACCATTGCACAATGTAATCTTACAGCATGTTTATGGCATGCAGATGGATATATGGGTCAGGACTCCGAGAGTAACTAAGGGACTGCAAGAAATGATCTACAATTGGTAGCATTTCCTGGAGCATTAATGTGTGTTTGTCAGTCTGCCGTCTAGTACGTTAAATGGGTTCATTTGATTTACCATACTAAAATGCAACCTCATTTAAGAAATTCTTATCATTGTATATATTTGATATTAAAGACTTATTGAGTGCCCGTCTATCACTTTAGATAGCCTAACCCAAACCCTAGCTAAGAGGCTATCTTTTTATTTGACATTAGGAACCTGTTGTGTGCTTGTTCATCATTTTCTCTTAAAGCCGATGTGTTGACTAGTTTTCTAGCCAATCTTGAAATAAAACAGATGCGTTACAAAGAGCAAAGGTTAGTTGCTAATCACTAGGATTAAAATGAAAATGAGGAGTAAAATACGTAAATGAAAGGTAAATAACAAGAGATATATAGTAGTTTGGCAAAGCTGCTTGCATCCACTGTGAAGTTCTCTTACAACATATTTCTCTTACAACTATGAGGAAATACAAGAGAATAATAAAAAAATAAAGCACTTAAGACTTACAAAATAGCTGATCTCAAGGGCTTAGGGTTGTATTTGCCATGAGAGGATTTCTAAGCTGAGATAACGACGATAGTTCAACTAGAATCCAACCAGATCAATTTAAATCCAAACAGTGCAACAAGAATCCAACCTCCTTGAAGTTTCATTGCATGGTGTATTTATAGTAGTTGAAATAGATAATGTATGATTGAGATTGTGCTATGAGAGAAGGCGGGAATCAGGCTCGACCATTGGTCTGACAATAGAGGTGTATGGTCGACAACTGTAAAGCAGGTCAGAAGATGGGCAGTGGATGAGAAAGCACTCACCACCTCTCTGCACAAAGCATGGGCTTGCATTAAATGTACATTTAATGCCGATGGTAAGCACCATCAAATCAGCCACCTCACTAGTGGTGCTCTGATTAGATGGTTTGACAGGTTTATCTTTCACTTAAGAACCCACATAGCCTAGTTGGCCAACCAGATGTTGGCAACACGGAAGAGATTTGGAATTTAGCAAAGAACCATGTGGGGAAAGTGGGCAATGGACCGAGCATGGGGTGTCTAGAAGGGAGGTCGAGTGCCAACTAGATCTAGCTATATGGAAGTTAGGCCCGAAGGTGGGTTGTTCTTTCCAGATGTGCTATATGCCGAAATGGGCTTAGATATAGGTTAAGCATTAGCTAATATGGAGCCAGGCGAACCGTGGTGGTCCTTAGTTGATGTTGGAAGTCCAATTTAGAGGAGCTGGAAGGGACTGGTCTGAGCCCGGTCTTGGTCATGTTTATATGGAGGTTGCTTGAAGAGGCTGGGCTTTACCATGGTTCCTTGTTAAGTTATAGGGCTAGTTTAGGACCATGGGCTTGGGATGGCACTTATTAAGCTAACTACGGATCAGTTGGGCTAGCTTTGTGTAACAAACGGGCTTTTCGACTCTCAAAAATCGACACTAATACTCATCGGTATTCACGTGGAACAAATTCAAATGCCGGAAAACCCGACCACTAAGGGAAAGAAGAAAATAAAGACAGGACATAATCTTACATGAATGGAATAACATATATTATTTCAACTTATAATATTTACGGCAGAAAATTTTAAATACATTTATCATAGTTTTACTTAACATCAACATGGATAGTTATAAATCCTTATCCTTACAAATGCGGAATACAATAATACATAAGTGTGGTGGAAATGGATAAGAATCTTCAGAAGAATCTTCTAACTTCATGCTCTGAGCTCTTTCAAAATGCTCCAAATTAAACCTGACTACTAGGCAGCCCGGAAAAATAGGGCACCCAAAGTTTAAGGGGAAGAAAATAAACTCCGGGTCAGTCATGGGACTGGTGCGAGAAACTCAAAATATGGATTTTTGAAAACAAATTGTATCTCATAAGACCACGCCGCACACAAACACGGAATGGTTTTTTACCTTATGATAACCAAAACATTTTCTATTCAAAATATGGTAATATTATTTTTAGTAACATTCTTTGGAAACACTTTTTAAGTAAACTTATATAATCTTAGCCGAAATTGTTACATTATTACATTCCAGCATGCTAGGCTCTACAATCAAGTCCAAAGGCACTTATTGGAGAATGGATTTCCATATAATAGCAGGTAAGGAACTCCTCCGTACAGTACATCTCTAGAGGGATGTACCGAGGATCAACAACTTTTGACACCTCTATACCTGGCAAGACCGGCCTACCCGTAGACACATCTGGTGGCGTATAGAACCGAATATGACATCACCCCAGTCGTTCACGACCTATCCGAAATTTCTATTAGCATACACAACATACCTGATATATATAGAGGGTAATCTAGAAAGGTAGTGACCGCACCCTAATGGTTGCGAACCACATAGCCTCACGACATGCTCTGTTTAAGCCATTTCTGGGTGATGAGGGCCGAGGTAACGATTACCTTTCACATAACACATTCCACTTCAAATGCCACATTGCCAATTCCATCACAGACCATTGATTCCCACAAATGTACAACCTCTGAGCTCATACGTCTCAAAGAAAGGTGTTAAGTATAGGAGAGTTACTTCCTACACCACAAAACAGATGTACATTCATAAATATCAATATACGTGTATGTTGGAAATGTAACGTCGGACATTCGTCCATACAATTTGTCCAGGAATATGACAAACCGAAGGAACTCTCCTACCACATCCTGTCAGGAATCATCCCTAGGATTAGTAGCGAGCAGCCCTTGCATCGAAGATCAAATGAAGATACCACTGCCATATGTATATGATGTGAGAAATTTCCCCCGAGGGTCTGTGACAAGTAGCCATTCATTCTTTTATTATCATTCCAAGTCTTCATTTTGAATATGTAAATTGGTTTGAAGTGGTTTTCGGATAAGAATCACTCCAATCCGACCTCGGTTCCTTCAAACCGATCATCAATAAAAAGATGTTAAGTAAATAGGTGCTTATCATTTGATTAATTACTTTCTTTTTATCAAAAATATCTTCTAGATAGATATATATATATATATATATCTTTAAAATATTTCTTTTCAGTTTATATGGAATCATTAAACCTCTCTTTAACTTTGGAAATACCAAATCAAAATCATTTGTCATAAATCATATTGCAAAACCTTATTAAGTAAAAAGGGTCAATGGAAATTATACTAATTCTACTCAACATCAATTTCTCTATTCAACCTTACTATCCATCGAATAACGGTGAAATCACCTTCTAAATTCACATAGATAGTATGGGTTCCCTCCTCATAATTTAATACTAAATGTAAGAAGATTATTTCTATACAATCAAAGTTGTATTAAATTTAGAAAATTGAAATCTTTTATACTTGTCTCATTTGTGACATTTCGACCATATCTATTCCTCGCTCAGGAAAAAGGCCAGGTGAGCCAAGGCACTGGTTACTCTTGAACATCCCTTTAGTTTAAGCATGCATCTGGATCTCACGAATTGAAAAATCCAGTCTACTTGTCGGCTTTTAGATCCAAGATTAAATCACTTGATTTTAATAGCTTTTCTTTAAATCATTTATTTGAACACTTTAAAATAAATTATAAAACCTCCAAATCATCTTCAAAGTACCTAATTATTTATTTAAAAACATTTATAAAATATTTAGAAAAAAATACTTAAGTCTAAAGCCATATTTCAAAAGTTATTAAAATGCTACGAATAGTGCTTTTAGGGCTTATTTGATCAAAACAACTTTTCGATCATTTAGAAATCTTTTTTTACAACTCAAATCTCTTTTAAAATATTTTAAAATATTTATAGAATTAATTCCATATTTTTTAGATTTAAAAATATCAATTTTAAAGAACTTGTCGCTTTGGTTTCCGAACTGCCAAACCGCGATTATTTTGAAAACTTGTTTTTGCGTATATTTCAAAATCTACTAAGCGAAATTTTGAAAATTTTCTTTTGTATGAAAACAATGATTATAAGAGTTTGGAAAAATATTATTCCAAAGAATACCGACTCTGAATCCATTGTATAAATGGATTTAACTTTCTACGACGTGAAATTGCGAACTACCATTTTGCAACACGCTTATTTTTGACTCAATTTTCATAACCTGTCAAAACTTCATCAAATCAGATTTTAGTATTTGTAAAACATTTATAAACCATTTTAAACCATTTTAAAGAGGTTTAACAGTCTCATATACACCATTTCATTTATTAAAAAAAAGTGATTTCCTTTGGAATATTCGACGTGTATTAAACGTGAATCATTTCAACATCAACATAAATAGATAATCAACATCCAAACTTGATGATCAAACATAGTAAACAACCATAGCAATCATATCACATCATCATATTTATAAAATAAATTTGGAAGATTTTTGCACCTTCATTGGTTTCTAATTCTACAAAAATTCTCTATAGCTTCGCTACGATCGAATCAAAGCCTATGGAATCGATCCTCGGACCTTTGAATGGGCTTGGCCTAACTTGGAAGGAGATGGGGTGTTCGGCCTTGCTAGTAGGAGGTGGCAGCGGCCATGGGTTATGAGAGAGGAAAGGAGTGATTTGCCTTGGTTTTGAAGTGGATTGCTTATGTACACATACTTATATGAATTTAATTTCTTTTTACAATATTTTTCTTCATAATTTCCTTAAGGTAGGAAGCCATTGAAAAGCTTGAGAATGTGGATGAAGACGAAGTAGAATAGTGTGTAAAACTATAAAGAGAATGGTGAGTATTTATAGGAAAAGCTTTGGAAATAAATATCCAAATGTGTATGGACCAAAATGCCCTTGTCCACACCTCCTCCATCACCATCAAAGCGCACAGCTCTCCTCATGACATGCTCCATGTGTGTGGTGATGATGGAGTGTAAGTGAGTTGATGTTTTGTAATGAACCAGATTTTCGACCCTCGAAAATCGACAATAATACATCCACTATATCACATGCTGAACATTCAAGTGCCGGAAATACCGATTTGTTAGGGTGAAAGAAGAAGGTGGAAGATAGAAGAAAACTAAACAACATAGAATCTCACAACGCAGCGAATAATATATAATACAACAATGATCTTTACAAAAAGGAATTCTTTATTCATATATACAACATCAGAGTACACTAGACTTATCGTAAATTTGGACAGTTATAGAAACATGTCCTTACATTGACAACATATAGATCTATAATATAGTGGAAGAAAAATATACATGAAGATGTCTTGACCATCCAGCTCCTCTCTAACTCCAAATTATCTAGCCAAACCTGGGAAAAACATGCTCGGTTTGACCCGAGCATTACATGGAATAATGCCCGGGTCAGTCTGGTAACCCAACGTGAGTAAAACTCGATAACAAGTAACAACCAAACTAATTTCTACATTTGAAAATTTTTCATACAAAGGGTATCTCGTAAGACCACATCACAAAAAAAGGGTTTTTACCTTACGACAACCAAAACATTTTATATCAACATCCAGTGATATTATCATAGTGTCTAGGTTTAAAGTAAATAAATAAAATAGCTGAAATGCTTACATCTCACATTCCAGCATACTAGTCTCTACAATAAAAAACTTAAGGCACATATTGGAAATTGGATTCCAACTAATCACTGGGCTAATGAGATACCACCCGCCATAGTACACCTCTAGAAAAATGTACTGAGGTCGTACCTAACAACCCCTGCCAACACAGGACCGGACTACCCCTTCCTGAATAGTACCGAATATATCATCACCCCGATTGCTTTGCAACCTTTAATCGAGCGCTCCCACGTACATGAATTCATTGATGATTGTGTATATATCTAGAAGGGTGATGATATACCCTAATAGGTGCGACCCATATAGCCTTGCTGCATATCCCCTGTTTTAGTCATTCCCGATTGATGAGGCTTGAGGCTATGTTTTACCTTTCTGAATAGCAATCCATCTTGGAATGCTAACACTACCCTCTAGGTGTCAATGGAATGCCAGCATTCATCCATATAAGTTCGTTCTGGGTCGGAATGAAACCAAAGGCATTGACTCTACTACATCCATTTTGGAATTACTCTCAGGATTAGTAGCAGTTGCCTTTGCACTTCAAAGATCACCATCTTTAATCATCATCAAGATGCCTACAAGTCGAATGCACATGTGGGTTAGGAGTGGTTTCCGGATATATATCCGATCTCGGTCTCTCCGTATCAACAACCGATAATTTCAGGTTGACTCATTCCCGGTTCTTTTGGAAGTAAGTTTTTGAGTCCTCATCGGGGAACTCGATCTACATTCATTCTTCCTAAGTCATTTAGCCAAACTTGATATTCGGTTATTTAGCTATCAAATAGACAAACAACAACCAATTCCATTTGAGATTTATTTATCCATAACAACCACTAAGCCTCAAAACATATCTTGGCTTAATAAATCTTTTTCAAAAACATTCATATACTTATATTTCTAACATAAGTATATTCACAAAACATTTGTAAGATTTTCCATTACCAAATATCTAAAAAGGATTTAACTACATTATTTAAATTAGAGAAAAGGATAACTCTAAGTATTATTCCTTCGGTGTAAAGTGTGGAACGGATGTTCTATACCACCATTATTTCAAAAGATCAGCCTCGAGAAACACAAATCTCATATTAGTGTTGTAATTATCTTCAATAAATCCATCTATAAAGTTCTCTTACCAATGAAATCCTCTTTGCTTTAACCCAAACCCGTTTACCAAAACATTTATCAACCTCCCTATTCATTTATGGGACTCTTTATAAATATTCAAACCCAATTGTATAAACTTCTTTTTAAACTTTCAAACCTTGTATAAAACTTCCCTTTATAGACATCCAAACCCATTTATAAAATCTTTTTATAAACATTCAAAACTATTTCTAAAACTCCTTTTATGAATACCCCAGAATTATTCATAAACTTCTTTATATAATATTCAAAACAATTGTCAAATCATTCTTCAAATATCTTGTTCAAAATAGAACAACCTTGAAGATCATTTTAAAATAAAATGAAATATTAATTTTCCAAAACCAAATAGAGGCTTAATGACTACAATGGATCATTAATACTTATCCAAGTTATATCATGGGTATTACCTAACATCAGATATGTAAGGGATTCACACATAACATACAATCATTTATAGGTAGATGTCCAAGTTACAAATATAGATACATTCATTATCGGTGAAAAATGTACATATAGAAGTATATTCTATATGCTAAAGTTACCATGACCCGCTTATCGAAATTAACTTCCATGTGTTTACCACGTTACCGATATTCAAAATTTGTGCTAAACATAAGTCAACTTACTTCCCATAAAACTTGTCAACGTTTTATAATCACTACTTTAATTCATTTTGTTACTTAATGGTCTAGACGAGAGGTCCTTTGATTTGAAATCAATTAAGCTTAAAAAGAAAACTGATTTAAAACATAACCGATGAAGTTTAAAAATAGCTTTGAAAAGATTAAAGTATATTCAATTAGCTTAAACCCTAATTATATCTTAATTAAATCAAGATTAATTCATAATTAAATTTTAATTAACTTAATGAACTAGGTTAAGTCCTAATTAACCTCCTAATGTATCTTAGTTAAGGTTTAAACAATTCATTATTAGTTAAACCTAATTAATTAAAATTTGATTAAATAATCACTTAATTAAATAATACTTAATCGACTAATTAACTTAATTAAATAATAACAAACCATTTAATTACTTCTTAACTTCATAAATCACTAATTAAAAACTTTATTAATCACTAATTAATCATTACCTTCCTTAAATATTACTTAAACCTTAATCACTAACTTAATTACTAATTAAGTACTAATTACTTTTTAATTAATTTATTAAATAAATAAACTATTAAATTATCAAAACTTAACACTTTTTATGTTACTAATCAAGTTCATAAAACTTTTGCAAAACATTCCAAAAGAAAGCATATTAAAACGAAAATCGACAGTTTTGTCGAAGTGCGTCAATAGCGACTATCGCTATGAGTGCGGTTCGCTTAAATTTACTTTAAGCGAAATACTTTGCTTATTCCTTGCTATTATATTTGGAAACCTAATTTTTGAAAGTTTTTGAAACTTAAAAACAAAGATAAAAATTTGAAACCATTTCCAAAATCTAAAACTAGAAAACTTAGTTTCGATTCCAAATTGGATCTCACGTCCATCGCAACATACAAAGGTGTAAACTTTGTAATTCTTACACAACATACAACTAGTTTTGATCACAACCATACCACCCACATATCATACACCAATATCATATTCTTACAACCAAACATACCACTTTAAACATCCAAACATGATGCTTAACATCCAAACAAAATATTTAACATCCAAACTATGCTAACCACACATCACAAACGTATATCATTTTCATAGCATGATATTTTAACAAAATGAACTATGGTTTTTACAATAAATAATTTATGGAAATAACGTTAGTTCTTTCTTAAAATGAGATAGTTCTACTCACCAAAAATCTTTGAAACCGAAAATGCCTTAGATGCACAAAAATCATCCAAAAAATTTGTCATTTTCCACATGATTTTTGGACATATTACTCTTGGATTTTGAAAAATTGATCAAAAGAAGAATTTTAGAAAATTATTTTCTCTAAAAATTTAAAAAAAGAATCATTCGAATCAAATTCCGTTTGAGGTAGACATGGTCAAAAGAAGGAGAGCTATTTTCGGACCTGAATTTCTGAGCTTAAAAGTACACTACAAAAAATGAGATTTTGACATTCCTAAGCTTGAAATTGAAAATAGTGTTAAAGAGAAAGTTGTAGCTACTGAAATTTTTTATGATTTAAAAAAATGAAAATCTTGATTTGGTGTAAAATAGAGGAATTTATTGTCGAATAAAGTGGAGGAAAAATGGAGAAGAAAGAGTTTAAAAACAAGTTTGCATCTTTAAAACAACTTAAAACTTTTGATTTTAAAAAAAACTTAAAACTAACATAAGAAGCCATGAAACATGAAATGGAGCTTAGGAAAAAGAAATATGAAGATGTAAAGGAGATTTGGTGTATAGGTGTGTGTATTTATAGACAAGAAAATCGATAAATGTCTAAACTATCCTTTGCATAAAATAATATAACATGTCATGATATCTTAGGTCACATCACCATCCTCCCTCCCACTCTAGTCACATCCCCCCTCTCTAGTCACATCACCTAGGCTCGTGCTTAGATGATGATGATGATGATGGTACCAAAGAAATGGCAAGAGATAGGTATGTATTTTGTATATATATTACTATATATGTATATATATGTTATTATTTTTAAAACCATGACTTGTCACATCACTTCCTAAACATAATTAACATAAGATAATATATTATTAAGTGTATTATTATATGGTTAATTATCTACTATATATGTATGTGTATAGTGCATAAAGGCGAACAACGTTCCCGACAACTTTCCGGTGTCGAAATTCTGAAAAACGTTCTTCGGTCACATTTTCTATTTTTCTACGAACTATCTATTTTGGTAAACAAATTTTAAAAACTATTTTACCATCAATATTAAATAATTAAAATAGGTTTATTAGTAAATAAAAACCCATTTATTTAATATTTAAACTTAACATGAATTTTTGAAGAAATATATAAAACTGATGATATCAACTGTTGATGTCATAAATACATTTTATTTTCCAAAAATAAAATAAATTAATTTATTTCATAATCTTGTTTGAATACATATATTAGTGTATGTATCCAAAGCTGTGCATGATGCTTATTGTTTAAAAGAATTTTTATTGATTAAACGATTTCCGGTTGTCTTATCGATATTTTACCTAGGATAATATTCACAAATTATCAATATTTTACCTCGGTAATTTTTCCACAAATATTTTTTTCCCAAACAAAATAACTATTATTATTTACCACTTAAAACATGATTATATCTTACTTTTAAAACCATATCTAAATATTTTAAAAATAAATATAATTTATCTAAGTGATAAATTTGCGGGTCGTTATATTCTTCCCCCTTAAAAGAATTTCGTCCCCGAAATTATACCACAACCCTATTCCCAGAAATACTTAAAACTATTCATCAATCCCTATGATGTACATAAATCATTTGTAAAAATCTGGTTCGATCACTCACTTGAATACATAACTTTCCTTCCAAACTAGTATCGCTCACTCGACTTCCTAGTGAAGACTCTGATCAGGCTTTTTATTTAGAAACCTCTGTTCTCCTTCCATAGCCATAAACTATGATAGACAACCTTTGGTTCCATATAAGGACCCTCATCAACGCTCGCCATCAAAAATCGGGCGATAAATCCTTATTCAGAATGGTGTGAAACACCTTGAGTCGTGTACTCGAATCTTGGATCGAGAACTATGTGAAAAGGAGAAATGATCTACGTACAACCTACGTACTAATTCCATTAGTTCCTACTTTCCGAGATTATAATTACCCTTTTTAAAGAATCACCATTTTACTTAAGAAAATTACTTAGGTTTATTAACATTCTATAACTCAAATTCATTTTAATATGATACTCTTCTATATCCAAACGCGTATATACAATTTCAAATCTTAAATTGGTTTTACTTAACCTAGGATGTTCAACAAATTTAAAACTTTACTTATTAACCCACTCTTAATCAAGACATCTTTTTATTTTGAAAACTCTATTCTTTTAAGGGATTGAGAACACAATATGCGGGTTTTATTTCAAAAAACCTTTCGAAATGATACTTTATATTTAACCCTTTTGAAAACATAATATATAGCCCGAGTAACTCTAAAATGATATCAAGGAACCGGGCGCTACCAAATAATATTATATATCCCTTTTACTAAGTAGGGAAATACTCAAGAGAATTGTTTACCATCCAAACACATCTCATACCCGTTTATAGTCATTTCCAAGACACTTAAACTAGTTAATCATAAAAATATTTCTTTCTTCATAAATTCCCTTTTAAAACAATACTATTTATAGATAAATACTTCTTTAATAAATTATCCACTAGCTTTAGATCATTCGAATTCGAAATTGTTTCGATTGTACAATGTCAAAGATGATAATTTACTAAGTGCACTATCATATCTGCTAAGTAAACATTTGATTGTCACTTAGAAGATTATTTTGATTATCACAAAACAGATCGAAACTCCTTCCTGAACTATCCAAAGAAAACTTTACTTTCAAATCCATTTCAAAATATTTATATCTTAAAATCTCTTTAAGTACAATTACTACAACTTTTCCAAAATCATTTAAATCTTTATCAAAGCCATTGGGATTTAATATTCTCACGATCCTTTTCATTTTTATAAGGTCATCTAAAGATTTTCTTTTAACTAAACACATTCAGTTCTAAATCCAATTTTAACCCTACGTCGCATAAGTAACTATATAGACTTTTTAATATCATTCCTTTATATATAAAATATATCCTAGGTAAAATTATTACATTTACTAATTTTAAAACAATATTATATCAATTGGACTTGTTCAAGTGTTTAGGAAATCCCTATCGATAACGTTGGCCAAACGCATCGACCAGAATTCTTAAGCCCCTCAACAGATCAAACAACACAATATAAAACATTTTTACTCATTAAAAAATATGCACTCATATTATAATACACTCAAGCTTATTCTAGGGTCTCAATTACCCTATCTCAAATGAGTATACTCCACAGGGCCAAGGTTCTCGATTAACCTTTAGCTCTTATACCAGATGTAATGAACCGGATTTTCGATCCTCTTAAATCGACACCAATACATCCATTATATCACATGCCGAACATTTAAATGTCGGAAATGCCGATTTGTTAGGGTGAAAGAAGAAGGTGGAAGGTGGAAGAAAACTAAATAGCACAGAATCACACAACGCAGATAATATATGATACAACAATGATCTTTACAAAATGGAAACATCTTTATTCATTTATACAACATTAGAGTACACTGGATTTATCTTAAATTTGGACAGTTATAGAACCTATCCTTACATTACAGTGGAAGAAAAATATACATGAATACGTCTTGACCATCCAGCTCCTCTCCAACTCCAAAGTATCTAGCCAAACCTAGGAAACACATGCTCGATCTGACCCAAGCATTACATGGAATAACTCCTAGGTCGGTCTGGTAAACTAGCGTGAGTAAAACTTAATAACAAGTAACAACCAAAATGATTTCAACATTTGAAAACTTTTCAAACAAAGGGTATCCCGTAAGACCACACCGCACATAAAAACAGACAGGTTTTACCTTACGATAACCAAAACATTTTATATCAAAATCCAGTGACATTTTCATAGTGTCTAGGTTTAAAGTAAATAGATAAAATAGCTGAAATGCTTACATCTCATATTCCAACATACTAGGCTCTACAATCGAAAATGTAAGGCACATATTGGAGATTGGATTCCAACTAATGGTTGGGCTACTGAGGTACCGCCCACCATAGTACACCTTTAGAAAAATATACCGAGGTCGTACCTAACAACCCCTACCAACACAAGACCGGACTACCCCTTGTTGGATAGTACCAAAAATATCATCACCCCGGTTGCTCTACAACCTTTAACCGAGCGCTCCCACATACACGAATTCATTAATGATTGTGTGTATATCTAGAAGGGTGATGATATACCCTAATGAGTGCGACCCACTTAGCCCTGCTGCATATCCCCTATTTTAGTCATTTCCCGTTGTTGAGGCCTGACGCTATGTTTTACCTTTCTGAATAGCAATCCATCTTGGAATGCTAACACTGCTCTCCAGGCATCAATGTAATGTCAGCATTCATCCATAAAAGATCGTTCTGGGTCTGAACGAAACCGAAGGCACTAACTCTACTTCATCCATTTTGGAATCACCCTCGGGATTAGTAGCAGTTTCCCTTGCACTTTAAATAGCATCATTTTTAATCATCATCAAGATGCCTTCCATTCGAATGCACATGTGGGTTCGTAGTGGTTTCCAGATATAGATCTGATCCCGGTCTCTCCATATCAACAATCGATAATTTTCGGTTGACTCATTCCCGGTTCTTTTGGAAGTAAGTTTTTGAGTCCTCGTCGGGGAACTTAAATTTACATTCATTCTTCCTAAGTCAAATTTGATCAAACTTGATAGTCGGTTATTTAACTATCAAATAAATAAACAACAACCAATTCCATTGAGATTTATTTATCCATAACAACTACTAAGCCTCAAAACATCTCTTTGTTTAATAAATATCTTTCAAAAACATTCATATACTTATCTTTCTGACATAAGTATATTCACAAAACATTGTAAGATTTTCCATTACCGAATCTCTAGAAAGGATTAATTACATTATTTAAATTGGAGAAAAGGATAACTCTAAGCACTATTCCTTCGGTGTAAAGCGCGGAACAAATGTTCCATACCACCATTTTTTTAAAAGGCCAGCCTCGAGAAACCAAAACCTCAAATTCCTGTTGTAATTATCTTCAATAATTCCTTTTATAATTTTCCCTTACCTATGAAATCCTCTTTGCTTTAACCCAAACTCGTTTACTAAAAAATTTATCAACCTCCATACTCATTTATGAGAGTCTTTATAAATATTCAAACCCGGTTATATAAACTTCTTTATAAACATTCAAACCTTGTATAAAACTTCCCTTCATAGACATCCAAACCCATTTATAAAATCTTTTTATAAACTTCAAAACTATTTCTAATACTCCTTTAATGAATACCCTAAAATTATTCATAAACTTCTTTATATAATATTTAAAACAATTGCTAAATCATTCTTCAAATATCTTGTTCAAAATAGAATAACCTTGAATACCATTTTAAAAGAAAATGAAATATTAACTTTTCAAAACCAAACGGAGGCTTAATGACTACAGTGGATCATTAAATTTGGGTTTACTTATCCAAGTTATATCATGGGTATTGCCTAACATCATATATGTAAGGGATACACACATAAAATACAATCAACCACAGGTAGATTTCCAAGTTACAAATATAGATACATCCATTATCGGTGAAAAATGTACATATAGAAGTATATTCTATATACTTAAGTTACCATGACCCGCTTATTGAAATCAACTTCCTTGTGTTTATCACGTTACCGATATTCAACATTTGTGCTAAACAAAAGTCAACTTACTTCCTATAAAATGTGTCAATGTTTTATAATCACTACTTTAATTCATTTGGCTACTTAATGGTCCAGACGAGAGATCCTTTGATTTAATCAATTAACTTTAGAAAGAAAACTTATTTAAAACATAACCGATTAAGTTTAAAAATAGCTTTGAAAAGATTAAAGTATATTCAATTAGCTTAAACCCTAATTATATCTTAATTAAATCAAGATTAATTCATAATCAAATTTTAATTAACTTAAGGAACTTGATTAAGTCCTAATTAACCTCCTAATGTATCTTAGTTAAGGTTTAAACAATTCATTATTGGTTAAACCCTAATTAATTAAAATTTAATTAAATAATCACTTAATTAAATAATAATTAATCAACTAATTAACTTAATTAAATAATAATTAACCATTTAATTACTTCTTAACTTCATAAATCACTAATTAAAAACTTTATTAATCACTAATTAATCATTAACCTTCCTTAAGTGTTACTTAAACCTTAATCACTAACTTAATTACTAATTAAGTACTAATTACTTTTTAATTAATTATTAAATAAATAAATTATTAAATTATCTAAACTTAACTCTTTTTATGTTACTAATCAAGTTTGTAAAACTTTTGCAAAACATTCCAAAAGAAAACATTTTAAAATGAAAATCGATAATTTTATCGAACTGCGTTCATAGCGACTATCGCTATGAGCGCACTTCACTTAAATTTACTTTAAGCGAAATATTTTTCTTATAACTTACTATTACAAGTTTGGAAACCTAATTTTGAAAGTTTTTGAAACTAAAAAACAAAGATAAAAGATTTGAAACCATTTCCAAAATTTAAAACTAGAAAACTTAGTTTTGATTCCAAATCGGATCCCACGTCTGTCGCAACATACAAAGGTGTAAACTTTGTAATTCTTACACAACATACAACTAGTTTTAATCACAACCATACCACCCACATATCATACACCAACATCATATTCTTACAACCAAACATACCACTTTAAACATCCAAACATGATGCTTAACATCCAAACAAAATATTTAACATCCAAACTATGCTAACCACACATCACAAATGTATATCATTTTCATAGCATGATATTTTAACAAAATGAACTATGGTTTTTACAATAAATAATTTATGGAAATAAAGTTAGTTCTTTCTAAAAATGAGATAGTTCAACTCACCAAAAATCTTTGATATCCAAACGTATATCGTTATCATAGCGTGATATTTTAACAACATGAACAATGGATTTCTACAACGTATAACCTATGGAAATAAAGTTAGTTCTTTCTAAAAATGAGATAGTTTACTCACCGAAAATCTTTGAAACCTAAAATGCCTTATATGCACAATAATCATCCCAAAAATATGTCATCTTCAACGTGATTTTTGGACATATTACTCTCGGATTTTGAAAAGGTGATCAAAAGAAAATTTAAAAAAATTATTTTCTCTAAAAATTTTAAAAAAGATTCACTCATTCAAATTATTTTCGGACCTGAATTTCTGAGCTTAAAAGTACACTGCAAAAAATGAGATTTTGACATACCCAAGCTTGAAATTAGAAAAAGTGTTAAAAGAGAAAGTTGTAGCTACTGAAATTTTATACGATTTAAAAAAAGAAAATCTTGATTTGGTGTAAAATAGAGGAAGTTATGGTAGAGTAAAGTGGAGAAAAATTGGAGAAGTAAGAGTTTAAAAAATGTTTGCATCTTTAAAATATATAGTTTTAAAACTTTTGATTTAAAAATAAAATAAAATAAAATAACATAAGGAGCATTGAAACATGAAATAGAGCTTACGAAAAAGAAAGATGAAGGTGTATATGAGATTTGGTGTATGGATGTGTGTATTTATGGACAAAAAACTGGTAAATGTCTAAAATACTCTTTGCATAAAATAATATAACATGTCATGATATGTTAGGTCACATCACCATCCTCCCCCCTCTCTAGTCACATCCCCCCTCTTTAGTCACATCACCTAGGCTCATGCTTGGATAATGATAGTGGTGGTACCAAAGAAATGACAAGAGATAGGTGTGTGTTTTGTATATATATAAGTGTGTGTGTGTGTGTGTCTATATATATATGTTATTATTTTTAAAACCATGACTTGTCACATCACTTCCTAAACATAATTAACATAAGATAATATATTTTTAAGTATATTATTATATGGTTAATTATCTACTATATCTGTGTAAATATAGTGCATAAAGGTGAACAACGTTCCTGACAACTTTTCAGTGTCGAAAAGTCGAAATTCCAAAAACGTTCTTCGGCCACATTTTCTATTGTTCTACGAACTATCTATTTTGGTTAGTTTTAAAATCTATTTTACCATCAATATTAAATAATTAAAATAGGTTTATTTATAAATAAAAACCCATTTATTTAATATTTAAACTTAACTTGAATTTCCGGAAGAAATATATAAAACCGATGATATCAATTCTTGATGTCATAAATACATTTTATTTTTCCAAAAATAAAATAAATTAATTTATTTCATAATCTTGTTTGAATACATATATTAATGTATGTATCCAGAGCCGTTCATGATGTAAAGGCAATTTTATTGACAAAACGATTTCTGGCTGTTTTATCGATATTTTACCTAGGACGATATTTACAAATTATCAATATTTTACCTCGGTAATTTGTTCGCAAATATTGTTTCCCAAACAAAATAACTATTATAATTTTCCACTTAAAACATGATTATTTCTTCTTTTAAACCCATATCTAAATATTTTAAAAATAAATATAATTTATCAAAGTGATAAATTTGCTGGTCGTTACAGTTTGTTTTTTACTTTGGTAAAATATCTTAGATATTTTGTATATATATATAAGGTATATGTATATTTGTATCTATATACGTGTTCATGTATATGTTAGGGTATGCATGTGTATGTTATACATGTGCACAAGACATTTAAACAAGGTTGAACAACTTTAAACAACTTCCGTTCATTAAATCGTTGAAAATCGGGAAGCCGATTCCTGGTCACATTTTCACTGATGAATTAATTTACATATAAATGTAAACAAAATTTGAAAAATAATTTTTAATCATTATTAACTAAATAAAATGATCAAATTTGATTTATAAAACCATATAAATAGATATTAAACAATTGTTTACAAAATGTGTTATTATATCGATAAAGCGATATCAATGTTTCTTATAATTTCAAATCAAATATTCATTTTTATAAAATTATTATAAATGGTTTATTATCATTTCATAACTAATTAAATGAATTATTATCATTTAAAAACATTTATCTGAATAATTATAATAATTCTTAAATCATTAAATATCAATTTAAATTCTTAAATCAATTATTAAACATGATGCCATTATTGATGATGTCATAAATATGTTTTATTTCTCAAAAATAACATAAATAATTTTATTTCATATTCATGTTTAAATGGATAAATAAGTGTATATATCCAGCTCTGTGCACGACTTCTGATAATTATAGAGTTGTTCATCGATAAAACGGTTTTCGGTCATTTTATCGATATTTATCCAAAGTATATATTTTTTGTAAATACTTATTCAAAATAAGATTGCCATCATTATTTATTATTTAAGACAACATAATATATGTTAAGAAGCCATATATTTGAATAATTAAAAATAAATATAATTTATCAAATTGATAAATTTGCAGGTCGTTACATGATCCTCCTTAAAAGAATCTCCTCCTCGAAAATACAACGCAAAACCCGAAAGTCTTTGCACAAAATATTTGTTTTTAAACTTACACTCGTACGATGTATATAGATCATCTGTGCGTAATATCTGATTCGATCTGTTATTTGAATCCATAACTTTACTTCCGAACTAGTATTGATCCCTCGATCCTCTAGTGCGGACTCCGATCAGGTTTTCCAATCAAAATTTTAGTTTTCTTGCATAGCTCTCAACATGATAGAAAACTCAAGTATCCAACCACAAACCCTCATTAATGTTCGTCGTCAAGAATCAAGTGATAAAACCTTTTTCGGACTGGTGTAAACACCTCAAAGTTCAATCTTAGATCAAAATCGTATGGCCAAAATGATTTGCATACCTCATACGTACTTAGTTATATCAAATTCCTTTTTCAAAATTATTTATAAAAATATTTACCTTTATCTTTTATTCAAACATTGTTATAAAGATACTTCTTTATATATAGTTACTTTAAAAAATTATTTACCAAAACTTTTCATCTTCTTTCCAAAGAAACCCTTTAAATTTAACACTTTGAAAATATCTCTATATACTTAAATCAGTAATAAGTATATTTACTAAACTTTGACGAAAGCTTCATATTTTTCCACAACACACTTTATTGGTTCAAAACGAATGTTGCGTAAAACATTATTATGACAACCCAAAACAATAGTATAGGGATTCGACTATTTATATTTATATAAATCCCGTATACTATATAAAACACTTCCTTTTGGAAATCACTTACTATACCAATAGTGTTATAGTCTATATGCCTTCCTCACTTTCTCGAAAATATCTATCACAACAACAAATGTTGGAATCTATGTCTTCATCACTTAGTACATTTTAAATCACTTTTTAATGCCATTAATATTCATTTGAAAAATATCAATTTCAAAACATTCCTTTCAAAAGATTATTTTAACTTTTAAAACATGAATGTATTGTGAAAATCCATATTTAAATCTTTAGGTCAAATTTGTGTTGTGAAATAATTCGTGTAAAATGCATATACTTTTTATCTTTTCCAACATATTTAGAAAATCTTGGTTTAAGTTTTTTAACATTTCATAAAGATATAGTTTTATTCTTATAAATTTTTCTCAAGTGGTTTGTGTATTTACATTTGAACAAAGTTATAAACAAAGGACATAATTATATTATACATGCTTAATATTTTACATTCATCCTTATCCTACACACATCATTTCTCCTTAAATACTTAAATCATTCTTATGTCCTTCTAAACCTACTTGGGTTTCCATAACATTGATACAAACATAACTACCTTACAAGCCATACATATATATGCTACTACATAATATTAATACTAGACAGGTGTTTCCAAATTTTCCAATCTCACATCATAATCACTCCTCTGAGTCTGATGCTGACGGTCCACATCCGTAACCAAAATCAAACAAGACTTCTCCATTGTCATCACTATCATGTAGTTCGTTATCGGCTTCATTTCTGATGCAGCGCACACTACTGCATTTGCTCTAAGTCACCCAGTGGAATTAGGTCGCTCGGAAATTTTAGGTCGCTCGGTAAATTTAGGTCGTCCACAACCTAACGAGAGAGATGATTTAAGTCGTCCGCGACCTAACAAGAGAGATAAGACAATACACCAGGAATGCCGACCTAAATTCAACAAGCAACGACCTAGTGATACCGACCTAACTACTACGGCAACAATCTTTAGGTCGCAAAGCCTTGAGTCGCTCTAGGAGTTTTAGGTCGTTCGCGACCTATCTTAAGTCGTACCTTCTTTAGATCGCTGAAGCTCATTTTCTTAAGTCGCTACCGACCTATCTTAACTCGTTCACTTCTTAGGTCGCAAAGCCTTATCTCATAAGTCATTACTGAAGCCGCGGTTCAATCTGAAGATGTTGAAGAAGAGTTAGGTCGTTCCAGACCTATGTGTTGTAAAGTGTTGTGTTGTATTTGCTTATGTTGTAATATTTTTTAGGTCGTAAGTCACCTGTTTTTTAGGTTGCACTATTTTAGGTCGTAGGTCGTTCACGACCTAAGTATTGTGTTGAAACTGTGTTCTGTTTTAGAATGTAATACTATAAATAGGCCGGTGGTGCCATTTGTAATAGTTTAGTTGATTTGAATAAAAACTTTTGTTTTGTTAGCTTTGTGCTTTCACCAAATTGGTAGTTGAGTGTAATCGCCTATCTCCACTTTTGGTTAATCGAGTGCGCTCGATTCAACGATTGCTGAAGCCGATTCACGGTATCTAGTGCGCTAGATCAACGTACGAAGAATCGCAGATCTTTAAACATGGTATAGTGCGCTATCAACGTGTTTGGGATAGCTAGAATTCGACATCTTCGGATCAATGAATTTGGGCCAGTCGGTATTCTTCATTCCATCGATCGCTACTTTCACAGAATCATCGTTTTGTAATTCCGCTGCTGCACCATTTGGTATTAGAGCTAGACTTAGCCAATCATAGCTAAGCCGAGTCTTGGAGCCAATTTTTATTCGAAGAGTTCAAGTCGTGCTCATCGCAAGTTGCAACAAGTTTGAAGATTTCGATCCATCTCATTTTGGATCTAAGTTTGAAAGGTGTTTGGAATTTGGAGTTGGAGCCGAGAGTAAGTGAAGGCCGTGCATCATTTGATATTTGTTCATTCCGAGAATTGAAGTTTGTTTCATTAAACAATGCCGCCAAGAAGAGCTAATAGACATCAAAATATTGAAGCTTTGTATAGAAGAGAAGAAGCTGATGAGATGGAGCAAAGAATTAATGAAAATTTTAGTGAGAAGCTTAATGAAGGGATTGGTCAATTAGAGAAGATGATGTTGGAGATGAATCAAAATCGGGGAAGGGTTTCACCTGAATCTAACCATGGGGGAAGTAGAGTTTCACCACATTCCAATCGGGAGAGAAGTGCTGATAATGATCATAGAAGTGTGAGTCGAGTTCGTTATAGAAATGTTGATGATCGAAGACGTGGTAGGAATGTGAATGATCGAGATCGGAGGAATGTAGATAGAAGGGATGTTGGTGGAAGACGGGATGGTAGTAGAGATGTTGGTGGTCAGGATCAACATCGCTATACATCAGATTTTGAAGAAGAGTATGATAGTGGTAGTGTTCAAGGACGAGGACAAGGAAGAAATCAGTCGGAATATGATCACAAGTGGGAGTCTGGGATGAAGACTGAAATACCGGAATTCAAGGGAGGTATGCAAGCCGAGGAATTTCTTGATTGGATAGCTTATGTTGAGGAAATATTTGACTTCAAGGATGTTCCGGAGGATCGTAAAGTGAAGTTGGTTGCTACTAGGTTGAGGGGGAGAGCTATGGCATGGTGGCAGCAAACCAAACTTACTAGAGAACGAATGGGAAAGTCAAAGATTGTTGCTTGGAAAAAGATGAAGAAATTGATGAAGGCTACGTTCTTGCCCTATAATTACCAATCACTAATGTATCAGAGATTACAGAATTTGAGGCAAGGAACGAAGACGGTTGCTGATTATGCTGATGAGTTCTACCAATTAATTGCTCGAAATGATATCATGGAGAGAGAAGAACAATTGACCGTGAGGTTTGTTGGGGGACTTAGAACACAGATCCAGGATATGGTGAACATGTTCGACCCTAGAACTGTGGCAGAAGCACATCAAAAGGCGTTGGCTTGGGAGAAACAAGGAAGACGTGGGGGAGGTGTGTTTCCAAGTTTTACAGGACAGAACAAAGTAGCGGGTAGTAGTTCTAATGTTCCTAAGGCATCGAATAAGCCTATTGTTCAGGAAGTGGCTAAACCAAGGGTCAACACTAATTTCAAATGCTATAATTGTCAAGAAGTGGGTCACAAAAGCAGCGAATGTCCAAAACCAAAGAAGAGAACTATGATTGCTGAGGCAGAAGAAGATGTGGTAGAGGCTGACTGTTCTAATTCACTACATGATGAGGAGGAAGAGAATGTGTCGGGAGATGAAGGGTATTCATTGATGATGAAGAGGTCATGTTTAACACCAAAACAGGAGGAGGAAACTAGCTGGTTGAGGAGTAACATCTTTCAATCAACATGTACTATCTTGGGAAGGGTTTGCAAGTTTGTTATTGATGCAGGAAGTTGTGATAATATTATCTCTACAGAAGCCGTGAAGAAGTTATCATTGAAGACAGAGAAGCATCCGAAACCTTACAAGTTAGCTTGGTTGAGGAAAGGTGGGGAGGTGAAAGTTGGACGAAGAGCTTGTGTGAATTTTTCAATTAGGAAGAAATATAAAGATGAAATTTGGTGTGATGTTGTTGACATGGATGTATGCCATCTGTTGTTGGGGAGACCGTGGCAGTATGATAGAGCTGTGCAACATGATGGACGTACTAACAGTTACAGTTTCATGTTTGAGGGTACAAAGATTACTTTAATTCCTAAGAAGTGACAACAAGAAGAAAGCAAGTTGGAGGAGATTGAAGAGCTTAAAACGTTGCTATCTTTAAAGGAGTTTGTTAAGGAGGTAGAAGAGGAGCCTGAAGTATTCTTGTTGATTGGACGTGAGAGTCATGAAGTGGTGGAGATTCCTGAAGAAGTGAAACCAGTACTAGGAGAGTTTGACGATGTATTTCCTGAGGAGCTACCAACAGAGTTACCACCGTTGAGAGACATTCAACATCAAATTGATCTTGTTCCAGGAGCTGTGTTGCCACATAGACCACACTACAGAATGAGTCCAAAAGAACATGAGGAGTTGAGAAGGCAAGTGGAAGAATTGCTTGAACAGGGGCGTGTGCAGGAAAGTTTAAGTCCATGTGCTGTGCCAGCATTGTTAGTACCGAAGAAAGATGGGATGTGGAGAATGTGCACCGATAGTCGGGCGTTGAATAAGATTACTGTGAGATATAGATTTCCTATGCCTAGATTGGATGACTTGTTGGATCAGCTTAGTGGAGCTACTATCTTTTCGAAGATTGATTTGAAAAGTGGTTATCATCAAAATCGAATCAGACCAGGGGATGAATGGAAAACAGCGTTCAAGACACGTGAGGGGTTGTTCGAATGGCTGGTTATGCCATTTGGTCTTTCGAATGCACCGAGTACATTTATGCGGGTGATGAATCAGATTTTTAGACCATTCATTGGGAAGTTTGTGGTGGTGTATTTTGATGATATACTGATATATAGTGGAAGTCCAGAAGAACATTTGCAACATCTGAGAGAAGTGTTGATGGTACTGCGACAAGAACAATTTTATGCTGCAACGAAGAAATGCGTGTTCATGACGCATAGTGTTTTATTTTTGGGATATGTTATATCGGGAGGAGGTATACAAGTGGATCAGAATAAAATTGAAGCAATCAGAAATTGGCCATAACCCAGGACGATTACAGAAGTTAGAAGCTTTCATGGTTTGGCGTCATTCTACCGAAGGTTCATTCCACACTTCAGTAGCGTGATGGCTCCAGTTACTGATTGTATGAAAGGGAAGCAATTTTCATGGTCGGAGGAAGCAGAATTTGCTTTTGAGAGAATCAAGGAACTTTTGACGACAGCACCAATTCTAGTGTTGCCTGATTTTCAGTTATTGTTTGAGTTACATACTGATGCATCAAAGGTTGGAATTGGAGGGGTGTTAAGTCAGAAGGGACGTCCTATTGCATATTTTAGTGAGAAGTTATCAGGAGCAAGGATGAGATATAATACCTATGATGTCAAGTTTTATGCAAGCCGTGAAACACTGGAGACATTATTTGTTTCATAAAGAATTTGTTTTGTATACTGATCATGAGGCATTGAAGCATATGCAGGGACAGGACAAGATTGCAGCTAGACATGCTTCGTGGATTGCATACTTACAACAATTTACATTTGCGGTAAAGCATAAATCGGGAATTACGAACAGAGTGGCAGATGCATTGAGTAGAAGGAATCATGTGTTGACTACAATGAAGGTTGAAGTGATAGGGTTTGATGTGTTGCCAGAATTATTTGTCGATGATCCTTACTTTGCGAAGTTTGTTGATGAAGTCAGGGAGGGAAAGACGGATGAGTTTGTAATGGTGGATGGTTATCTTTTTTAAAGGAAATCGATTATGTATACCGGAGTGCAGCTTACGAATGAAGATTGTGAAGGAGTTGCATGAGGAAGGTCATGTGGGGAGAGACCGTACATTACATTTGGTTTCACAATCATATTTCTGGCCTACTATAAGAAGAGAAGTTGAGAGATTAGTGGAGAGATGTCATATCTGTCAAGTTTCGAAGGGAACAGCGACGAATGCGGGATTGTATATGCCATTACCTGTGCCTATTAAACCATGGATTGATATCAGCATGGATTTTGTTTTGGGTTTTCCTAGAACTCAAAGGGGAAATGATTCTATATTTGTTGTGGTGGATAGATTTTCCAAAATGGCACATTTTATCGCTTGTAAGAAGACAGCTGATGCCGTCTGTGTTGCCGAATTGTTCTTTAAAGAGGTGTATCGATTACATGGGCTACCTGAATCTATTGTTTCAGACCGGGATACTAGATTTCTAAGCCATTTCTGGTTATGTTTGTGGAAGATGGTTGGAACGAAGCTGAATTTTAGTAGTGCCTATCATCCGCAAACAGATGGGAAGACGGAAGTGGTAAACAGATCATTGGGAAATTTATTACGATGTCTTGTGCAGGATAACTTGAAGAGTTGGGATATGAAATTATGTCAGGCAGAGTTTGCACATAATCACGCTGTTAACCGTAGTACGGGTTTCAGTCCGTTTCAAGTTGTATACTCAGCTAGTCCGAAGGGTCCGTTGGATTTGACGACAGTACCACCACCAAAGGGGACAGTTAAACAGGCTATTGATTTTGTTGATGGATTGGCAGAATGCCATAAAATCATTCGGGAACGATTGGAGAAAGCAAATGAAAAGTATAAACGATCTGCAGATTTGAAGCGAAGAAGCGTTGAATTTAATGAAGGAGATTTAGTATATGTTGTACTAACGAAGGATCGTTTTTCAGTGGGAACGTACAATAAGTTGAGAGCTCGAAAAATCAGTCCAGTGGAAATTTTGAAGAAAATCAATGAGAATGCATATCAGTTGAGATTGCCGGACGATGTTCATACCTCTGATGTTTTCAACGTCAAATATTTGATTCCATATCATGGAGATGAGATTGTTAAAGAAGGGGAAGGTGCAAATTTGAGGTCGAATTTTTGCCAACCGGGGGAGGATGATGCAGCACACACTACTGCATTTGCTCTAAGTCGCCTAGTGGAATTAGGTCGCTCGGAAATTTTAGTTCGCTCGGTAAATTTAGGTCGTCCAGAACCTAACGAGAGAGATGATTTAAGTCGTTCGCGACCTAACAAGAGAGATAAGACAATACACCAGGAATGCCGACCTAAATTCAACAAGCAACGACCTAGTGATACCGACCTAACTACTACGACAACATTCTTTAGGTCGCAAAGCCTTGAGTCGCTCCAGGAGTTTTAGGTCGTTCGCGACCTATCTTAAGTCGTACCTTCTTTAGATCGCTGAAGCTCATTTTCTTAAGTCGCTACCGACCTATCTTAACTCGTTCACTTCTTAGGTCGCAAAGCCTTATCTCATGAGTCGCTACTGAAGCCGCAGTTCAATCTAAAGATGTTGAAGAAGAGTTAGGTCGTTCCAGACCTATGTGTTGTAAAGTGTTGTGTTGTATTTGCTTATGTTGTAATATTTTTTAGGTCGTAAGTCGCCTGTTTTTTAGGTCGCACTATTTTAGGTCGTAGGTCGTTCACGACCTAAGTGTTGTGTTGAAACTGTGTTGTGTTTTAGAATGTAATACTATAAATAGGTCGGTGGTGCCATTTGTAATAGTTTAGTTGATTTGAATAAAAACTTTTGTTTTGTTAGCTTTGTGCTTTCACCAAATTGGTAGTTGAGTGTAATCTCCTATCTCCACTTTCGGTTAATCGAGTGTGCTCGATTCAACGATTGCTGAAGCCGATTCACGGTATCTAGTGCGCTAGATCAACGTACGAAGAATCGCAGATCTTTAAACACGGTATAGTGCGCTATCAACGTGTTTGGGATAGCTAGAATTCGGAATCTTCGGATCAACGAATTTGGGCCATTCGGTATTCTTCATTCCATCGATCGCTACTTTCACAGAATCATCGTTTTGTAATTCCGCTGCTGCACCAGTTTCCATCCTCAATCAGTGGTATTACATCCACTTCATAGGGTAACCAGGGCTGGTTCCATGGCACATGCCCAAGACCGACTGGCACTTCTTGTATAACTTCTCCTTCTTCTAGTTTTTCTAAACCTTGCCCTTCTTTTTCCTTGGGATTCTCAAATTCTTCCTCTTTGTCCTCTATGTTATCCCAATGAACTGGGGAATCTGACGACTTCTCACGCTAAATTATATGGTCATCGTCCATCTCCTATATGACATTACTATCTCTACTGCTGTTGTTTGATTCATGGGATATCATAGTGTTCGGGTCCTCTTCAGGTTCAGATTCTTCTTCCATCAACTCCTCATTAGGAATTTATTCTTCCGGTTCTAGCTCTGAACTTACTAGGTCAGTGATCCACATTCCTTCTGAGGCTTGAGGGATCTCTTCGTCACTAGACACTATAACAAGTTCTAGAGTCGGGGAAGGTATAGGCATTACGGCCATAGGGTAACTGTATTTATCTAGTCGGGTGTATGGATCTAGTTCTTCTTTAATAATGGGAATAATATTGTTAGGTGGCCATTTTTCGGGTTCTTCCTCACCACTGAAAGAATGATTAGATCACTCTTCTTACCCCAGTTTGTCCTTGAGGTCACCCCTTTTGAATACTTTCTCCCATAGCTTGAGGGTTTCTGCAATTATCAATAACAAATACTTAGATACTAAGCATTTGAATTATCTTAATAAAATTTAAGGTTAGGTTATAAATCTAAGTTTATCCCAGCATACATCCATTTTAACTGTACAATGTTAAGAGTGCTAGTTTGCTAAGCACATGATATTGTTTCTCCCAAACCAATATGTTGAATATTTCAAATAAAATCCTTTGAAAACTCTCTTCCCAAAAACCATTTTTAGATAAAAATTCTCATTATCCAAATTCTTTTCCAAATTATTGCTCTTAATCTTCTCAGTTTTATTATTAAACATCTTATAGTCAAACTGTGAAATTCTAATCACAAGATGTTTATACTTCTATTTTACTAATCTTGATTTCAAACTATCATTCATGTTATAACATATCTAACTATATATTTTTTCAAAATATACTCTTTATATTCATAATATAATCCTATGTAAAATTATTTTGTTTACCAATTTTCAAAACAAATCATTTTTTATATGTCATTAACAAATACAAATTCTTATATAATATGCTCAAACCCATTCTAGGGTGTCACTTACCCTATCTTTAATGAGTTACTCATCCTAGGGTATTACTAACCCAATCTCTGATAAGATTTTACCACTATCAAGCTCAGGTGTTCGCTCAACCTAAGCTCTGATACCAAATGTAACGAACATGCCTTTTGGATCTCGAAAATCAATACTAATACATCCTTGGTATTCATGTGTCGCAAATTCAGAAAACTCGACCGTTAAGGAAAAGAAGAAAAAGAAGATAGAAAAGAATCTTACACAAATGGAATAACATATATTATTTCAACGTATAATCTTATAGCGGAAAATTTTAAATACATTTATCAGAGTTTAACTTAACATCAACATAGAAAGTTATAAATCTCTGCCCTTACAAATGAGGAATACAATAGTATATAAGTGTGGTGGAAATGGATATTTTTTTGGATAGTAAGTCATTCTCATTCATCGTCATCGCTGCTTATTTATGCATTCTCCGTTTGATCCAACCATTCATTCTGATCTTTCTTCTGTTAGGTTCTTAGTAGCGCGACCTTTTCTTCTTTTACTTCAACCTTCACAAGAATCTTCTAGCTCCATGCTCCGAGCTCTTTCAAAATGCTCCAAACTAAACCTGACTACTAGAATGCTCGGAAAAATAGGGAACCCGGAGTTTAAGGGAAAGAAAATAAACTCCGGATCAGTCATGGGACTGGTGTGAGAAACTCAAAATATGGATTTTTGAAAACAAAGGGTATCTCATAAGACCAAGTCGCATATAAACATGGAACGATTTTTTACCTTATGATAACCAAAACATTTGCTACGCAAAATCTGGAAATGTTATTTTTAATGACATTCTTTTGTAAACACTTTTCAAGTAAACTTATATAATCTTAGCCAAAATTGTTACAGTATTAAATTCCATCATACTAGGCTCTACAATCAAGTCCAAAGGCACTTATTGGAGAATGGATTTCCATACAATGGCAGGTAAGGAACTACCTTCTACACTGCACATCTCTAGAGGGATGTACCGAGGATCAACAACTTTTGAAACCTCTGCACCTGGCAAGACCAGCCTACCTACGGACCCATCTGGTGGTGGATAGAACCGAATATGACATCACTCGGTCGTTCCCGACCTATCCGAGACCTCTCTTAGCATACACAACATACCTAATATATAGAGGGTAATCTAGAACGATGAAGACCACACCCTAATGGTTGCGAACTACATAGCCTCACGGCATGCCCTGTTTAATCCATTTCCGGGTGATGAGGCTCGAAGTAACAATTACCTTTAACATAGAACTTTCAACTTTGAATGCCATATTCCTAATTCCATCACACACCATTGATTCCCATAAATGTTGACGCAGCGGATTAATCAAAACAATGTAGATCGATGAAAGTAACGATCGATGGATTGAAAGATACCGAAATGCTCAAATTCGTTGATCCGAAGATACCGAATTCTAGCTATCCCAAACACGTTGATAGCGCACTATTCCGTGTTTAAAGATCTGCGATTCTTCGCACGTTGATCTAGTGCACTAGATTCCGTGAATCGGCTTCAGCTGTCGTTGAATCGAGCGCACTCGATTATCCGAGAGTGGAGATAGGAGATTACACTCAACTACCAATTTGGTGAAAGCACAAAGCTAACAAAACAAATTTTTTATTTCAAATCAACTAAACTTTCAAATGTACAACTCACGCCTATTTATAGCATTTTACAACTCAACACTGAAAACAGTACAACACTTAGGTCGTGAACGACCTACGACCTAACATAGTGCGACCTAAGAAAAGTAGACGACTTAAAGTAGTCGACCTAAAACAACACGACTTAAAAGATTACAACATAAGAAAATACAACACATAATGTTACAAACCATCACGACTTAACTCTTGACCGATCTACAACACAATGCTTTACATGACATAGGTCGATATCGACCTAAGACTTTACGACTTATCATCAGTATCCATCATCGACTTAAGGAATCAACGGCAGAGAATAAAGCGGCATAAAGAATCTACGGCTTCAAATTTCAACGACCTAAAGAAGCGGCTTCAGAACATTGCGACTTAAGTCTTCACGACCTATGGCTACACGACCTAAAGTATCGCGACTTATGGTGAACGACTTATCTCCCATATCTTCCCGCGACCTAACTAGGTCGTAAGTCGTGGAGCGACCTAAAACTCCCTCTTAACAACTCGGCGTACCTCCTTCGTTAGATCGTATGCGGCCTATCATAGGTCGTTGGTCTCCTTCTTCGGCATAATTTGCTCCACCGCCTTGCTCCAGTACCTCGTTGACTCGGGAGCGATCCTCCATAGGTCGTGAGCGACCTAAATTGTTGTTAGGTCATGAGCGACCTAAGACTTGGTCTGTGTCATCCTTACTAGGTCGTGAGCGACCTAAATTTACCGAGCGACTTAAGAGATTGGAGGTGCTAGGTCGATTGGATGCTTTAGATTCCCCCTCGTTAGGTCGTGAGCGACCTATAGCTTCTCTGTTAAGTCGTGAGCGACTTACGCCTTGTACTTTTGTAGCTCGTGCTGCATCATCCCTCCCAGGTTGAGAAAAATTCATTCACGAATTTGTAAATTCTTCCACATCGGATCGTTCATCCCCATAATATGGTACGAGATGCTTAACATTGAACACATCAGAAGTGTACACATCCTCCGGCAGCTTCAACTTATAAGCATTTTCATTAATTCGTTTCACGACTTCTACAGGACCAATTTTCCTGGCTTTCAACTTGTTATAAGCACCCACTGGAAAACGATCTCTTGTTAACACAACATATACCATATCTCCTTCGTTAAACTCAACATTTCTTCGCTTCAGAACTGCAGATCGTTTATACTTTTCATTTGCTTTCTCCAATCGTTCCTGAACGATTTTATGACATTCTGCCAATCCATCAACAAAATCAGCAGCTCGCTTGACTGTCTTCTTTAGTTGTGGTATGACTGTTAACTCCAACGGTCCCTTTGGCATACTAGAATATACAATCTGAAATGGACTGAAACCCGTACTACGGTTCACAGCATGATTATGGGCAAACTCCGCTTGACATAACTTCACATCCCAACTCTTCAGATTGTCTTGCACAAGACATCTCAACAAATTTCCCAATGATCTGTTCACAACCTCGGTCTGTCCATCCGTTTGCGGATGATAAGCACTGCTAAAGTTCAGCTTCGTTCCCACCATCTTCCATAAACTTAGCCAAAAATGACTCAGGAAACGAGTATCCCTATTCGACACAATAGATTCTAGCAATCCATGAAGTCGATATATCTCCTTGAAAAATAATTGAGCAACATGAACAGCATCCGCCGTCTTTTTACAAGCAATAAAATGTGTCATTTTCGAAAATCGGTCAACCACCACATAAATGGAATCGTTTCCACGCTGTGTTCTCGGCAATCCCAACACAAAGTCCATACTCACATCAACCCAAGGCTTAGTTGGTACAGGTAACGGCATATATAATCCAGCATTGGTCGCAGTTCCTTTCAAAACCTGATAGATATGACATCGCTCCACAAACCTTTCCACTTCTTTCCTCATTGATGGCCAAAAGTAAGACTGTGAAATCAAATGTAATGTACGGTCTCTCCCAACATGTCCTTCTTCATGTAGATCTTTTACAATCTTCATTCTCAAACTACAATCAGGTATGCACAATCGATTTCCTTTGAACAGAAAACCATCCACCATCAAAAACTCATCCGTCTCTCCCTTCTTGACTTTATCTACAAACTTCATAAAGTAAGGATCTTCAATAAATAATTCTGGGAGCACATCAAACCCTGTCACTTCGACCTTCATGGTAGTCAACAAATGATTCCTTCTGCTCAACGCATCTGCAACACGATTCGTCACTCCCGATTTGTGTTTCACAACAAACGTAAACTGTTGCAGATATGAAATCCACGATGCATGTCTTGCTGAAATCTTGTCTTTCCCTTGTAAATGCTTCAACGCCTCATGATCAGTGTAAAGAACAAACTCTTTCTGAAATAGATAGTGTCTCCAGTGTTTAATAGCTTGCACAATAGCATAAAATTCCACGTCATATGTACTATATCTCATCTTTGCTCCTGATAACTTCTCGCTAAAGTATGTAATTGGACGTCTCCTCTGACTCAACACTCCTCCAATTCCAACCTTTGATGCATCAGTATGTAGTTCAAACACTAACTGAAAATCTGGTAATACTAGAATTGGTGCAGACGTCAGCAACTCCTTGATCTTCCCAAAAGCATCCCCTGCTTCCTCTGACCATGAAAACTGTTTACCCTTCATACAATCTGTAACAGGCGCCATCACACTACTAAAGTGTGGAATAAATCTTCTGTAAAACGAAGCCAACCCATGAAAACTCCGAACCTCTGTTATCGTCTTGGGCTGTGGCCAATCTCTAATCGCCTCTACTTTACTCCTGTCCACCTGTATCCCTTCTGCCGATACAACATACCCCAGAAATAAAACACTATGCGTCATGAACATGCATTTCTTCGTTGCAGCATAAAACTGTTCCTGTCGCAGTACCATCAACACTTCTCTCAGATGATTCAAATGTTCCTCTGGACTTCCACTATATATCATAATATCATCGAAATACACCACCACAAACTTCCCAATGAATGGTCTAAAAATCTGATTCATCACCCGCATAAATGTACTTGGCGCATTTGATAAGCCAAACGGCATTACCAGCCATTCATACAATCCTTCCCTCGTCTTGAATGTTGTCTTCCATTCGTCCCTTGGTCTAATGCGAATCTGATGATAACCGCTCTTCAAGTCAATCTTAGAAAAGATCACAGACCCACTAATTTGATCTAACAGATCATCAAGCCTCGGCATAGGAAATCTGTATCTGACAGTTATCTTATTCAGTGCCCTACTATCCGTACACATTCTCCATGATCCATCCTTCTTCGGTACGAGTAATGCTGGTACAGCACACGGACTCAAACTCTCATGCATTCGCCCCTGTTCAAGCAATTCCTCTACCTGCCTACGCAACTCTTCATGTTCTTTCGGACTCATTCTATAGTGTGGTCTATGTGGCAACACAGCACCTGGAACAAGATCTATCTGGTGTTGTATATCCCTCAACGGCGGCAACTCCGTTGGTAGCTCTTCAGGAAACACATCATTAAATTCTTCAAGTACTGGTTTAACTTCTTCAGGTATCTCAACCACTTTATTGCTCTCTCGCTCAATCAACAGAAACACCTCAGGCTCCTCTTCAACTTCTTTAACAAACTCCTTCAAGGATAATAAAGTTTTCAGCTCTTCAATCTCCTCCAGTTTGTTTTCTTCTTGTTGTCGCTTCTTTGGAACTAGAGTAATCTTTGTGCCTTCGAACATAAAACTGTAACTGTTGGTACGCCCGTCATGTTGCACCGCCCTATCATACTGCCACGGTCTCCCCAGCAACAGGTGACATACGTCCATATCTACCACATCGCACCAGATTTCATCCTTGTATTTCTTTCCAATTGAAAAATTCACACAAGCCCTTCATCCAACCTTCACCTCCCCGCCTTTCCTCAACCAAGCCAGCTTGTACGGTTTCAGATGTTTTTCAGTTTTCAATGCCAACTTCCTCACAGCCTTTGACGAAATTATATTATCACAGCTTCCAGTATCAATAACAAATTTGCAAACTTTTCCCATAATAGTACATGTCGACTGAAAAATATTGCTTCTTAACCAACTACAATCCTCCTCTAGATTTGGTGTCAAACAAGACCTCCTCATCATCAGATTACAACCTTCGTCTCCTGACACTTCTTCTTCCTCCTCATCAGGTGGTGAATTGGCACATTCAGCTTCTTCATCCTCATCCTCAACCTCCGCTATCATAGCTCTCTTCTTCGGCTTTGGACATTCGCTACTTTTGTGGCCCATTTCTTGGCAATTATAACATTTGAAACCATTATTGACTTTCGCCTTCCCAACCTCATTCAAAACTGGTTTCGCAACAGCTTTTGAAACATTAGAACTTCCACTAACACCCTTCACTGGATTGTTGGAATTTGTAAACACACTACCACCTCGTCTTCCCTGTTTCTCCCAAGCCAACGCTTTCTGGTGTGCTTCCGCTACAGATCTGGGATCAAACATGTTAACCATATCCTAAATCTGCATTCGCAACCCCCCAACAAATCTAGCTGTTAATTGTTCCTCTGTCTTCATAATATCATTCCTTGCAATCAGTTGATAAAATTCGTCAGCATAGTCATTCACAGATTTCGTCCCTTGTCTCAGGTTTTGCAACCTCTGATACATAAGCGACTGATAGTTATAAGGTAAGAATGTGGCTTTCATCATTTTCCTCATCTTTTCCCATGATTCAACCTTTGACTTCCCCATCCGTTCACGTGTAAGTTTGGTTTGCTGCCACCATGCCAAAGCTCTACCCCTCAACCTTGTAGCAACCAACTTCACTCTACGATGTTCTGGAACTTCCTTGAAATCAAAAATCTCCTCCACATTAGACAACCAGTCCAAAAACTCTTCAGCTTGCATACCTCCTTTGAACTCTGGAATTTCAGTCTTCATCCCAGATTCCCACTTGTGATCATACTCCGACTGATTTCTTCCTTGTCCACGTCCTTGTCCATGAACACTTCCACCCTCATACTCCTCTTCAAAATCAGATGTATATCGATGTCGATCCTGACCACCAACATCTCTACTCCCTTCGCGTCTTCCACCAACACCCCTTCTATCTACATTCCTCCGTTCACGATCATTCGCATTCCTATCACGCCTTCGATCATCATCATTTCTATAGCGATCTCGACTTGCACTTCTATGATCATTATCAACGCTTCTCTCCCGATTGGAATGTGGCGAAACTCTACTTCCCCCATGGTTAGATTCAGGTGAAACCCTTCTCCGACTCTGATTCATCTCCAACATTATCTTCTCTAATCGTCCAATTCCTTCATTAAGCTTCTCACTAAAGTTTTCATTAATTCTTTGCTCCATCTCATCAGCTTCTTCTCTTCGATAAATTGCTTCTACGTTTTGGTGACGATTAGCTCTTCTCGGCGGCATGATTTGAATCTTCACACTTTGACTTTCGGATCCACTCCAATTTTCAAACACCTTTCGAACTTAGATCCAAAATGAAATGGATCGAAAACTCCCACTTTGTTGCAAAAATATGATGAACACGATGAACACAACTTCAACACTTCTCCTTAGCTCGACTCAATACTTCAAGCTCGGCTAACACTTCAAACTTCAATTCTCGGCTCCAAGTCTCAATTTAGCTATGATTGGCTAAAACAAGCTCCGATACCAAACTGACGCAGCGGATTAATCAAAACAATGTAGATCGATGAAAGTAACGATCGATGGATTGGAAGATACCGAAATGCCCAAATTCGTTGATCCGAAGAAACCGAATTCTAGCTATCCCAAACACGTTGATAGCGCACTATTCCGTGTTTAAAGATCTGCGATTCTTCGCACGTTGATCTAGCGCACTAGATTCCGTGAATCGGCTTCAGCTGTCGTTGAATCGAGCGCACTCGATTATCCGAGAGTGGAGATAGGAGATTACACTCAACTACCAATTTGGTGAAAGCACAAAGCTAACAAAACAAAGTTTTTATTTCAAATCAACTAAACTTTCAAATGTACAACTCATGCGTATTTATAGCATTTTACAACTCAACACTGAAAATAGTACAACACTTAGGTCGTGAACGACCTACGACCTAACATAGTGCGACCTAAGAAAAGTATACGACTTAAAGTAGTCGACCTAAAACAACACGACTTAAAAGATTACAACATAAGAAAATACAACACATCATGTTACAAACCATCACGACTTAACTCTTGACCGATCTACAACACAACGCTTTACATGACATAGGTCGATAACGACCTAAGACTTTACGACTTATCATCAGTATCCATCAGCGACTTAAGGAATCAACGGCAGAGAATAAAGCGGCATAAAGAATCTACGGCTTAAAATTTCAACGACCTAAAGAAGCGGCTTCAGAACATTGCGACTTAAGTCTTCACGACCTATGGCTACATGACCTAAAGTATCGCGACTTATGGTGAATGACTTATCTCCCATATCTTCCCACGACCTAACTAGGTCGTAAGTCGTGGAGCGACCTAAAACTCCCTCTGAACAACTCGATGTACCTCCTTCGTTAGATCGTATGCGACCTATCATAGGTCGTTGGTCTCCTTCTTTGGCATAATTTGCTCCACCGCCTTGCTCCAGTACCTCGTTGACTCGGGAGCGATCCTCCATAGGTCGTGAGCGACCTAAATTATTGTTAGGTCGTGAGCGACCTAAGACTTGGTCTGTGTCATCCTTACTAGGTCATGAGCGACCTAAATTTACAGAGCGACTTAAGAGATTGGAGGTGCTAGGTCGTTTAGATGCTTTAGATTCCCCCTCGTTAGGTCGTGAGCGACCTATAGCTTCTCTGTTAAGTCGTGAGCGACTTACGCCTTGTACTTTTATAGCTCGCGCTGCATCAAATGTACAACTTCTGAGCTCGTACATCTCAAATAAGAGTGTTAAGTATATGAGAGTTACTTCTTACACTACTAAACAGATGTATATTCATAAAAATCAATATACTTGTATATTGGAAATGCAATGTTAGACATTCATCCATACAAGTTGTCCAGGAATAGGGCAAACCAAAGGAACTCTCCTACCATATGATGTCGGGAATCATCCCTAGATTAGTAGCGAGCAGCATTTGCATCAGAGATCAAATGAAGATATCACTGCCATATGTATATGATATAGGAAATTATCCCCAAGGGTCATTGACAAGCAGCCCTTCATTCTTTTATTATCATTCCAAGTCTTCACTTTGAATAGGTAAATTGGTTCAAAGTGGTTTTCAAATAAGAATCTGTAACGACACGCCATTTTGACCATCGAAAGTCGACACCGAACACTACCACTGTGTTCCAATGTCGCGCATCTAATCAAAAAAAGGGCAGACTGTTAGGGTAAATGAAAAGGAAAAGAACAGAGATCAAAGAAAAACAGAATCTCCCAAAGGAATCAACAACATATAATATAACAAAGACAGTAGAAACCGTCTCTTTAAAAATACAAAGTATATCAGAGTTAAAACAAAACTTATCAGCTGGACAATTACAATATCTTGTACTATATAATACAGTGGAAAATAAAATACTACGATAGGTGAATATCAGCTCCCCTCTATGATTTCCTTACACCAAAGGCAACCTGGTAAAATACTCGGTCTAACCCAAGCATTATAAATAAATAAATAACACTCGGATCAGTCTGGAAATACCGGAGTGAGATAACTCGAATAATGGGAAACATATATTAAAATTCTACGAGACCACGCCGCTAACGCGGAACGGGTTTTTACCTCACAAGAATAACATCCATATAGGAAAGAGTATAAATGAATATCAGGAAACAAAACCAAATATGATTGAGCATAAATAATATTAAACCAGACTTGAAAGAATGGGAATAAACCGAGTAAAATCCAAACTGGACAGAATGGATAGAACAAGGAAAACAGTCCAACTTGATAGAATGGGCTAAATAAAGTAACAGTCCAAACTCGACAGAATGGGCTAAATAAAGTAACAGTCCAACCTCGATAGAATGGGCTAAATAAACACTTAAATGCCGTGATGAGGAGTTGGCTTAACTCGTGGCAATTTAAAGTTTAAACAAAATTGAGGGTTTTCGAATCAAATAAGGAAAGGAAATTTTCCAACAAATGACTAGAAGGGTGCTCCCCCTACCGAAAGTATACCTCTAGAAATATACTTGAGAACTCTGATTGCTCTCGGATACGTCCAAGCCGGACCCCGCCAATGGTTACCGAGAATCCAAGTATTTCCGTGACAACCCGCACCCCAGTAGGCTTAAATTTTCGATGAACTGAAAATCCAAGTCTACTAAAGCATGAATTGCTGGTTTGGTATCTTGCAAATAACAAAGGTGAGTCAGAGTAATGTTTATAAAATCTCACAGCGGAATAATGATAAAGTATTTAACATATGGTTACTAACCAGGATTAGGCTACTGTCTTTAACAGTGTTGAACCTAGGGGTGAAACTTGCCATTTTACTGAATCCTAATAGTTGCTAAACTGTCTTCCTCTGGGTGGGAAAAATGTGAATGGGTCAGACATAAAGTCTGGTGAATAGAAGCTAAACTGAAAAGAAAAGTGAACCATCTAGAGCCAGAGCTGCTCCATACTCCATACTCCATAAAGTAGGAATTAATATGAGTGTCAATCTTAGATATAATTCCTAATAAGAATGAGCCTGTAATATAGGTCTTACTGAAAAGGTCAAACCAAAGTCATCAAAACGTAGAGGCCTGTCGGAACTACTGTCCTTACCTATCCACGTTACTACTACGAGAAGAGCATGTGAGGAAGCCTACCCAAGGGATCATCGGACACAACCCATACCCTTCTTTAGTCGTGCCGTGACCAATTGTCTCCTATGTCTACCCTGGTTCCGCAACAATATTGTGCGAACACCGCTAGACTAGACTCCTATCAACGTACCCTTGGTTTTTGCCGATGGACCGCCAAATGCCTACAGGTATAACCTGGATCGCCAAATGCCTACCCCACAGCCAACCAAAAAAAATCCCACAAACATGATGGACCGCCTTTCGCCTACATCATGTATCCTCCAACGGACCGCCTTTCGCCTACATCATGTATCCCACAACGAACCGCCTAATCCCTATGTTGTAGACTCCGCCAGTGGTCCGCCTTATGCCTACACTGTGAAGTACCAAACAATATCCCATAAAACCCCGAACCTAGACTGCTTGATGCCTACAGGTTCCGTAATGATACCTGGACCGCTTGATGCCTATAAGTATTAAAATTTACCCTGGACTGCCTAATGCCTACAGGTATAAGAAAGCATAGCCTGGACCATCAAATGCCTACAGGTATAAGAAAAAACAACCTGGCCCGCCAAATGCCTACAGATGTAAAATCTAAGTGCATAAACTTTCTTTTCAGCCGATTAACTTCATAGGAGGATTCATTCACAAAAACAGATTTATATATATATAGGCTAAAATCATCCATAAGTTAGCCTAATAATAGAATTAGGCTAATCTATTCCTTTTATTTATGTTGGCGCTGTGTTAAAAACAGTCGCCATCCTTTTTCTGATTTACAAACAATTAAAAACTGAGGATCTGATCTATTTCTTTTTATTCAGATTTAATTTCATTTTTCCTTTATTTTATTCATCAATCCTGATTTTAAGTCCACATTCTTCTACTTGTATGGTTTATAAATAATTTCCTTTGATTTGTTTGGATCTGTTTTAGAGTTCCAAGGATCTATTCATTTCACCTAAAATTTAATATAAACCAAGTCAACATTTTATCCAATTCCAAATTAACCAATTTATATTTTAGATCTAAGAGGAATCTTCGTTATACTTGAAATTAGAGATAAAATTAAAGATGAAAATAAGAACAGATTTTAGATCAGAAGAAGTAGAAGAAGATTTGAATCTAAATATTAAACTTTTGCTTTAAGAATTTAGATTCCACTCACCTGAATCCTTGCAACGCATATAAGCGTACCTAACTCCTCCTTTCAAGCCTCCTTGCTATTCACTAATCTGCTTCTAACTTTATTTTATTTTGTATATAATTTATTTTATGAAGAAGATAAAAATTTAGTAGAGGAAGAGAAACCAGAATAGGGAATAGAATAGAGAATAGTTTTTAGAATGAGAATTAGGTTAGGTTTAGGCTGAATTTATAGGATTTGTAAATTCATATACATCGTTGGATAATTTCTTTAGGTGGAGGGAATTAATTAGGGGCGTTGAATAAGATACGTTGAACTTAGATACTTTTCTAAATAAAATATGTACATGTTTAAGCTTTTAATTTAGTCTATTAATAAATCAAGTAATTGGTATCAAACATACACATATGTATATAATTGACTATATTCTTTACTATCTAACTGCACAATCAATTTTGAAATTGATTGGTATTAATTAGCTTCCCTAATTCACATAAATATTACCCTTTTTAATCGATATTAAATCCTCCTTAATTTAATTAGTCAATTACATCTTAATCTATATCTTCCTAACCAATTAAGTTATACATTTACGTACATATGTTGCTAACCATTTAAGCATAAATAAATAAATACGTATATATATATATATATATATGCAAATATTTGTATTTATACATAATTTTCTCTTTTCTACCCTTAATCAGTAATACATAATCACATTTGAATTATTAAACCTATAAGAAAACCCTACATATATATGTGAATAAGCAGACACATATTCCTTCTCTTCTTTTAATCAACGTTTCATAAACATATGAACTTTATGTATTTGGTAATAAATACCCCTATTAATTAATATGTTTGTTTACATACTTATTTTATGTTAGCCTTTTACCTTCTTATACATTTATTTAAGGTTGAAATATGCTCATAAAAAATGTACTCTGCGAGACTCGAACCCAGGTCACTTGGTTGGAAATGCACATGTCTTACTATTGTGCCACTCATGCTTTTGTCTTTTATTATTTTCTTTCTAAATGTATACTCATCATTATACTTTTATAGTCAACCTACACATATTCAATTTATTTATTAACAAATAAGTTTTCTTAACTCTTTCTTTAATCTTTAATCTTACTCCCAAAATATGCGCAAAACGCAAAATGCGCACTACAATAATCATTCTGTATCTTTTTCATACGGTGTCTATTTCCAATAAATTATATATGAATTTGGGCTAGAAAAATCTATTTGACACAATGTAAAAATTAGATTTCCTAAATTCCTTCATTTGTAAAAATTTACGATTTCATCCTTTTATGTAAATTAACATTTTAATTTATTATTAAAATTTACGGGGTGTTACAATTTCACATCTCAATGTGCAACACCGAATCCAATCTAGAGTGGATTTGAAAATACCTTAATGGGAGCAACCCCACATAGCTTGGCTTCCACTGGCTCTTTGGGTTTAGTCATTTCCAACAAAGGATAACAAAGCTCAATAGCAACACATCGTCTTAGAGTGACGAAAATAAAGTGGCTGAAGTAACCGATAGCCGAGACACCAACTATTGAGGACATAAAACGATCGTATATGGAAATTAAGTCTTGTATACTTATCACCACTCATTGAATTCAAACTTTTAATTTCTGGGTTAACAATTATATCGGACAAGTCAAGGTAGTGTTACCTCAAAGTCATATCACGCGATTATTCTTAACTTTCGAAGTAGCAACAAGTCTACTTCTTTGATGTTTAGTGCTAATTATACAAATAAATCATTTTCATATAAGTGATTCGCTTTACAGAAATAATTCATTTCCATAAATGAATCAAACCTTTTCTTTTTAAAATGAACTGAACTTTTTGGCTTGATTTTCGTATTGGTAAAACACTTTTAGAATTAGTTCCAGATTGTTAAAACGTTAAGAGAGTAATTTTTCCAAGTGTACGACCCCGAAGGCCTAAACCAACATCAGACCGAACACCCAGAAGGTTATCCAACTTAACATCCCAATAATTGAGTTCCAATTCTTTTAAAAACAATATTAATTATCCCGAAAAATAATTAATCACATTTAAAATCCCTTTAAATAAAAAATTCATTATCTATGATAAAATAGATAATTATTTCCAAACACTTTATAACATTGGTAAATAAACCTTTAAAAGCTAAGTTTAAATCAACACGTGCGTTTTATCTAATCATTTAATTCTCCTCCCTCTTCGCTCGAAGTGCAAAATTGTGTGTTTTATATAGAAATTAAGTTAAAGAAAACGAGTTTTAGGAATGTTTCAAAATCGCTTTAGAAATTGCCTTTGAAATTATTATTATATTTTTTTAGTATAAAAAAATTATATACTCTATAATAAGAGAATTTCAAAGGCAATTTCTAAAGCGATTTTGAAACGTTCGTAAAACTCGTTTTCTTTTAACTTAATTTCTATATAAAACACATAATTTTGCACTTCGAGCGAAGAGGGAGGAGAATTAAATGATTAGAAACCAATTTTTATTATATTAGTTAATTTACTTTAATCACCTTTATTAAATCAATTAATTAAAAAGATTTATCAAATTCAAACAGTCATTAATTAAATGAATAATTGGTCTCAAACATCATTAATTAAAATGATAAGTAATTTAAATTCCATTAATTAAAACAATTAATTAAGTTCAAAATAATCATAAATTAATCGGATTAATCAAAACCAAACTTCATTAGTCAAATCGATTAATTAAAACATCATTTTTTAAAATGATTTATTTAATTATAAAACATCATTAATGCTAATGATTTAACTAAAATCCAAATATCATTAGCTAAAACAATTTATTAAATTCAAAGCAATCATTAATTAAAATGATTAATAAAATTCAAATATCATTGATTAAAATGATTATTAATTTCCATTATCATAAATTAAATTAATTAATTAAACTCCATTATCATTAATTAAAATAATTAATTAATTAACTAAACTCAAATAATCATTAGTTAGAAACAATTAACTAAGTATAAAACATCATTAACAAAAATGATTAATTCAATCTATAGATAAACCAATTTTAATCATCATTTATTAAATTGGTTAATTAATCTCAAATTAATTAATTTAAAAGATTAATTAATTTAAACTATCATTAACCAAAATGATTAATAAATTTTCCATATTATTTTTAGCAGAAATACAAGCTCAAGTTCATATGACAGAGTTTTGGGTTGAAATTTAATAAATGACGATGTAGCAAAATCACTGTAACGACATTTAAACTATAAAAGGGAATTTCGGTAATTAATTTCAATAAACTATCAGTAACAGCATATGGGTATAAATAAATAATTTATGGTCGAGAAACTCCCTTTGGGTCTCTCTACAGATTTTCCCTACAAAACAATGGTTATAGATAATAAATAGATGATCATAAGGGCTTATAACGATCAATTTAATATGTCATCCATTTTCCAAATGGAAATTCAACCAAACAAGCAATCAAACAGTTTTAACTAACATCCAAACAATCAATAAATGATTTTAATACCATTAATATGATATAATAAAATTAAATATGAGTTAAACTCACATTGATTTTCGTTTTCGCCGAAACGACCTGATTTCGGACTAAAACCGAACGGCCGTCCGATTTTAGCCTAAATTTTCACCTATTCCAAATCCAACCAAACCAACTCCATCGCATAGATCTCGATGAGATGAGTCCAACGCAAAATACGGCGTTCACATCTGACCTCGTTTAAGCGAGATACGAATATTAGAAGTTATCGGTAGATTTAAATTAAAAATTAAAACATAAACAACTTTGCAATATTTACAATTCTACCCTCATCCTTTTCTTCTTCCCCAAAACTGTGCATGTTCAAGTCAGTGCATGCTATAGTGCACGCATGGCCAAACGTGCTCCTCCCTCAACGAAACTTCAATCCAATCGCGCCAACAGATTTCTCTCTACAATCTCCACAAGTCTACCATCACCTCGACACGCCCGAAGCCTCCTAGAAAACGCGACCTGCTCGTCAAAATTGTCGCTGCCCATCAAGTCGCGACCCCCGAAGCTTCACCGCACACCACCAAATCACGTCCCCAGGTGCGCCTCGGTTCCACGAACTCGAATCAATCCACGAAGTCTCCCAACGCGCCTCCAATCAGTAGCAAAACAAAGCCCAAGTTCCTCTGTTCAACGTCGGCCATCCTCACAACAAGACCGAACATGAAAACTTGGGTATGGATTTGTAGAGCTTCTCGATACTATCCTAATGAAGCTCGTTTGGTGATTTTTGGGTGAGAGGGTGATTTGATTTCGAATTTTGAAGATTTGGGACCTTTTTTGTTTAACTGGAATGTAACAGTGAGAAGAGAAAAGGATAGGGATAAGGTAGAGTTAAAATTGAAGGAATAAAAATGCCTAAGTGTTTAAAAGCATTTGATTTTATAACCAAATAAAAAAATCAAAATGATTATGCTCACCTTTTCCATGATAAAACAAATTTCTCAAGCCGCCAAAATGTTTATGGGCTGATGTTAAGTGTTGGCCTATGATGATGACCTATGTTTATTTTATTATTATTATCTTTTAAAAATTTCAATAAAACAAATCCAAAAATTTTGAACTCCAAACGAGACATACCGCCTGGCGTTTTATATGTTATACCCCCTATTCTGAACGTAATGGAACTTGTTTTGAGACCTAATTCGATCGTATGAAGAAGATAGCTTTTTAAACCCGGTTATTATATTAAATTTCTGATATTAATTTCAACGCGTTTCGATCTCGCATGACCAAACGATACGTTGGATTGCTATGAAATTCTACGGCGTAATATAATTCATTATTATGGATCCAATGAAACTGGTTTCGTCGAAATCCGAGATCGAGCCCCAAAAGGCTATTTTTACAGATTTAAATATTTAATTATCGATATTTTTCTGGTCTATTCACATTGGTAAATAAATTTACAAACTGAATTCACCAATATTATTTATAAATTAAAAGGAGTTAAAAAATTTATTAAATCCATTTAATTGACATTTAATTCGCAATTCAAATATTTAAATATGCCACATATTTGAAGTATAAGTTATTAAATTCCAAAATTCAATTATTTTGAATATTTAAAATAAATTAAACATTTGAAAATCAAATACCCAAAATTTTGGGTTGTTACATTCTCCCCCTTAAGTGAATTTCGTCCCCGAAATTTCTGAGGAAGAAAATGCTTCCAAACCCTTAAGTTTAAAACTATTAATTAAAATGAGTTATTAAACTTATTTTCAAAACCCATTAGCTGGAATAGATTCCAAAGTTCCTAAGTCTTTTAAATTAATTTATCTATACCAACTAATTCTCCTCTATTCATTCATTACAAGATATAGTCCAGAAAAATCAAATTTTAGTTGTCAAAAATTTTCCAAAATTTCTTAAAAATTTTCTAGCTCTTGAATTTTCGGAAAATTTCGCCAACGTCTCCTTTGCGCGGCTTGATCGGTACAACTACAAATCGCCTCTATGGGCTCCAAACCAATCAACAGAAAACAAAAGCCGAGGACCTCCCATACGTAGGGTATAAAATCATCAACCAATTTATATTTTCTAAACTAATTACATACCTTTTCGCGTTTGATTTATATTTTGGCAAGTAATTTATTATCTCTCTGCAGACGCAGGTGCACAAGAATCGAATAGCAGTCTCTTGCATACCTGTACTTAGAAAATCTAAAAGAAAATTAGGCTGACACAAACAAGGTGATGTAATTCTACATTCAAAAATTAGCTTTATATAATCAACCATCCATATCTTAATTGTTACCCCGCCTTTTGGCAAGGCCGTTATACCAAGGAACTGACGGGAAACCAATGACGGTTCGCCTTGGAGATCGGTTATGCGCAGGCTCACTATGGATATCGATGAATTTCGTCTGAGTCCGGATCAAGCTACGATTGACAAGACACGACGAGCGAACCCATGGAAGTCAGCGTTCCAAATTTCAAGTCAATTCGAGTTCGTATGATCGAGTTACGATCGATGCAAAATGAAGGAAACAACTCAATTTTCGTATCCATAGCTAGGCCTTTGTTCGAATCCATCAGCTTCATATCGATCAGAAGGCCTTTGTTCGAATCCATCAGCTTTGTATCGATCGGCAAGACACAGTTCGTATCGATCAACTTCATATCGATCGGCTTTGCATCCATCAACGAACCTTTGTTCGAATCCATCGACTCACACTGTTCGTGTCCATCAAAGGATCACTGTTCGTATCCATCAAGTTAGAACGCTTTTATCGATACGAACAAGCCAACTTCCATCGATACGAACAAGCCCACTTCCATCGATGCGAACAAGCCAACCTCCATCGATGGGAACTACGCCACTTTCATCGATGCGAGCTAGACCATCCCCATCGATTCGAACTACGCCACTCTCATCGATACGAACAAGGCAAAGTTCAAGGGACGACTCGGTCAACTCAGCAAAGAAAGTGGATCGATCCAAAGAGTGCTCGCCACGTCACCACCTGATCACACGCAACCATCGATTCGAAATGATCGAGTCGAAATGATCGATTCGAACGAAACAGCCTGTCGAGCAACTCCAATTCGAATTGATCATAACTCGAGATCCACAAGTCCAAATGCTACAAAATTTTCACACAAGCTTACGTACGTGCTAAAGAATGTTCACACCAAGTTTCGACTCCATTGGATGAAATAGTGATCGATACGAAATCCATTCGTATCAATCACGGATCGGGTCGAAACTCCATGGGCTTGGTCGCGTGGGCCCACTCACGTGCCAGAAGAAGTCTCCCGAGATCTGAGCAAAATATCAGCCTCCTACACCTATAAATAGAGCCCCAGGGCATACAGAAAAAGGATCTTTTGACGCTCCAACGCCCAGACTCTGCCGGATTCAATTCCATACTCTATTACTGTTGTTGTACTCGAATTTCATAGCTTTCATCTATTGTAACCCGCTGCAATCAATTGTAATCATCAAAGAAACATCAATAAAGTGATCAATTTCATAGTGGACGTAGGCAACACGCCGAACCACTCTAAATTCTTGTGTTTCTGTGCATTTTAATTATTTTCATATCTACTTTTGGAGTTTTTTTTAGCAAGACGGGTGTGTAGCGTGACACTACACAGTCGATTAGTAGCATATATAATATAATATTGTTTCGATCAACAGGCCTGATCGATGGCACGTAGAGCAAGTACAGAAACTACATAAACATTCGACATAGTTAGGACAAGGCAGTGCATGAATATATACAAGGGTATCATAACAAAATAACAAAAGGGAAGACAGAGATCTGAAAGGATCAAGTTACTACCAACGGTTCGCAACTATGGCCTAAACTGCTGGCCAGGGGGGTACGCCGAAGTGCTTCTTTGTGATTCGGTTGGGGATGAACTTCTCTGTGGAAGACGAAGTTTGAAAGGTGCAGATAAGCTTCGACCTGTAAAAGTGGTGAATAGATGGGTTATACATCTGCATATGCCTTCGAAATGATATTTCGGTTTATTAAACACGTGTGCATTGCGTTCTTTCCATATGCACCAACAGAAGAGAGCGATGAAGACATCCAGGAGGAGGTTAGGGGGGTTATATTGCCAGTGATCAAATATGACGAGCGGTTTAGGAATATGGCCAAGGAGGTGGGCACTGGTTGCAACCCAGATCGAGTAAGCAAAGTCACATTCACGAAACAAGTGAGGAATATCTTCAATGTAATTAGAACAAAAGACACAAGACGGGTCAACCGGGATATGTAGACAGAAAAGACACTCTTTGTTGTTGATTCGTTCATGAGCAAGACACCACAGGAAGAAGGCGATACGCGGTGGAAGAGGGCATTTCCAGAGTCTGGGGAAGGCAAAGAAGCGGCCAGGGTTATTGAGGTGGGAGTAACAGGAGGCGACGGAGAAGCCCTTAGCAGGTGCAGGGGCCCAGACTATACGATCTGGCAAGGTGGTGAACTGTAGAGAATGAAGCAGATTGGACGCGGTGATAAGGTCAGAAAAGGTGTCAGTGTCGAAGAGGGATGGAGGGCAAAGGAAGTCAGGACCGAAGTTGACACAGTCTCTAACCGAAATTTAAGGGGTACTCGAGTGGGAGAAAAGGTGGGCAAAGATTTGGCGAGGGGAAGTTGATTATGCCATGAATCTAACCAAAAAACACAGTTGTTACCATTTTCGATGACTACATGAAAAAGAGGTCTGACACGAGGAAGGGTTTGGAGCATACCAGCCCAGAACGGAGAAGGTCTACGTCGCGGTGGGAAGTGAAGGACGAGGTGGTGGTTTGAGCGGAAATGAAGCGAGAGAATCCAATCTTTCCACAGAAAATTTCCAGGGGAGAGTAGTCTCCAAAGCCATTTCGTGAGGAGAGCGAAGTTAAAGGCACTGAGATTGGTGATACCTAAACCACCCTAATCCTGATGCAAACAAGCGGTAGTCCAATTAACAAGCCTTTTGACACCACCGCCGTTCCAAAGGAAGGTACTTCTGATTGTATCAATTCTGTTGATGACCCAGGAAGGAAGTTTGTGGAAGGACATCCAATAAGATGGGATGGCTGATAAGACAGATTTGACAAGGACGAGGCGACTGGCTGCGGAGAGTGAATGGGCCTTCCAACTCAGAAGTCTGGATTCGATCCTGGAGATAAGTGAGGACCAGTCTGATCTATGAAGCTTGGTGGGACAAAGGGGGATGCCAAGGTAAGATAAAGGGAAATCCGAAAGGTTACAGATAAGCAACGATGAAATGGATGGGCCAAGATGATTCGAGTTACCTAACATGATGACGGAGCTCTTGTTAAAGTTGATGGAAAGGCCAGATATAAGCTCGAATGAGTAGAGAGCCACTTTCAGGCTCTTGTTTTTGGAGTTTTTGTTAGATAATCCTCTTTTTCCATTTAATTTCTTCATTTTATCTCTTCAAAAACTTTCGAAGAGTGTTGTGCCCATTTTTGGTACAAACATCAATCATATGCAATAAACAAGCGAAAATTCTATAATAGATGTTATGCATCCAATTATTTTCAGACGACGAATTTAGATCTAAATACCCGGGTTTTCCAATCAAAAAATTAATTTCAAATTTCCCAAGCGAGAAAAATTAAAAGTCAAAATCAAAAGGACAAGGAGGGGATTCCTCCAAATAAATTATAGTGAAACTCTAGAATCAAAACAACATGGAGCGTCCAATGGTATTCAGGTTCCTCCAAAAACATCAACTAGAGTGAATAAATATCATTCCTTTCCAAAAATCTTCAAAAATTACCTTTTTCAAAATCACCGAGATTTATGTCCTAATAACAACGATTCAAAATTCTTTGTCTATATATTTAAACTTTATAGACAATGGTATATGAAATCACACAACAACCACTTCAATTCAATCAAATTCCATAACGGAAACTTATCACTTAACATCGTTCCAAAATGTCAAATGACTAACAAACAAATCTTAATTTAGGTTCAATATTTTCTTGATTGTCCAAAATATAGATAATTATCTAAGCATACCATTTTGCTCATTAGCCTTTGGTTATTGCTTAGAAGATTATCCAAACTCACTCGAACAAAATGGAAAGTTATACTCTATATTTTATTAAAGGTTCATAAATTTGATTCGTCTCTATATTTGTACTTGTCTCTGTTTGGTTTTGGTTTTTAAGTTTTTTATTTTTACTGTTTTTGTCCAGTTAGTTGTAATTAGGCTTTTATTTCCTTCCTTATTAATACATATATATGTATATTTATTATATAAATATACATATATATGTATCTTTCTAATATTTTCTTTAGTCATTTTTCAGTTATAGGTATGGGGGATAGGAAATCAGATTCATTTTGCAGGTTTTCATATCTTCAGATTGCTGGACACCTGATGGTAGATAGGTCAGCAGAGCAGAGTATCTTCATCCAGGACTACTAGCAGTTTCTCCTTAGATTTAGGATTCTGCTATCTTCATTATGGATTACTTTTTTCAGGAGGACGTTTTCTTTCAGTTTGGTACCCCTTTCCCTTGATCAGAGGCTTCAGAGCGGTTCTTCTTTCCAGCAGTTCCACTTCAGAGCAGATGCTTATTCACCTCTCTTGATTCAGTTGGTTGGAGCTTCCTCATTAGTTTGGGACATCATCCAGTAGTTTGTGTTTTTTTCCTATAGTTATTTAGGTACTTCTAACACCTTAATATCGGGCGGTGGCCATGCCGGAGCTCGATATCGGGGTGTGATGGGTGGTGGCATTGCCGGAACTCATCTTAGGAGTACCTGATATTTGATATATTTGTATTTAGTTTTTGTTACCTGCCAGGCATGTTGGCAGCACTTTATATTCGAGTTATATATATATATATATATATTCGCATGTGTGCTCTCCTCTATTCGTAGAGGATCACACATTTTTCTCAAAAAATACTTTATATTTTATTAATTTCTTAATTATATTAGTTTTTGATTCACTTATATTTTCACTTAGTATTTTATTTAATACTAAAATTATTTACGAATTATTTCATAAATTCTCACCCAAGTTTTTCAAAAATATTTTATAAAGTTATTTCTTTATAAAACATCAAATCATAACTTATTTCCCATTATTTACTTTTTATAATATTCATTTATATCCTGAGAGTACATATAAATTTTATTTTTAACCTTTTCAAAGATCCAGATGGAGATCAAATCAATTTATGATTTCTGAAAACAGAGTCAACCTATTAACCCCTTTTATTTATAGTGTTAAAATGAATAATATTTATGGGTTGACCTAATCAACAAGTAGTTCATACTACTTAGATGTTTTAATCAATTATATGGTTTTAATAAAAACAATGTTTAATCAAAACGTTCCCATTTAATTTAACCTAGTTTAAACATGTGTTAGATTATCTCGTATCTTCTCAAAAGGAAAAATCTTATTTATCAAAACAATCCCTTATTAGAAATACTTTTGTTTTGAAACCAATTCCCTTTTAGGGAACTTAAAAGTTAGATACTCGGTTTTAATATCAAAACTCCATTTTGAAAGCATATTGCATATATTTTTATATATATTAACTTTAAACAATTTATTTATTAAAACCCACTTTGGGTTTATTCGAGTTTGAACTCATTTCAATCGCACAATGATAATAAGCATAATGTACTAAGTATTCCACAACGTTTGCCTAAGCAAACATCTGATCGTTACTTAGAAGATTATTCAGATTACCACAAAACTAATCGAAATAATTTACTCTTAATTATCCCAAAGAAAATGCATCCCATTTCAAATTTTACTTCCCAATCTATTTTCTATTTTTACCTACTTTCAAAAGTATAGCTATTTCATTTCTCAAAAATTCCTCTGAAATTATTTTTCAAAAATTCTGGGATTTAGATACAAAAATCCTTTTTAAACATATTTTTCGAACTAAATTTATATAAAACTTTTCTTTATATAAAAATCATTTCATATTATAATAATCCTTCTTTATTATAATAGAATTATCTTCAACATTTATTCTCTAAATACCTTATTCCACTATTTAGATTATATTACAACTTTTTATAAAATTTAATTCTTAAATCACCATTATTAAATGGGGAATTTTTAACTTAACATATTCTTCGAACACCTTTTTAGTTAAATTGTGAAAATTAATTCACAAAGGGTTCATTTTAAATCAAGCGATAAATGCTCCTAATTAAATCGAGCACAATTTAGCAATCAACACACAACAATATATGCTTTTCATTTAAGTTAAGCATAAACGAACAAACAATAGTGATAATAAATAAATATTATCACATTTAAACCAAGACACTATATAACCATACAGAGTTTTGAAAATTATTCCTTTATATATATAAAAAATATAATCCTATGCAAAATATTTAATTTGCCAAAATTTTCAAAATTTTCAATACTATGTATGTTGGCCTTAGTCAAGTGTTTAGAAACCCCTATTGATAAGTGGTGTCCCACGTCTCGACCAGAATTCATAAAAACTCAATAGACCAATTAACATAATACGTTTTTATAACATTAAAAAATACGCTCTCGAATATATAATACTCTCAAACTCATTCTAGGGTGCCGCTTACCCTATCTCTAGTGAGCCAAACCATACCAAAGCCAAGGTTCAAGCTTAACCTTGCACACTGATACCAAATGTAACGACCCACCATTTTGACCATGGAAAGTCGACACCGAACACTATGTTCCAATATCGTGCATCAAATCGAAAAAAGGGCAGATTGATATGGTAAATAAAAAGAAAAGAATAGAGAACAAAGAAAAATAGAATCTCACAACGGAATTGACAACATATAATATAACAAAGACAGTAGAAACCGTCTCTTTAAAAATACAAAGTATATCAGAGTTAAAACAAACCTTATCAGCTGGACAGTTACAAAATCCTAACCTTACAAATGCCGATAGGTATACTATATAATACTGTGGAAAATAAAATACTACGATATGCGAATATTCAGCCCCCCTCAATGATTTCCTTAACACCAAAGGCAACCTGGTAAAATACTCGGTCTAACCCGAGCATTATAAATAAATAACACTCGGATCAGTCTGGAAATACCAGAGTGAGATAAATCGAATAATGGGAAACATATATTAAAATTCTGTGAGACCACGCCGCTAACGTGGAACGGGTTTTTACCTCACAAGAATAACATCCATACAGGCAAGAGCAGAAATAAATATCAGGAAAAAAAAACCAAATATGATTGATCATAAATAATATTAAACCAGACTTGAAAGAATGGGAATAAACCGAGTAAAATCCAAACAGGACATAATGGATAGAACAAGAAAAATAGTCCAACTTGATAGAATGGACTAAATAAGGTAACAGTCCAAACTCGATAGAAAGGGCTAAATAAAGTAACAGTCCAAACTCGATAGAATGGGCTAAATAAAGTAACAGTCCAAATTCGATAGAATGGGCTAAATAAACACTTAAATGTCGTGATGAGGAGTTGGCTCAACTCGTGGCAATTTAAAGCTAAAACAAATTTAGGGTTTTCGAATCATATAAGGAAAGGACATTTTCCAACAAATGACTAGGAGGGTGCGCCCCCTTACCGAAAGTATACCTCTAGAAATATACTTGAGAACTCTGATGGCTCTCGGACACGTCCAAGCTGGACCCCCCAACAGTTACCGAGAATCCAAGTATTTCACATCTCAATATGCAACACCGAATCCAATCTAGAGTGGATGTGAAAATACCATAATGGGAGCAACCCTACATAGCTTGGCTTCCACTCGCTCTTTGGGTTTAGTCATTTCCGACAAAGGATAACAAAGCTCAAATGAGCAACACATCGTCTTAGAGTGACGAAAATAAAGTGGCTGAAGTAACCGATAGCTGAGACACCAACTATCGAGGACATAAAACGATCGTATATGGAAATTAAGTCTTGCATACTTATCACCACTCATTGAATTCAAACTTTAACTATTTCTGGGTTAACAATAATACCGGACAAGTCAATGTAGTGTTACCTCAAAGTCATGTCGCATGATTATGCTTAACTTTCAAAATAGCGACAAGTCTACTTCTTCGATGTTTAGTGCTAATTATACAAATAAATCGTTTTCATATAAGTGATTCGCTTTACAGAAATAATTCATTTCCATAAACGAATCAAACTTTTTCTTTTTAAAAACGAAGTGAACTTTTTGGCTTGATTTCCGTATTGGTACAGCACTTTTAGAATTAGTTCCAGATTGTTAAAACGTTATGAGAATAATATTTCCAAGTGTGCGACCTCAAAGGCCTAAACCAACATCAGACCGAACACCCAGAAGGTTATCCAACTTAACGTCCCAATAATCGAGTTCCAATTCTTTTTTATAACTTTTAAAAACAATATTAATTATCCCGAAAAATAATTAATCACATTTAAAATCCCTTTAAATAAACAATTCATTATCTATAATAAAATAGATAATTATTTCCAAACACTTTATAACATTGGTAAATTAACCTTTAAAAGCTAACTTTAAATCAGTTGATTAAACAAATTTTTATTATATTAGTTAATTTACTTTAATCGCCTTTATTAAATCAATTAATTAAAAAGATTTATTAAATTCAAACATCATTAATTAAATGAATAATTGGTCTCAAACATCATTAATTAAAATGATAAGTAATTTAAATTTCATTAATTAAAACAATTAATTAAGTTCAAAATAATCATAAATTAATCGGGTTAATCAAAACCAAACTTCATTAGACAAACCGATTAATTAAAACATCATTTGTTAAAATGATTTATTTAATTATAAAACATCATTAATGCTAATGACTTAACTAAAATCCAAATATCGTTAGTTAAAACAATTTATTAAATTCAAAACAATCATTAATTAAAATGATTAATAAATTTCAAATATCATTATTTAAAATGATTTATTACCTTTAAATATCATTGATTAAAATGATTATTAATTTCCATTATCATAAATTAAATTAATTAAGTAATTAAACTCCATTATCACTTATTAAAATAATTAATTAATTAATTAAACTCAAATAATCATTAGTTAAAAACAATTAACTAAGTATAAAACATCATTAACCAAAATGATTAATTCAATCTAAAGATAAGCCAATATTAATCATCATTTATTAAATTGGTTAATTAATCTCAAATTAATTAATTTAAAAGATTAATTAATTTAAACTATCATTAACCAAAATGATTAATAAATTTTCCATATTCTTTTTAGCAGAAGTACAAGCTCAAGTTCATATGACAGGGTTTTGGGTTCATATAGCAAAATCGTTATAACGACATTTAAACTATAAAAGGGAATATCAGTAATTAATTTCAATAAACTATTAATAACAACATATGGGTGAAAATAAATAATTTATGGTCGAGAAACCCCCTTTGGGTCTCCCTTTAGATTTTCCCTGCAAAACAATGGTTATGGATAATAAATAGATGATCATAAGGGCTTATAACGATCAATTTAATATGTCATCCATTTTCCAAACGGAAATTCAACCAAACAAGCAATCAAACAGTTTTAACTAACATCATTAATATGATATAATAAACTAAATGTGAGTTAAACTCACATTGATTTTCGTTTCTGCCAAAACGGCCCGATTTCGGACTAAAACCGAACGGCCGTCCGATTTTAACCCAAATTTTCACCCGCTCCAAATCCAACCAAACCAACTCCATTGCGTAGATCTCGATGACACGAGTCCAATGAAAAATAAGACGTTCGAATCTAACCTCATATGAGCGAGATACGAATATTAGAAGTTATCGATAGATTTAAATTAAAATATAAAAAACTTTGCAATATTTACAATTCTACCCTCATCCTTTTCTTCTTCCCCAAAACTGTGCATGCTCAAGTTAGTGCATGCTATAGTGCACGCATGGCCAAACGTGCTCCTCCCTCGACGAAACTTCAATCCGATCGCGCCAACAGATTTCTTTCTGCAATCTCCACAAGTCTACCACCACCTCAACACACCCGAAGCCTCCCAGAAAACATGACCTGCTCGTCAAAATTGCCGCTCCCATCAAGTCGCGACCCGAACCCCAAAGCTTCACCACACACCACCAAATCACGTCCCCAGGTGCGCCTCGGTTCCATGAAATCGAATCAATCAACGAAGTCTCCCAACATGCCTCCAATCAGTAGCAAAACGAAGCCCTAGTTCCTCTGTACCGACGTCGGCCATCCTCACAACCAGACCGAACACGAAAACTTGGGTATGGATTGGTAGAGCTTCTCGATACTATCCTAATGAAGCTCGTTTGGTGATTTTTGGGTGAGAGGGTGATTTGATTTCGAATTTTGAAGATTTGGGACCTTTTTCGTTTAACTGGAATGTAATAGTGAGAAGAGAAAAGGATAGGGATAAGGCAGAGTTGAAATTAAAGGAATAAAAATGGCTAAGTGTTTAAAAGCATTTGATTTTATAACCAAATAAAAAATCAAAATGATTATGTTCGCCTTTTCCATGGCAAAACAAATTTCTCGAGCCACCAAAATATTTGTGGGCTGATGTTAAGTGTTGGCCTATGATGATGACCTATGTTTATTTTATTATTATTATCTTTTAAAATTTTCAATAAAACAAACCCAAAAATTTCAAACTCCAAACGAAGCATGCCACCTGGCATTTTATATGTTATACCCCTATTCCGAACGCAATGGAACTTGTTTCAAGACCTAATTCGATAGTATGCAGAAGATAGCTTTTTAAACCTAGTTATTATATTAAATTTCTTATATTAATTTCAACGCGTTTTGATCTCGCACAACCAAACAATACGTCGAATTGCTATGAACTTCGACGGCGTAATATAATTCACTATTACGGATCCAATGAAACTGGTTTCATCGAAATCCGAGACTGGACCCCAAATAGTTATTTTTACAGATTTAAATATTTAATTATCGATATTTATCTGGTCTATTCACATTGGTAAATAAATTTACAAATTGAATTCACCAATATTATTTATAAATTAAAAGGATTTAAATAAAATTATTAAATCTATTTTACTAACATTTAATTCGTAATTCAAATATTTAAATATGTCGTATATTTGAATTATAAGTTATCGAATTCAAAAATTCAATTATTTTGAATATTTAAAATAAATTAAACATTTGAAAATCAAATAACCAAAATTTTGGGTTATTATAGTATCACTCTAATCCGACCCATGTTCCTTCGAACCAATCATTGATAAAAAGATGTTAAATAAATAGGTGCTTATCATTTGATTACTTACTTTTTTTATCAAAAATATCTTCTAGAGATATATATCTTTAAAATATTTCTTTTCGGCATATACAGAATCATTAAACCTCTATTTAACTTTGGAAATACCAAATCAAAATCATTTCTCATAAATCATATTGCAAAGCCTTATTGAGTGAAAATGGTCGATAGAAATTATACTAATTCTACTCAACATCAATTTCCATATTCAACTTTTACTCTCCATCGAATAACGGTGAAATCACCTTTTAAATTCACATAGATGGTATGGGTTCCCTTGTTGGAATTTAATACCAAGTGTCAGAAGTTAATTTCTATACAATCCAAGTTGTATTAAATTTGGAAAATTGAAATCTTTTATACTTGCCTCGTTTCCGACATTTCGATCTTATTTATTCCTCGCCCAAGAAATAGGCCGGATGAGCCAGGGCACTAGTTTCTCCTAAACATCCCCTTAGTTTAAGCACCTCATATCCGGATCTCATGAATAGAAAAACCCAGTCTACTCATTGGCTTCTAGAGCCAAAGTTAAATCGCTTAAGTTTAAAAGCTTTTCTTTAAATCATTTATTTGAACTCTTTAAAATAAATTATAAAACCTCCAAATTATCTTCAAAATACCTAATTATTTATTTAAAAACATTTATAAAAGATTTAGGAAATAATACTAAAGTTTAAAGCCATATTTCAAAAGTTATTAAAAGTGTTGCAAAAAGTGCTGTGAATAGTGCTTTTTGGGCTTATTTGATCAAAACAACTTTTCGATCATTTAGAAATCTATTTTTATAACTCAAATCTCTTTTAAAACATTTTAAAATATTTATAGAATTTATTCGATATTTTTAAAGATTTAAAAATATCAATTTTAAAGAATTTGTCGCTTTGTTTTTCGAACTGCCAAACTGCGATTATTTTAAAAAATTGTTTTCCTCATAGTTCAAAATCTACTAAACGAAATATCAATTTTTTTGTTTGGAAACTATGATTATAAGAGTTCGGAAAATTCTAATTTTAAAGAATTATGGCTTTGAATCCATCGCATAGATGGATTTAACTTTCTACGGCGCGAAATCGCGAACTACGTTACGCGGTGCGCCTGTTTTTGATTCAATTTTCATAACTTGTCAAAACTTCACCAAAATGAATTTTAGTGTTTATAAAACATTTATAAACCATTTTAAACATTTTAAAGATCTTTAACAATCTCATACACACCATTTCATTTATTAAAGGGAAATGATTTTCTTTGTGATATTCGATGTGTATTAAACCTGAATCATTTCAAAATCAAAATAAACATATAACCGACATCCAAACTTGATGATAAAACATAGTAAACAACCATAGCAATCATATCACATCATCAAATTTATAAAATAAATTTGGAAGAGTTTCCCACCTTCATTGGTTTCCAATTCTACGAAAATTCGCAATAGCTTCACTACGATCGAATCAAAGCCTACGAAATAGAGCCTTGAACCTTTGAATAGGCTCGACTTAGCTTGGAAGGAGATAGAGTGTTCGACCTTGGTGGTAGGAGGAGGTGTCCGTGGGTTGTGAGAGAGGAAAGGAGTGATTTGCCTTGGTTTTGAAGTGGATTTCTTATATATATAATTATATGAATTTAATTTATTTTTGAAATATTTTTCTTTATAATTTCCTTAAGGTAAGAAGCTATTGAAAAGCTTGAGAATGAGGAAGAAGATGAAGTAGAATAGTGTATAAAATTATGAAGAGAATGGTGGGTATTTATTGGAAAATCTTTGGAAATAAATATCCAATTGTGTAAGGACCAAAATGCCCTTGCCCACACCCCCTCCATCACCATCAAGGCACACGGCTCCCCTAGTCACCCTCCATGTTTGTGGTGATGATGTGCAAGTGAGTTGATGTTTGCTTTTGACTTTGGTAAAATATCTTAGATATTTTGTAAATATATGTGTGTATATAAGTGTATATGTATATTTGTATGCATATATGTGTTCATGTATATGTTAGGGTGTGCATGTGTATGTTATATATGTGCACAAGACATATAAACAAGGTTGCAACAACTTTGGACAACTTTCGTTCATTAAACTGTTGAAAATCGAAAGGCCGATTCTTAGTCACATTTTCACTTATGAATTAATTTACATATAAATGTAAACAAAATTTAAAAATTAATTTCTTATCATTTCTAACTAGTTAAAATGTTCACATTTGATTTTATAAAATAATTAAATAAATATTAAACAATTGTTTACAAAAAGTGTTATTATATCGATAAAGCGATATCAATTTTCCTTATAATTTCAAATCAAATATACATTTTTGTAGATTATTATAAATGATTAATTATCACTTCATAACTGATTAAAATGAATTATTATCATTTAAAAATAATTATTTGAATAATTATAATATTTAAATCTCAATTTAAATTCATAAATCAATTATTAAACATGATGTCATTATTGATGATGTCATAAATGCATTTTATTTCTCAAAAATAAAATAAATAATTTTATTTCATATTCATGTTTAAATGGATTTGTATGCATTTAGCTCCATGTGTGACTTTTGATAATTATAGAGTAGTTTATCGATAAAACGGCTTTCGGTCAGTTTATCGATATTTTTCCAAAATATATTTTTTATTGTAAATACTTATTCAAAATAAGATTATCATCATTATTTATTATTTAAGACAGCATAATCTATGTTAAGAAGCCTTATATTTGAATATTTAAAAATAAATATAATTTATCAAATTGATAAATTTGTGGGTCGTTACACTTTGATTAGGCTAGATTGTCTTTAATTGGGCTTGATAGCTACTTGCAAAAAATATAAGCAACATTCCGCCCCTAATTCCATACTTATTTACGAGTGTGGGCTTGAATAAATACCATATAAATCTTTTTAAATGACGGCTCTACAATGCATTTAATGTGCCTTCGAAGTGGCTTTGCGTAATTTGTTATGACGATTCGATTTCCCAAATATGGCTTGGACGTGTTACATCTCCCCACGTCCCTGACTTGACTTAATAATGATCTCTATTGGATGACTGGGATCCTGTCTACCTTTTGAGTTTAATGCTTGTGATTAAAGGCGTTGGTATATAAGTACCCCTTCTTCTTCTTCCCGGAACCTACAAAATTGCCCTTTATGAAAAAAATTCAAAGCTTGTGAGTCATTTGCAATTCTTCACAAATAAAAATCCACTGACTACATCATCTATTTCCTTTCCAAATGCCTTTGCTCATATGCCTTTTTATCAAATTTAGTTGGGATGTCGAGAGAGGAGAAAGCTCTTTGGTGCTTGAACTACCTCTTTTTGATTGTAGCTTAAACCATCAGATGGAAACTTCTGCTTGGAGCAGATTATACTTCACCACTTGCCTCGGACCCTTGCCTACCAGCTATGGTTCAAATAGTATTCAGACATCCATTACAAACTAATGATCTAAGTGAAGCTAGGGCACTTCCTTGCATTGAGGCCTTGACAACACTGTTCCTGGTCAGTTTGGATGCTTCGGCGCCTCTTTTAAAAGAAAAAGGGTCATGAAACCTTGGTTTTCTCCTTGATGAGGTTATCTATAAGCTTCTCATAACCCTTTCATGGAGAGGACATTGGATTTGGTAGCACAACCCCTTCTTCAATAAGTTCTTGATCATTTGAAGTGTTTCTCTAGTGAAGCCAAGGGCTTTCTAGATGGTGATAAGAGTGCAGCTAGCCTACCTTGGAAACGTTGTCGACGTGCTTTTTCTTCTTCTCTTTCTCTTATTTTCAACTAATTAGTCATGAGAATATTACTGTATGCCCAACGGGGCAGGCATTTAACCCCACGCATTTTGAACTGAATGAGAAAGATCTTCTGTTGTAAATTTGATTTGAGAAATTCATTGTGTTGCTTGATAATCTATGCGACTTGTTGGGCGGAATACCTAAGTATCCAGTAGTCCCTTTATTTATGCTACAAAATTATTATTTTCTTTTAGGAGTACGCCCACTATTGATGTGATAATAAAACGGGCCAGATACAGTCATTAGTGTAGCCAAGTGATGGACAGATGTAGGGTGACGGTTTGTACCGGTATGAATTAAAATGCAAGTTTACTTACAAGCCCTTTCGAGCATCATGTGGTCAATCATTGAGAGGCAGACGAGCCTAGACTCAAACCCAAGAGCATGTGCTGTAGGGTTCTTCTGGGTGACATGTTGCAGGGTAGGTGATGATCATTGACCCCGAAGCGAAAGCCATTGAGGTGGGCAAGTGATGGCCGGATGTAGAGTGTCAGTTACATCGGCATGAGATGAAACACAAATTTGCTTGCGAGTTCGCTTGAGCCTCAAGCGATCAAACGTTGAGTGACAGATGAGCCCAAGCTCAAACTTGAGCACACAAGCTATAAGGTTCTACTAGGTGATATGTTGTTAGGTATGAAATGATAGTTGATCCCAAGCCAAATCTGAGCGTATTGGTTTGCTCACTCTAATATGGGATGGTGATGGCAAGGCAAGCAGTACGCAACCCAACCTCAAAGATTTGTAGAATGAAAACAAACATATATACACAACTTTCCATATCCTAATTAAAAACTTATCTAAAACAAAGGATGGGGGTCGAGGTAATGATGCCCCCAACTCTTAGACAATTCAGCGAACTTATGAGAGGGTGGGAGTTGCCATCACTACTATAGGGTTGGGGTAGCCTTAGAAAAAAAATTGGGGCATTGGTCGGCCTGTTTGATTTGTTAAGAAAACCACTGTTGATTGTTAGATGCTCTTGTTGTAGCATGAGAACTCCTTTCTTTGCTTACCCAAGGGAAGTTTTGTAACATTCCCTTACCTTTTGTTAGTTTCCTCTGATCTTACCAACCCTGTCTTGGATGGGGAACTTCATTATGAAGTGGTTGTAGGAAATGATGGCATTCAACTCGATAAGTATCGGTCATCCTATTAACAGGTTATAAGCAGATGGGCAATCAACTACTACAAAGCTTACCTGGATCTTCGTAGTGAGGAGCTCTTGGTCGAATGGGCAAGGCGCATGGGGAGAGGTTGGAGGAAGGAAGCCCGAGGGCTTCAAACACATTCTTGAACATAACATCGAAAGAGTCGCCCCATCCACGAAGGTCTGATGCACAGTTGAGTTAGCTAAGGCAAGACCATGGGGTCGTAATAGGGGTAGTACACTTCTGCCTTGTCTTTGGTTGTAAAGCTAATCGTCCGATCTTATTCCAACCAAGGTGCCTTGGACGCCCTAGGCTCTAATGAATAAACCTACCCTATAGTGCCTACCTTTCTTTAATACCGGGACTTGGGCCTTCCAATTGCCGCCTACTACATGTGATCCCCTGCATATGGTTAAGACCTTAGTGATGGCTTGGACATTTGTGTTGTTGGGCTAAGGGCACTGATTCAGCTATTCTTCACGGTTTTCCTGTTTGCTCGACTTGATGATGAACGAATTCCAAATTTATGCCTTCCAAAAGGAGCCTATGATATCATTCTTCAGTACACGATAAACTATTGTGGAGTGGCCATTAACTCGATGGAACTCGTAGTACTTACTATTGCGACGAGGTTCCTCTTGTTTTCCATCTCTAATGGTCGCGGGTCTTTGATACTACACCTGGTTTTTGATGGCGAGGTAGATGGTAGTGATGCCTTGTTCAAATGTGAGTAATTATGATACATGTGTATATGGGGAGAGCCATTCTCCGGATGCCTTCAGGCGTCGATCTAGTGACTGCTATTGCAGCAATTATTGTTATTGCGAGGACTAATCTTGATGGGGCACGTTTCCTTATTGTCGTTGTTTGAAAGATCCACGTTATTCATCCTCATCGCATTGTTCGCCCGATGGTAGAAGTCGGCTAGGGACGAAGTAGGCGGTTTCTAAAGTTCTCTCCACATCCTAGATTATTATCGGACCCATAAACATAGGTCCATGACCAAGCTATTGACGTTTACACCCCTACCCAGGTGGACTCTTTGTTGAAGCGGTTGACATAAGACTGCAGGCTCTTAGAAGGACCTTGCTCGATATTTCACAGTTCGCTGGTTAACATTACATGTATGCAGGACGAAATGAAACGAGTTTTGAAGTCCACCATAGCTGGGCTCAGGAGTGGATGTTGTCTGATTGTAGGTGCAAGAACCAGCGGAAGGTCGATCCTGCAAGGGTAGAGGGGAAAGTAGACACTTGACGGGGCTAGAGAGCTGTCTGGTGCGGGTAATGGACTTGAATGTTGTGATGTGGTCGAATAGTTCTGTACTCCCATCGTACTTATCAATCGACGGTAAGGCATACCTTTGATTATGTAAGTATCCAGGATTTCATTGGAGAATGGTTCCCCATTCTCGTCATCTAAGAATGTCTTGCCCTAGTGTTGCGGGATTGCATTTTATTGAGCTGTTGGCGGAGGGCGTTCATTTCTTCCATAAGGCTAACATCAGCCTATTGCAGGATGTTTTGGCCAAGTATAGGCTAAGAGCTAAGTCAGCGTCGGGGAGGAGTAGGAGATCAACGATGGACCAGAGAATGACAAGGATTAGCCAAGGATCTCCTCCTATGCACGAAACGGGATTTGGAACGCACAGCCTGCTCTCTTCTATGCCTACTTTCAGCCACATCCCTATGAGAATGGGAGTTCACCAAGCGGGCCATGCACGCTCTGCTGATGGTAGGGGCCGTCATTGAGACGGTTAAATGCAGAAGTTTGTAGTTGAACAAGAGCCAGTAGTTATTCCGTTGGGAGGAATGATGATGTTTTTTCCTACTAGCGAAGCCACATCTGGGGAGAGACTAATTCGACTAGGCATGCGTTCGGCGTACCTCCTGGGATTGACGGGGATGCTCATCAATGGAGTTTCTGGCACCAACCTCTTTTGGACCCCAGTTATGTTTAGGAAACCATAGCCGCTGAAAGGCATTTATCTACGAGCAAATAGATCGACCAGGTCGATTATTGGAGGAGCTAGTGGAACGAAGTTAATGGTGGCTCGAGCATCTAACCATGTCCTGAAGCCATTAACTTCACGGGTCAACTGACCCTCGTTTGACAGATGTAGCATCACAACAACCATCTTTCTTCCCCTCAGCCTAAGTTAGGCTGCACAGCACTAGCAAGAGTGTTGTCGTTAGTTTCATGCCCATTGGAGTTGTTATATTTGAACTGTGGAAGATTGTTCATTGTAACAAGTCAGACTATACCTTTGCTGAGTAGAAAAGTATAAAGAAGGATATATTTTTAAAGGAGGCCCTCCTTTTAGTACCAAAATGTTCACTATTTTTTTAGCCAACCTCGGAATGAAAGTGATGCGTTATGAAGAGCAAAGGTAACATACTAATCATTAGGCTTAAAATAGAAAATGAGAAGTTAAATATGCAACTGAAAGGTAAATAACACAAGATATAGAGTGGTTCGACAAAGCTGCATATGTTAACTATAAAGTTCTCTTACTATATATTTCTCTTACAACTATAGGGAATTATAGGAGAATAATAAGAAATAAAGCGCTTAAGACTAAGAAAGTAGCTGATCTTAAGGGCTTAGGGTTTGTGTTTGCCATGAGAGGATTTTTGAGATGAGATAACAATGACAGTTCCACTAGAATCCATCTAGTTCAACTAGAATCCATCTAGTTCAACTAGAATCCATCTAGTTCAACTAGAATCCAACCAGTTCAACTAGCATCCATGATCCTTAAAGTATGATTGCATGGGGTATTTATAGTAGCTGGAATGAATAATGTATGGCTGAGATTGTGCTATGAAAAAAGGCGAGAATTAGGCTCCGCCGTAGATCTGACTGTAGAGGTGGATGGTCGATGGCTGTAAAGCAGGTTAGAAGAGGGGTGGTGGATGAGAAAGCACTCATCACCTCTTTTTACATGTAACACCCTAAAAATTTAATGAAAATTTAATATAAATAAAATAAGGACTAAAATGAAATTTTCACAGACGTTCGAATTTGGCTATGAAACTTGCACCACTGCGTTCGTAGGATTTTCTAGATAATTTTCATATATAACACTACGAAATCGAAGTTAGTATGAAGAGGTTATGAACGTTTGAAAATTTGAAAGTAGAATAAAAATTAAATTTAAAATTTTCATAAAAATAAACTACGACCAGTCGATCCAAGGGTATCAATGGTCAACCGATAGTGGTCGACTCTAGGGGGTGAGGTGACCGATCGTTCACATTGTTAATTCAAGATTTTTGGAGTTTGTTCGAATGATCGAGATGGTTTACATCGTCGCCACATTGTGATGATGGAACGAGATGATACTTAATATTCACTATGCCAAATCCAACATCCCAAACAATCCCTAACCTCTATAAATTCAAATCTAATTAACCCTAAAATCGGTATAAAAAACATACCGTACTGAAACTCTTCTAAAATCTATCCTCTCCTCTAAAATTAAAATTTCTTCAAAATCAAATTAAAAGCAAAGTAGAAGGAATACAACAAATCAAGACTTAAAGGGGAAGCTCACGGAGGGCGATTCACGAGTAAGGAACGAAGTTAAAGCTTGGGTATAAGGTGAGAGGGAATAAGTTTAATTAGATGATTATTTACAGTTAAATTTGCTCTATTCTATTTGACCTATAATACTAGAAATCCAATTGTAAACTGTAAAACCCTAACTGAAAACATGCGATCTAGGTAGAAATTGAAATCACTGCAAATTGATACATCTGATGTTTAATGCTAGCACACCACTCTATTATTGAATTGTAAACCCTAGATTAATCAACTAAAATTTTAATGGATATATATCTTTAAATTAAAGACATAAGACCAGTCACTAATAAGGGTTAACTATTAAACCGGAATTAACAATCAAACTAATAATAAAAATTGCATAATTAAAAATCGACTCAGGAAATAAAAATACCCTAATTTTTGAACTACGACCGGTCGACCACTCGTCCTGCGTCGTTGACCATTAGCGATCGACCGGTTAGGGCATAGAGTCGACTGATTAATATGTAAATTGCAGAATCTGAAACTCAGCCTAAGGCCCAGGTTAGAAATAAAATTTATATAAATTGTTAATTATTGAGTGAGCCCATCTTGGGACTAGGTGTGTATGTTATAAGTAGTAGGTAAGCTAGTTCCCTATGAGAGGATGCTAGGTCATTGCGGCATTGGGTAAATGTTCTTTACCCGACTGGGAGTTGATTTTTCGACTGTGGATGATTTTTATCACAAATTGGAACTCATGGGAGGTTCCACAGTGGATGCGCAGCTTTAACGGATGGTTGATGGAGTGTATGGGCCCAGCACAAGGAAGTCTTGGTATGCACGGTTTCTGACGCGACGTGATACAGATTCAAATGGTGGACATCGGCACGTGTAATAAGAGGCGGACACTACGACCGATAGATGGACACAGATGCAGACAATGAGGCACACCGATGAGTTGGCATTGCAGGAACCCTCTTATGGCATAGTTGTGTTATGGGTAGTCATAGATAGGACAGCTCTAGTGGCGGTGATATTAGCAAGTAGTAGTTCCCACGGTACATTTTGCGGTGATATTAGTGGAAGTTTATTTCCACAGCAGCCTAGTGGTGGTTTTTCCTTACTGGATAGCTCTAGGAGCAGGGATCGATCGTTAGACATTGAGGTTCGATCTATAGTTCAATCCTTTTAGCATCCTACCCAATTTATAGTGTAGGTGTGTGATGGAACCAAAATCCACATGTAATGGACCCTAGGAATACATGGACACTTATAGTACACCTTATGTCACTTAGTGTAGAGTTAAAGTTAACTACACATTATCACTATATATTAACTTGTACTCATTCACCAAACTTTTGTCCAACTCACCCTTTTCATCTTTCTCCCCACCACAAGTGGACAGGACAGCGAGTGGTTGGCCCATTCTTGATACTTGGAGAGGCCAGCTCATTAGTGGAGTTGCTTTTTACCATATGTACTTTCTATGTATTTATCTATCTTATCGGTATATTTTATTTCCTGTATCAGACTTGGAGTGATATTTTTTGTGTACTCTATATTGGACCACGTACTAATTTTCTTAGACTGTTATTTGGATATTTTCTAAGATGGATATTTTTCAGTATTATATGTTTTGTTCCTTCTGATGTGAGTTTTGAAAGTGTAGTATAGCTTAGATTATATTTGTTGCTTTAGTCTCTATAATGTTATAAAAATCGGATAGCTTGTATTTTTGGGCACGACGCAAGTTGGAAAATCACACTAAGCTTTGGATCGGTGTGTCGGGTGGTGCAGGTTGTCATAGTTGTTATCAGAGCATAGGTTCAAAGTTCCTTAGGAATTAGGAGCGTATTGAGAGAACGTACTTGAATTATTTTTTAAAAAACAATAGTTTTTCAAAACGTTTTCCAAAAATGTTTCCTAAAAGTTTCCAAAAGTGGGTTTTGAAAAAAACATACATGTATATAAATAAAGATTTTTCAAAAAAAATCTTTCCATAGATTTTATACATATCATAATCTCTCTTATCATGCCTATGCTATCTTCTATTCTTGCCTATGTAATTTCTCTTATTCGTGCCTATACTATTTATGAAAAGTTGCTAATAAAATTCTTAAAATTCACAGATCGAAGATGAGTGATCCTACAGATTCAAGCTTCGGAGATGCAGCCAAGATCCCAAGGGTGAACATCCCAATTTGGTTCCATGGGTATCTCAAGGAAAGAGGACATGCCAAGCTAAATCCCACTAGAGATCCCATGGAGAAAGCGACAAGTGCAGTTTCTTCCCGCCCACCTACCGCCACAGACTTCGCTAAGCTATGCAAGGATTTTTCAAGCCTTAGAGTAAAGCCATACATGGGGACAAATTCTTACGTGGATTTAAGGATATGGATCCATGCTTTATGAGATGATCTTTAGTTTGATGAGTTTGACTGACGAGGTGTAGAGTCGGTTAGCTGCTTGGCAGTTATAGGGTGAGGCATTGAGTTGGTGGGAGGTTGTCGATTATGAGACTGGTGTAGGGGAGATTTCTTAGGAGGAGTTTCACAGGCGATTCAAGATGAAGTTTTTTCCTAGGATGGAGGAACTTATGTAGTTGGAAAAGTTCATTCACTTGAAGCAAGGAGATTTGTCTATTAAGGAATATGTCAATTTGTTCAATAAGCTAGCTAGATTTGAGATGGGGTTAATTGATACCCCACATAAGAAGGCTTTATAGTTGGCTAAAGGTCTGAAACTACCTCTTCAATGTTTAGCTCTGAATCACATTCCTATAGGTGCTACATATGAGGGTCTAATGGAGAAGGCCTTGCTACATATCGTCTCCAAGAAGGAAATGAAAGAGGAATCCAAGAAGGCTAGAGAGAAAGCACAACCGCAAAGTTAGAAAAAGGGAGGATTTGCACCCAAAGGGAAGATAACGAAGACGGATTTGCAATGTATAAAGTGTGGCAAAATGGGACACTTTGCTAACGAGTGTAGATTCGATGGCTCAAAGATCAAGTGTTATAACTGTGATCATTTTTGGCATATAAAGCGAGCGTGCCCAGCACCTCCGAAGGCTTCTAGTCAAGTGGTCCCGACTTATGCATTTGATTCGGTACCAAGCTCGAGCATGTAGCAAGTCGTAGATAAGGGGAAAAAAGTGGTGATCGAAGGTGTTGACCTTATCCAATTTATCTATTCACACATTATTTGACACTAGGGCTTCACATTATTTCATTTCTAATAGACCTATTGATGACTTACATCTAGACACCAGTATAGTCATGGACTTTGTAGTTGTGTCAAACCCCGTAGGTGGATCGACCTATTCGTCTATGGTTTGTAGGTGTAGGGGTTGAAATTGTTCATCTTAAGGGACGAGTTCGACTGTGATACCTTTGTATTAGGATTTTCTGGGTTTGGGTTGATATTAGGCATGAATTGGATGACAATGTATGGGGCTATTTTAGATTATGATAGGAAGGTCGTTAGGTTGAGCACATGTAGTAGGCGTAGCTTGGAGGTTTATTGCGATCCCCAAGGATCAGTTATGTTGAGTTACTTATATTCTTTAGACCTGTTACATGACGAGCTAGAGACAGTAACTATAGTTATAGATTCCTCGGATGTTTTTTCGAGGTTACTGGTCTCGTACCCTAGAGAGAGATCGAGTTTAGGATCTATCTTGTTGAGAATGCCAAACCGTTGCCTTACCATTAAGGCATATGGCTCTAAAGGAAAGGTGTAAGTTAAAAAAACAAGTAAATGAGTTGTTGGAGAAGGGCTTTATTAGTGAGAGCATTTCTAAGTAGGGAGCACCAGTTGTCTTTTTCACTAAGGCGGATGGTTCCCTAAGCCTCTACATCGATTAGAGGGAGCTGAATAAACTAACAAAGAAGAATCGATATCTACTACCTCGCGTAGATGATCTTTTTGATCAGTTAGTTGGAACTAAGGTGTTCTTATAGCTTGGCTTGGCTACCAGATTCCACCAGCTCCGTGTAGCTGAGGACAACATCCAATAAACAGCCTTTCGTACACGCGATGGACTTTATGAGTGGTTAGTCATGCCCTTCGGACTAACCATTGCACATGCCTACTTTGTTGATTTGATAAGCGAGTTTTCAAAGGGTTGCTTAACAAGTTCGTCGTGGTATTTGTGGATGATATCTTAGTATGTTAAAGAAGCAAGGAGGAGCATGCATTACATTTAAAGGAAGTGCTAAGTACACTCCATATGCATAAGTTGAAGGAAAAGTTTTCGAAGTGCCACTTTTAGAGAGAGGAGTACGCTTTTTGGGACACATCGTCTCAGAAAGTGAGTTGATAGTTAATCCCAGTAAAGCGGCAGCAGTTTAGGATTGGCATGTGCCAAAGAATGCCACGGAAGTGAGGGGTTTCCTTGGTTTGGCGGGTTACAATCAAAAGATCATTAAGGACTTCACAAAGATCACTTCCCCTCTGAAACATCTTACTAAGAAGAATCTATTTTTCTCGTAGGATGCAAAATGCAAAGATGCTTTTATCAAATTGAAGGAGGCGTTGACTAGTGCACTAGTTTTGGGATTATCTAACGGGACGAAGCCATTTGCAGTATATGTTGATGCTTATGGTATGGGGTTAGGCACGGTCTTGATGCAAGAAGGAAAGGTTGTAAGTTATGCTTGTCGGCAGTTGAAGACCCACGAGAGAAACTACCCTACTTATGATCTCGAGTTGGTGATTATTGTCTTTGCACTCAAGTGATGAAGGCATTACCTATTAGGAGAACGATTTGAGCTATATACAGATCATAAGTTCTTGAACTATTTGTTCTTCCAAAAGGACTTAAATTTGAGGCAAAAAAGGTGGATGGAGATTTTGGCATCAGATAATTTTGATACCTCATATACACCGGACAAGGGTAATGTAATGGTAGACGCTTTGAGAAGACAGCATGTAGTACCGAGTCCTTTGTTTTTAGAGTAGAAGCATTTGGAGTTCATTTCTACATTCGACTTCCAACCATCATCTGGTATTACTCTGGGATTACTAGCAGCTTTAGATGTGCAGCCTACATTAATGAAGCGTATTGGGTCTGGATAGAAGGAAAATAAGGACCTAATAGATATTATTGAGAGGATTGGGAAAGGAGAGTCATCAAGTCATTTGAGGTGTTATGCCATTGACTCGAGAGAATGGTTACGAAGGGATAGTAGGCTTTGTGTTCCTCTTAGTATGGGCTTGAGAGATGCGGTACTAGCTGAGTCTCATCATTCTAGGATGACCATTCATCCCGGTGGCGATAAGATATATCAAGACATGAAGAGAGTCTTCTATTGGCTCGGTATAAAGAAGCATGTGGTAGGGTATGTGGCTAGATGTATGACTTGCCGAAAGGTAAAAGTGAAGCAGAAGAAGTCGGGAGGATTGTTGTAGCCATTTGATATTCCTCAGTGGAAATGGGAGAGTATTTCTGTGGATTTCGTGGATGGTTTACCAAGAAGTAGGGGAGGGAATGAGAGCATTTGGGTCATTGTTGATCGGTTAACCAAGTGCGCTCATTTCATACTAGTGAGGAGTGCTAGGACGGTGGCATCGTTGGCGACTCTATATGTAAGAGATGTTGTTAGGTTACATGGAGTCCTTACTAGTATAGTTAGCAACCAAGGTCTTCTTTTCACCAACGAGTTCTAGAGGAGTCTACATGAGGCTTTGAGGACGAGTTAAGCTTGAACACCGCATATCATCCATAGACGGACGGAGAGGTAAATCGAGTATTGGAGGACTTACTATGTATGTGCATTTTGGACTTTGGAGGTTCTTGGGAGGATCACTTACCGTTAGTAGAGTTTACCTACAATAATAGTTATCGGGCTAGCATTGGGATGGCACCATTTGAGGCATTTGACCTTGTAGATCACCGTCGTGCTGGTGGGACACTATGGATATGATTATTCTTGGGCTAGACATGGTGAAGGAGACATCAGAGAAGGTGGACTTGATCCATTGGAGAATGAAGACCGCTCAGGATATGCAGAAATCTTATGTTGACATAAGACGTACGGAGTTAGAATTCACAATAGGAGACATGGTGCTTGTTAAAGTTTCACCCCTTGGGCATGTTATGAGATTTGGTAGATCGGAGAAGCTAGCACCGAGATTTGTAGGGCCTTTCTCGATAGTTGCTAGAGTAGGGAAGTTGGCATATAGAGTAGAGCTTCCAGAGAAGTTAGTAGAGGTACATGATGTTTTCCATGTGTCACACTTGCGGAAGTGCTTGCACAATACGGCTACCTTAGTCAAGCCGAGTCAGCTAGAGGAGGCGGAGGTTGAGAGAAAGTCACCTGTTGACCATGCACCCACTCATATTCTTGAGCATGGTACAAAGCGACTCCATAAAAGGAGATCAGACTTGTTAAAGTCCAGTGGGTAGATGATCTAGCAGAGAGTACATGGAAGCCTGAGGAGAAGATCCGCGCTATCCACCCAAAACTCTTTTCTAGTATGTTTCCAAATTAAGTTTAATAAGTAAAGACTGCTTATGCATTAGGACTTAGCTTGGTATACACTTTAGGTAGAGACCGTTGGATGGTTGGAATAGTTGTAAACATGCCGATATGACGATTTATGGACGGTGGATGCTAGTGGATGTGTTGTATAAATTATTGCTTATACACGTTCAGGATAGTATATCCTTTAGATAGCACACAAATATTCACATTATCTCTTACTTACCATTTAGGTTGTTAGATGTTATGTATATGGATGGTTGGTTGTTGTTTATCTTATTGAACATTATACATATGTATGTTGCATATGGATGAAATTGTTGCGCATACATGTAGAATTGCAAGTATATTTACTTAGGATGTTGCACACATTTTGGATGCTTGGCATGAGCATTTGCATGATAGGAGGTCAACTAGATCAGCAGACCGCCTACTCTTTGCATTAGTATAGGTTTACGTACATTTCACGTTGCATATATATGTACATATTGCATTAAAAAAATTATAAGGATGATGATTGCCTTTGGATGATGGATGAGTAGATGGATGTAGTAATTGGGACTAGTTGTTGTGTGTAATTTACATTTTTTCATCCTTTGAGATTTCGGGGACGAAATCCTTTTATGGGGGAAGAATGTAACACCTGAAAATTTAACGGAAATTTAATAAGAAAATTAAATTTAAATAAAAAAGGATTAAAATGAAATTATCGCAGATATTCGAATTTGGCTGCAAAACTTGAACCATTTCGTTCATAGTTATTTTCCGGACAATTTTCATATATAAACTTTGAAATCGGAGTTAGTACAGAGAAGTTACGGGCGTTTGAAAATTTGAAAATAGAATAAAACTTAAATTTAAAAATTTCCCAAAAATACACCATGATCGTTTGATCCAAGGATCTCGATGGTCGACTGATAGTGGTCGACTCTAAGGGGTCAGGCGGTCGACCGTTCACGTTGTTAATTCGATATTTCTGGAGTTCGTTCAAATGGTCGAGATGGTTTTCTTCATCACAAAGTTGTGATGAATGAACAAGATGATACTACATATTCACCAGGCCTCCAATGTCCAAAACTAATCCCTGGTCACTATAAATTCAAATCTAAGCTAACCTTAAAATCAATAGAAAAACTTGTCGTGCCGAAACTCTACTAAAATCTACCCTCTCCTCTAAAACTAAAAATTTTTCAAAATCAAATTAAAAGCAAAGTAGAAGGAACACAACAAATTTAATCTAGAAGGGGAAGCTTACGGAAGACGATTCACGAGCAAGGAACGAAGTTAGAGCTTGGGTATAAGGTGAGTGGGAATAAGTTTAATTAGATGATTATTTACAGTTAAATTTGCTCTATTTGGCCTATGATGTTAAAAATCCAATTGTAAACTGTAAAACCCTAGCTAAAAACCTGTGATCTAGGGTAGAAATTGAATTTGCTGTAAATTGATACATCTGATGTTTAATGCTAGCACACCCCTCTATTATTGAAATGTAAAACCAAGATTAATTAACTGAAAATCTAATGAGTATAAATCTATAAATTAAAAACTTAAGACCGGTCACTAATTAGGGTTAACTGTTAAACTAGAATTGACAATTGAACTAATAATAAAAATTGCATAATTAAAATTCGAAGCAGGAAATAACAATGTCCTAATTTTTGAACAGCAACCGGTCAACCACTCGTCCTAAGTGGTCGACTGGTTTGGGCATAGCAGTCGATCGGTTAAGAACCGGTTAAGACGTAAATTGTAGAATCTGAACCTTGGCCTAAGGCTTAGGTTAGAAATAAAATTTATATAAATGGATAGTTATTGAGTGAGCCCATCTTAGGACTAGGTGTGTATGTTAGAGATAGTAGGGAAGCTAGTTCCCTATGAGAGGATGCTATGTCGTTGCAGTATTGGGTAAATGTTGTTTACCTAATTGACGGTCGATTATTTGATTGTGGGCAATTTTTATCACAAATTGGCACTCACGAAAGGTTCCGCAGTGCATGCACAATGTTGACGGATGCCTAATGGAGTGTGTGGGCTCAGCACAACCAAAGTCCTGGTATGCACGGTTTCTGACGCGACATGATACAGATTCAGATGGTGAACACCGGCGCATACAATAAGAAGCGAACACTACGATTGAGTGGTGGACACTGATGCAGACAATGAGACACACCGACAAGTCGGCATTGCGGGCTCCCCTTCGAGGCGTAGTTGGGTTATGGGTAGTCGTAGTTATAGGAAATCAGTTCCTCATTAGCTCTAGTAGTGGTGATATTAGTGGGGATTAGTTCTCGCGGTAGCATTATGTGATGATATTAGTGGCAATTTATTCCCACAGCAGCGTAGTGCAGTGTTTCCTTATTAGGTTGCTCTAGGAGCGGGGGCCGATTGTTAGACATTGAGGTTTGTAGTTCGATTCTTATAGCAGCCTGCACAATTTGTAGTGTAGGTGTGTGTTAGACCAGAACCCTTAAGTAATGGACCCTAGGAATAGACGGACACTTAAAATACACCCTATGTCACTTAGTTTAGGGTTAAAGTTAACTACATATGATCACCATATATTAAACTTGTACTCATTCACCAACTTTTGTCTGACCCACCCCTTTTCATCTTTTTCCCAACACCGGTAGATAGAGCCGCAGGTGATTGACCTATTCTTGATACTTGGAGAGGCAAATTCATCTTTGGAGTTGCTCTTTACCATATTTACTCCCTATGTATTTATCTATCTTATTAGTTCATTTTATTTCCTATATCAGACTTGGAGTGATATTTTCTGTGTACTCTGTACTTAACCACATACTGATTTTCTGAGACTATGATTTGAATATTTTCTGAGATGGATATTTTTCAGCATTATATGTTTTGTTCCTTCTGCCGTGAGTTCTAAAAGTGTAGTATATCTTAGATTATATCTGTTGTTTTAGTCTTTGTAATGTTATAAAAACCTAACAGCTCATATTTTTCAGCATGACGCGAGTCCGAAAGTCACACTGGGCTTTGGATCGGTGTGTCGGGTGGTGCAGGTTGTCATAGTATAAGGCGTGGGCTTACATTAAATGTGCATTTAATGTTGATGGTAAGCCCATCAGGTCAACCGCACTATTGGTGGTGCTCTAATTGAATGGATTGACAGCTTTGTCTTTCACTTGACTACCCACATAGCCAAGTTGGCCAATCAGGTGTTGGCAACACAGAAGAGGTTTGGAATTGCTAAGGTCCACATGGGGAATGCGAGTAATGGACTGGGCGCAAGGCATCTGGGAAGGAGGACGGGTGCCGGCTGGATCTGGCTGTATGTGAGCCATGCCCGAATGCGGTCTATTCTTTCCTGATGTGTCGCTTGTCGAGACGAGCTTAGATAGGGGTCGGGCATTAGCTAATGTGGAGTCGAGCGAACCGATGTAGTCTTTAGCTGCTGCTGGAAGTCCAATATGGAGGAGCCGGAAGGGACACTTTGGACACTTTGACCTTTGGATGATAGGCCATATTTTGAGAGACAGTTTAGTTTATATATTTTGACTGGCAATGTATATATTCATTTTGATGTGTCCCTATGTATGTACTGACATATGATACTTGTAATGTATCTTTTTGATCATGTCTAGTGTTTATCTATGTATATCTTTTGTTCGTGAGTCAGATACTCTTTTGTAGACTCACTTTGTTATGTTTATGCGATGTATTATTTTTTCCATTGCGATTTTTGACTCTGTGATCGTGTATTACATTACGTATTATTATGTCTTGGTAAACCAATGTGTTTACTACTTTGTGCCTATACCGAGCACGTATATTTGGGTATTTTGTGAGGCAAGAATACGTATTGGTGTTAGTCCAAGAGAATATCCACGTGCAGTTGCTTCTAACAAGCCTCGTTTTTCATATTACCGAACAATATTATTCTCTAATACTCTTTGGTAGTTTGGGTATAGAGGTGGGACATTACATCAGCTTTAGACATCCTAACACATATTGATTTTTTCAATCTCCTTTATCCAATTCTAACATGAGTTTAGCCTATTCATTTACTAAGCAACCCTACATGTTCAACAATTCCCAAAATAATCAATATCTTGTGATTTAATATAGGTGAGCACATCATAACATAAAAAATAAACTTTAATTTTCATGTACAAAAATTGGTAAATATATTTATCAAAATAGCTATATACATATATATATTAGAACCATTATATGCATGTATTAGAACTTATATTCGAATCATTTTGAAGTATTAAATTTGGTTCAATGTATTAGAAGTTATTTTTAAGTTGAGTATGATTTATATTCAAATTAGAATTGTTATACATATGAGAACTGATATACACACACACATATATGTCAGAATTTCTATATACCTATCAAAAATGATACACACATATACATACATACACATACTTCAAAGCAAATACATCCGCACGCGCACACACACTGTGTGTGTATTAGAACTAATATTTTTTTTGAAAGGAACTAATATATATATATATATATATATATATATTTCAAAGCCGATAAATACCAATATCATAATGAAATTTAAGTTTAATATATCAGTTATTGTAAAGCTAAGCATAATCTAATATTCGGGTTAGAAATGCTAGATATGTGTATAAGAACTTACGCATACACATCAAAAATGATATACAAAAGTGTGTGTGTGTGTGTCAAAGCTGATAAAGATCAGCACCATATAATTTTTTTATGGATTAGTGTATTAGAGGCCATTCTAAAGTAGTGCATGATCACATAAGAAACTAAGATAAATTTTGTTGTAAATTTAATAAAATCTTTTAATGAATTAATAAAATACAATGAATATTATATAATTTTCAGGATAAAAAAATTAAAATAAAATTTGATCAATTTATAGACGATAGAAAATAATGCGTTAATCATTTTCCAATGAAATTATTTTTAAATTTTCTGCAAACTCAATAATTGATGATGTTGATTTGGTTCAAATTGAATCCGAAATGATAAAATATTTATATAAATGGTACAAATATCTTTATAGATTTTTAATAAATAGGCAATTTACGCTTCAATTATTAATAAAGATAATTTTCAATGTTTAAATTAGAAAAACAAGGTCTAAATTTTAATTATTTAATATATTGGTATGTCCTTGTTACAAATTTCCACTTTTTAGAATTTACTGATAAGATCAAAAATTGCAATTCCACTTCAATCTTTAATAATAGTTGTAATACATTTGATGTCACACTTTTTTTGTGTCAGCGTGAACTACCAAAATGCCCCTCTATAGATATTATCAAATCGTTTAAAATTAGGATCTAACAAATAAACTTACTGTACAAATCCAAAATGTCCCTCTACAAATATTAACAAATTTAATATCACTTAGAAATATGATCTAATAAATACTTTTTTTTACAACTTCAATACGCTCCTTTACAAGTATTATTAAATCTTAATCACTTTAATATGTGATCTAACAAATAAAAATTTTTACAATTTGTTCTTTATTAATTAATAATAGAAAAAAAAATTCAAACAACCAAAAATAATAGATATTGAAACTTAGAAATAAAAATTCAATCAAACTACACATAATTTCAACGCAAAATGTGATTAAATATTTGTACTATTTTTTGAACGTGTTGAAACATATACAATTTGTATAAAAACAATTCACGCGTGAAGCGCGTGCCATAACGCTCGTTATTAATAAAGTAATTAAGTTTGACATATTATGAATTGTATTGTTTCATAAGTTAGCCGTGGCTACGTTGTGTCTTTTTTAATAATGATGGAAAAAAAATATGGGCTGTGCAAGGTTTCTAATAGCGTAAACTTTCAGCTGCAACGGCCCATTGATGATTCTCCAAAAAATCTCGTTTCATGTCCGTTCCATTTTACATTTGCTTCAATTACCAAACTGCTGCTGATCAGATCATAAACGGGCCCCTCTATATGCTTGAAACAAATGGAATACCCATGAAACTAACAACAATTTCAAGTTTTATTTTTTATACATACTAACGGCATTTCGAGTTTTGGTGCACAATCGTTTGACATTTGTTCTATAATTCTGGAGTGTTGATATGCCACCCTAATATCTTTTACTTTTATCTTTATTTTTTAAGGCAACAAAATGTTGACGTTATCCTGTTGGCCTCTGTAATCAAAAAATTTAACAAATGGCTACGGAGATGCCGAATGCACTAAAAATGGATTTTAAAATACGGGTAAATTTTGATAGTACAGTACCAGTGCCGTTAAGTGGTGGATATCTAAACCGATCAAATTTATCGGTTTCAGTTAGAATTATGAAAATGTAACAGTGACATGAAATGGTAGTTGCAACAAAATTACAAGAAATCAAAGATGAAAATTCCAAAAACCATTTCAATATAATGTTTGTATAATTTAGTTTTAGAGTTTAACTTAATTTAGTTTTAATTATTGATTGGTATTTAGCATAAGGCTACATCTATTAACATCTCAAGTTTTATATTTCACACCTCATTAAATATAAAATTTTCTGTTGGACAAAATCATCCTCAGAGCTGTAGCGTTAGCAGATCAGATTATTTAAAACAAATCCATACTCATGAAAAAAGTGGAAATGTATAAGTTCACGCTCAGTATAGAACTAGATCCATTCAAAATCAAATATAAAAAACCAAGATTAGAATAAATGAGAAAACATTAAAAATCAAGTTTGAAGTGGGTGATAAAACAACCCATGCTTAATTGAAACGTAGGTAATTTTTTTTTAAAAAAAAAAATATCATGGGTTATGTGTACATGGTTTCTTATAAAACCTCGTTCGATGCAAGGTTGATTCCATATAAAATCTTACTCGGCGTGAACTTGGTTTAATATGTAACATCGCTCGGTCTGAGTGAGGTTTCAGATACTACATCGTTACAGCTGAACAGATTTTATACAAAACCACGTTCAATCTTATTTTAAAAAATGAATATTAACTATGGAAAGATACAAGGTGTTAAAAGAAAATGACTGGACATGCAAACGTTTTTGAAAACACTGGGGGAAAGGCGAAATTTAGATGCTAATAGAGCTGCAATTTCATTAATAAACCATTAAAAACTGAAATCATAACGTAAACTGAAATCAAAATCGGAACTTTCAGAATCGTCCGTAAGAAACAAAAATTCAGATGGAGGAACGGAGTCCGAAACCGAAACCCAGTTCTCTCCAACATTGGCTAATATATCCGTGCAGACAACATCACTCTCATCCCACGTTTCAAAGTTTAAAACTTCAAAATTTCCACACCAAAGGGTTTCTGCTGCTAGTGAATACTAATCTGTGGACAACTACATAAACGCATTTGATAACTTTTTATGGCTTCGAATATTGCACAAATTTTACATATATCATAATAATCTCAATATGTTCCTCTACTGTCTTGGACCTTCACTGAACTATACAACAAAATTTAGTTTGGTAGAAAAACTTGAATAAATCCTAACATTTATCAGCTCTTGTTATCTTCAGTCTCTTCACAGTGTTCAAGAATAACCTACATGAACACAAAATGCATCAAAATCATAGAAAACATAATACTGGCAACTGATTGTGATTATTTTAAGTTACTTACTCCCAGGGAACATCGCCAACTAACATCCAATCTCCTTCTTGATCTTCGTATGTCAGGACATGAGCCTTACTTGATCTTATTTTGTTCTCATCTGCATCTATATTATATTTTAATCAGAACTGAAATACAGAAGGGAAAAAAGAAAAAAAGAAGAAAAAAAACTGTTTAAGGAGCCTTGATTATGATCCAACGTCAAATACTTACAGGTAATATTAGTTCTAAACATGTGTCGTAGTGTAGTTATCAATCTTTCATAGCCATCAAACATGCATAGGTCGAGTTTCCTTCCAATTGTAACTCCTTCCATGTACACTTTTATGTACTTCGCCTTTTCTTTTAGCATGCTCCTACGATGTGGTTTGATTGGTGGCCAATCAGATAATTCTTGCCTAATATAGAACATTTTGGTACACAATATAGATTTTAAATGCAAATAGAAAACATCATATTCACCTAAAACGAAAGCTGCACATAAATATACCTTGTATTTGAAGATTCTTCGTAAATGGATGAATAAGATAGGCTGAGACCAAGTCTAAGATCGGTGCTCAAGTTAGTTCTCGTTTCGGAGAGAGATGAAGATGAAAGAGAAGGGTAGCTGCTACTATTTGTGGAAGAAATTGGAGAGTTTTCTTCTTCCATTTTATTTCAAAGGAAAAGTGACATGAGGTGAATAGTTTGAAGTGTTATTTATATGTATGGATGCAAAAATAAGATAATAGGGGTTAATTAAATATGATAAGCATGCACACTTTAGTGTAGAGTTAAGAAAATGGAGTACTATGTTGCACAATGTCATGCAGGGAAGTTTGCTAGGACTTGTGTATATTTTTTTATAAGTTGTGTTACTAACTACTAGATGTTACGTAGGTCATGCTCAATGTTTACACATGAATTGAATTTGTTGTTATTTACCTGACAATGAAATATATTTGAGTGAAATTAATAAACTGCAACTTCGCTGTCAAGAGAATTAAGCTTGATCTGATTACTTACAATGACAGAGCAAATTTTCTTGATCACATAATTTTCCAATTGATGTAGAGTTCAGCAAAGAGTGCCATTTAACGTCCTGTTCTTTAAACAAACTTTTCAATTACGTACACTATACTCGATTTTTCAGTCCAACGTTATGGTCATAATAGCATCGTTGAGCTAGGGAGACATTAGTGATTTCACACAGTAATTTTGATGAAAGTGTTCCATAATCAACGAACAGGATTAGCCGTGAAAGTGAGATCTTGATGTAACCGTTCACATTGTTACCGTGAATCAGATGATTCTTGAACAGTTAAGCATTATTTGTTGTTAATTTATTTAACGCATAACAATGTGTGCTCATCCGTGGTTCTGTTTACATAAACAAGGATAAATAGATATTTCAACTACCATTTTTCTAATTCTACACAGGACAATTGCAACTATCTTTTGTTCAAAATTTAGAGTGCCAACGCTTTAAATGGCATTAAAAAAAATGAAAGTAAAAATAAATAAACTGGAATAAATAGCCAGACAAAATGACTGTGTTTTCTCTTCTGTTCCCTTCTATTTCCTTTTCATGATACATGTGCATAGAAAGTTGCTTTTTGCTTGCTTGCTCTTGTTCAGCCATACCTAAACATTAATTGCTAGTTTTTGTATGCATAATTAAATCTATTTAGCTGGCATTTCACTTTTCAGGAATTAGCCCATAATTTATAAACCATTTACCAATTGTATAGTTTCTCAACATTATTTTTTTAGTGAATTATAAAAGATGCAGAAAAGTATTCTCAGTATGAAGTATGAACCACAATATCAGATATAATCATTTCTTTTGAATCGCAAATTTTTTGATGTCATTACCATGATAATATTTTATGTATCTGTTCTAGAAGAAATAAGGTTTTAATGTTGTCACCTACGATGAAATTGAAATCTCTGAAACAGTAGAAAGTTAGAAGAAAGAAGTACTAGTAGTAAACTTTATGTTAATATATATATATATATGTATATATATATATATATGTGTATATATATATATATATATGTGTATATATATATATATATGTATATATATATATATATATATATATATATATATATATCTAATAAGAAAACAGAGACAAAGTCTGCATGGGATTATGAGGTTAGGAATAAAAATGAAAACAAAGTGACGAGTTGTTGAAAGTTGATTGAAGAAGGGTATGATTAGTGTTTAAAGCAAATGGAAGACTCCTCCAAAAAGAAAACATGATGGCTACTCATGGGAGACATGCAATCAACTATCCCCCCTACCAATATTAGAATATGTAGAACTATAAAACAACAATATTTCTCAGACAGCCCAACAAAATCTTGGGACTATAGTCAAAACTTGTAAAATAATTTAAATCAAAAGTCAATACAATCTTCAATGTTCATGTGTTGACTGGGATTGTAGTGGGCATGAACTAGATTAAAGCACATGTAGCAATTGCATTTCATCAAAACGTACGTACGATTTACTGGAAATAATGAAATACAATGAATGGTGAGATGATATACATCAACAAAAACAAATAGTTGATAAACACGATTGATTCTCTTGTTATTTTTAGTCAAAGGACTTAGACTACCTATCATTATGAATAAAATCATAGACAACTATAAGCTAGTAGGACTTAGCGAGAGACTTCATGGATTAACAAGGGGGAAGGGGACAATTTTCCATTTAAACGGTTAAAATTGATGTTAATTATGGGAACAATTGCCTTTCTTTCTGCTAAAGAAATGGTATATGAAAGGTTTATGTTGTAGCATGAGGGAAATATGTTCTTTTGCCTCATTGGTCTTGCTTTCTGTTCCCATGTCTCCGTTGATGTTGAAAGAAATTGAATAAAAGTTTTATTGATGTATTCTCTGATTTTGGTTGTACAAGCTTTTGGAATTAATAATACAAACGCATTTAGTTTGCTTGTATTTATAACAGAAAAATAATGATACAAGTTTTGGGCCTGACTGCCAAGCCCAATATGACTTGTATTTGCTATTTGCAACCCACTTCTAATTATACGCTTCTGATAATAATTGATATATACGTCTATTATTTTTGTATCTTTCATTTGTTACGCCCCCTCAAACCCAATTTAGGGTTAGGGTTTCCTCTATCCCCAAATTACAACCGCAGTCATAAAATCTCTCAATCTTCTGAAATCGAGTGAAATTCTGCTTCATTTCTAGCTTCACACTTCATTATCAATAAGTTTCTACTCAAATCGATCTGGATTTGACTTCAATTATGGCAGTAGATTTTTGTCTTTGCTCGACTTGAGTGAGATTTTTCTTCGATCAAGATTTCTGGTCACTGATAGCAGTAGATTTCAGCTGTTGCTTGGATCACATGAGATTCTGCTTTAATTATTATTGCTAACTTCATAAATCTTCAGACGTATCCAGTAATTTTTGTAGTTTTGCATGATTCAAGTATTAATCCATGACGTATTGTTCTTTTGAAATATCGTAATATTCTTTTTACTGCCTTCTAGTGTTCATCCAGTGAATTCTACGTAAACTGACTTGCTTTATTCACACTAACAGCGATATCTGGTCTGGTTATTGTAGCATATTGTAGTGCTCCTACTATACTCCTATATTGCCTGTTATTTGTCATTACTTAACCTTTGCTTTTAGATAAGTGTGAATTGCTTTTCACTGAAGTAGAAAGTGAATTTGCTTGATTCATTTTTGCTCTGGTCAGAATTTCAAAGATGTATTTTTTCCGACTTAAGTGAATCTCCGTGCTTGAAATTCTTTTGGCTTCTATTCCCAGAAAATAGCTTAGACATCTAGAGTCTTTAATTGAGAACTCCTTGTTTAAATATTATGTGAGATTACTGATTTTTGCCTCACTGTTTCCTGTAATAATAAAATCATCAACATATATTAGTACAAAAATAGCTATATTATTACAAAATTTAGTAAACAAGGAGTTGTCAGATTTTATTGAGATGTATCCAAGCTTAGTCAATTTTGCTTTTAATCTATCAGCCAAACTCTTGGAGCTTGTTTGAGGTCGTAGATTGCTTTATTTAACTTGTATTCAAGCTCTTCTCTGTCCTTTTGTTTGTAACCTTAAGGTTGTTCCATGTACACTTCTTCTTGCAAAATACCATTCAAAATGCATTATTTACATCTAATTGTTTAATGTTCCGGTCTTTATGCAAAGCAATAGTAAGTATTATCCTGATAGTAGAGGGCTTCACAACTGGTGAAAGCGTCTCATTAAAATCAAAACCATTTGTTGCGAATACCCTTTTGCTACCAATCTTGCTCTATGTTTAGAGACTGAATGATCAACGTTTTTCTTTACTTAATATGTCCATTTGCATCCTATAACATTCTTGTTGCTTGGTAAAAGAACAAGATCTCAGGTCTTGCTTCTTATCAATGCATCATATTCTTCATTCATGCAGTTTTTCATTTTTCACTTTGTATGGCATGATAATATGAGCTTGGTTCTTCAGTTTCCATGATTGCATTGTATATCTTTGGCTTAAATATGCCACTTTTTGGTCTTGTTATCATATGATGTCCTGTATTTTTAGAGGTAGGTTGTTGACTTGTGCTGTCTGCTATGGTCTCCTATTGATTATTAGATGGTTGTTGATCATCTAATGGTTGATAGGAGATTCTTGAACAGGAGTTGCAAGTGAGTCAAACTGCTCTTGACTTGGTTCATTATTGGGCAAAGTGTGTTGAGATATGTTGACATTTTCAGTTGACCTTTGATTGAGCTGAGCGCTTTGAGCTGCTTCAACTTGAGCTTGTATAACCATCTCAGGTTGCTCAGGTATTGATGGTATAGAGTAATTTGAGCTGTATATTTTCTTTGTAGTCTTGATTTCTGACTTACTAAATGGAAACACCTTCTCATTAAATACTACATGTCTTGATATGAAAACTTTTCCATTACCGTCTAAACATTTGTAACACTTTTTATTAGCAGCATACCCATGAAAAGTGCATGGTGATGACCTAAAATTTAGCTTGTGACTATTATATGGTCTTAAGTAAGGAAAACATAGACACCTAAATACCCTTAGACTTTTGTAGTCGGGATTAGTATTATATAGAACTTTCATTGGACTTTTAAGTTATAACACTTTAGTGGGCAATCTATTTATTAAAAATATTATTGTAGCAAAGGCATCTGGCCAGAACTTTAATGGTGGAGATGCCTGAGCAAGTAAAGTAAGCCCAGTTTCAACAATGTGTCTATGTTTTCTTTCAACAAATTCATTTTGTTCTGAAGTACATGGACAAGTTTTTTTTGTGAATTATTCCCTTCTTTTGGAAATATTCTCTGAGTGGTTGGAACTCAGTTCCACCATCAGTTTGCATGATTTTTACTTGACTATTTGTCTGAAAGAGTGTATGGATCGTATATTTATACCTAATATGCAAGTGTAGTAAAATACTAACTTATGAATAATAGAGTAAAGTAAATAACAGTAAAGAAACAATTACACCAGAGTTTTTATACTGGTTCGGACCTTCCGTCCTACGTCTAGTCCCGAATCTCTTCTTCGGCTTTAACTAATAAACAACCCTCGCTTTGCCTAGAGGAACGGGCTTAATACAAAAGTTCTTTCTGAGACAAGTATGTGTTCTGAAAAACACTGATTTTGACTGCATAGTACAAATCTTCCTATAATCTCCTTTGAGTAGTATGTGTACGTGAAGCTTTTGATTTCAAGAAGTGATAAAGACTGATATGGTTTGCTTATAGAAATCAGAGTATGCAAGAGAATATAGATATAGGATTCAGAAAATTCAAGTACCTTTATTCTTAAAATCTTCACATATATAAAGATGGTGAAGAGTTTTTGTGAAGAGTAATATCCATTTGAGTTTTCTGTTTCAGTCTAAAGGTTGCAATCGTTGAGAAAGAAGATATGTGGTGAAGAGTTGTGAAGGCAGCCATTAGATTGAAGCAGATGACCTTTCAGTGTAAGTGGTCGTTGCTAAGCTCAGACGTCTGTCCATACGGTCAAACGTCTAATCGTTTATCTATGATTTTTAAACAGTGCCCGGAGTAAGACGTCTGAGCGTTTTTGACAGACGTCTGATGTATGTGCTTGATTAAAAACAGAGGCTATGTTCAGACGTCTGATATATAACGTCAGATGTCTGACATACGTTATTTTGCATTTCAGTTTCTGTGCTATATGAAGATTGAAAAACTTTGGTCGTGCAATGTTTGGAATCTACTAAAGGAGATTTTTCAAGCTATATATCTATGACACTTAACACACTATCTAATACTGATGATTGTTCTCCTTTGTTAGTCGTCTTCAAGTTGGCTTTTGAAAGCTTTTCCCTACAAGTAGATTGAATATATATTGTATGTGTATGATTGTATAGTTGTTGTCATCGAAATCATAGAAAAGTAGTTCTAACATTCTTCCTCTTTTTGACGATGGCAACTATACAATCACTTTATAAACATATAACTCCCCCGAATGTGATTCCTCCCCTATATACATGTAATATGACATTTCTCTCCCTTTGACATAATCAAAAGGAATATAGATGAACAACTGAAAAAATATAAGTCCACAGTCAAGCAAAGAAAAGTTTAACCAGTCATATAGGCATTCAATATTAGAATAAAATAACAGAGATACATGAATAAATATGACCGAACGTACTCAAAATCTTACTGATAGCTATAATATCCCCAGAAGCTTGACGAGTTATCATCATATGTACCTTGTTGGCATTGAGACTGGTCAGCATACTCCTCATCTTCGTGAATAGAAAGACCATGGAATGATGGGTAAAAACTGTAGTCCTGGGGGTCGTGTGAAGCATGAGGATCTTCTGAAGGGAACGATAAATCTTCACTCTCTTCGGTGTCCAAACAAATAGGCGCTTTGCCAGGACGAGAGTGCTGTGGAGGTTCCTGTGAAGGCCCTGTACCTGAAGACGGGCCTATGTGGAAAACTGGTGGTGGTGTAGGGGATGGAGACGAGGACGAGCAGGAGGAAGAATTGTTAGTACCTGAGAAGTTGGTTTTGATGACAACAATCTTAGAATAAGATTATAAAATATAAATACTAACATTATTGTTTAGATATATATGTATATGCAGGATATATATACAGGTATCAAAGAATGAAGACTGTACAGTATAGAGATTCAAGAACTGATGAACTCAAGATCGAAGATATTAAGATTCAAGACTCATGAGTATCAAGATTATCAAGACTTCTAGATTTCAAGATAAGTAATTTAGTTAGGAATTTTGTTAAAACTCCTAGAAAAGCACTGACATCTTAAAATCCATTTTATTCGTGGAATGGAATCCACTTCGAGCCCGTTAAAGAGATGTAACCCTAAGTAGGATGGAACCTACGAAAAACCTAGTGGAACATTGTTTTGTATCCACTAACTTTTATTCAAATGTTTTACAAAATTATATCTTGTTTTCAAAATGATTTCAAAATCTTCCTTTTTAAATCAAAAACATCTATCCTGGTTTTAAAATACTTTTAGCCTCAAAATAATCTTTATTTTCAATATCAAATTATCCTTGGTTTTAAACTATCTTTTAATTATAATATATTTAACATTTAATATTTATACTTAGATTTAAATATAAAATTATAGTAAAATTTTATATATACCAAAATATTATTCTCTATAATTATTTATGTATTTTAACTATAGTTAAGTATATTTATAAAGTTTAAAATAGTTTTAATACAAGATAGAAGTTATTTTCAAAGAAAAACAAATTACCAAAAATAACTTAGGCTTGTCGACAACCCCAAGGACCCCTTGTCGACAAGGTGACAGTTTATTTCAAAAGTTTGAATTTCAAAGGAAGTGTATATTCGTCATATTCTTTCACGAATGGACATGGCTGTTGTTCTACTATAAATAGGGGCTGTTTTAAACGAATTTTCAATCATATTTTTCTCTGATTTCACTCCTCTTCTTCTTCCACATTTCTTTATATACATTTTTACCATTACTCTGCCGAAATCACCATTGAATCTAACTAGATCATCTCTGGTTTGATTCTCTATCACTATCTCAATAAGATCCCAGTGCTATTCAGAGTTATAGACTTCTTTGTATTCAATCGAGCGAGAAAAGGTGTGATTGTAGCCTGGAAAATAAATCGGGTGAACTTGTTGCCCGTAAAATCAAGTATCTCTACCCAGAAGATTGTGAATCTGGAGCGGTGTACCTCGTGGCCTTGAAATCGAGGGTGTAATTGTAAGAATTGATTTTGAAAGGAAATCCGTACTTGTGTTGCGGGACTGGATGTAGGGTAACTCCGTACCAGTATAAAATCCGATGTGTTCTTTCCTTTATTGCTTTTACTTTATATCTGCATCTGTGTTTGATTCTGTGATCATATCTGTGTCTGAATATTGCATACATTTGTGTTCAAATTAATATAAACTCAAAAAGAATTAGTAATTCCTTAAAACACTATTCACCCCCTCTCTAGTGTTAATTCTAGCCTTAAGATCCGTAATCCGCATTTCTCACAAGAATGACTGCGAACCTTTCGGAGAACCTTTTACAAGGTTGAAACGACCTTATCTAATGTTTTTTCTACTTTGGTCATACGAGTAGAAAAAGACAGTTCCAAACTGACATCTTTTTGTCAAGCGCCTATTGATTTAGGGTGAGAAGGCGTTGATTTTGTAGTGCATTATCTCGATAGTTCTCTCCTGGACCTGCTGCTATTCTAGCTTCCTGTATTTCAGAATCAGAGTAATACTCTATAGACGCTGAAGCTCTGGGTGGTTGGGAAGGCCGAGTTATAGGTGCCTGTTGATGTTGTTGAGGAGTTTGATATTAGGAAAATGGAATAATGTTCGGCGGTGTCTTTGGGAGATGCATTAAAGAGTGAAATTTAATGCCACTATCCTTTATAGATATTTCTTCATATTGGGAGAGATATGAAGGAATTCTTAATGACCATAGAATTCTCATGATGTAGGGAGCATAAACAATGCTACGACGGGTTGGAGTCCAAAAAAATTTATTTGGTCAAAAATGTATTGTGCCCAATTTACTTTAATTGGACCAAAAATAGCATATAAAGCTTTATGGTCGTCATCGTAGACTTATTCGTGACTTCCTAATTTAGGGATGACAGTGTTTATTAACATTCGGTTAAGAAGTCATGCTTGTGGATGAATATTAGATGGTTTTAATTTCCGGAAGTCGTCATTCCAGATTAGACGAGTAATAGCATCTCTGGGGGCATAGCGCTTATCAGGAACTTCTTGTAATCGAATTCTCTCATAAGAACAGTTAAGCATTTGCCCAATCATGTCAACATTAAGTTTTATCAATTGACCGTAAACACTAGTCCAAATCCAATTATCTTCATCCAAAGGATTCCAAAAAGATAATGAACAAAGATTAATTAAGAAAAGAAATACCGCTAGTTGGTCAATTTTTGTGGCATTGTCGTCATAGTTGACCAAGTGGTAGATCCCAGCATCTTGAAGCAGTTCTCCGGCATCATAGTGGATGAATCGGCGAAGAGGATAGAAAGGTCCGGCATGGAATGGCTTTTTCTCCAATTCTTGAAGCCATTGTTTTCCATTTTTCTTCTCGACGATCCATTCCTCAATATGGTGATCGGTTACAAATTGATGAGAGGGAGGTTGGGAGCTTTGCCCTGAGGATGGTTTGCGATGTTTTGGTACTGGATTCTTTTGTTTTGGAGCCATAATTTGAGAATTTTGAGATAAAATAGGTATAGGATTCAAAAAATTCAAGTACTTTTATTCTTAAAATCTTCACATATATATATAGATGGTGAAGAGTTTTTGTGAAGAGTAATATCCATTAGAGTTTTCTGTTTCAGTCTAAAAGTTGCAATCGTTGAGAAAGAAGAGATGCGATGAAGAGTTGTGAAGGCAACCATTAGATCGAAGCAGATGACCTTTCAGTGTAAGTGGCCGTTGCTCAGCTCAGACGTCTGTCCATACGGTCAGACGTCTGATCGTTTATATTATTTTTTAAAGAGTGCCCAGAGTCAAACGTCCGAGCATTTTTGACAGACGTCTTATGTATGTGCTTGATTAAAAACAGAGGCTATGTTCAGACATCTGATATATAACGTTAGACGTTTGACATATGTTATTTTGCATTTCAGTTTCTGTGCTATATGAAGATTGAAAAACTTTGGTCATGCAATGTTTGAAATCTACTAAAGGAGATTTTACAAGCTATATATCTATGACACTTAATACACTATCTAATAACGATGATTGTTCTCCTTTGTTAGTCATCTTTAAGTTGACTTCTGAAAGCCTTTTCCTTCAAGTAGATTGAATGTATATTGTATGTATATGATTGTATAGTTGTTGTCATCGAAATCATAGAATAGTAGCTCTAACATTGTCTGCTTTTCAGCTTGAGTTATAAACTGTAATACTATATTATAAGTTCAGATCTTGATCTCAAAAAATATATCCATACATATCTAGAGAAAGCATGAACAAACGAAACGTAGTACTTGTACCCATAGCTAGTGTCTATGGGTGTAGGTCCCCATAGATCTGCAGTAACCAATTCTAAGGGTTTACTGTAATTAGTCTTAGATTCTGGAAATGCAAGTTTTTGGCTTTTGCCCATTTGATAATATGTACAAATGTAAGGTGTTAAATTTTTTTCAAAAGAAATATTATTATTATTCAATACCTGCTTTACAATGCTTACATTTGGATGCCCTAATTTCTAATGCCAAACATCAAAGTTCTTGCATTTTTCTTATTGTTTGATTTTAGAAATATTACACCATTTCCTTTAAGTCCAGAGTTTCTTGAATTATAAATATTGAATTTGTACAATCCTCTAACTTCTCTGCCCTGCAAGAGAATTTCTTTAGTTAGAATATCTTTGATCAAACAATATTATGGATAAGGTTCAAAATATACACTATTATCTTTTGCAAACTGTGATACACTTAACAAATTCTTTTTGATCAAAGGGACTCTTAGCAAGTTATTAAGATAAAGTTATTTTTTACCATTGAAACTTGCATTTCTAGTATGAGTGATTCTAATAGATTTACCATTACCCATATATAATAATTGTTTACCTACGTACTCCTTGCTACCCAAGTTTAGATTGCTCAAGCTGTTGGTTGCATGATTTGTGGCTCCTGAGTCTGAGTACCAACTTTCATCATGAATATCTTCAATCTTGGTTGCATCATTGTTTGCATTTTCTATCTGACTTTTAGTATCTTGCTGGATATTAACTATTAACACTTGGATTATAACTTCTTTAATTTTTGTTGCTTTGCTGAGGTTTATAGTTAGCATCAAATCTAAAATAGCATTTGTTAGTTGCATGATCATATTTTTCACATATTTAACATCTTAATTAATCTATTATTGTAGCCGTTGTTGTTCCACCTTCCACCTCTTTCTCTAGATCTATAAGGCTATCCACCCCTTTGACTGTTTGATTGAGTCTTGTTATTGTAGTTTCTTTCCTAATTCTTGTATTTATTGTTGCTAACAAAGTTGGTAGAAAAATCTGTTATTATTTTTTCTTTTGCTCAGTCCTGCCCTCACGTGCGAGAAATGTTGAATGCACATATTGAATAGTTGAAGTTGTTTCTTTCGAGGAGACTACGGCCACTACAGCCTCATAGTCTTCATTAAATCCATTGATTATGGATAAAACCTGCTCTGTATTAGATACTATGTGTCTAGCAGAAGCTAATTGATCGCACAAATTCTTGATCTTGGTCAAATATGCTCTCATTGATAAGTTTTCTTTTCTTAAGTTTTGCAATTGTCTTTTATAGTACATAATCTTTGCAGCACGTTGAGTATTGAAAACTTGTTCAATTGTTGACCATATCTCATTACTTATCTTACATCCAATTAATTGTGGTAAAAGATTTGCACTAATGGTGGAAAGTAACCAAGAACTTACCAACTGTCCTGTCTCTGATGTGATATGCATTCTTGATTGCTTATAAGTTCCCCATCTTTGTTGTAATGTATCTTGGTGGTGTGAGCAATGTTCCAAGAACATACTCTTCTAAATCGTAGTCTCTAATTGCAGTTTCTATCTGAAACTTCCAAAGGAGAAAATTTGTTTCATTTAGTTGTACATTAATTATCAGACTTTGTGGTTTGATCGTGGCTTTAATGAGATCTTGTGCTGCAGAGCTCTGGGATGTTGAGTCTGTGTTTCTTGGTGTGGATGAGGGTGAGTTCTCTCCTTCAACCATTTATAAAATCCGATGGAATCAAAAAGAAGATAAGATACAAGAATCTTGAAATAGTACTGTGCAGCCAGAAGTTGATATGAGTGATGAACTTGTCTTTGACAGTGGCTTCTTGGCGAGGTATATAATCAGATGGTCGGCTTAAACTGATAAGAACAAGATGGATTTTGATACAGACTCATGTATGATCGAACTTGTACAAGTCAAATGACAAGAATCTTGATTCTCTGATGACCACCAAAGCGCAGCCTAATCTCGGTGATGAATATGACTCTGAGAGATTACTGACAAGCCGTCATGCTGTTAAGCAATTGAAGTTCTGATACCATGAAAGAAATTAAATAAAAGTTTTATTAATGTATTCTCTAATTTTGTTTGTACAAGCTTTTGGAATTAATAATACAAACGTTCGTAGTATGCTTGTATTTATAACAGAAAAATAATGATACAAGTTTTGGGCTAACTGTCATGCCCAATATGATTTGTATTTGCTATTTGTTGCAACCCACTTCGGATAATACGCTTCTGATAATACTTGATATATTCGTCTGTTCTTTTGTATCCCGGTGGACCGGTAAACTCCTGAGGAGGGTATAGTAAAGCTGTCCGTTGATCCAAGCCTTCATATCCTCGAGTAAATTTATATAGGATAAGGAAGTGCATGATAGAAATGGAACCTGAGTCTTTTTACTAGAACTCAAGCCTCTTTTCTACTGCGCCGCACCCATGGACTGCATGCGTACTTTTTGAAGCTTACACAGTTGTCTAATACATGTTAATTTTTCCAGGATAATTATACATATACGGTAATAGCTAGTTTGCAAAATATCAAAACGGTGTTATCAAAACCAGATATAATTAATCTCAGATTCTTTTGATGCTTCTATATAAACTCCCCAATACTCTTTCCTTTATATAAACAATCACATATACAATAATATGGTTTATGTATTTGTATATGTCAAATATATTTTTCGTCATATATTTACTAATAAATATCTTCACTAATATTAATTAGAGGTGTGAGAGTGTTCTTACCCAGTCAAAACTAAAACTGCCATAGTGGGAAAGAGTGGAATTATTCCAAATTTTTATACTAGTTTTTGATGATTTTTGAATCTGGGAAAAGAAAATATGATTGTTTTTTATTTATTTTGGACAAAAGGCATAGACCAGCAATGGTCAGTTGGAAATCAAGCATTGAGAATAAGTCATGAAACAACCAATAGTGGCACCAAGCGTAACTAAAATAGACCGGTCAAGATCAATTCACATCACAATGGACCTTTGACTAAAAACGTGAAGCGTATGGCACTATAAATAAATCAAATAACATATTATAATGGCACAGTGAATGCCACTTTAAATATCTTTCATGGCAAATAATTATACGGCATAGTGCACGTTGTTGCATGTTAAAAAATTGCTCTTTTGTTTTAAACTTTTAGCTATTTATTTGTAATGGGTAGTTAAATATTGTTGCTGGGGTGTGTGCTTGCTTTTGTTCAGTTTGTTGAAAACAAAAAACGGTGAAGTGAACAAAATATCACTGTTCATGGCGTGCATCTTTTTTACAGTTGTGGCATCCATGGCATCAAAACTTAGAAGCCCAAATGATGTCAAATTTATCGTCTAAACTAAGTTAGGTGGCTATTTATATATGAAAAGTGCTAAGTTAGGTGGCTATTTACATTTACACATTCTAAACATGAATGATGTTGTCTTTCCAATCCACTCATTAGTTATATCTTCTTCTTTTTTTACAATACTTATTACACACCAAAACACTTGCAATTAGTAGTAAAGTTAATCATGATTAAATAAAAATGTGGATCCTAAACCTTACACAATACAGTAAATATGCTTGGGGATGAAGAAAAGGAACATACATGCAAAAATGTAACATCGTATAGAGTGCATTAATTAACCTGTTTTTTCGCCCAACATCTCCATTACATTGCCTCCATTGTACCATACATTCACTTTACACATTCATCTATAATTGCAACATTCTATATAATTAAGCCCAATAAAGAGAGACACAACAACTAAGCTAAAACTTTTCTTCATTCTCAAAATTCTATTTGTAATAATGATGTTTCATTTCCCATTCTCTCTTTTCAAGCAGTTGTATATTTTTATTTTATTTTACTTCTTTGGGTTTGCTGTTTTGCATATGTTGCAAAATTCAAAGAGACTAAGATAAGGGATACCCGAGTGCAACAGCCTTTTTGTTGGAATATCCACCCTGATAATGTCTGGAGAATGTTTGCCTTGGATCGGAGTTAATTAGTGAAAATAGTTTGCACCTTCAAGATCGCATGTGCTCAGTTTGCAATTATATATATATATATATATATATATATATATATATATATATATATATATATATATATATATATATATATATATATATATATATATAACAAAAAGAAGGAACTTTCACAGTGTACTGCCATTTTAATATAATTTTACTATGCCTATGATCAGCATGATTTGGGTTAAGGATGTACATAACATAACCGGCTAAGGGTAGCAAGTAGACCAAATTCAATGGATCACCCGCCGAGCCTGACTCTGAATATTAGATTTGTTGGATCTAAGTTATGTATTTCAAAACCTAAACTCAATTCAATTCGACATTCAGACGAACATGGATCGGATTAGATAATGGCACAACTTAATGTATGTTATATGTATATATATATATAACATTAGATCTTGGGATTGGATTTCTCCATGTTTTTATTATTTTCCATAGATCTAAGATCCATCGAGTTTAGGTTGAGTTGGAGTTTTATCAATTCAATTTTCTTCAGGTTTGCGGTTTTCATTCTATGTTGACCTAACTCATTAATCCTTGCAACCCACATAAAGTTGATCTGAACTAACATACTTCGAACCAAGTATGGGTTACAATCTGCAACATATACCGTGCATGAGTTGGGTGTAATAGCTTATTAGTTCATACATTCGTTTAATCCAACATTTTTTTTTCTTAAAAGGTCCATTTTAATCCTTAATCACCAAGTCAAACATAAAGTGCAACTAGGAAAATTCACATTATCGCTACAAGATATACTGCGTTTAGCGACGGTACTTGGCGACGGTCATCGACGGTCCACCGAATTTTTTTGATGGCTAGCCATTTATTATTTACCAAATTAAGCAATAACTTTATTTAATTCCTATTACGTTTTAAAATACGTTTAAAAATACTAATTTAATTCTTAAAAAATAAAAAAGATATTTTAACACAACCATTCAACCAACGACTGTTCTAATCGGTTAAATTAGTATTTTTGATAATTTATTTTCGCATAATTCGAATATTTTACATTATTGAAAATCTAACTCTCACGATCAATCTATGCGACTTTTAGTCAGTCCATTAAACAATTTCGATAAAGTTAGTTTTGTGTAATATTTTTATGCATTAATTTTTTTTATAAATCCGTTGGGTAATTGATTATAAATTTTTAACTATATTTAACATGATAAAATTATATATAATAAAATAATTGGCAGAAAATTAAATTTATTGGATCCTATGTCGATCTAAAGTATACTTGACCTATTTCCAAAAGATGATGAAAAAATAAACAACCATAGAGTGTCGATCTTGAATTTTAAATTTATAGCCGTTCGTCGATTTTTGGACAAAAACCATTCGTTCGAAAGCTAGATGACCTTGGAACGAGACCAAATTTGAACCACTGATGTTTGTTAACGTTTTAATCCAATCCATACGAATTGAGAAAAAATCTAACCTCCAAACAGGTTATTTCATCAAGAGTTGTATAACACTTACTCGCAAAATATACTTTGTTTCCACCAATTATGAATCATCGATTTTCCTAAAATTTTAATTTGTACTCCAGTTTCATGTATCTTTGGATAATCCTTTACAAGTTTATATATATTTCGCTTGATCAAATCATTGGTGATTGCACAGTCTCTACTCTGTTAGTTGTAAAGTTTTTTTTATCTCTTCTAAAAGGATGATTAATATGGTGGAAAACACCAATGATCGATAATCAAACAATGAAATTTTCTTCCCATGTGGTAAAGAAAATGCTCGTGTTTCTTCCATGCAATAAGAACAAGCTAGACGAACTCCAACCTGAAAGCACTGCACATGCAGGAAAATCACTAATAATCCATAACAATAAAGCGAATATACGAAAATTCTTTTTTTCGTGAAATGTCGTATGCTTTTAACTCCTTCATGCCACGATGTTTTCAACTCCTTAATCAATGATTGTAAATAAATATCGATTCCTTATGCCGGATCATCATGGCCAGAGACGACAATAATGAGAAACACATATGGAGTTTTCATACACATTCACGGAGGTTGATTATAAAGCGTAACGATAATAGACCAAGATGAATATTTACTACCAAATTGAGAGAATAATGAAAATTCATTCATACATAAATCAAGTCTGACATTACGACTCTCTGCAACAAACACCGGATAAGTCTTATCGAAATATTTTCATGCTCCTCCATCAGATGGATGTGTCATAGTTCATTTTTCCTATGTTCTCACACTGTGTCATCGCATATGACATACCATAGTAGAAGATGCATATAACATTTGAAGTCTAGGAGTGATGGGTAAATAATGCATTCTTTTGTATAAAACTTCATTTTCTTTCATTTTTCTTGGTTTGTATCTCTCCTCGTTACATATTTTGCATTTTCTAAGGTCAATGTCATCTTTCCAATATAACATGCAACATTTTATACATGTACCTATCTTTTGGTGCATCAGACCGAAAGCGGACATAAGTTTTTTTATTTCATAATAACTATCGCACATTAGATTATTAGGTTTCATATATCATTTTGCAGCTTGTACAACTGTTGTAAACCCAGCTTTTGTAAAGTTGAATTTTGATTTCATAGTAATAAATTCAGCAGTTACTGATAATTCGGTTTCACTTTTACAATTATCCCACAACAACCTCTTAGCAGCATCCAATAAATCATAAATTCTTTTTGCTTCCACATCAGGTTCTTCTTCGACAGTTACGTCTTCATCATCAACTTGAATGGTAGGGAACATTAATAATACTGCATCTTCCATCATATCTTCTATTGGATTCACCATAACAATAATTATTATTCACCTCGTACTCTGACATTATAGGATTAGGTGTAGGTGCAACAAGTTCTCCATGACGATCCCGTAAGTAATAATTTGGCACAAAACCAGTTTGACACAAATGTACTATAACAGTATTTGGTTTTCAATGCTTCAAATATTTGCACTTACTACAAGGGCAACTAATTTCTTCGTCATTTTTATTATTAGATTGAGTGAACCTAATAAATTAGTGTACACCGTTGTAGAAATGTTCTTTTACCGAACCTTCCATAATTGTAAAACATATATCAAGTGTTATACAACTCTCCGCCAAATAGTTAATGGAATTATAAAATATGTTTTAAATTTTCAAATTTAGTTCATAAAATATTTAAATAATTGAATGAATTATAAAATATTTTAATTATAAGTGTTAGTGGTAAGTATAAAATAAAGTTATTTTAATTTATTATTAGTGCAAACTTCAAATTTTAGTTTATAAAATAATTAAATTAAAAAATTTAATAGTTAAATGAATTATAAAATACTTACTAAAATTTCAAATTTAGTTTATAAAATATTTAAATAATTGAATGAATTATAAAATCTGGTTTAAAATTTAATTTGTTGTTATTTAAATGTTAATTTTTGTATTTTTGAAAGTACTTTTAAATAACAAATTTCTTGTGAAATAAATAATATACTAAAATCGATTTAAAGAAATTAAGAAATAAATATAATGTTTATTTGAAAATAAGTGTTAAGTATTATTTTAACAAATACAACAACAATAAATTAAAGTCTTTAGTCCCAAAAGGCTTTAATTTACTTTAAAAAAAACAATAACAACAGTATATCCCTTAGTGCATACAAGAGAAAAAAGTGAAATGCTGCCGAAATTAAAGCCTTTAGTTTCAAAAGGCTTTAATTTGTTTTAAAAAATACAACAACAGCACCACACCCCTTGGACGCAAAGTCATACATATAAGAGAAAGAAGTAAAGTGTTGTCGAAATAAAAGCCTTTAGTCCCAAAAGACTTTAATTTGTTTTAGAAAGAAGTGAAGTGTTGTCAAAATTTCTAACATATATTTTTAAATTAGAAAAATATTCGAATACTTTCTCGACCATACTTGGATGTATGAAGTCAAAACTGGCATGAAAGGTTCAATGGAAGTTTTATGTGATTATTAATCAGATATGTTTTCTAATAATAAAATAATTTATTTCTTCGTTATATGAGATGATATGTTTGTGGCAGATATTATATATGTCTCATTGGATCTAGATCTCATGCTTCTGCTTCTCCTACTACTGGCGAGGGTGCCAATGGCTGGACGAATTTACGCCCAAGGGCGGCCATGATTCCAAGTGTGGAGTGTAAGTATAAAATTTTTTGCAACGTCATTAATATTTAGTGCACGTATATTATTTAAAATTTACTAAATGTCTGCATCAAAAATAATACAGGGGTTTTGAGCTGGAATCTACCGACTATATTCTAGCTGTCTCTATGAAGACGTACATAAGTCGGATGTCGGGTTGTTGGTCTCAATGGGATGATATCCCACCGCATATTAAGAATACTATATGGGCCAACGTGATGGTAAGTATAAATTTATAGTTCATTTGAAATGACATATTTGATCTTTGAAAATTAATATACTATATATAATTCATTTTAATTTCAATATGTAGGCTACAGTAGCTGTTGAAGAGGAAGATCAAGGTATTTTTAGGAATCACTAGAAAAAGAAGCTGAGAAAATATTACAAGAACACCCTCTCAGGCCAAGAAAAAAGAATAAAAAACCCGATTGGATGAGCGCTAGTATTTGGATGGAATTCAACAGTACTTGGAAACTCCCATTATGAAAGTAAGCTTTCTAATTTCATATTGTTATTATAATTTGTTTAAAGTTCGTATAATAATTGCATTAATTTAGTCATTCATATATTTAAATTTATATGAAATTGCCGAGTGAAACTTGACAAATAGGAATAAAAATCTTGTTGTACACCGCGATGGCTCAAAATCCTTCCAACAATATCAAAAGAAAATGGTATATTAATAAATTGCGATTATAAAATAGTTATAACATTATTTGATCATATATATATACATTGTTTATTCATATATAATTAAGGAGAAGGGCCGTGAGCCTACATATGTGGAGGTCTTCACACAAACTCATGCCGTCCTGCACACCAATGATTATGGCTCGGTTTTATTTACTTGGATGGACCCTAAATCTTAAGCCATAATAGTAAACATGCTTAAAGTTTTTCTTTTATTGCACAGTACATAAGTTGTAAATTAAATATTTATTATAGTAAAATTCTATTTCTAATCGCTGAAAAAGTTTGAAACGGAGCGAGCTCGAGTGTTGCAGTCCATCGGCCGAGAGATATTGACCGTGAGGAGGAGGACGGGATTTTCGATGCTATGACCGACAAGACCAAGCAAAATAAGTGATACGGTTACAACAATCAGGAGATAATGTTTATTGAGTTCGACTATTTCATTAACTAATTTATAAATTTTATTTAATATTAGTATAAATTATAACAGCTATTAAACTATTTTACAGGCGAGGATGTCCCAGGCCGATTATAGAAAATCATAGGCCGAAGAGAAGACAACACAGCTCAATGAGCAGATAGTAGAGTTGAATGATTGGCGGAAGAGCGGAGGACCGACTATGTTGTTAGATGAGCAGATTGCGTCATATATGGCAAAGCATGGGATATTTCCTTTGCATGGGTCGGAAAATGATGATGAGTAGATACAGTTATGTTTTTTGATGAATGTTTGATTGTTTTGATTTGTACTTTTTTGACATGTGTTGATGAATTTGATACTTGTTTGATGTTTGATGGATTTATGGATGTTTAATGGATTTGTGGATGTTTGATGATTGTTTTGTTTGATGGACATGAGGATTTGCAGGTGCGGTTGTGTTGTTTGATGAAATATTGATGTAAATATTGATTTTTATGATATAAACTTAATTATGTATGATATGTATAAGATTATGCGATGGTTGTAATTGTGAAATTAGGCTTATATGTATTGTATATGAGGTGGATAAAAAGATGAATATATATGTGTGGTTGGATGGTGTAAATATCGACTATTATATAAAATAGAACGCACAAGTTAGTGACGGCTAAAGACAACCTGTTGGTCCTGGCTAGCAACGGCTAGCAGCAGCCTATCTGCCAAGGCTAGCAATGGCTAGTGTAACGCCCCACTCCGAGACCCACATTAGCAAAGAGTGTTACTAGGTAACACCGTCTGCTAATACGGAGAATAGAGCTGGATAGGAGTGACCATTTATAACCTTGTCTTAATTATCTATAGAATACGTCGACAATTGCCACTTCTTACCTAAATGGATCGACATATCCAATAAATACTTAATACAAAGCCATAGGTGGCTGAAGGATCTATCAGAATAAAATATAACAACTCAAATGTAATACACATCACAGAATAGTAGATCATCACATACATTTACAAATATACAGATACATTACAGAGTATACAAAATGATACATGTCAAGTGGTAAAGTAAACCACAATATACAGGCGAGTCAAAAGAATACATATCAGAGTTACAACCAAAAAGGACCACACAAAAAGCTATAACAAAAAGGAGCTAGCGGAATAGTCCATGCAGAAGCAAAATAGGCTAAGTCCAAAGTACCTAATCTGAAACATCTCGGTCTGACCCGAGTATAAAATACACGGGTCGGTCTAGATAAACAAATCAGTTAGATAAACTAAATGATAATGAACATACAAGGTCATAAAATACCACAAATATCTCCAAAAGAGATAACCAAATCATCTAACAAAAGATGAATCATAACAAGCCACATATCATAGGCAACTCAAATAAACCAAGGATATCATATCCCAAATCAATCCAAAAGGCAATAACAAATACCAGTAAAGGTAACACAAGTTTCCACAAGGTAATCGCTATATATCGTGTGGTTCAAAGAACCTACCTCGAAAGGCGATACACTAGGAAAATATAATTCTCAAAGAAACAAAAGATGCTCGAGCTCAGTACTGTATAACAAGGATCCACAAGCCCGAAGGCAACAAACCCAAATATCTCTCGAGCGGTGACGAATGACCAACTCCAAAAGCGATACTATAGGGCAACAAACCCGAAGGCACAAACCCGAAGGCAACATACCCGAAGGCAACAAACCCCGAAGGCAACAAACCCCGAAGGCTCAAGCTCGAAGGCAACAAACCCCAAAGGCTCAAGCCCGAAGGCAACAAACCCCGAAGGCAACAAACCGTAGTGGCGAAGGTCCGGAGGTCCAATACTGGACACCACTAACTGGCGGAATGTGTCACAACTCTCAGAAAGGAACCCGAAAAATGTTAACGTGAGTCCCATACCACACGTTCGTACTAAACGGTTTACTAACCGTTAGTCAATTTCACACTCAAAGCAGTACAAAGTTCACCTCATATCATCGGTAAACCAGTCCCAAAGGTCAAAACGGTCAAACGAATAGATTAGGAATTAACTGAAAAGATAAACACACGTGTTCATAGCACGCATTTTATTTATTCATTTAATTCTCCTCCCTCTTCGCTCGAAGTGCAAAATCGTGTGTGTGTTTTAAATAGAGATTAGAAGTTGGAGAAACAAGCTTTAATACAATTTAAAAGATCACTTTATAAAAATCCGTGTACGAAATCAAAAAGGAACCATCAAAGTCAAATATGCAATAACAATAATTGGAATCGACACGAATCGATTAAAATTGGAAACCAAGCAAAATAGGCAAATTGGGCTGAGACAAGCAGATTCAGACGTCTGAATTGCATATTTCAGACGTTTGAAACTAGAGCTCAAACAATACTTTGCCTAGGCCAATGATGGCCAAATCATATCGGAAGCAATCGGATGAGTGACGATGGCTGGGGGTTTACGCCAAACGACTACCCGACCCTAAAGACTCACCAATACACTCCGACCAACATGCCCAAACATCCATAAGGTTTTTTCATAGATTTTGACTTCAAACGCCAAAAATTGGAATATTCATTAAACCAATTCAATTCAAAAGCAAATGGACAAGGAATATATGTTAGGAATTACTACCTAACACTATCAAAGATATAGACGTAGATGTGAGTTCAAAAACTCACCTTTTTAACTCAAAACATAGATGAGAAGCTCAAGTGCAAAGAAAATATCAACCACTCTTCACTTCTACTCTACAAGCTCCAATCTAAGACCAAAACAAGTATTTCCTAAATTAGGGTTTAGGAAAGAACTGAAATTGAAAAGAAAATGAGATGGAGAAGATGAAGAGGAGGCTTACCCAAGCTTCTCTTTGATTTTTGGAGCAAGAATTGAGTTTGCAAGAGGAACTAGGGCTTGGAAATTTCTATTTCCCATTCTCTTCCCCCATTTTCAGTTGAGCTTGAGTTTTTAGGAAATGAATTGAGTGAATGGAGAGGAGAGCGGGCTGAGTTAGGTTATAGTATGAGTTGGGGTGAAGCCCAAACCCAAAGCCCAATTAGAAAAAAGCAAAAATTCAACTTACTCCAAACATATCGATGCTTATACTCAAAAAAGTTGCAAACACCATTTTGAACTCAATGAACGTGGTCTCGAGTCCAAATTGTTGATTCTCAACTTCATTCTTCATTCAGATGTCTAAAATGAACGATTCAGACGTCTGAAATGAACGATTCAGACGTCTGAATCTGGAAAAATATGAGTTGTCTAGAACAATATTCAGACGTCTGAATTGTCTATTTCAAACGTCTGAAAATGGCAATTTTGGCCTATTTCCTTTCTGGTTTGGCTCGAACAATTTCAGACGTCTGAACGACCCATTTCAAACGTCTGAATTTCTGTTTGAAGGTGTTTTCAAATAGGCACTTCCAAATAGCACGATCCGTAAAGACTTTTCACTATTTTGACTGTTCTTCTACGAATAGTGACTTTTTTCGGACTTAAATCCGACAAACGATGCTATATTTAAATAAAACATTTAAATATACAATATTAAAATATGCGGGTTGTTACAGACTCTCATCCTTAAAGAAATTGCATCCTCGCAATACTTAAGAAGAAAATAAAGAGTAACAACCATAAAAGCATATCAACACAAAAGAAAATTTGAAATAAGAAGTTCACCATAAAGAGCACGAAAGAGATCTACGAGAGTTTGATTCACACGCTCGGTTTGTCCATTGGATTGAGGACGATAAGCGGTGCTAAAACTAAGCTTTGTTCCCAAAGCTTTTGAAGACTCTACAAAAATCCACTAGAGAAGTAATGGATCATGATTGCTAACAATAGAAGTAGGAACTCCATGCAATATAACATGACATAGAGTTCAGCCAAAAGAGGTATAGTCAAAAAGAGAAGGACGAGCCTCAAGGCTACACAAAACAAGAGATGAACATGAATTGGATTCACGATCTCGAATCTCACACGTGGGTAAAGTCTCGAGATCACTCCATTCAGATATCATCAAAGAAACATCCGCTTGTTGCATACGATTAAGGGCGTCGACAACCCGATTGCCCTTTTCCGGAAGCATAAAAAATATCAAGATCATAAGATGTAAGGAACTCGAGCCAACGTTGTTGACGCAAATTATGTTTCTTTTGAGAAAATAAATATTTCAAAGATTTATGATCGTAGTAGAGAATAAATTTCTCTCCCAAAAGATAATGAATCAAATTCTAAGAGCGACAACAATAGCCGCGAGCACCAGATCATGAATGACATATCTAGTCTCGACAAGCTTTAATTGTCAAGAAGCAAATGCGATAACACATTCCCCTTTGCAAGAGAATGACACCAAAACCAATACGACTAGTATCGGTACAAACAATAAAGTCTTGGTTCCCTTCGGGAACCGTAAGAATAAAAGCATCGGAAAAGAGTTCATTTAATCGATTCCCTTTCCCGAAAAGCTAATATTTTCAAAATTATAATTAACTTTGTGTAATCATCTTTTTAGAAAAATTAACTTTTTACAAGAATTTACTGTGTTTGACTGTCTCATCATAGCGTTTAGGAGATTCGTATCGATAATGTTGATCAAGCGCATCGACCAGAATTCTTAAAGCACTCAATGGGAAAAAACAAAACAAAATTATCTTATATATGATAACCATGTCTCTTATAAAATTTACAAATACTCTTTGCTCGTTTAAGAACAAAACCCAATTATACTTATAAATATCTTATTAAAAAGATTTGCAAATTATAAATTTGTTATTTTCATCCGTAATCAATAAATATAAGGATAAACTAATCGAGATATTCGTAGAATACTCGATTCACAAAATGGATGAAATAAGGTAGAAGGTCTGTCAAATCGAATGACATAACGAACCACTCACAAGAATCATAACGAGTGCGGAATGCGGTAAGTGGAATGTTATCCTCCGCAACTCGTAGCTGATGAAAACCGGTGGCAAGGTCGAGCTGAAAAGACCTTAGCACCATTCAATAGATTTCTTAGGTGATAATCCTAAGACAAACTCAAAAAAATACCAAAAAAAAATCACAAACTACCTGATTGAGGGAAATAATATTCTCCTCATCCCGTAGGTTTTAAAGAATTAAAATGATGTCACCGAATTTGGAAATCAAAATCATTAGGAACAAAAGAAATCTGCTTACACTACTACAAAACAGACCATTTGCATCGGTTGTTTACCCCCCTTTTGCATCAGTTCAACAACCGATGCATATGCAACCGATGCAACAGGCTTAAAACTTTTGCATCAGTTCTGAAACCGATGCAAAAAGGTCCTTTTTGCATCGGTTGTTACTAACAACTGATGCAAAATATCAAGATTGGTTGCTTGAACACAGCCCTCATGTTGCATCGGTTGTAATGAAAACCGATGCAACAAATGAACTTGTTGCATAGGTTGTTGTTGAAAACCGATGCAAACTAATCCCTCAAAAACCATTATTACGGTACTCAAATAGAATATATATATATATATATTATTGATAATCTTTATATATATATAAAAGAAAAAACATACACAAAAAAGAAAACATTGCATTCATCTTCAATTTTGTTACAGATTTTCAGTTACATTTCAATTCATTGGCACTTTCATCACTGTACATTTTCGATTTCTATAAAAAAAAACTACACTACACTGTGCACTGTCCTCTCTACCATCAACATTACAACTTACTCAGTCACAGTCCATTCTACTTCTACGCAAGGCAACCAAGCCATTTTGATACAATTCATCTCCATACGTGACATTTTCACCAGAACCTGTTCTCTTCAAAGCAGTTGGATCCAAAAAACATATCTGATACAAAATAAGTCATTATCAGTCCGATGTCTTATCATTACTCAAACTACAACCAGCAATAATTGATGCAAAGCCATAGCTGGTAGCAATTAATATCATTTCATCAATAAACAAAAGAAGTACCTGATACTTTAAATTATATCAAAACATATTTCCAGATGTGATAAATTGCTACCAACAGGCAAGTAGAGTTTTACATCCAAATATACCCTGCAAAAGGAAATTAACAGTATCAACTTGAAATGAGAAACCATGCCCAGATTAAATAACCAAAATCCATAAAGCACTCCTAAATAGCGTGTACTTGTCTAAAGCAATAACAAGAAGATTATGTTTCTCCTATAGTTATTCCTGAATGGGCTCCGTTCCCAAGTCATTGGCAAGAATACTAAATTTTAAAGCAGTATAACTTCCATGCAATTACAAAATGGAATGCCGTAAAAGCGTGCACATTCTGTTAATAGCAGCATTGTAGATATTTACATCCACCATTTGTTAATAGCGTGCATACACTCGCCGAAGAATACATGCACTTACACATGAATATACACACAATCACTCGCCGAAGGAAAATTTGATGCTTAACGAAGAAGAAAAAACATAAAACACTCACAATATCCAAAAAATATTTAATTACCTAATATTTGAGATTATTGTAAAAAAAATTATGCCATCATGTTTCTAGATTAAGAAAATTTAACAATTTACCTCATGATGACGCCGACTCAGTCTAAGAAACAAACTATAATAGGTTTTTCCGTTTAAGTAATGGACGATCTTGCTTCTCTTTATACCCTGTACTCTCATGTTCTGCATTGTGCATTACCTGCACAAAATTTAAAACATTTGATGAAGTGTTTTGATGTAACAAGTCTTTTAACAACAGTTCAACTCCATAATCGCCCATATAACTTTCTTAGCGCCTGCTATCAACAACTCCTAACCATCCACCTTCACAGTACAACCATACTCTCCTCTGCTACATAACAGTTTTTTCAAAACTTCACTCAACAAACTGCCCAAACATTATTGTCAAGCTACCGCCAGTCAACAAACATTCCTATCACTACATACATAGCCGCAGTTCCACCATCTCTGTCTACCACAAACATAATACATCAACACAAATCCACTTCATTGCCAACTCTGCACTACCATAATTTCATACAAACTGTGCAACACTCCCCCGCCGTCAACCACTCTTTCATACAAACCACCCTCTTCAACTGTTCAACATTCCAATCCCTCACCATATCATATCTGCTACAACTACATCATCCACCCATCAACCTTCACCTCCTTGCCAATATCACAAAAGTTGCTGCCTTGTACACTTCCCTCCACATACAACTACCTCCCTCCACATACAATTCAACAATTTCATCATATCCTTCTCTGACAACAACCATCAACTCAAATACAACATACAAAACTGCTCTCCCCACTTCACCATAAAACAACTTACACCATCAAATCTGTTGTTACACTCTTACAATCCTCCACTACCCTCTGTCCATTGAACTCATTTCTAAACTCATTCAACAACCCTTAACTTGCCTACACCCCTTGGCTTCACAATTACCTCTGCTTATACTACAACCATTACCTCTGCTTCATAATTTCCTTTGCTTCGACAACAGACCTCCAGCCATTCAAGACCACTGTTTTCTACACATAAGAAACCAACCCGCCTTCACTTTGTATCCAACACCCAAGACTGCACTTCTGCCTGCATTTCTGCCACTAACCAAGCTTTCAAGCACCCTTCATTCACATCAACAACTGTCAGCAGCACCTAAACAACCAAGCTTTTTAGAATTAAGGGACAGGATATCATCTACATTTCACAAATTAGCACGAACCAAAACATCATATGGCATACTCAGTTTGGATCTGCACTAGAGTAGCAGTCGATTTCGAGCATCTCAAATCTCAAACAACATCAAGTATCTCAAGTTTTCCATCAACGACATCAACGTCAAGCAAGCAGGTCAAGAATTCGCAAGCAAGGCGTGATTCACTTTCTACATTCAGAAACTTCAGCGACGTCGCAGGTACTTCCAGGCGAGGCGAAGTGGTCATCGGTAGCAGCAAATATTTCCAAGCATCGCTCTTCAAATCTCGAGTTTATTAAATAGCAACGCAGTCGACAGTTCAGATCTAGGCATGAAGAGGAATCAAACTTCACGAAATTGATGCAGCGAGCTCCACCTCTAGATTAGACTTCGACGATAGTGGGCGATTTTTCTGGGAGCGGTGAATCACGGTAGATTGAGACCAAAGCTAAAAAAATTGATTTTATTCAGCAGAATTATTTTTTGAACAAGATGAAATGAAAAGGCAAAGAGTAGTTCACTTGGATATCATCCAAGAACATCTCCGACTGATAAAAGGGGCAACATTCGAAATGGACCTTCATTATCGCCTTAAGATGTTGATGCCGTTCGACCTCGCCTTGCCCTAACATGCTTGAAACACGCCTCCTAACAATTGCCGCTGACGACGTACACAAGGCTTATTGCCTGTATTTTATTTGAGTTTGGAATTAATACTGAAGGTGAAGGTGGAGATGAAAAGGAGATTTGGTTTAAGGTGGACTGTAAAATTATTTGGCGATGGAATGAAAATTTGATGGAGATACAAAAATTTGAGAACAAAAATTTTAGCGGCAAACAAAAATGATTTGGCGGCAAACAAAAATTTACCGTAGTTGCATTGTACCAATGGCATCGGTTGTTGTTAACGACTGATGCAAATTTGATTTTTTATTAACTATTGCTTTTCACGTACCAGTTGCATCGGTTATTAAGATAGAACTGATGCAAATAGTTCTATTTGCATCAGTTTTTACTTCAACTGATGCAAATGAGGCGAAGCAATATGCATTTTTTGTACTAGTGTTAACAGATTGAAGATGTCGAAGATGAATAGTCCACATTGGACCTAGGATATGGGCTTCATAATAATTAAGCCAATCCTTTCAAAAAAAAACAATTTTCGAAGCCTAAATAACGCATAAAATGCAAATTGGCTCGAAAAGAATAATCACAAAATAATCTCGACATTTTTACAAAGTAAACTGAAGGTTGCGGATCCACCAACCGAATTCGCAATTCTCAGTTAAGTCATCAAACCCATAATATTTAAAGAAAAAGAATCAACAAGTTCTCTTGATATAAAAGAGTGGGACGCACCCGTATCAAAAGAAACCAAATAGGAAGATCACGAAATAAAATAATGTCATCAAGGATAGGAGGAGAATTACCTCTGGACTGAGAGGAACCTCCAGAAGCCTTAGCAACATAAAGCTTGCCAGACTTGGCATTAGCAGGAACAGTAGGGCAGGAGGAAACATGATGACCTTCCTTCTTGCAATAATGGCAGAAGAGAGGCTTAGGAAAAGCCCAAATCATATGATCAGGAGAACCACAATTGAAACACTTCCGAATGGAAGGTGTTCCAGCAGATTGAGAGTTAGAACCAGATTCAACAGGCTTTTTCTTCTTGGAAGGGAAAAATTCCTGTTTATGAAATGGAAACTTCTTCTTGCTGGGATTCTCGCGAACCTCAATATCATCACCACTAACACACTCCTTCTCGATGGCTTCGAGATGAAGTGCCGAGTCAACCAACTCCTCAAAAGAAAGCTTAAGCTGAAGCATTAAAGATTTCTTAAGATATTTTTTAAGACCAGAGACAAACTTCGGATTCTTCTTATAAGAGGTGCTAATGAATTCAAGACCATACTTAGATAAGGCCTCGAATGATGCAACATATTCAGAAACGGAGGACTTCCCTTGCTTCAACTCAAGGAAGCGACGGGATAATAAAACTTTCTCAGATTTAGGAACGAATTTGAGTTCGAATCGCTCCCGGAACTGAGTCCAAGAAAGAACAGACTCATCAAGTTCGGCTATAAGAAGCTCGTACCAATCAAGGGCATGCTCTTGCAATAAGTTAGAAGTTACAAGAACTCGATCGTGGTCAAAAGATCCATACGAGAGAAAATACGCTCGCATGTGCGAATCCAAGCTTGGACCTCAAGAACGGACTCGGAGTCTTTGAATGGCTTTCCTCCAAGATGAGAAAAATCACTGCACATGCGTGCAAAGGCAGACTTGCGTGGAGGAGATGCACAAATAGGAGCTGGAGGCTGAGTGCTCCTAAATAACTTCAAAAACTGATCGGCAGACATATAAACACCGTCCGGATGCGAGCCACTGGATTGCCCAGCATCCGAGCGTCGTCGTCGGCCTCTTCCGGCCATTTACTGAAAGATAAGATAAGATAAGATTATTCACAAGGTAGATATCATTAATTCAAATATGGAATACTACGGAATAAAATGCATTCCTAGACGTATTCCCAAAATTCTATCTACCCCAAAGGTACGGAAAGAAATAAGGCACAATGATTCAAATATTCGTAACATTCGTACTACCCTTTGATGTACTGTAATATGTGTCTCTGTTCTATGTTTATCATATTTTGTTCTGAACTCAGCTCTGATACCAAGCTGTAATGCCCCACTCCGAGACCCACATTAGCAAAGAGTGTTACTAGGTAACACCGTCTGCTAATACGGAGAATAGAGCTGGATCGGAGCGACCATCTATAACCTTGTCTTAATTATCTATTGAATACGCCGACAATTGCCACTTCTTACCTAAATGGATCGACATATCCAATAAATACTTAATACAAAGCCATAGGTGGCTGAAGGATCTATCAGAATAAAATATAACAACTCAAATGTAATACACATCACAGAACAGTAGATCATCACATACATTTACACATATACAGATACATTACAGAGTATACAAAATGATACATGTCAAGTGGTAAGGTAAACCACAATATACAGCCGAGTCAAAAGAATACATATCAGAGTTACAGCCAAAAAGGACTACACAAAAAGCTATAACAAAAAGGAGCTAGCGGAATAGTCCATGCGGAAGCAAAATAGGCAAAGTCCAAAGTACCTAACCTGAAACATCTCGGTCTGACCCGAGTATAAAATACACGGGTCGGTCTAGCTAAACAAATCAGTTAGATAAACTAAATGATAATGAACATACAAGGTCATAAAATACCACAAATATCTCCAAAAGAGATAACCAAATCATCTAACAAAAGATGAATCATAACAAGCCACATATCATAGGCAACTCAAATAAACCAAGGATATCATATCTCAAATCAAGCCAAAAGGCAATAACAAATACCAATAAAGGTAACACAAATTTCCACAAGGTAATCGCTATATATCGTGTGGTTCAAAGAACCTACCCCGAAAGGCGATACACTAGGGAAATATAATTGTCAAAGAAACAAAAGATGCTCGAGCTCAGTACTGTATAACAAGGATCCACAAGCTCGAAGGCAACAAACCCAAATATCTCTCGAGCGGTGACGAATGACTAACTTCAAAAGCGATACTATAGGGCAACAAACCCGAAGGCACAAACCCGAAGGTACAAACCCGAAGGCAACATATCCGAAGGAAACAAACCCCGAAGGCTCAAGCCCGAAGGCAACAAACCCCGAAGGCTCAAGCCCGAAGGCAACAAACCCCGAAGGCGAAGGTCCAAAGGCCCAGTACTGGACACCACTAACTGGCGGAATGTGTCACAACTCTCAAAAAGGAACCCGAAAATGTTAACGTGAGTCCCATACCACACGTTCGCACTAAACGGTTTACTAACCGTTAGTCAATTTCACACTCAAAGCAGTACAAAGTTCACCTCATATCATCGGTAAACCAGACCCAAAGGTCAAAACGATCAAACGAATAGATTAGAAATTAACTGAAAAGATAAACACACGTGTTCATAGCACGCGTTTTATTTAATCATTTAATTCTCCTCCCTCTTCGCTCGAAGTGCAAAATCGTGTGTGTGTTTTAAATAGAGATTAGAAGTTGGAGAAACAAGCTTTAATACAATTTAAAAGATAACTTTATAAAAATCCGTGTGCGAAATAAAAAAGGAACCATCAAAGTCAAATATGCAATAACAACTAATTGGAATCGACACGAATCGATTAAAATTGGAAACCAAGAAAAATAGACAAATTGGGCTGAGACAAGCAGATTCAAACGTCTGAATTGCATATTTCAGACATCTGAAACTGGAGCTCAGGCAATACTTTGCCTAGGCCAATGATGGTCAAATCATATCGAAAGCAATCGGATGAGTGACGATGGCTAGGGGTTTACGCCAAACGACTACCCAACCTTAAAGACTCACCAATACACTCCGACCAACATGCCCAAACATCCATAAGGATTTTTCATAGATTTTGATTTCAAACGCCAAAAATTGGAATATTCATTAAACCAATTCGATTCAAAAGCAAATGGACAAGGAATATATGTTAGGAATTACTACCTAACACTATCAAAGATATAGACGTAGATGTGAGTTCAAAAACTCACCTCTCAAAACAAAGATGAGAAGCTCAAATGTTTTTTTTAAAACAAACATATATAAATAAAATCAATGGAGAAAAACTGTCTTTCTCCGGTGGCTCACAAAGTGCGAGGCAAAGCTCGAAAGGATCCGATCAAAATAAACAAAATGAGAACAGCAGAAAACAGAATACGGAAGTCAAAAGCTGCCCAGATCTAGAACAATAGAAAGCCATCCACTCAACCATCAATCCCGCCTCTACCAGGAAGGTATAGGCCAGTCCACCTAGCTAAGCCTCATACAAAGCACATAATACAAAACCAGCGGCATCGACATCAAAGGAATCTATACCCTGGCGGAGAGTCCCCGATGCAACGGAACTGCCATGAAGAAACTAGATGAGCTCTGGATAAACCACCGCCCACCATACATCTCCCTTGAACTCCGGCAAGGCCACCGCCCAAAGATGATGTAACAGAATCTGTAAAAGAGAACCCAAGGCCCGTAGAAGAAAGGAGGCCAAAGGGAGACCCCGAACAAGACTGTCAAACCCTTCGAAGGAGCTGAAGCGAGAGGAACCAATCATCGCCAAAAAGGAAACCACCCTGAGAAACTAATAGAAGATCCAGAGCCTGAAACACTAGCAACCACATAAGCGTCAAAAAGGAGGGGGGTGTGGAGAAGAAGGGTGAAAAGCTTCTGCCCCAAAATGCGACCTCAACCTATGCCAGCTCGCGAGGCAACCCGAGCACACGAAATAGAAAAAAGATTCACTAGCCGGGATGAACGCGATCCGGCTGAACCTTTGAAAGGTCTACCACGAAAAGCAAGAAGAACATCGTTTCTAACACGCCTAATGATGGAAGAGGGATCCATTGGATCGCCCTCAAAAATTGCCTTATTCCGCGCGCACCAGAGATGCCAGCAGATCAGGCAAGGAACCAGACGGTAAAGAATCGATCAAAGCGATTTTCCAGAGGACCTGCTCCACTAGTTACTCTGTAAATCGGCAAGAGATCTGTTATATCGTCTAATACCAACCATGTTTCCAAAGTAATTCCAGCAAGATCTGGCAGAGGAGCCCATAAATAACAAATGGACCAAAGATTCCGTGTCGCCGGTGCCACAGCATCTGCACCGGGAAACGATAGGAATGCCTATCCTCTTAAGGTTCTCGTCTAATGGTAACCCGTCATGAAGGGCTCTCCACATAAACATTGAAATTTTCGGAGGAATCCGAGAATCCCAAATGAAGGAAAACAGAGGAAGCACCGATGTTGGAGAACGCACCGAGTTCCAGGCTTTGGAGATAGAAAATGGACCGCTATCCCAACCGGAAAGACCGCCATGAGCATCAGAGATGGATTTCACCGACTGCATGTGTTTCCAGGTCTCACTAGCGAAAGAAGGAGAGCCGCTAAAGCCAGAGCTTGCCAGCCTTCGGTATTTAACGTGCAGAAACGACGCCCATAAGGAGTCGTTTGCCCCGAAACGATACCACAGCTTGCAAGCAAAGGCAACACAAATGTCCCTAGGGTTGCGGAGGCCTAAACCACCTTCACTCTTGGGACGACAGATAGTTTCCCAAGAGACCCAGTGATGACGATGGACACTGTCCTTAGTCCCCCAGAAGAAAGACGAGGCTAGAGATTGGAAAGATCGAATGAAGGAGGCAGTCGGGGTCATAGCAGCGAAAATACGAGTGCCCATCGACCCTAAGACCGACTTGATGAGAACCAGACGACCAGCTTGAGAAAGGAGAGACGCATTCCATCGGATAATCTTTCCCCTAACTTTATCAGTAAGGGAATCGAAAATGGCATTAAGTTTCCTGCCTCTGTAAAGGACAATGCCAAGATAAGGTAACGAGAGGGAAGTTTCTTTGAACCCGGTATAGTTCTCTAACCAGGAAGCCCTGGTCGGAGACATGTCCTTAGCATGAACGAAGCAACTCTTAGAAGAGTTAACGAGTTGACCCGAGCATCTCTCGTAAAGGTGAATGAAACGAATAAGCCGACGAACAGAAGAGCGGTTACCATTGGAGAAAATGACAATGTCATCAGCGAAGGATAATGAAGAGACTAGCGGGCAACCACTGGGCAACCCAAATCTATGAATCTGACCATAAATGGACAGGGTTTGAAGGCCTCGAATGAAAGCCTCTGCCGCAATAACGAACAACGACGGCGAAAGAGGGTCACCTTGCCGTAAACCTCTGCCGGCTTTAAAGAAACCGTTGGCTGATCCGTTAATAAGCACGGAGAACCAACAGTTGGAAATGAGCCTCCAGACCAAGTCAATCAGATTTTCCGAAAACCCGAATGACCGAAGGACTTTAATGACGAAGAACCACGACATACGATCGTAGGCCCCTTTGCCATATCCAGCTTGAACACAACATTAGAGCCCCTAACCTTGCGGTCAAGCTGGGAGATCAACTCCTGAGCTAAAAGGACGTTATCAATGATAAGCCGACCTTTTACGAAGCCCGCTTGAGACGGAGAAATGATACGATCCAGGAGCGGAGCCAGGCGATTGGCCAGCACCTTAGATATAACTTTGTTAGAGAAGTTACACAAGCTAATAGGGCGAAAATCCGCGCAGGAACGAGGATTGTCGCATTTCGGAATAAGGACCAAGTTGGTGGAAGTCCATCCCCTGGGCATAGATCCACCCGAGAAGAAGAAACGGACAGCAAGACAGAAGTCAGTCTGTATGATTGGCCAAACACTCCTGTAAAAGACACCGTTGAACCCATCAGGACCGCTGGCGCTGTCCTTGCTAAGGGCGAAGACACTGGCATGAATCTCTTCCACGGAAGGAGGATCCGCCAGAGTCGCACCATCCGACAGAGAAATCATCCGAGGGATGAAGGAAAGGAGATCCGGATCGGAATCCGACGCCGAAGGGGATCCCAGAAAGGATTGAAAATGGGACAGAACGGTCTCTCTGACTTCATCAGGAGAGGAAGCCACAGAAAGATCCGTTCTAAGAATCTCACGAATGGTTAACAGGCTGTTCTTCTTGCGGATAGAAGAGTGGAATAATTTGGAGTTCGCGTCTCCATCGACCGCCCATTTGACCCTCGCCTTCTGGCGGAGGTAGGTGTTCTCGACACGAAGTTCCGAAGAGTAGGCTAGCTGAGCAGAAGCCCAGGCCTCCTTGTTAGCGGATGACGGATCCTCGTCGAATAAGGATTCGGCCAAAATAAGGGATTCTTCAGCCGCCCTCACTCGATCAAAGATGTTCTTGAAAACTTCAACGTTCCAGGTCTTGAGACAGACTTTGAGACGTTTTAGTTTTCGGGCAAAGACCGCCATGGGGGAACCAACTAATGGAGAATTCCACGAATCCTCCACCATTTGGTGGAAAGTATGATGGGATCTCCACATACTCTGGAATCAGAAAGAAGAAGGACCAGAGATAGAGTGAGGGATAGCTCGCAATAGTAACGGAGCATGATCAGAGAAAGTCCGATGGAGGTGAGATAGAGAGAAGGAGAAAGGAAGGCTGATCCAGCCTTCAGACCCAAAGACCCTGTCCAGCCTAGAAAGAATTCGGTTCGGACCCTCCTGGTTGTTGGACCAAGTAAACGCCGAACCGATGAAGACTATTTCGGAAAGACCCGAGCTAACTATGAAGGAGTTGAAATCCGCCATCGAAGAACGGTTGATGGCGGCCCCTCCTCGTTTTTCTGCTTGGCAAGCGACTACATTGAAGTCGCCCCCGAAGACCGAACACGAGAAGCCCAACTCAGAGAGAGCAAGAATGTCAGACCATAGAGCTAATCTTTCGATCCGATCACATTTGGTGTAAACCGCCGAAAAGAGAAAAGGCTGAGCGAAGGGAGGAAAAAAAAATAAAAAAAAAATGAGAAGCTCAAATGTAAAGAAAATATCAACCACTCTTCACTTCTACTCTACAAGCTCCAATCTAAGACCAAAACAAGTATTTCCTAAATTAGGGTTTAGAAAAGAACTGAAATTGAAGAGGAAATGAGATGGAGAAGATGAAGAGGAGGCTTACCCAAGCTTCTCTTTGATTTTTGGAGCAAGAATTGAGTTTGCAAGAGGAACTAGGGCTTGGAAATTTCTATTTCCTATTCTCTTCCCCCATTTTCAGTTGAGTTTGAGTTTTTAGGAAATGAATTGAGTGAATGGAGAGGAGAGGGGGCTGAATTAGGTTATAGTATGAGTTGGGGTGAAGCCCAAACCCAAAGCCCAATTAGAAAATAACAAAAATTCAACTTACTCCAAATATATCGATGTTTATACTCAAAAAAGTCGCAAACACCATTTTGAACTCAATGAAAGTGGTCTCGAGTCTAAATTGTTGATTTTCAACTTCATTCTTCATTCAGACGTCTGAAATGAACGATTCAGACGTCTAAAATGAACGATTCAGACGTCTGAATCTGGAAAAATATGACTTGTCTAGAACAATATTCAGACGTCTGAATTGTCTATTTCAGACGTCTAAAAATGCCAATTTTGACCTATTTCCTTTCTGGTTTGGCTCGAACAATTTCAAACGTCTGAACGACCCATTTCAGACGTCTGAATTTCTGTTTGAAGGTGTTTTCAAATAGGCACTTCCAAATAGCACGATCCGCAAAGACTTTTCACTATTTCGACTGTTCTTCTACGAATAGTGACTTTTTTCAGACTTAAATTCGACAAACGATGCTATATTTAAATAAAACATTTAAATATACAATCGTAAAATATGCGCGTTGTTACAGCTAGTGACCGCACATTGGTATATATGTGGCTCATAGATTCAAGGCACGTGTCCACAACTTTCATCGGCTAGCGACGGCAAGGCCGTCCTTATTCGTCGAAAAATTAACGACGACGCCGTTGCTAAAGCTGTTGCCTTGTCTTTAATCGACGACTTAGAAAGTGATGGCTTTTATCGTCGGTTAGTGACGGCTTTTTGCCGTTGCTAAACCTAGTATGTCATGTAATGTATGTAGCCACTACCAAGATGTTCATTATCATTTCAGTATATTTCTGTATTTCCTGTTATTTTCCATATTATGTTGGCTTTCTAGTACATTATCAGGTTTAAATAGTCTTTCATTGTTTTTTAACGTATTAATAACTAGTACGAACTCGTGCTACACATACGTATCATTATGTATTATTGGATGATATTAAATATGTCTAATATACATTGAACTTATTAAACAGCAACAGATGAAATAATTGATGAGAAATTTATGAAAATAGCCATGTAAAGCATTCTTAGTACTACAGAGTGAAGCTTTTAGTTGTCGAAAAGTTTGAAATATGGTATTATGAGCCATATGCGCCATGTTTGCTAACAATGATGATCTTAGATTATCTTCCCTTAGGTTCAATGGATTTAGGCAAAAACCGATTCAATGAAATTTGTAATTTGGTCTTAAATTTTGATCCACGTTCAATTTGTTCATCTTTAACATCCAATCTATTCTAATATGTGTTGGAGATAGAGATGAAGACTTGCCGCTAGACATTGAGATGTGACGTAAATGAGAGTGTGGACTTGTATAGGTAGAAGATGTACATACAACCAGGTTATATAACATGCTAGAGAAGTTGGGTTTATTTATCTTTGTAAATTTAACGGTAGAAGTAGAACAATATGTCGTCCACTCTTGTCATTAATGACGTAAACCAAACTTATTCTTTGCTGCCATTATTTGGCCAATTTTGTGGTAACAGTGAGCAAGTACGTTGTTATTTTGCTACTAAAAACGAATAAAATGGATGATCTAGAAGTCCAAAATATATATCACTTGTGTTATTTTATAATCAGTGGTTTTAATGCATTCAGTAATAGTTGACAGCAAGTTGGCTTTCATAGCCTAAACTCAAAACAGTTTTACACGGAAAAAAACAATATATTAGTAGTAGTTTTTTATGAGCATGGTCAGATGGAAATGCCAGCATCCTCTATTTAAATCTGCCCTTGTGCATATGAAGTAGTTTGTATCATTTGCTATGTAACCTTCGCGGTGTAGTTGAGTAATCAGTAATGAGTGCCGAACTTTGTTGTACCTGTGGAAAAGAAGCAAGTAATCTATGATATTTCTATGTTGAGGGAGTAATTTTTTATGAATGTACAAAATCTATTTTATAAGGAGATTTGTCAAGTTATAAAGTCATGGTTTACTACCTATATCTAGTAATTGAAAATGGAATTGAAACTAAACTAAAAAAATAATGTTCATTTGTAAATGCTTAAAACCTATAATTGATACCAGTTAGAATTGAAATTTTACCATATAAATTGGTCGGCAATGAATTTGCATTATTTCGTTTTCTGTAAATGGAATCGCTTTGATGTACAATGTTTCTAAACATATTTTTTACATGTCGATAAATCTTAAATTTGCAGTTAAAAAAATGGTTTAGTAAAATGGCAACCAAAAAATAATTTAATAAATCATGTGTTGTAAACTTGTAAGTTGTAATTGTCAATGTTCCAAGTACATCTAATATATCATATGTCGGAGCCAAGATATACTTAATCAGAAAGGATGATAAATAGTTATAATTTTGACATAAAATGTCCAAGGTAATTTTCTTTATTAAACATACACAGTATTATTCATTTCATATTTGCGTTAAAAATTAAAGTAGATCACAGAGTTCACTTGGAGGTTTTGCTTGTTCAGTGTACAACTGAATGTTGCATTTCCTTCTTTGAAATAATAATATCCTGATCATAGATTATGATGTTGTACAAAAACAGAACTAAAAACTGGGTTTAAAAAATTAAAGTAGATCACAGAGTTTACCTGTAGGTTTTGCTTGTTCAGTGTACAACTGAATGTTGCATTTCCTTCTTTGAAATAATAATATCCTGATCATAGATTATGATGTTGTACAAAAACAGAACTAAAAACTGGGTTTAAAAAATTAAAGTAGATCACAGAGTTTACCTGTAGGTTTTGCTTGTTCAGTGTACAACTGAATGTTGCATTGTATTTCATTCTTTGAAATAATAACATCCTGATCATAGATTATGACGTTGTACGAAAACTAAATTAAAAACTAGGAGATCCATAACAAAGTAATGCAATTAGACAGTGCATTCAGGATTTATGGAAATGAGCAATTAATATAGTTCTATTACAGACAGTAAACGTCAGTAACATACAATTGAAATTCTATAACTTTTTGTTTAATTTAATTCCCAACAAGAGTATGAGTAGTATTCAAATACGCTTGCAACTGTAGGAGTATCAATTGTAATTACAGAATAAACTTATCAACCTACGAAGGTAAATAGTTTACGATGTTAAATTGTAGAATAAGTATAAAAGTGTATAGTATGGAGTTGGACATTATATTTAAAAGTGAATGATATGTACCAGTCCATACAAATTAACCACTGTTTGAGTTGTTTTTCATATCGTGTTAACTGGGTTAACTGTGTAAAAAAATATATGCAAAGCAGAGTAAAAGCTACTATGCACTGAACAATTACACAGTAGGTCGATATTCGATCTCCACTTTTTCCGACTTATCTTATACTGGATTTAAGTTAAATAATTGAAAAAATGAAGGAAAAAAATGAAATGAATATATGGCATAGTATAGTAAAAAGGAAATGTTATATGTGATGGAAACAGTCAATAAACAACATATAACAGAGTAGTACGAACAGTATAGCATGAAAGGATAATAGACGATAGTTTACCTTATCTAGTAGTAGTACACCCAGTCATATAAACCCACAATCGTCGTTTTACGTTGTGTCATAGGTAACAAAAAATCTCATTTTAAACTTTTAATTTGCGCTTTTTTAATTGGTGGAACCTCACTTCTAGCTATGATCTCCTAGTCATGCCCTGGGGTGGTTGGTCGATCCTAGATTCAATTGGTTATATGTTAGTAATGCTGGTACTTCATTGTGACATTGTACAGGTCAAAGCTCGGTGTGAATCGATAACATTTAATGTTTTACCTATGTTAAGATGTTTTTTCCCTTACGCTCCGCTTGCGAGTTTTATTTCTACCGATTTGACTGATTTTGAACGGCTCTGTATTTCTGATGTTGTGATTTTTGTCACACCGGGTATTATTGGTTATAAAACCATTAAAAACCGGTGCAATTTTAATAGCAATTCTCAATCCATCAAACTGAGATGTTTGAGGTGTTTGAGGGGTTATAATTTTTTTCTTTAATTATACCCTTATTAATCATATTAAAAATTAACCCTTGAAAAATTATAGAATAAACATAAGGATATATATGTAATATTATTTTCAAGAAAGCTTTTACAACCAGTGTATGTTAATTGCTTCAATCACTTCAAATATCCCACGACATACGAAGCACAAATCACACATCAATCACTTCAAATAGAGTGTCTCCTTAATTGCTTCAACATTTGCTATCAACTTTGTGTCGGTAGTAGACAAAACAACTTTAGTCTCCAACTTCGCTCTCCAACTAATAGTTATCCATCTAAGAGTTAACACATAACCTGAGGTTGACTTTCTTCGATCTCTATTCCCATCATGGTTGGAATCACAAAATCTAACCAAGCTGGAATATCTATCCATATCGCTAAAAATAAACCATGGTCTAAAGTTCCACTAAGATATCTAAAAAAGTGCTTTACTGCTTATCAATGTGTTTTTCTTGAATTTTCCTAATGTATACTAATCAATCCAACAACATGTGCAATATCAGGCCTAGTGTGCACCATAGCATACATCAAGCTACCAACCAACACTCATATAATGCACCTTCTCCATGTATTGTCCTTCTTTGAGTTTATAGGGCCTTTACTAAAAAGCCGTGTATGCAAAGGCATGGGTGTAATGATTTTCTTTTCTCCCTTCATGCTAAACCAAGCAAGCACCTTTCAAATATATTTCTTTTAAGTGAGTCTTAAATGTCTAAGCTTTCTATCACATTGGATTTCCATATTCAAAATCTTATTTGCTTCTCAAAGGTCTTTCATTTCAATTTCAGCTTATCAATTTCAATTTCATTTTTAGCCTTGAAAGCAATCAAAATATCATCTACATAGAGTAAATCAATATACATGAGGGAGGATTATTTCATTTAAAGAAAGAAAATTTTCATTTCTCTCTCTTAAAACATTCTCATTAATTAGAGGAGGGCTTTGTTTTCTTTAAAGAGAGAAACATTTCATTCCCCTCTCTTGATTAAATAATTGATTGACTAGATTTATGTTAATTGAATTTGAAAATCAAAAGGGAATGAGTACATTAAATGCATTCACATTTAGAAGGTGATACAATTATGTGAAGCATACAATATATGAATTAATAGGTGATTAATGATAGGACCAACATAAAATTAATTCTATACATACGAGCATATTAAGGCCTAATGGGAAAGGGATAAATGGAGAATCAATGTTTGATTCACATTTCCTATTATACAAGCATTTAATACATTCAACATAAAAGTGATGCATATGGAATGAAAAATTGCAACTATGAGTTGGTATACACACATGGGTAGATAAGATACACACACATGTGTAGATATTGAGATATATATCTACCATACACATACAAAATTTATTTGTGTATATTAGTGTCTCAACATTAAATTATTCAATGAAAATACATTTTAAGAAAATGAATTTTGTTTCACAGTTACATGCCTTAACAATATAAATGAAAACAAATATTTTGCATTCATATACTACATATATGAAAGTTGTAATGACTAAGCCAAAATATATTCCCACTTATTAATTGTTTCCAAATTACATTTTTTAACAATATATAAAATATAAATGTAAATATATGTAAACATGTGTAATTAAATATATAATTGTTAGTATAAGGTAATTTCCAATTGATTCCAAAATATTCATATAACATTAAATCCTCTGATATATTTGTAAATTTGAATACATATAAGAGAGAGAGTGTGTCTGTGTGTGTGTTTTGGTTATCGTGTAAAAAGTAAATCAAATCTTACAATCAAGTCGCTTAATTATTTTACCAAAATTTAATCAAAGCCAGGAAATAACATATTCATACAAAATATAATATTTATATTACATCTAAGGAAATAAAATGAATTCATAAAATACCTCCAAATCCAGCCAAAAGTTTCACTTTGATTTGGAATTATCTCCTAAGATTCTTGAATCTACGCCTACCTTTGCAAGAGAAGAATGAACCTCGTTGCATTTTATTTATATTAATTTTATCTTAGAGTTGAAAATTTTATAGAGAAGGGAGAGGACGAGATCGGCCATGGTAATCAGAGAAACAGAGAAAGAAAATTTTCTATTGGGAATGAAATTAGTGGATTTTCTTTTATTAAAAGAACGGTTAACTTTTCCGTTTTCTCTAATTCAAACTTCCCTGGTAAATTCCACTGTTAATTTTCAGTTACTCCACTTTTCATTTTCCCACACATGGTCGGCCTTAGCTTACATTTTCATGATGCAAAATTTCCAAAATCCCTTCAAGTAATTATTTCTCATTTAAACCCTTCTATTTAGAATATCATATATCGATATGCATAAATAATAACTTTTATATATGCATTCAAATAATTGCAAACAACCCCTAATCATCAAATAAATCAACGGTAATTAATATTTCACAAATAGTAATTAATTTAATTAATTTTCAACATTTTATTAACTAATTAGATCATGTGGTTTTTTAGAGAAATTCATAAATGTGGTTGTGAGACTTAGAGGTGTGAATTTAGTTAGGGATTATTTCTGAACAATTCAAATATTAATGTCCACACATCATCTTAGTCGTGCTGTGACAATTTCGCTAAATTCATCGCTTATGACCTTTTGGTAAAATCCAATTTCATATTTTCTTAAGCAATACCTTTTAGCAACGATTATTTACACTGATTCTCTTCGTTAACACTATATCACTTTAGATCTTACTAAATTTTATTTTCGTTAAATTTTAAAATATCATCCACATTCAACTCAGTTAGTTCATACACAAAGTTCTTAATTCAATAATAACATTTATTATTAACCGTACTGCTCTTGCTAGAGACTTTGACTTTGGGTTGAATATAGTTGATCGTGATACTAACCTTTTATAACCAAAGAGACGATTCTTTATTGAATAACGTTTTACTTTCAATGCTTCAACTTAGATCCAATTATAGTCGATCGATGGATCGTCATGCCATGAGATAACTATAATCAAAGTGCAGTATTCATATTGAAGTTCTATAGTACTCTCAAGTCAAGGAAACCATGTAACATCATCACATCGAGATCTCATGTTTGACCTCAGTATAATTAAACAACCATAGACTTTCGAGCAAGTCATTCCACGATCATCCAATAACTATCAATACGTAACCCCTTGGTTTCCCCCAATAGCCATGAGTAATACACTGCCAATATTTGAAGTGCATTACATACTCAGGTCTCAATGGATATATCAATATCATTTCTCAAAACATCTTGACCAGGAATATTTAAAATAAAATGTTATTTTACTATTGTGATTGATTACTCATGATTACAACTATTTGCAACTAGAGTCGCATAATATTTCGTTTAAGGATTTTCTTATTTTTATACTTTAAATCAACCGCTTAATTAATCATATCACTATATAACAAAATATATAATATAAATTAAATACCTTTATTATGAACAAGATCGGTTACAGAGTTAGATATATGTAACAAATTACATAATTGTCCCTAAAACATACCCTTAATTCCATCAATATTCCATTCCAATTATGTAAACCATTTTGCTACTAATATGTCCTTGTATCTTCCATCATTCTTCACCTTGAACACCTACTTACAACCTATGGCTCAACTTCCCTGAGGAGGTGATACCAAATTCTAAGCCTTGTTCTTTATCAACGGCTCTAACACCATTCTATAGCGCAAATGCACTTCGAGCTATTGCTTGACTTCATGGCTTCTTCAAGGTAAAATAGCTCATCATGAAACACATGTAGGACAGAGTTAAAATGATTATCAAGGTTCATATTTGTATACTGCCAATCTCCATATCTATCGAGTGGCCTAATAGTTCTACGATTAGCTCAAGTAGGTACAACATCACCTGAACTTTCTCCAACTCCACCTTGAATCGAACTTCCCCTAACTTAATTTAAATCAACAACACTTCTACAAGGCAATTGTGGACTACCCTATGATGTTCCATCAAAAGTATTTTCTCCTATATCATCTACAGCTCTAACTCTACTACTAAGCAAATATGTGGGAACCTCTACCATCTCTTTAGGCTTATCAGAATCTGAATATGATATGGTGGGTAAAACTTTCTTATGCTTGAACATTACAAACTCATCAAACGTAACATGATTGTAATATGCAATCTATCTATCAATAGAGTTTCAAATGTGATACCCTTTGACTTCATTTTGTGTATTCCATAAATATGCCATTGTATGCTCTAGTTTCTAACTTATCATCACTCATATGGTGTTTACACAGGGTAACCAAAAATGCAGAAAAACCAAGATAGACTAATTACCTCTCTACTTTTCTTCTGCAATCTTCCTACCTATGACAAAGTATGGAATATGATTTATGACATGCACTATAATCAATAAAGCCTCATTCCAAAAACCCTGTGAATAAGCTCGTAGTCGATCTCAAGCAACATGCCTTCTCAAGTATAGTATGATTCGTCCTTTCAACAACTTCATTGGAATGTGAATCTCATGGTGTAATGAAATATCTTTATATACCATGCTTTTTACAAAAAGTGAGGAACTCCCTAGAGATAAATTCACTGCCATTATCAAATCAATACCTTCAATTGACAACCAGATTGGTTTTCAACTAACTCCTTTAAGCCTTGAATATCTCTAAGCTTTCTGATTTGGCCTTAATCACATACAGCTAAAATTTCTGAGAAAAATCATCAATGAAGGAAACAAAATACTTTACTCTTCAAATGGAAGTAGTAGCTACTGGTCTTTAGACATGTGTATGCATCAAGTACCCTTTATGACTTATGAAGTCCAACACTAAGGGTACTTCTGTCTGCTTACCCCAAACACATTCGTGGTAGAAATCTAACTTGTCGAAGTTTCCTTTTTTGATCATCTTTCGTCCATGAAGCAACTCCAATTCCTTCTCTGAAATAACACCTAATCTGAGATGCCAAAGTCTGGTGGTATCAAAGCACAAGAGTTCTCAACTCCAACACAAGACTTCCTAAGTATAGTGGTTCCCTCTAAAAGATACATATTTTAGAACACAACATTGTTCATCAGAACTAGCACACCATGTGAAACAACTATCCTTCTGTATAGTCACTTTGTTATTGTGTCCAACCCATTTTGGCTGCAAATGAAATGGGTAAATTTAAAAAAATCCCCGATTTGGATCCTAATGGGCTTACGTAATCTTTTAACTAGCACTAGGTCTAATCCATTTATTAAAATGAAATTATATTTTATTTTAAAATATTTTGTATTTATTTGATTAATCTCATTGGTTAAGTTTATTTAATAGTTATTTTGAATATATATCTAATACATTCATACACTAACATGATATGATAAAGATCCATAAACATGCGGATAACTATATATATACAAATAGATATTGGAAATTATATCTATTGAATTTACATATATACTATACTTACATATATATATATATATTTGTGTGTGTGTGATAAATTTATATACATATATAAGTATGTACACATGTTCAAATATACTATAATATATGTATATGGTTAGTATAAACATATAAATTGTACCATACACACGCACATAGAGTTTAAACAGATATAGGCATATCTTATGTATTGCCATCTATTTATTTATGTATATAATTTTGAAAATAAATCTATATAATTAAATTGATATCTTTATACATACACACACACACACACACACACACACACACACATATATATATATATATGAAGATTTGGTATCAGAAGAGAAAATAGAAAGGATTTACCAGCTTCATTAAGCTTCTAATTAAAACAATATCAAATCTCTAAATGAAAATGGAAATATGATTCCATAAATATCTATAAATAAAATTGTTTGGAGTTAAATTTCTTAGATGTGAAATCTCACATTAATATTTATAAAATAAATCACCATTAAACAATGTTACAATTAAGATTTTTCAACAATTTAGAATTTCATATTGATATCCACATTCAATTTTAACCTTTCTCACACATATACCAAACAATAAATGAATTTTAAATAGAGCAAGGTTAAATTTAAACATCAAATATTTTAAATCAGAATACGTATATATATATACATATTAATATATAATAATATTGATTATAACATAACATAATGGGATATATCATATTAAATATATATAAATGTGTATGTGTGTATTAAGTGTACATATATAAATAAATTTAACTAATTTTTTTTCTTTTAAACTAGTTTTATATCATATAAATTTGAATCCAACATTACATAATAATTATAACCATACTTAAACATTAACATACACGCGCGCGTGCGCATGTGTACTTCGTTCATTTGTAATTGTAGTAATTTACAAATTAATTCAAATCAAAAGGTTTCAATAAATTTGCAATAATTGAAAATTTGCATAAATATGTATTTGGCAATATATATATATATATATATATATATATATATCAAGGGTAGTGACATGTTAAAAATAAGATATGAATATTTACCTCAATAAATTAAGCCCTTTGTGACACCTTGATTTGTCAATTGCCTTCTAGATTGCTTGAATCATCATTCGATCTTACTGGAATCAAATGTTCAGCCTTGATTTCATTTTAGTTTGTGTAATTTTGGGTGGAATTTTTTTAGCCACGTGAATAATGGACAAAGATATGGCGATGAAAGGAGAAAGAAGAAGGAGGAATCAAATTACGAATTAATGAGGAAGATTTGTTTTATGGAGAGAATAAAAACATTTTCCATTATCTCTTAAAATAGTTTCCTTCTTTGGTTTCCAATTAACTCTAGGTCTAATATCTATATGATTTCATCCTCTATTTTTGGCTGGCCAAGCATGGTCCATTTATGGACGAGAAAATCACAAAATCCATTAACTATTCACTAATTTTTATAGCCCATTTATATTATTATTTTGTGTGTGTGTAAACGTTCTCTTCATCAAGGGAACTGTTTAACATCACTACACTAAGATTCATTTTTAGCCCATACACACACATATATACATATATATGTTTATTTTTTAGCCCATTTATTGATTTTTATATTAATAGTGACATTGATTTACACAAATTTATTAGTAAGTATATGTTATATTTCTATTTGTCATTCTTTAGTTTAGTTCATTTGTATATCTTAATTAATAAATATTTGAATAATCATATTAAATGAACACATTTAATAATGTAGATAATTATAACAGTATACAACATATGTTCTTACAATATCATAAAAGTTAAATGTTATCATTTCATTTTTCTAATAAGGCTCCCACTACTCTTTATGCTTCACCAAACCCTACGTTGAAACATAGAAGTCTTTCGACTTCACTAGTGGGCGTTAAGACTCGTCCGCCTCAAAATTCCGATGTTGAGTTAGCTCAATAAGCCCTAGCTCCATAGATGGTGGATAACTCCTTATTGGTTGTATCGCATACAACTCCTAACCCTTTGTACTTTGTCTTAATTTCACTTTGATCTTGAGTTTTCTCATCAAATCAAAACGAAATTATTCACTCGTACCTACCATATCACGAGGGCCTAAGGATAGCATATGTACCTTGAGTTTCCTCAACAAATACATATATTTATCTTACCTCTTCTTTTCAGTATATTAATAATATTACATGTAACATCCCCAGCTTGAGTTTGCTTAACAACTAAGGAGTATGTAAGTAATTTATTGATATATATATATATATATTGGTAGATGACAACATTATATTAAAGATTCATAATCTCCAATATATTATACTGGCTGATATCAACTATAAAATAATGTATTTCTTATGAAATACCGTAGTGATTCAAGTGTCGGATACATCGGGAATCACGGTAAATGAACAATACGTATATATTTATTACTTAAGTCTATTTTGGTTTCTTAATGTTCCACTTTTAATTTATATACTCATACCATATAAGTTTTATTGTTATATAACTTTTATATTACTTATATAATAGTCTTATGTATAATATTACATTAATTAAATCTTATTTAATTACTTTTAATTAATAAACATTTTAATTAACTTTATATTATCTTAATATAATATTAGATATTTATTATATACAATAACCTTTATTGGTATAACACATATATCTCGTATATGCGTTTTTTATTTAATTAGTTAACCTTTAATTAATTTATTTAATTAAACAATTTTAATAAAATTTATATTAATTTCAAAATTCATTTATATACATACATGTATACTTATGTTAATTTAACATTTTAAAACAACATAACTTATATCATAGTATACGACACATGTATATATTTATTAATTAACTTATTTAATTAATATATTTTATTAATCTTATTAATAAATTTTATAAATTTACAAAATTAATTTATATTATTTTTCATACATTTTGAAAATTTCCATTATATTATAACATTTATAATATGTATATATTAAATTTTAAATTTAACTTTTCATTTAAAAATCTTATATTTTTAATTTTCGAAACAATTTGAAAATTTATATTATAATATTTATAATATTTTTCTAATTTTAAATTTTAAATCTTTATACATAATTTCAAAAAAAAATTTGAAATTTGCCCAAGGCCTAATTCAAATTGAGTCTTTTCTATTAGGGATAACTTTCTAAACTTACCTCATCCTTTCGGGCCAGGTTAGTAGCCATGTAAGGCAGAGTACTTGATTACCCAAACCTAACGTTAGAAACTACTTTTCTAGACATCACTTTTCTATACACCCTACTATATGGATATGCTTTAATTAGTCATCCCTACATGATTAGACTACATAGGCTATTGGGCTCTGATACCATTGTTGGAACTGTACCAACCCGTAGTGGAAGTTGTGAGTAAATTCAAAAAAAATTCCCTTATTTGATCCTTATTAGACCTATGAAGTCTAATTCATTTAGAATATTTCTAAATATTATTTAAATAAAATCTTTTATTTTATTTAAATTTATAAATTATATAGTTTTATTTCATTTGTATATTGATATATATATATATATATTTATGTATGTATACATATATGTATATTATGTATGTATATATCTGTGTGCGCACGTGCACATCATACACACACACGTGTGTGTGTGCGCGCGCGCATGTGTAACATATCATACCATGCAAGATATAACATACATTGTAACGACCCGCTATTTTGGACCATTCGCATCCGCACATGTCGGACTTGAATAATTCAAAATACCGCGTTGTTAATTTAAATTGGCAAAACTCAACATATATAGTAAATAAAATAATCACAGATCACAGACACAGACACAGAGTAATATAACAATAATGCAGCGGAAACAAAAGAATAGTAGTTCATGAAGCTACTATATATATAACAGAGTTAAACAAGATACAACAGAAGTCTCGAATACAATAGTCAAATACAATATCAGAATACATCACTGGAATCAACTGAATATCTGAAAGCTGGATGGATAGCTGGATCTCCAAGCGAAGCTCCAACTCCAAAGGTGAGTCTCGAATGCTGGTACACTCAGTCTGACCCGAGCGTAAAGAAAACACAAAACACTCGAGTCAGGATTAACATTCTTATATCAATAAATCCAACTCAAGTGAAATAACAACTGAAATACAAGTAACTCAAAGGATGTTTGGGATAACCATCCTCTAAGGATCCGTTAAACTATCTACTATGTAGTAGTGTACGCTAAGTAGATAATGTCTAATCAGTAAAGTACGATATCAAAATAGCGTTAAGTCATGGCCCATTCCACCCTTAACACATTTTTATTCCCAAGAGCATATACAAGACCGTAGTTTCCCCAAAACCGGAAGTCACCAGAGGGCAATCCATATACTAAAGGTACAAACCAAAATCGTAGTGGTCGCGAATAGGATAATCAGTATGACAAGGTACATGAGGCAATACCAACCAGGATACTAGTAGTTGCGTGATCCAGACTGATGTTGGGCATAGCAGCTACTACCCCAACACCGCGAAACAACACTCCCATAATCGAGGGGTGCACCCAAATCGAATCACAAAAGTAATAGATATGGTAACGAAGAAGTGTGTCCGCTAGAGATGGCGATCCTCAATGGCCCGGCGCGGCTCCTGTTTTAGTCATGTCAGGGGTCATCCAAAATCGTTCTCTTTCTTCAGTCAACGCGTTCACCAAAACCATCCACTTCGTTCTGGATCAACACTGCGCGTATATTAGTTATTAAAGTGGTTTCGGTATCGACAGAGAGTATGTCCATATCCGATCCCGGTCTCTTTAATAACTACGTATTATTACACCGATGGTCATTTAATAAATTTTCAAAATAGTTATATTTCAAAACCGACATATCATTGCCATTTCAAAACCATATTAATACGATATCACTTTCACTTCAAATAAATCCATTTCCAAAATCATATCACTTTCCAGAGTTACATCGCTTTCGAAATCGTAAGTCTTTTAAATCAAAACACTTTGGAAATCAAAACCTTGAAATTCATAACACTTTGGAATCCTAACACTTTCCTCTTAAACAGTTTAGATATTAAAATTTGTATATATAGAAAAATAGTTTATATAAAATAGTTATAAGTTAAAATAAAATAATTTATATTGAAAAGGATTTATATTAAATTAATTTATATTAAAATCTATAAAGTAAAATATAAATAGTTTTTGATATAGTTTAAATACTTTATATAAAAATAGCTTCTTTAAATTTCACAAATCAATTCACATAAACTCGAATTCCAAAATTAAAATTTAATTAAATCTCAAATCACAAATTTCAATTCAATTTAATTTCTCAATAAACCCTTTCAAATTATCGATTTCAAATGCCTATTTGAACTATAAATAAACCATTTCAATTTCAATATATTTCAAAGTTTAAATATTCGACATTTCAAAACTAAATTCGATAATTCAATTTATGTCCCAATTTAATTTCATTACATTTAGTTTCTGAAATATTTCTTTAATCATTTCAATACATCCAAATACAACTTCAATTTACAAATTTATATAGACAAAATATCCCATTTAAATTTATATAAGTTTGAAATATTCATTTAAGCCACTTCTTAATTAATTCAAGTTATAAAACATATCTTAAAATATCAAATTTAATAGATTTCAAATCAACTTATTTAAGTATAATTCTTAAATAATTAAGAATTCCAAATCAATTCAAATTTATCTTTCAACCTGAAACATTATAAATTCTATATTTAAGAATATAAATTTTTCATAACTACTTAAACATATTTCATATTGATTCAAATCAACTTTATTAAATCAACTTTAATAAATCTTTAAAATCATTATTTATTAAAACCATATATTTCTTTCAAAACCGTAGAAATGTTTCCAAAACATTTATATATAGACCAACGGTGTCCGTATATAATTTTCTATCCTATGGTCAAGTGATACGGATATTTATCATTTCAATCCGCAATTTAAAATATATTCGGGTATATATCTTTTCAACCCGAAATCCCAAATTCAATTTAATTTGAAAATCGCTTGGGTTTATCATTTCAACCCATAACGATTTTCTCCTATTCTAAATTCCGTTCGGATATGTATCATTTCAACCCATAGTGATCCTATACTAACAGGGAACTTGCAGAGTGATAACAGATATGATAATAATATAACAACGGTAACAGGCATATATCATCAGTATAAATAACAGATAAGGGTGTTGGATGTCACAGGTGAACAGATACAGATGATGGCATATATATATCAATATAAATAACAGATAATGATGTCAGGTGTCACAGGTGAACAGATACAGATGATGGCATAGATATAGCAATATAAATAACTAACAGCAGCATATTTCAATTGTCATTTCAATTGAAATCAAATTTAATAAATAAAAGAATGTTAATCGTGAGTGATTGCTCACCTTTCGAGGCTAGAGATCGAGAATAGACAACGAAGTTGAGTTACGAATTGCAAGCACGGCTTCCGAAATAAACTAGATTGGCACGAATCGACGAGCAAAGCTGTTAAATAGGAATTGCCGAAATCAAATCAAAACATTCAACATAGCAAAAAATAAAAAAAACATGTCCTGCGTCAAAGTTCAGCAACTTAATTCTATGTGCTACCGAGATCGAAATGGTCTGAAATTTGGTATGAATAAAGATCAAAACTTGTATTTCAAACTGCAAAAGAATCACTTGATTAGGACAAGAGACGAGAAAATTTACGATGTCACGAACATAGACTCAGGCCATGTTTGCAGCAGTGTAAAATAATTTCAAGTACAAAAGAACAGCTGCCTGGGTCTAACTTACAGATCCTCGACCACTAAACAAACGATGTCAGATTTGGCTGAAATTTGACAGGCATAAACAAGGTAACTTTGACTTCTTTTTAAAAATAAAATCAACCCATTCCGACATAATACAGAAGAGATACGATGCGTCGAACATGAACTCAGGTCGTGTTTGCAGCAATGTAAAATAATTTCTAAGTACAAAAGAATAGCTGCCTGGGTCTAACTTTCAGATCCTCGACCACTAACCAAACGATGTCGGATTTTACTGAAATTTGATAGGCATAAACTAGGTAACTTCGACTCTTTTTTAAAAATAAAATCAACCCATTCCGATAAAACATGAGTGAGATATGATATCGTGAACATGAAGTCTAACTGCTGTTCAGAAAAACAAATAAACAAAAGAAGGCAAAGCTGCATACGAGTTCAAATATAAGTATATACATTTTCTAATATATATAAACCAACCTATAACCTTGCAGATCAAAAACTAATGTATATCCAGCAGCTTATAATTTATATAAACATACATTGTAAAGCAAGATATAAACTTTATAACTGATATGTTTGAAAACTTATATAAAACTGATGTATTATAAACCAACGTATCCTATATAAAACTAATATGTATATAGAATGTTACCACAGCAACAATACTTTTCAAAACATAGATTGATATAACCCATATAGATATACATATTATAGGAAAAAGTCATCAACAGATACTAGCTGCATATAATTTCCAACTAATAGCCTAACAGCAGGTTGTAAAATAACTTACTTAGAAATAGCATATCATATTACTATATATAATATATATACCCAAGCAACCAAATACCCCACAACAGCACACATATGTATATAAACTAAAAAAAAGAAGAAGGAATATAAACAAAATTGCAGACTTGTACATATATATGTAAATGTACTTTATCACTATTATCATATTAATATACGGTACCCATATGTAATTATACCTTAACAATATAGTTGATGGGAAAACGGCAAGCTTCAGAAAGTAAGGAAGAAGGAGAGAGAGGATGTAACGACCCGTATTTTTTACGGATCGACATGTTCGTTAAAATCTGGAATTTTAGCACTTTCATGTCATTTCAGATTTTTAGGCAGATTTGTCTAAGTCCTAGGTCGTACGCGACCTAAATGTTGTTGGCGACTTAGGAGATAAGTCGTGAGCGACTTAGAGAAGATCTGCGACCTAAGGGGATAGGCAAGTTAAGGGATAAGTCTGGGTCGAGTTGCCGACTTAAGGTAGTGACCGACCTAAGTGATGAGTCGTGACCGACTTAAGAGGTTTAGGCGACCTAAGGAAGAGTAGTAGGCGACCTAAGTATTCTGGGGTAGAGTTAGGTCGGCAACGACCTAAGGAAATGTTGGGAGCGACCTAAGTGTTTGGGTGAGTTAAGTGGTAGGTCGGCAGTTCGAGTTAGCGACCTAAGAGATAGGAGGTAGCGACCTAGTAGAATTAACGACTTAGGGGATAAACAGTTTGCGACCTATAGGAGTTAGCGACCTATGGAATTGACCGACCTAAGTGAGCGTAGTTAGGTCGTTAGTTCTGTGTTGAGTTAGGTCGTAGGCGTCCTAAGATGGTTAGGTCGCGTGTGTGTTAAGTCGCGAGTTTGCTAAGTCGTAAGTCGCGTGAGTTGTTAGGTCGCTAGGATAGTTTAAGTGTTAGGTCGCGTGGATCTAACTGTTAGGTCGTATGTTGTTTTAGGTCGACATGTGTTAGGTCGCGTAGAAGCCTAAGTTGTTAGGTCGTAACCCAACTGAGTCGTAGGAAGTTAAGTCGTTAGGTTGTTAGGTCGCTGGGTTTCCTAAGTGTTAGGTCATACCTGTTGCTAAGTCGTAGGTCGAAGGAAAGCGCATTGCTTTAGGTCGTCAAGTGTTGGGTCGCTGAGGAGTTAAGTCGTGCATCTGTTAGGTCGGAGAGGCTTAGGTCGTAAGTCGGCAGCGACTTAAGGAGATAGCCAGATTTCGACTTAAGGAATTTTATGCTATAAATAGGAGGGGTTGTTCTCACTTTTTGGGATCCGGATTTTTGAAGCGACGAAGTGCTGCCATTTTGAGAGCTCGACTTCTTCACTTCTTTTCTCCACTCTAATCTAGTGCTTCCTTCCATCCAAATCAAAGATCAAGATTGAAGATTCAAGAGCTAAAGTTGAAGATCTTCATCTTTTCAAGAGAGATTTCTTCGTTTGAAGCGGATTCGTGATAGATCAAGCTTGATCCTTTGCTGTCCAGATCTGAAGCGTGTTGATTTGGGTTTGTTTAGGTGATTTGGTGAGTGGTGATTATCTCTCACACGGATCCAAAGGAGTACATCGGATTGTTGGCTCGATTTGGTGTTAAAATAGAGATTTCCATGCATTTTCTTCATCCTACGTGTAGATCCATATAGATCCATTGTTCATGATGATGTTACATCCATTTTATCATATGTTAACCTATGCAAGTTCATTCATCAAGTTTGTAGAGATATAATCCATGTTTTCATGCTTATTGGACTTTCAACTCTTTAATTACGAAAATGCCATTATTGTTATAATTGTCTACTTAGATCATATTTGAATGCTTGATTGCTTGGATTGATGTTTGATTTGATTGCTTGTTATGAACTAGATGATTGATGATTAGATTTAGATCGAAGATGATTCAAAAGCTAAGGGAAAGGCTCTTGAATTTGGAAAGCTGCTCGTGGCATATGTAGCGGGATGATGAAGCTCTTATGCATAGATTTGATGATGTAAAGTTGAGATGAAGCTTTGCAAAGATGTAATGAAGCAAGGCATCATATGATGAAGACTTGGTCTAATCCAGACGGGATCATTCCAAGCATGTTGGTAACTCGGTGATATGATTCGAGTTGAGGATAATGAATGGATATGAGAATAGTCATCGAGGAGGATGACTAGGAGGCTTGGATAGCATCGTTGTTGAAGGTTCTAGCATGCTCTAAGCAAGAGTACGTTTGGGCAGATTCGATAGTCCCAACAACCAACTGTTGATGGTCGAGTACTCTGGGCAGATTCGATAGTCCTAGGCACGGGCTGCGACGACGTGCGGGAGTTATGTCTAGAATCGGGGTTTCCATTAGCCCTTGACGGACGGCTGAAAGAATGTGCCGGTCATTCAATTAACGGTGATATCGAAGCAATGATAACAGTGATAGCCAGAGTCATGGATGTTTGGTTGTATCGTCATTCGGACTCAAGAGCGGTATTTTCTGGGTGCTTATCTGATTTAGGCCTTGGTACTGGGAAAACATCGCCCTTGACTCGAGTGATATTAACTTTACTTTAAATTGTAGGCTCTGCTATGTTTGCTTCTGCTTAGTGTGTGTCTGGAGGCTATCACTGTAGAATGAGGTTGGAGTGGGAGGGTTGTATTCAGGGTTGTATTCCTATTCCTTTTCCTTTATGCTCTTTTGGTATGTTGTTAGTTAATTTACTGCTCGCTAAGGCTGTTGTCTGACTCAAGGCTTTATGTTTTAATTCTTATTGCCTTGGGCTGTTCGTCCATTTTGGGACGGGCAGACTAGGTAGCAGGTGACAGGTGCTGTTCTCTTCTCACGATGCTGATATCGAAGACGAGCTGGAGGGTTTCATATTATCTTCTTATTATATGTACTAGATATTCCGCTGTTTTGTATTCTCTGAGAGATATGTAGTGAGGCTGGATGTATTGACTATGTGGATGCTTGTATTCAACTACTATGGAGTTTTATACGATGTCATTTTGTTCTGTAAAGCTTCACTATAATTATGTTCTATTGTATTTTGTCCGTGCGCTGTGAGTAATACGATAGATTCTTTTGTTTTAGATCTTACCTTGACAATCGTCCATGGTCGCCTGGCACACTTTACAGCGCTCTATCTCTAGATTCAGTGTAGGGGTCATGGGCGGTCGTCACATTAGGTGCGGATCTCGGGGGAGGCCGTGGGTGAAAGACAGCTGCTAGGAGGAGATGTTCGTGGGTCGGGGAGTTGGTGGCTCGGCTCGAGGCTGGGTTGTGCTCGGCGAGTTTGCAGAGTGGAGGAGATGGGAGAAGGGTAGCGGTAGTTGCTCGGCGGCCTGGTCGCGGAGTTCGGTTGAGGCGGAAGTTGGTGATGGCTACCGCTATGGGTGGAAAGAGGTGGAATGGCCGATGCTGCCATGGCGCTCGGCAATCAAGGAGGAGGTGGTGGGTCTCGGAGAGAGTGGACGTTGTGTCGGTCAGTGGTTGGTGGGCCGCTGGGTGCTAGTTAAGGCGGCGTTGGAGGGTTTTCATGGAGTGGGAAGGGAAAGGTAGGAGATAGGAAGGCAAACTGGTGGAAATAAAAGAACAGGTTGTAAATGAAAACCTTGTTATACAACTTGGTATATAAATTTTCCAGAAAGTGCAATAATAGAAGAAGGTGAAGGGAGGGCAGCAGCTCCAAAATGGACGTGTACAGATTGTGTTCCCAATGCAAAAGGCAACTTGAATAAAAATGGACATTGCTTTTTTTTTTATAAGTCTGAAAAGTAAATGAGAGGAAGAGGAAAGAACGGTAGGCACGAAACAGAAACGTATGCAGGCTTCCAAGCTTCCCATCAATACAAACTGACATAAATATAATTACTCTGCAATGTGTGGAAAAGCAAACGTCTCAATCTAACGCAACTGGCTGAAATTAATCAGCCTTTCGGTTCACGTGGGTAACTGAAAGACAAAAGAAACCAAAAGAGTACAAAACCGGTACTGATACGAAATCGTTTCCCGAATTTCGCTGCGTCCCGTACTTCAAAACACAGAAATAAATATATACAGTGGTGATCAGCGCGACGAGACGATCAAAACGGTATACAGATGTCAGTGGTATGGTTGAATTATAAAAATTCGAATTTTCTAATAGCCGAAAATGCAAGAAAAACGCTGAAAAATAAGATCGACGGAGCCAAAGATTGTCCGAATTTGGAAAAACGACAAACTGAAATTTTGCTCAGAAGATGGTTTAGAATTTTTTCTATGTAAAATATTTATGTTTCGGAAATATTTTATTTTCATCGCTTTTTAACTGATTAAATTGAAGTAAATTTACGCGCGAAATAAATTTTCATATTTTCGGACGAAAATTTACCAGTTGCTATGTTTAATTAGACGCATTCCAAATATCAAATTTATATTTCAAAATTTATCGTTTAAAATTTCAATTAATAACGTTATTAAAACCGGTTAAATTTACGAGTCGTTACATACATGTATATAGATGTTGATATTTACATCGCAATAGACATGTTTGCTCATCCAATATGAAAGTATATGTTATTCAAATATATATATGCATATAAAATATTGTTTTATATAAATATTATTAATATATATATATATATGATAAATTAGTTTAAATAATTATATATATATATGTATATCTAATATATTTACAATATATAGAGAAATATTTGTATATATATCATCTTATAAATAAAATATTAATATTATGTATACACATATTATTATAATACACTGATTTAAGTATATAAATTATTTTAAATATTAAAATGTACATTTATATTTTATAAGTTGTGAATAATATGTGTATACGTATATATAATAATAAAATAATTTATATATAAATATACACAAAAATATTTATAATATATATATTAATAAAATTATTCAAAAGGAATTTTTTTATTTTTTTATTTCCATGTTATTCGCACAGCCCAAATAAAATTTTATTAATTTAATTTTCATTTAAAATTAATAAAATATTATTAAAAATTAATTTCAAAACTTTTATTTCAAAATTTAAAATTCTTGAAATCCTAACTATATTTTATGATCTGAAGAATTTTTCCACTTTTTTTGCTTAAAATTATTTTTAATAATTAATTTTAAAATAGAAAATCAATTTTTATTTTTTATTTTATTGGTCGATGGCTTATCTAGTGCCATTATAGTTTTATAAAATGTATTAAATAATTTTCATGACAATTTCAAATTAATATAATTTATTAATGAAATAAATTGATATAAATAATAATCAAATGTTTACAAAAAAATTATTTTACTCCCAAAAATTAATATTTCTATAATACATTTTAAAATAAAATTATATTACTAATTTGAATCATGATATAATGTTGCAACTTAATTATAAACTATATATAGGATTAAATAATATATATTAATATAATAAGGTATAGAATTATATTATAATTCATATGGTCGTACTAAGTTAACATGTTTGATGAATGAACATTTTTTATTAAGCGTAAATATATACATGCTTATAACCAAACTAATTTGTAACAATATTGTTAACATATCAGAATCGTCACCTAACTAACAATATAACATACATACATACATACATACATACATACATACATACATATATATATATATATATGATAAAGCATTATACTAATGATTATTAACTATAAAATCATACCTTAATTCCAAAGCCTTGAAGTACACCTTGAAATGATCAATTCTCCCCTTGAAACTCTTTTCGATTCAGCAGATTGCTAGTCCTTGAACCGTTGACCTTCAACAATCAGATAGTGATCAAATCTGACTTGATTTAAGCTTGTAGTGATGGAGATTTTAAGGATGACTTTCAGCCAGTAAGTTATGGTGGAAGAGGCGGCAAAAGTTTCTAATCAAAATAGTTTAGATATGCTTATATGGTGGATAAAAAGGAGGAAAAAGTGGAACTCATCTCATACTAATTCTCCTTCAATTTGAGCCATCCAAAATCAAGCCTATCTAACTCAAAATGAGCCACTCCTACCTATTGTTTGCAGCTAAACTAATAAGCCCTATGATGGGCCTTAATCGTATTTAATCCCATATACTAATCGCATATTAATATCATATATCGATTGATATATTTATATCTGTTATAAATATATTTTGTAATATTTATTTCTCAAATCATAATCAAATTTTATTATTAATATTTCATAAATATTAATTAATTTAATTAATTTATAACAATTATAAACTAATTAAATTGTTTGGCCAAAAGAGAATTCATCGTTTCGATCGTGTGACTCGTTAGGTGTAAATTTGGTCAGCGATTAATATCGAACTATTTGAATATTGACATTCACGCATCACTTAGCAGTGGTGTGATATTTTAGTCAAATTTATCACTTACTTGGTTTCGGTAAAATCCAATTTCACTTTGTTAAGAATTAACCAGTTGTGACTTTTATTTACACTGATTCTCTTCATCCAAACTATATCATTTTAGACTTGTGGAATTTGGTAATGGTTGAAATTCCAATATCGTCCATATTCAACTCTGTAGTCAAAAAATAAAGTCCTTGATTCAATAATAACAATTATTATTAACCAAAATGCTCTGACCAAAGGTTTTTACTTTGAGTTGACTTGAGTTGACTATGATACTAAACCTATATAACTGAGGAGACAAATTCTCTCTTGAATAGTGTTTCACTTCCAATACTTCCACTCAACCCAACTATAGTCACTCGATGGATGTCATGCCATGATTTGATTATAATCAAAGCGGAGCTTTCACAATAAAGATCGACAATATTCTTAAGTCGAGAGAACTATGTAAATAAGTCACATCGATATTTTCTGTTTGACCTTAGTTATATTAACCAACATAAAACTATCAAGTGAGTCATTCCATGGTTATCCAATAACTATAAGTATGTAACATTTTGGTGCCTCATCAATCATGGGTAATACATTGCCCAACATTTGGAGAGCGTTACGTACTCTAGTCTTAATAGATACATCGATATCCATTCTCGATAAATCTTGACTAGGAACATCTAAAGTAGTATATTTATTTTTTATTGTGATAAATTACTCACGGTCACAACACTTCGTAACTATTATCACAAAACATACCATTTATGGATTTTCTATTAATTACACTTGTAATTAAATTAATTAATTAATACAACATATTGTATCAAGTATATAATAGAAAGAAAATACCTTTTATTTCGAACAAGATTGGTTATTGAGTTAAATACATGTAACAAATTACATAATTGCCCCTAGGGCATACCCCTAACTCTATCACTACAGTGGGTAAATTAGGTGAATCTAAAAAAAAATTCTCTGGTTGGATCCTAGTAGGCCTATGAAGTCTAATGGGTTGTATTGGATCCAATTAAGTTTGTTTAAATAAAATCAATTTTTGTTAAATTTTCTTTATTTAACTAATTAATGTGGTTTAATCAATTTATTGTCTATATGAATTAGGGTATAACATATCAATATATACACTTGTGTATATAATGTGTACGTGCAACATAGTAATGTATACATAGTAAATGTATACTTATATATATGTCGCGATATACATGTACAACTTATACGTTCACCATTTATATATATGCTGGATGTCTCAAAACATTGTTTAAATATAAATATGTATTTTTACAAAATTTCAATTTTTTTATACATATTAAATAAAACAAACTTTTAAAACATATAAATAGATTTTGATCTAGTCAAAATAATTTTAAATTCAAATTTAATATCTAACTTAAAATTCAAATATGGATCTATAAAATCCAATTAAATATCTTTTGATTATTTAAAATATATTTATATAAATTTATTTATAAAATAATATTTTATAAAAAAGTAATAATTGAATATATAAACCAATTAAAATTGCATAATCGACTTAATATATATACATTCTTTAATAAAATAAATATTAAAATTATATATATATATCTTTTAAGTATCAAGAAAAAATTATTTTTTAGAAGATATCATATTATTGTTATTTTTATTAAATTGAATATTACATATATATTATTGATGAAAACATTGTTTAAATAATAACTAAAAAAATAAATATATTTATGTTATATTAAAATAGGTACGGCAAAATAAATCCCTTTTTGAATTTAAAAAAGGCCAAATGCGATTTAAGTTAACATAGCTTGAAAATAATAAAATAATCATATTATAATATACGTGGCCGAAATGATTATTTATTTAATTTTTATTCAATTTTGGACATTGATCAAATGAACGGTATCAATCGATATAAATATTTGGGAGACATAAATAAACATATAATATTGTTCTATAAGGAATTATGTAACATATGAGATATAACATATAATATAGAATTCATACCTTGAAGAGGTTGCCTTTGAATGCACCTTGATTAGCAAGATCTCCTAGATTCTGCTTGAATCGATCATTGGACCTTGCAACGATCTACTGCACCACAACTTTTATTTAATTTTGATGTAGATGTGCTAAATCCAAGCTCAACAATGGGGTGGGGAGATAATGGAAGTTTGGCCATGTTTTAGGAGGGGGGAAGTAGAAAGAACGTGGGTATGACTTGGTTTAAATAGAGAGGGAGACAGAGACAAATTATCCTCCTATTACTCTTTCTTCTTTTACCAAGTTTTCATATCAAACCAACTACCACCCTTTGAATGCACCATACGTACATATATAACCTTTTCTTCTTTTACTCTTTCTTCTTAAATAGTGAAGGAGAAGGAGACAAATAGAGAAGATGTTGCCTTTGAATGCACCATACATACATATATAACTTTTATATACATACCTAGTAAATCAAATAATTAATTAATTATTATTTCATAGATATTAATTGATTTAATTAACTTATAATAATTTATAAACTAATTAAATCATATGGTATTTTGGAGAATTCACCAATACCATTGTGCAACTCGTATGCGTAAATTCAATCAACAATTAATATCAAACGATTCGAATATTATTGTTCATACGTCAAAATTACAATATCTTCTACATTCAATTCGGTTAGCCCATAGACAAAGTCATTGGTTCAATAATAATATTTATTATTAACCATACTACTTTGGCCAGAAATTTTGACTTTGAGTTGACTACAGTTGACCGTGATTCTAACCTAATACAACTAACGAGGCGAATTTTTTGTTGCATAGTGTTTTATTTCCTACTTCTACTCAGACCCAACTATAGCCAACTAATGGTCGTTATGCCATGATTTGACTATAATCAAGGTGGAGTATCAATATGGAAATTTCATAGTATTCTCAAGTCAAGAGAACTGTGTAATATCGTTATTCTGAGATTTGTTGTTTGACCTAGTTATTATTCATCAACTGGAAACACTCTTGAGTGAGTCAGTCATAGTTGTCCACTTACTATTAGTATGTAACCATTTGGTTCCCTTACATGCCATAATTAATCTACTACCCTACACTTGTAGAACGTTATTCACTTTGTTTTCAATGGATGTATCGATTTCCTTTCTCGAAATATCTCGACTAGAAATATTTAAAAGATGTTATTATATATTGCGAAAATTTCTCATGATCATAACTCATTGTAATTATTATCACGTAAAATATTGTTAGTGGATTTTCTATTTAATATACTTAAATTAGTTACTCAATTAATACATCACAATGTAACATATGTGTGTGTATATATACAAAATAATAGAAAACAAACATCTTTATTTTGAAAAAGATTGGTTATAGAGTTGATATATGTAACCAATTACATAATTGCCTCTAGAGCATACCCCTAACTCTCTCATGTAACCCCTAGGTTCCCCCAGTAGCCATGAGTAATACACCGTCCAACATTTAGAGAACACTGTTCTCAACAGAAGTATCAATATCCTTTCTCATAATATCTTGACTAAGAATACTTAAGATAAATGGTTATTTTATATTGTGATTAATTACTCGCGATTGCAACTATTTACAAGTGCAATCACATAACATTTTATTTAAGGATTTTCTTATTTATATATTTTAAATTGGTTACTTATATCACAATATAACAAAGTATATAATAGAAATCAAACACTTTTATTACGAATAAGATTGACTACAGAGTTAGATATATGTAGTAAATTACATAGTTGCCCAATGGCACACCACCAACTCTCTCATTTGCATTCCGTGGATGCCAACCGATCTAAAGATATCAACAACTTCCAAAGACTTGGAATATAACGAACACTTATCAAAGTGCGAATCACTCCATTAAGTATTTGAATCCTCGTTGTTCCCTCTCCAATGGCTGTACAACTAGCATCATCTTTACTACTAATAATAAGAGTTCGTGTACATGATTTAACCGTGTCTTTTTAAAATACCAAAAATGTCCTTTTCGTTTACTATTTTGTCTGCTTTTTTCATTCTCATCCTCTACGTTTCTTCTCAGACACATTTTATTCCACTTTCCTGCTAAACCTAATCTTCAAAAAACTATTAATTAATCGCCAAATCGATCGACATATGACTACAATCACCAGATTGATCGAAGTCTCCTATCAAAAATTCACAAATCAATCGAAGTGCCATTGCAATCCCCAAATCGATCGACGTCTCTTATTATTGAACCAGTCGACGTCATTATTATCACCAATCACCAAACCGAATGATGCTGCCTAGCGATTATTGAGAGGAAGAAGGCTAGGTTGGTCGTCGATAAGGTGATCAACGAGGATAATTAGCTTTTAGTTGTTGATGTTAAAGTTTAGACCTGATTTGACTTAATTATGTTTTATTTCAAAATAGCAAGGGGAAGAAGGATTATGTCATGGTGATTATTGGGAGGAAGAGGGGTGCGAATAGGTGTCCATCGACGAGGCGGTCAACGGCAATAATTCGGTTGCTGCGATGAATCCTAAGACTATGGAAAAGCTTCAACTTTTTCGTGGTCATACGATTTTGCTAAAGGTATATTTTCTCTTCTTAATTTTTTTAATGTGATTGGATACTAGGTTTTTTTATTGCTTTTCTTCTTTATTGATGATTGCATAAGAGGGTCCCATGGTATAAGAAATAATAAAAGGATTAGTATTTAGATTTTCAGATCCAATTGTTTTTTTTTACCTAAAACTGCTACTTTTATTTTGCAAAAAAAAGACAACTAAGTACCTTATGCACTATCATAAAATACAGTGGTTTCAATCTACAGAATGAATGAATACGAACGTTTTAAAAACAAAATAAACCTTTCATCTTGAAACTTCCCTTTGAATTGGCCAGCTGAATCATGATGTAATTGTTTTAGGGTTTCACGTCGATTTTTAGGTTTGTTATTAGTGTTAATCTGAAGGTAATGACAGTATATTTAGTCATTTTAGTTGTTTTTAGTGTATGGGCAATAGGATGAAAATATATCAAGAATTCAGATGTTGTTAGGTTATTACGTATTTGAAACAAAGGATTAAGTCGTTGATGTTTGTTTGGATCTTTGAATATGGTAGTTTGGAAATTTGAATTTTGAAGTTTCTTTTTGGTTGTATCATATCTAACAAATGGTAATTTTAATGGATGTTTGCATTCGTTGTTGGTAATTACTAATTTTTGAGACATTAACCTAAATCCTTATAAAATGTTATGATGGGGATCCTACAATGGTTGTTTGGTAATAAGATCTCTAAAACTGAATTATTTATTTATGATGAGAGGATACATATGGTCATTGTTGAATCTTATTTTTTTGCAACTCATGAAACAACATAGATGACAATTTTTTGAAGTACTGTATTATGAATATAGGTTTGTATCATAAAAGCAAGTAGTACAAGATCATGTAATGAACCTAATAGTATTTAGACACAATGTTTGATAGACTACATGTGAATTTAAATGCACAAATTGTGCAATCATCACTGATTATCCAATAGACAGTAAGAAACATGTATATTTGATAAGTTAGCCAATACATAGGAAATTACATTTTTTTAATACGTCTTTGTCCTACTTAGGATTAGTTTATTATTTCAAATTTTGATTCTTTATTTTGATTTTTGCTTTTAGTTGTTTTTCAGATGTACAAATACGAATTTGTTATGCTTATCGGTTGATCTCCAAACGAATCATATGAAATTCATCTACCATCATTTAGGTATATTTTTGAATTTATGATTCATCGTTTTGATGTAACAAATTCATCGTTTACTTTCTTTCTCCCACCAGATATAGATCTTTGTTTTCACTTTAAAATACAGTGACAATGTAGCTTTTTCAGGGACAATGATAAATCTTTTAAGCACACATATTGAGTTCGTACTTTGTCTATTCTTTTCCTAAGACTATATGTTGACCACTTTATCATTTCCATTTTGAATCTTATATGCAATTTTAAAATGTAAATAACATGATTTAGCGTTTCCAAACTATACAGTCTATTTCTAACATGAAATGTTCATGTTTTTGGCAACATGATCATGAAATCCAGCCCTAGATTATTGGTGATGCATGAAAATCATTCTGATTATAATAGCAGTTCTTTGACATGACATATGCACATACCTTTATTGTAGTTTGCATCAATGTCGAGTAACACTAATTTACTCAAAACACCATGCATTCCAGGACTACCCCTGTTGTGCATAAACACCATGCATTGATCGAGTAGGGGCATAAATTAAAGGTCATAGTTTCATGCAATATAATTGGAAAAAAGAAATAAAAACAAAAATAAATAGAGGGGGACCATATGGAGAAGAAAAAAACGGTTCGCAGAATACGAAAATGACGCTGATCAAAATAGAAGTAGAGAAGGTAGGCTTTTGCACAAGGACAGAATACAAATGTAATACAAAGTAGAATTGGAAGATTTGCATGTATCTCTTACTGAGATATGCTTACACATCATTCATTATCTAAGTTTGTTTACAAATAAATGCATAGCATTTGCGTGTGTGTATATGTAACAAAGTAGTGGTAAAAGAGGACCTGTTCATTTAACTTTTGCACTTGAAAAGAGAGCAATAGGCTTCTGCAAATAATCGACCTCAGCTTTAACAAGAGATAGACGGATAGATGCTGCCTGCCTGACTGGGTGTGCTCAAACCTCTTTTATTACATGCCACTCTTAGTTGCCTTCTGCTACTCTATTCAGAAGCATGCTCATATTTCTGTATTACATTTTTTTTTGCTTAAAAGCAATCCAAATTACCCCTGTTTGACTTGATTATTAAAGATACCCACCAACGTAGATAGCTAAGGATACACACTTTTCATTCACCGCAAACATTAAATTCTTGGTGAAAGTCTTCGAACATGTGTGGTACATTTATATCCTCATTTGAAGAAAGGTTCATGGTTTTGAAAACTTCTATATGTATAACGAATAGTTAATGCACTTTGTTAGTGTACTATTTTATTTATATTTTTAATAGATCGATCTTACTTAACAGAGTCTTTGTGGTTTGTTAACGCATTGGATGACCAAGAGAAATCAAGATCTAAGAGATCCTTCATCATTACATAATTTTGACATCAGCAGCAGATGCCTCCATGAAAACCCTTTCTAATTCAGAAACTGTTGATAATGATGCAACAAAATTCCACTACTTACCAGTTCTAACTTAGAGATCACACCTTCTATTATTGCAGAAGGTACGGGTAGAAGTCCATGGAGATGCTACTTTCGTTGGCTTCTATTAGTAAAGGTACTACCACTATTCACAACCTTTCTACTCAAATCTTACATTTTCTTTCTTCTTATCCTGTCAATACATATTTTTTTCGACGTTTTTTATTGTTGTTTTTTTACGAGGTAAGTTAAAATCCCTCATCGTCTTTCTCTTCTCTTCCATAGAATTAGAGAGTGTATATTTAATTGCTGTTGCATTTTGACAATAGGAACCATTGCAACATCAGCTTAATAGTGTAAATTTTATGTAATTTTTTTTAATAATGAACACAAGTCTATATTTGCTCATCGTACTCAATGCCATTTGATTGATCACTCAAAAGAATTATGAAATCCAACTTTTTTTAATAATCTTGATTTGAGCTAATGTACGCTTATGTATTACTGTTGTATTCATATTTAGAAAAATGTCATAGAAGATTTCTACCAGGTTAAGTGGTCATACTATAATACATGCTAGCGATAGTTAATTATATATTCTGTTAAAAACATCATGACTGTGTTTATACACACATACACACACAAATATATATCATAATTTGTAGAGTGACGTGTAAATTGATATAAATGAGATTTTTTTTTTGTTTTTTTCAATTTGAATGAATTTTCATTGTTGATTGTCATTAGCAAATCTAGCGAGTTCTTTTTGTATTTTTTACCTTCACTTGAACCAATTCAGAAACTCAACCTGTTAATGAGGATGTTCGGTGCCACCTTGCTTTTGAGAATATTTAAACCACTTTGCTTCAGATGTAATCATTGATAGCTGAGAACTGAAATTCTAATGAATGGATACTCAAGGGACATTTTCTTGCACTTAATGTTATACATCTTTGGTTTTAATGTTTTGCAGGCTGGAGATAAAGTTAGTGAGCTAATAAAAGATGATATTGAGCTAATAGGCTTAGCTCTAGCAGGACAAATAGGCATTGAATTTGACATCTTATGCTTTACATCAAGTGATATAATGATAGTTGAAGGTACTTCTATGCATATTACATTTTTTTCTTTCTTTTTAGTCTTTTTTATGACTGATATTTCTATGCGTCATTGCAAAATATATGATTTGCATCTTATGAACATGATTCTAGGTGAAATAATAGAAAGACACATATGTTAGGTATGTATAAAGTTCAGAAATATTCATTTGATGCTGTTAAAAACAACACATGATTGTATATTTCAGCAGTACATTGTATGTCAGAAGTTGCTGCAGATTATGAATAAATGAAATCAAGATTTAAGGTAAACCACATGCAAGTGTTTGCCTTAAAAAAATAGAACATAGAGAATTGATTGAAGGTTTGTACATTAAATTTTTGGATATTCTAAACAGAAGTTTAGGCCCAATGCTTCGTTTGATTAGTGCTAGGCATTTAATGAAATTAACCACTTCTGCAATAGAAGTAAATAAGCACCAGTCTTTAGTTATGCCTGAACCAACAATGAAAATAATAGTGTATTGGGATGTGGGTTTTACATACAACGAAGCATGATGCTATCCCAATTTTAAAGGGCACACAATTGCTAAACCGAGGAGGAAAAAGGTTGTTAGTTATGATCAAACTGCCTAGGAAGTGGCTTTTCTTCAAGTAAGTATGAGACAAGTGTTGTCTATACTCAAATGATCTAGGCGATGAGTGTGTATTATGCTAATAGGAAATATAGTTTAAACATGTTCACAAGAAAGCACTAACGCAAGATATTAGTACACACAACGCATTCACATACACAGTTCCATGTGAGCTCTTTGTTTCACGAAAGCAACCATTTTAATACATATATATGGGTTTACTTTTGATGTATTTTAAGTCGGTATTAGGTGAAAAAGAGTTGTTGGTGATCTTAGTTTTCACTGTTAGCTAAGGTTATGCTTATTATTCGGTATATATTCTTCTAATAATAATGAAATTTTGATTTTGTAGTTGTTTTTGCTGATTGAATGGTGATTGAGAACCGTATGTTTCTTCAGTAACTGCCTTTGATTTCGAGGAAGAATTAGTGACCAAGCTGTACAACACAAATATCGAGGAAAAGAGGTACATTTAATTCTAACATTTAGGTTATGGACTGATTTCAGTAATGTAGTTATGTTACATTGAGCATCAGATTTATGATTATAAAGTTTTACTTTGAAATTCTGAAACATATCTTGGTGCATTTCTATAAATACATGACAAAAATAGAATTTCATTAACATTGAAGTGCTTATGATAGAAATTAAATCCAATGACAATTAGGCTGGCAAAGGTGGAGAAGATGAAGATAAAAGAGCTAAAATCGATGAGTTAAAGCTGGTGAGCTGAAGCAGATTGTCGAGTATGCATGCAGATCTTTCATCCGAACATATATTAAATGCTAAAACACAGGCGCTGAAGCAATACTCTGGATCAGAATTCTGATCTAGAAACGTTGTTGAGACCAGATGCAACTGAGGCAAAAACCATTATAGAGTAATGAAGCGAAAAGGCAAAAACCATTATAGCATTATGTTTTATTATACTTGGTTTCAGTTATTTACTTTCTGTGTAATGTTCGTCTTTTCATGTATCTATATATCTAGCACTGTATTCTATTACCTTCTACTGCACTAGGTTTTAGTTATTAATTTTGTGTGAAATGTTCATTGTTCTATGTATCTAATCTCTTCATGCAACATCTGGAAATGAACTATGTACAGTCGCTATATTTGTCCAATTACCATTTTCCTTCATTGGTACAAGATGCCAATACATAAATATTGATCAAATACTTCCAGATTCCTTTTATTACATGTTAGATGCCATAATTGTGCTTGAATTTAATATATAATCATACCATATTTTTCTAACTATTTACTGTAAAAATATTTTGATAATCTTTTTTCATGAATTGTTTGATTTATATTTTAATGCTCCAAACAACCATGACAATATGTATATTAACCCATTAATTGTGCTGGCATCAATAAGACTATTATACATATTTACTTCCAGCTCATTACAAAAATGAAATAATAATGTTACCATTATCCATGTTTTCTTCGTAACGAATCAATAATTTAACCTGACATAATTGTGTAAAATGTTCACAACATATACATAGATAGAAAACTTTATCAGGTAGTAAGTCATACACGAGATATTTGAATATCCATTTGAACAAATTCAGCAGTACTTTAGTGAGAAATTGTGTGTGTATGTATATATCAATGTTCTAAGAGGTGAAAGCTTACACGAGATATGTTTTTTTAGTTATAAGGCAACGCTTAAGTTTCGAGGTTAAGGCGAAACTTTTTCATGTAAATGTTATACACATACGTACTACAAAATTAAATATATAATAATACACACCGAACATTTAAATAAGAAACATTAAACATTCAAAGTGATTTAAATAAAATACAATAATTACATATAGAACATGTAATTAAAAACTTTCTAATTTATACATCTTTTATTAATAGACATATAAACACATTTTACTTCAAAATTTGTATAAAACTTAGTGCAATTTCATCAACTTAGAAATTGATTGCTTTTATCGCTTTGTGAATTGAATTATTAAGACTCAACTACTTTGTTGATGTAAAGACAGATAGTAGTTTAGTTTCGCTTCTTCTTTTGTTTCTCTTTTTTTAAATATTTTTATAAACAGGAGTCAAACGTCAGAACCAAGGATAGAAGTTCATATGTATAACAAAAGCTATGGTGAAAGTCTTATGCATTGAATTCTCCCTATTACTAGACTAGATAGAAGAAGAGATAGAAGAGCTAAAGCCATGTTGTGAAATGATGATGCATATAATATGTTTCCATATTAGCTAAAAGAGCATATCGATGTATAAGTACAAGTATCATTTCCATTTTCAGTAGTATAATATAAACTAAAACAAAAGAAATAAATAATAAAATTTTAGTACTATAAAAAAATTGGTTCATGGCTGTTCTTCAGTTGTTTTGACCTTCTCAAATGCTGCTTTAGGTTCATTTTATATAGACAATGATACTGTCAAATTTACTTTTAGAGGTACAACTATAAATGCATGCACATTGTGATTTGCAGGCCCATTCGGACGTGCATATACACTCGTTCCTTATAAGGATTGCACTTCCCTTCTTCTTAGAAAAAGATCTAAAGTAATCCTATTTTAGTGTCATGTAAAATGACGTCCTCGAATCAAGCACCCAATGGTCTTATACATCTGATACTACCGGTCAACACATCGTCGGATACAGTCTTCTCCATTGCAATTGTCGAAAATCCATCTTTAGTATTCCTCTTAAAGTTCAAAAATCGCTCTTTCAATGGTCTGGTTTCTTATAATGGTGGCACTTTCCATCTTTAGATTTTCCTCTCCAACCATTTATGGGCTTCCCAGATTTGAAATGCCCATAGGATTTCAACTCCTCTTCATTTTTCTTCCTCTCTCAAAAAATAGACCTTGACTACTCCCTACACCTCTACCTTAACTCTTCTCCTATCTGATCCCTCAATTCTTTAGATATAAAATGGAAATAACATATTCCAGTGTCAAAGAATCTCTTTCATATAGACTATTAGCGAAACCTATATATCATTCCAGAAGGAAACATAAAAGACCTATCACCTTCCGCTCTTCATCCACCTTTAAATCCACAATCTTCATCTTCATCAGAAGATCATTAAAGAGACTAAGATGTGCCTTAATTAAAATACCATTTCTCCGTTCATAATTACCTTATCCCATATAAGTCGTTTACCTGTAACTTTCAATATCCATATGAAAAATCGATCAAATCAGAATGTTTTCACAGTTGAATTCATTTTGAATTTGATAAATGTGTTGCTTGTCATTCATAATGAAAAATGTCTTTGAATAAATTAGAAGATTATCGAGCAACTTCTTTAAGTAGATATTCTCAAGCTTGATCCAAATCCCTTTAGCTGTGATTTCACCGCCAATCTCCGAGATAACGTTCTATCCTATTACAGGATATAGAGTAGTGAAAGTTCATTCTTCCATCCCCTCCTTCTCTATGGCTGCTATATCAGTGGGAAATTTCTTAATATCAAATACCACAACATGAGTCATATTGCTTCTTAGAACAACATTCATCCGCTGTTGCCACTTCTCAGAATCACTATCCTCATTCCACTTCTCTATTTCCAACTAAGATCTTGATGCTATGTAAGATCCTCTAATATATGGTCTTGCTTCAACGGGAGTATCTTCATCTCTTACCATACATCCTAACACCTTCTACCAACCAACTAAGAAGCTCTGATGCTAGACCATGGAGGGAAAAAAGCACAATCAAGTCAATCCCAACACAGCAGAAACAAATCAGATCGTGGTTATGATAAGGTAGAAAAAACATAAAACTAATAGCTCAAATGACAGATCCTTGGTGCACAAAAGAAAAGCATACATAAATTTTATAATGGTCTCACTATTGCGGGGTAGTGTAACGTTCACTTTGGAAGAGGAGATTTACTACTTTTGAAAAAGAGAATTACAAAATTATTAATGGAGATTAACCCTAGAGAAGAAGAAACAAACTTTTTCCATCATATTGGATACATATAATAAACCCTATATATATTTATAGTGCTACGAACTATTTACTATGGTTTGATCAAATCTCTACATAAATTTATGGTGAAAACTTTAAAACACACCAAAAAGATGAAAATACCTTTGGATTGTCGAATTTGAATTGCTTCAGAGTTCCTCAATCTAGTCGACTAGAAGGGACTTACGGTCGAATGCAAAAGTAATGGTGGACTCGGGTCCAGAATGGACCAAAACTCAGTCGATTGGTAAAATTAGCAGTCGATTGGAACTTCTACCAGTCGATTGGTAATTTTGCTAGTCGATTGGTAATTTTGCTAGTTGATTAGAAGTCTGCAGCAGATGCTACAGACTTCTAGTCCATCTTCTTTTTTGATCCTTCTTTGGCACTTCTTTGCACCTCCAATCTACTTCTTTCTTCTTCATATCTAGAAATATAATATCACAATTCTAACAACCCTTTTATCAAATTACGTTTTGGCAGGTGTTTACGGTAGAGAAGAGAAATGGAATTGTCATGGAATTTTTCGTCCCTCTTTGCTCTGCCTTCACGAGCCTACCTACATCCAAACTATTGATTTGTGCATGATTTATATTTTTTGTGCTAATGGACTACCAATCGACTTTAGACTATTTTTTCTTGAAGATCTAGAGCACCCACGACAAAGAATCCATAACACATACTTGTGTTATAGTAACAAAGATATGTATTTGAAGAACCGTTAATCCTATATATTCGTGTCTTATGTTTTAACTAACTATGCTATTCCTAGAGTTTAATTGTCTTTATGCATGTTAATTTTATTAAATACTTTCTTTGTTTAAATATAGCCTTAAATTTTTTTCTCAGTATATCTTCTTGAATATACTTAGATTTTTTAAACTAATTTCTTCATTTCATAAGAAATTATAATTTTAATATTGTAGATTTTGAATTCATACTTGAAAAAAATACAAAAATTTCATGAAATATAAATGAAAAATTAATATTTGCCATCGCCCACGTCCATAGCTCAGTTGGTTAGGACTGTCTAGTGATCATAGAACTGCTATTTTTTTTGCTGGGACTAAACTAAAAGTAAACCTCTTTACAAAACTTATTTCATAAATTGAGTTTGTTTGAAATTTATCATAAAATCGGTTTTATTTTCAATTTTATACATCCACATTTTCAAAATGCATATGTAAAAAATTCGATTTTGTACCTACAAAATTTGAACATGTATATATATATAAAAACGAAAGACAAACCTAATTTTTGCAATAAGTTTTGAACGGAGATTACTATTAAAATAATTTTTTTATGGAGGCCGATATTTAAAATTGAGTTGTTTTGCAGTGGTTTATGGAGATTAAGCTTTCATTGTTGTCTCTCTGGAGGGTTAATCGTCTTGTCATGCAGTTGTTGTATGTGGATTTTGTTGAACAAAGAGGATACGTGCTCCAAACTTGTTTTATTTTGCTGAATAAAAAAAGGGTAATGGTAGGATACCATTTATCTCCACTTGCCTTGGCAAAGAAAAGTGACGTTCAAGGATATTTAGAATCAAATCAACTTTTCTCAAATGAAATCACTTTTTTCCAGAAGTAACAGTCAAGATAATAGAAGAAAATTTCAACAATAAAAAAGTGGTTTCCACTATCTGACAGTACTATAAGTCTTATACAGAAATAGGAAGTGTTTTATAAAGAATGGAAAGTGAAGAATTGTACAAATGGAAAACAGTGAGAGGGGAGCATGGAGAGCTCGGTGGCTGGTAAACGACAAGCAGAAGCACCAGAGTGTGATAACAGACAACCAACTCACTGCTACTTCTCCATGAATTCCCTTATCTTATGAGCCAATCTTTTGCAGTACTCTGTCTCATCCTGAGAAAAATACATGTCAACCCATTTTCAATGCATCAAATCGATCATTTAAAACTCCATGGCCAATTTTTTTTCTTTTCCCTGCACCATATCTAAACGATCTAGAATAGACTGGTATAAGAAAATTTACAGGGGTTAATTATTTGTTCACGGCTGTACATAATATGTTCCACACTATATGACAAAATGAATGACTATAATATGATTCATGCATTGGTACATTCAGAATGGGGACAAACTATCTTTGTAGAAAATATTAGTACGAATTTTAGTGTTTAATTCATGTTTTCCTTTGAGTTGAAGAAGATATATAGGAGTTAAATTGTCGAAGAAAAAAGGATAAAGTTTTTGTTCCACGTTATATAAAAAGCATGCAGGTTAATCCAGGAGCGATTGAAATGAACAACAAATTGAATGGCAATTTTAAATGCAATAAATCTAGAAAGACCGAGAGAATGAGTATGAAATAAGGCCCAAAGATAATCCAGCGATGGAAAGCTTGAAATCAATGCTCACCCGAATTCTTGCAACTTATCATTCAATGATCACTGGTTTAAATTATAGTGACTTAAAAAGGCTAAGAAAAAAATATTAATATAAATTTTGTAACTGCAATCTGTGCATAACACTTCGGCCCATAACATTGCATTACAATACATTATAAGATAGTGAATGCAACTGAAAATCTTGATTATTGTATGGGAAATTAAGAAAATATATAGGCAGGTAACAGACAAGGTTGAGGGATGATATTTTATCTCAATGCTTATATTGGATTCAGAGATGTTTATTAGAAGTACATACAATATACTCGATACAGTTCAAAACTGGAATTCATTTTCCTAGCAAGATTTTTTTTTATTATTTATTATTATTATAATTTTTTATGAACAACAAGAATGATACTTAATTTAAGAAGAACACTCATTTTGACGTCTCAAGATCAAACCCAAGACATCTAGAAGCACAAACTAGAAATTTTAGCACTTAAGCTCATGGTCTTTGACTTTTCCTAGCAAGCATTATGTTCATAACACAAAAAAGAAAAAGATCAACGTAACTTTAAGTTTTGTGAATTAATCAATACAAGTTAATAGCATGGAGGTTCAGAGTACTATACACTATCCAATTGGTTGATAATTTGATAATATACAAGCTTTTATGAAAACCATTCAATTGTTAAAATGGTATCGTATTAACAAGCAAAATTTTTTTTGGATATATCACCGTTGGAAGTTTTCTTCAATAATAAATATATTTGATTTCAGAAGAAGATAGATAAGATGTTAAAAAAGAAAAAAACAGTTTTTTTTCTTGTGAGAAGAAAAACTTTATTACAAAAGTTCATATTTTTTCTCACATTTTCTCATTTCTTACATCCTAAATCTAAATGAGTGAATCCACGTCTATTTATAAAAGGTCACGTCTCAAATAAATGGGTTCTCCGTACATATCTCTTAAATATTCTCTCATGCAATTTCAAATATATCATAAATATCTTCTAAATATTTTCTCATACAATTTCAAATATATTCCATAAATATTTAATATATACTATATAAATTTCCTATATGATAAATATTTAACATATAATCTAGAAATTTCCTATATAGAAAAACCTAGATTAACAAAATCAAGTTTATTTCCAACACCCACATGTAAACTTGATTTTATAGCACCAAGTAATGCTTGAAATCTTTATATTTCACGTGCTTTGGTAGGAATAGAGATAATTATCCAAACTTTCTTCATTGTGTCGACTTTCTTACCAAACGTCTAGATCTTTAATACAAGTTCATGAATTCTTGTTTTACTTCTTTCATTTGTCTTCCGTCATTACAATAGAATCTCTCATAAAGTAAGCGTTTTAACATCCACCTTGTTCCAGTGTTATAAATTTTGAATGAACCATATAATTTATCTTTACATCCTTTCATAACTTTGCTATTGCAGTTTTTCCAATTTCTATGTATGTTTTTCAAATTTCACTTTTGCATGTCATTTCAGATAACATTACTTGAAAAATAGGTTTGTTCAAAATTATATAAGCTTTGCTCACCTTTTTGTTTTAATAATTATGAAATTCATCGCTTGGCACTTTGGCTTTCTCTTTGACCATTTTTATTAATGTTTTTTAACATTCTCCATTTTCATTTCTTCAACTCATATTTCAAGTCTGTTTCAAGCTCTTGAATTTTATCTTCTTGATTTATGTCTTCTTCATTTTCATCTCGTTTGCTTTCATATTCATCATTGTTGACGTCATCTTCGCTTACTTTATTTTCCTCATCTTCTTCTTTTTCATCCTTTACACGTTTTTCTTCTTCTTCTTCCAATTTATCCTTCTCTAACTCTTCAAATTTCAATAATTTTTCAGCATTTTTTTCCTCATCGCTATCTTTTTTTTCTCTTTCTTATCAATCGGATTGTCTTCTTCTGTTATTTTTTCATCATTATTTCCATTTACTTCTTTCAACAAATTCCACGAATTTTTTATGGAACTTTCTCCAAGAATATAATCCCACACTACTTCATCGACGTTTCCATTCATCATAACACAAGCACGATGGTCATTCCATTGTAATTTCACAAATGCTTTCTTGTCGATTTGCGACATGTTTTCCAAATCATTCAGCTCTTCATAACCAGTTTCAACAACCTACATAATCCTTTAGAGATTAACTCCTCTTTCTTTTCCTTGTAAGCCAGCAGTAAAATACCATCTTCTTGACTCCTTTCTTCAATGCAATTGGCCTTTTCTTCAACGGTATTATTGCTTAAAACTCTAAATTCAGAAGCATAATATCTAATTTTTTCACAATTATAGCATTTGATGCGTGATTTGTCATACCTTGATTTTGAATTTCCTCTCCTACGACCTCTTGTTGAAGTTTCTCATTTTTTATTGTTGTTGTCATTGTTGTTGTCGTTATTGGATCTTCAACCTCGTCCTTGTCCATATTCACGACCTCTTCCTTGTTCTTGACTACAATCTCGTCTTTGTTGGCTTCGATTGCATTCTTCCTTTTTTGAATCAATTTGTGTCTTGAGTACTTGCTCCAAAATCTTTTCTTTTTTTCTTTTCATTTCTTCATAAGGTTGCAATGAACCGAGAAGTTCCTCTATTGCAAGGGCCTTTAAGTTTGCCTCTTCGATGATGGCGACAATTCGAACTTTGGATCTAATGATTTAATAATCTTCTTCATAATTCTTACATTATTTAACATCTCACCATTTTTTTAGTTATTAGTAACCATTAAAACTCTTGAGAAATAATCATAGACAAATTCACCTTCTTTCATATGCAAAATTTCAAATTCTCCTCTTAAAGTTTGAAGACGTGCCTTTTTGACTTGATCGGCTCTTTTGTAAGATGTTCGAAGTTTTTCTCATGCTTCTTTGGTTAACTTTGATCCCGAAATTTTCTCAAAAGTATCGTAATCCAATACTTGATAGATTAGGTAGAGAGCCCTCTTGTCTCTCTTACTCGAGTCTCTCAAACTATCATTTGTGTCTGAGGACTATCTTCATTATCTCTTGTTCGATGTAACCTTTCTCGACCATCTCCCATACATCGTGTGCTCCAAGGAGAGCCATCATTCTTAAACTTCAATTGTCATAATTGATCTTGGTGGGCATTAGGACTTGCAAGGGAACACTGCCATTTGCCATCTTTTTAGATAGATTTTCAAGCTCCGATATCATTTTGTTGGAAGTTTTTTTCAATAACAAATAAATTTGATTTGATTGTAAAAGAAGATAGATAAGAGGTTGAAGAAAAAAAACTATTTTTTTTCCAATAAGGAGAAAATCTTTACTATCGAACTTTGTTACAAAAGTTCATATTTTTTTCTTACATTTTTTCTTTTCTTACCTCCTAAATCTAAATGAGTGAATCCACCTATTTATGGAAGGTCACGTCTCAAATAAACGATGTAGATTCATTTAATCTAACGGTTCTTCATACATATACTTAAAATATTCTCTCGTACAATTTCAAACATAAGTATATCTAAATATTATCTTATACAATTTCAAATATATTAGTCCATAAATATCTTCTAAATATTCTCCCGGACAATTTCAAATATATTCCATAAATATCTAACATATACTTTAGAAATTTCCTATATAAGAAATATCTTACATATACCCTACAAATTTCCTATATAAAAAAAATCTAGACTAACAAAATCAAGTTTATTTCCAACAATCATCTCATAGTTGTTGTTGAAGGAGTATGAGGCTATAACAACTTTAAAATAAATACTTTTCACAGCTTTCATATCGAATGATGCTGTCTGAATTCATGCCATACAAAACTAATCAGTGTAACTGTAATACTAGATTAACAAAATAACCAGCACCGAGTTCTTAGTATGACATGAATAAAGTAGATGTGAAAAGAAAATTAAAATGATTGAATAGTTGCATGATACTCATGTTTCTGACATACATAACTTAAATAATACTCAATCATTTTAATGTTTGCCACTGTCAATAAATTGACCAGGAATAGTATGGGAGGCTCTGCTACAGTCCTAAATGCTGCCATTTTCTTTGTTGGCATGATGCAGGGCATTAATTCTTTACTCTTAACCCCCCTTAATGAATTGCCAGTTGCAAGTAATCGTAATGTAGAACCAGCAATGTAGTATACTTTCTATTTTTGGCATATTATTTTGTTTACAAATTATGTTTTCAGTAGAGTACAGGTGTACCTAGGAATATATGTAAATATATCTGCTGCTTTGGATTGATTTCCTGCTATCTTCTACCATGTTACCATGTGTTCCTGATTCTATGCATATAAATTATTAATCTCATATTCTAGTACCATGATAATCCAAGTTTCCTAGTTGTGGTATAAATATTATAGTTTTCATGAAACCGTTGATATTTTTCAGGTGACCACAGAGAAAGAAATATGGTTATATCTCTATGGAAAAAAAAATGCAACTTGGTCATCAGGTAGCATAATTTATTAAATATGAAATTTTGCAGAATAAAGCTGAAGAGTTGTTGAGATAACACTTCAGGCTAATAATAATATTTAAAATGAAGATAAAGCAATAGTTTTATATCTTACATGTCAGTCTCCATACTCCATGTACTAATTACTAAAAGATCCTATCATCAATTTGGTTAAAGAATTCAACAAACATTCAGTAAAACAGGTTCTTCTGAATTTTACTTGGAACGTGTTGATCAATTAAGATTTCTAGTATAAAAAACATGCATGTCTAATCATAGTATTGTTAAAGTAGGCCCATGATTCAGTTAGAACGCACGTTGCATGTTTGCATTCTTCGTTTGGTGACACAGTTCAGTACCAGTAAAGTCTAAGCCAGGAGATCCTAAATTTGTTTGACTATCTATCTGGAATTTAAAAGGGAAATAGCCAAGAAATCGCATATGTCATCGTTCAAATGCTATTACATTACTTTGGCATGAAAATTCATGCTCTTTTGATTGTACTTATTACAATTTTAGGATCTGATACATATTTCTGAAGCATAGGTGTAAGATAGCTTCAAAAACAAGTTTAATTACAGCTTACAGCTGTAGGAAGAAGAATACATTGAATGGTACCAAAAATTCGATGTTTCGAATATTATATCAGATACAAGCACATCATAAGTTCATAAATGTGTGATCGTTTGTAGCGATCAATCTGAAGCGGTGCAAAGAAAATATTCTTTTGCAAGAAAAAAAACAGGGGGTTGTTTTCAATCTCGTTATCAGGCATCTTTGAATTGGTTCTGTCATAAAATGCAACAACAGCATTAAAATCAGAAACGAAATAATGATATACTAGTGTATGGACCACCTATAATTGAACCATACTGTTGCTTGATGAAAACGTTGGCATCTTGGAGGTCCTGGAGAACTGTATCATTATATTTCAGATTTTGTATTGGTGGAACATCTACTTCTATGTAATCGATCAGTTTTACTCAAGATTATGTTTGCACATTGCCAAGTGATTCTTTCACCAAAGAATGAGTTGGTGTAAATTTTAATAATTTTGTGCAAGTAATTTCTATTTCACATAGGAAGAAAGAAAGAATAGACGGAGAACGGAGAACGGAAAAGAAAATAGTCCCATATTGTGGAAAGTGAGACTTATATTTGTTTAAATATAGACTCCACAAGTGAAAGTATTGGACTTTTCGATATACAAATGTTTTTTCTTGAGGACTATAGTTGTTTTTGTGTTTTACAAAAATGGACTAGGTTTGATCAGTTTTAAAAATTTTAGGGTCTACGTGGTGAAATTGTAACATTCTTTACTTTTTGTACACTCAATGATCATCTCCAACAAATTCAAGATTTTCAAACCCTTGAATTGCCTGAACATGGATAAGCATCTAACAGTGGAGTGCTTATTCAATAAACGTTCGAGGTTAGATGCCTATTGAATAAGCATCTGACATTGAAGGCTTATTAAATAAGAATTCAAACTCTTATTAAATAAGAATTTAAGATTTATCCACTTATTCAATAAGTGTTCAAGGTTGAACATTTATATGATTTCCTATGTCAATTTCCTCTACATTTCCCCTTTAAATTTTCTTATTTTTATTAAGAAAACCTTAAAATACCATCACGACTGTGAAAGAATGGTAAGACGAAGCATTCATGAATACACAGATGTCGAGACCGACCAATATAATCTACATTAGTTCCTACCATTCAAGATTGTGAAAATTGCTAGGCGAACGATATGCAACAAGTACGAACTAAAGATTAATCATTTGTGCAGTGTTTAATCGAAGATTAACTAAAGTTAGACGTTTTTGATGACTCGTGTAGTTTGGATAAAGAAGTATTTGGTTAGTATTAGTTGATCAAAAATGGAAATTTTGGTTTTGGATGGGTTAAGAGCTGAAAAGGAGGCAAGATTGTCTAAGATTAACATGTAGATGCTTATATGATGCATCAAGCCTCAATCAATCCAACTAGTACATAGATATTTATTTGTATTCTTAGATGAGACGGTAAGACTCGCCTAGACGGGCATAGGTGGATGACCAGATGGTAAGCATCACCTTGTGTCTAAGTGGGCCTAGGTGGGGGCCTCGAAGGATTTTTACAATAGAGTTTAACACGACACATCATTACCTATGTGTTTTACATGAGTTGTCGCCTAGAGTTCATTATAATATTATTACCGCTCTACAGACCCAGCAGATATTTTTTATGTTGTTATTGCGGTATGTTGTTATATTATGCAGCTACCATACTATATCATTCGGTGCATAATTGTTATCATATCATGTTGTTGTTTCTGTTATGATAATAATGGACGATGCTGATAGATTAGTAATAAAATAAGATAGAATTTTTTATTATAGTACCATCAGTATTTAAACATCAAACATGACATATGTATTTAACAAATATGTGAAGTACATTGGTGTTCAGGGTTGCAGATCCAGGTACACTTATCATTTCTACGGTACACTCCCTCGCACCATACTCGATAGATTACAGGAGAGTCCTTTTGCTTTCTTCTTATCTGTTAGGCCAGTAGAGCCCTTCCATCGATGTCTTCTTTAGGCATTGTTAGAGAGATAGCTACCCACTATGCACACCTTCCACATCCTAGATTTTGAGCAAGGCCTTACGTCTATTGACTTCTGTTGGAACTGGTCCAGTCCGCAGTGGAGGAAATTGGCGAATTTCAATTTTTTTTAATCAATTTGGATTTTTATTCAGCCTATGAAGTCTAAATGTATATCGGATCCAATCTAATAAATTTTAGATAAAATCTTATTTTATTTAACTTTGTTTAAATAGGTTTTAAATAGTTATATTTTAATCAATATGAGATGTTTATATAGAATGGAGCATATGAAATATACTCTTGTGTGTACATGTGTATAATAGTTATATGTTAAAATTAATTTTGATAGGAGGCTTTTCGTTTCTCTCTCTTAGTTTATAAAGTTAATTAAGGAAAGGTTTTGTTTTACTTAGAGAGAGAAACATTTCATCTTTCTCTTTAATTAAATTAATCAATTACCTTATTAAATAATATTTATGACCAAATTTATACAAGGTATAGATTGTGAGTATGTCCAAACATACTCTAGTGTAAAGTGTGCAAGTGCAACATGGTAAAAATATGCACATAGTTAACATATACGTATATAGATGTTGAGATTTGCATCTATAACGTATTCAATTCCCATTTATATGCACAACGATTGTCAAAAAATAATCTAAACTTGTATTGAAATGTTTATGTATAGATATATCAAAATTAACGTATGTATTAAATGAAATGAATAATTTAATGTTTGAATAGATATGAAACAAAAAAGTCCAAATGAATAGGTAGTGGTGCATTTAATGATATTAAAAGAAATAGTAAAAAACATTTAAATAACAATTAAGGGAATGTAAAGATGAAAATCTTTTAGCCTTCTTTTATTCTTTCCTTAACTTGTTTTCAAAACATTTTAAACTTTTACGCGTGTGTGTAAATTAATTTACATATTAAGTGAAATAAATCATTTAAACTATTTGAATAGATTTAACTAAGTCAATATAATAGAGTTAAATTTAACATCCAAAGCATCAAATGTTGTCAAGTAAATAATTTTAAGTATCAAATTGAAACCAATAGAGTAGTTAAGATATTAAAAATATGTAAAATTAATACATACATACATACATACATATACATACATACATACATACATACATACATACATATATATAATTTTGTAACATAAAAGGTGGACTTAACAATGTCATCATTAATTTAAAATCATAAACTATTTTTAAAAAACATTGTATGTGAAATATACATATAATATTAAAGTTATCAATGTTTAAAGAGTGTGTGTGTGTAAAATAATTATCCTTTAACTTTTTATTATTAAATGCAAACTCCAATGATGATATTCACAACACATTAAAGATTCAAATATATATTTACATATGTAGAATCAAACTGCTATGTTGGTTTAATTATCTACTTTGTCAATCAACTCTCTTCGATGCTGATAAACTACTTTTATCATATGGAACTATTCGGAGTATGTTTTTCGACTTCTAGTGAGCTCTTATCATTACATTGACATCATATAACAATGGTTAGTATTCTTAATACTTGGAATCACCCCTAACTCAGTTATAAATTTGTATGTTTACACATATATACTTCGCTTTTATTATGGTGCTATTCAAGACGATGTATTTAACCTTTTCATTGAATCATCCATGGCATTTCGTGCAACAACTGGTCTTTTTGACCCTCAAAAGTGGATACTAATACATCCACATCATTCACATGTCCAGTATCCAAGTGCTAGAAAGACAGATTGTTGAGGTGTAAGAAAAAAAAACAGAACAGAATATCACTTCGTGACGAGTAATATGTAATATACAATAGATCTTTATAAAAAGAAAGATTATTATGCATATATTAATCAGAGTAAACTAACTGTTCATCAGTCTGGATAGTTATAACAACCCATCCTCATATATGCTGATAAACACAAAACAACAAATGCAGCGGAAATAAAATATACGTGAATACGTCTTGGAGGCATCCGGCTGATCTCCTGAAGCTCCAAAGCATCCATAACAAAATCTAAAAATATGCTTGGGCTGAACCGAGCATTACAAGAAAATAACGTCCGGATCAGTCTGGTAAACCAGCATGAGAAACACAGATCAACTGGAATTTTTAATGTTATAAAACCTTTCAAAATAAAGGTATCTCGTAAAACCACGTCGCATATAAATACATGCGGGTTTTTACCTTACGGCAACCAAACCATTTCAAAATAGAAAATCCGATGATATTATAATAATGTCTATGGTTTAAAATAAATATATAACATGGGTGAAATGCTGGCATCTCACGTTCCAGCATAGTTGGGCACAACTAAGTCCGTAAGGCACTTACTAGAGAATGGATTCCATACAATGACAAGGCTACTGGGGTACTGCCTATCATAGTACACCTCTAGAAAAATGTACCGAGGGCCTCACCGGGACCCCATGCGAGTCAGGACCAACCTGCTTCTTACTGGATAGTACCGAATATGACATCAACCCAGTTGCCGGTCAATAACCGTACCAAGTCACTAACATACATAAATGGGTTAATACGATCTAGATCGAGTAATGACCATACCCTAATGGCAGCGAACCAGATAGCTCTGAAGCATATCTCATGTTTTAATCATTACCAAATGTGAGGCTTGAGGCTATGTTTTTCCTTTTAGCAAATCCCACTTGAAATGCCAAAATTGCCCTCCAGATAGTAATGCTATGCCAGCATTCATCCATATAAGTTGTTTAGGAAATGAAAAAACACAACGCAATACTTCTACTACATCCTCAGAATTAGTAGCAAGTAGCCCTTGCGCTTCAAAGAACTCCGCAATCGATTCCATCATTTTTAAGGTGTCTTCGATTCGAATGCTTATGCCGATTCAAAGTGGTTTACGGATGACATCTCTAATCCCGGTCTTTTCGAGTCGACAACGATAGTTTAACTAGACAAGATTTGATTATTAGCTATTTAACTATCAAATAAACAAATAATCCAACCAGAGATTTAATTCCATAAGGAAACCAACCCTAGTTAAGCACATAAGTAACCACTAAGCATTTTTAATTAATACTTTCATTAATTAAAATCTTATTTCAAATATTTGTATTAAAATACCTTTTATAAAAGATATATTCTCAAACCCTCTCTACTCTTTTCAACACTTGGAAATATTCATATATTTATCTCCACGGTATATGTATATTCACAAAACAGTTCACTTTCAATACTTGAAAAAATATTTATATAAGTATATTCTCAAATCTTAAGGAAGTTCTCATATTTTTTCAAACCATATTAAATTGGGTCAAAACAACTGTCATTTAAAAACATTGTTTACTATAAACCCAAACCACTTTTCCTTTTGTTGTAAGTAAATGGATCGTATAGAAATTAGACCAACTATACTTACCACCACTTCTTGATTTCAAACTTGCATAATCCCTTAAATAACAATGTAGTCAGACAAGTTAGTGTACTATCCTTGCCTCGACATACATTCTTAATTCTCAGGATAGAGACGAGTTTCCATACCTCGGAATTTGATGTTAAATATGAAAAGAATACTTTCCATACCACCATAATTTAAAATGATCATTTATAAAAATCAAACCTCATTTCCTTTTATAAAATTCCTTTTTATAAATCACTTTATATATTTATAAAACTCCTTTTGTAAATCTCATTTCTATTTATAAAACTTCATTTATAAATCATCTTTATAAAACTTCATTTATAAATCTCCAATTTCAAGATAGGACTAAATACTTTTCATAAAAACGATCATTTCATATATTACCATATATTCACAAATGTGATTTACTTTCTAATTTATCAAAATGATATAATTTTTCCTTTTTATAAAACACCATTTAAAAATCTATTCTTTATTTATAAAATATCATTCATAAATCTATCTTTTTATATAACATTTTATATAAAATGTTTCACAAATATTTATTCCAAATATTCCTATCTTCTTTTTAAAACAGAATCACTCTATTATAAAAGATAAATTCCCTCTTTTATTTTCATTTAAATTGAATATTCATTATTATATTAACTTTTTGTAAAATAAATACTTTTCAAAATACTTTTAAAACATTTTCAAAAAGGTTAGAGTAAAATAGAGAAGTTCAAAAACCCATTTTTACATAAAATGCCCAAAAAATTCCAAAAGTCAAAATTTAAGGTCATTATCCAAATTAAAACCAATTTCAAATCAAAATAGCAACCCATAGTATTTCAAAATATTATAATGAGGCCATATAACTACCATAACACTTAACCAATACTATTACTAACTTTATCACTAAAAAGGTTCAACCTTTAACATATATCAGTGTCATATCCAATATGACCAACTATCAAACTTTTAGCATTCAACAATTTATATAACAAGTGTATAACTAAAATTTTAAATCATCAATGGCGAGGAAATCTGGATTCCTCTACAAAAATTCTCTATATTTCATTTTATATGTCATTCGGTTTTCTAAGCCGAAATTCAACCAAGCCAAACCAATAATTAATTCAAACACGAAAACGATAATTTATATCTGTTATCCGAGTTTTTGACCCAACGGAATTCAAAGGAAGTTAGAACATCTACGTCAAATCAAAACAACTTAAGAACCAACCAAAAGGATCAGAAGAAGGAACCAAGAAGGACACAAGAGGAAAAAGGCAAAAATTGCCTAAAGAGATGGATCGCTAGCGATCCATCACCCATGGATCGCTAGTGATCCATACATATCGAACATGGATCATCCATTCTTCTTGCATCATGAAGCATTATCTTTTCTAGGCACACCTGCTAAGTTTCACGATGTTCCAAGCTAGCTAGACTGAGAAGTGAGCATCCATCTGATTCCGGCAACAGTTCGATGCAACTAGTACATGAATCATCATCAAAACAAGACATCTAGTCATGAAATTACACGAAGAGCATCTACACAAGGCATGGAACATGATCCAATTGAAACGAGCATAAAAAACTCTAATTCCATGGACTGCTTGCGATCCATGCCCTATGGATCGCTAGCGAGCCATCATATTGGGTCAGTTCACTATGAAATTTCTTGAGGATCATCGTACTTTCAAACGTAAGTCTCTGGTAAAGCGGCTTTGGCCTAAGTGCTCTCCAGCCCCTATAAATATAATCCAACCTTTAACATAAAGAGGATCTTCTGGACTGGTTGCTAAAACTCTGCAGAAACTATTCTTCACTCTTTTCCTCCCACACAACAGTCATATAATGGGTTCATTGTGATTCTCTAGTAAACTCTAACACTGGTGACTTGATCTAACTTACGAGATCCAATCAAACTATAATCAGATACAACTTGTAATTGCAGTCAGTTAATAACAAAAGTTATAAAGTGGATGTAGGTTTTGTTAACAACTGAACCACTATAAAAATCTCTTATCTCTTTACTTTATCTTCAAGTTATTATTCCTTGTTTCTATTTTATTTGTCTTGATAAACATGGCTGGTGCTTTTACACTCAATCCAGGGTATTGATCCATTTTTTGGATTAACATTTTGGTGCTTTCACTGAGAACCCAACTCAGGCTCAGATTTAGCTATCTACTTTGGATCATATTTTTTTATAAGTTAGATCATCAATCTCTTTTTAGAAGATTTCCAGTTGAGAACCAATGGCACTAGGAAGAAAGAGAACTACCTCCGGAAGATCCATAGGAGCTACCATTGTCGAAGAAGGAACAAACCCTCAGCAAATTGAAGTCAACAACCCCAACAACTTGCACTTAGGAGCTAACTCTGAAGATTAGGTTCTAGGATCCTCCATACAACATGAAGTTGTGACTAAGAGAGAGTTGAACAAGATGGTTGATGAAATTAACCAAATGATGAAAAATAGCCAAAGAGCTCTTATGGACAAATTGAATGCACTATTGACCTTACAGTCACATGCTGTTCCAAGGACCATAGCAGAGCCTACGACTGCCATAGAACAAAAGAATTCTTCCATCTCTAGCCTGAATAGGAGAAATAGGAAGCAGCTGTAGAAAGGAGTGATAGGTGGAACCGTAGGAATCAATATGGAAGGAAATACAAACACTTCACCAAATGTGAGGCAACTAGCTACCAACTTGAATCTAGGAGCGAAAACCCCACGAGAAGATATAGCCATGGATCTCTCCGACTCAGAAGATGGTGAGCGACTTGACGACGACAAGTTGTAGGGAAATACCGATGCATTTAATAACACGAGGGAGATCCAAACTGCCCCCATCAGACTAACCGCAAACCAACGGAGCCCTAAGGGACTAGCTCTCTCGAAGACAGGAGAGCCTAGGCTTCAGCCCACTCACCAAGATCGTTTGCAAAATCAAATACTTGGTGTAGTCACCAACAGCCGACCCCCAGATTACCGGACATCTGAGGCATACATCACGGACATGGTCAAGCGACTAATAGATGAAAGGAAAGATAGAAGGGATGATGAATAGAGATCCGCTCCAAGTTAGACTCCTTTCACTGGTGACATCTGAATGAGCGGTACCCCGAAAAGTTCACTATGTCGACTATTCCGTCTTACGACGGAACGAGAGACCTGAAACCCCACTTGTATAAGTACAGTAGTACATGGACGGAGCGAATGCTTCGGATGCCATTCGATATAGATGTTTCGCGATGTTTCTAGAGGGAATTGCTTCCATGTGGTTCACCAGGCTTCCGCCAAGATCCATCTCCACCTTCAATCAACTAGCAACAAGATTCCTTGATCAGTTTAGACTTCACACGACATAGCCAAAAGATGTGATGTCCTTGTCCAGCCTATTCCAAGGACGGAACGAATCTTTGAAGTCTTTAATGATTTGGTTCAACACTGTGGTAATTGAAGTGAGTAATCCGAACGAGAATATTGTTTTCATGGCCTTAGTCCATGCAATTCACACCGAAACTGAATTCGGGAAATTAATCAAAATGAAACAACCCACCGCTATGAAGAACTTCAACTGAAAGGCGAGCCAGTACTTGAGATTGGAAGAGACACAGGAAATAGAAAGGAAATCTGGTAACTTACAACCGACCAACGTTGGGCAGAGTGGTATGGCGATAAACCAAGATATGAACACCTCTGGGACCGCTGAAGGGAGCGTAGGAAAAATGGGAATCAAAAAAGAAAGAACCAGAATTCTAACCAGTGAAACGAAAGTAGTAAGTGAGTCAAAGGTTTGCGGCCCGAAGAATACACCCCGCTCAACGATACTCCAGAAAACATCCATCTCACGACATAGGAGACAGAAGAGTACAAAAAGCCGCCTAAAAATGAAGTAACTGAACAGTAACAGCGTTCTAGAAAGTACTGCCGCTTCCATGAGACACATGGCCACAACACAAATGAGTGTCGTTACCTGAAGAACTTGATCAAGGAGTTGATTCAGGAAAACAAGCTTCAGTGGTATGTGAGGAAACCACTAAATCCTGACCAACCAGTATCGCCCCAAGCTCCTAGAGATCAAGGGAATGAAGTTGGAACCAACAAAGAAGGACTTAGACGAACTGACTAGAGACTCATCATTGGAACGATATCTGGAGGGCCCCATCCCGCGTAGAAGAGTTAGGGAGAAATGGAGCGTATGCGACCTCATTAAAGCACGCTCCGAAAGTTTCATGCTATGCGATCGAAGATGGAACCCCCGCTAAGCAACATAGAACCCTGAACGATGACATAGCATTCCGAAATCGAGACACTGAAGGAATAGAAGCTCCAACTCTCGACCCCATGGTCGTGATAGTAGGAATCAGACCCGCCATGGTCCAACGAGTATTGGTAGACAGCGGCAGTTCTATGAATATCCTTTTCAAATGCACCTTTGATCAGATGAAGATCAATTTGATAGATGTATCTGCCTGCCAAACAAAGATTCAGGGGTTCACCGGCAAACCCAAACAACCTATCAGAATGATTGACATACACGAAAAACTCAAAGAAGGCAACCGAAGAGTTACCCTCATCCAAACCTTTGTGATTGTGGATGAAATTTCCACTTACAATGCCTTCCTTAGGCGACCTGCCTTGGCAGATTTTAGGATTTCTTTCGCTCAATGGCATCTAACTATGAAATTTCCGATGGAAAATGGAGTCGGAGTGATCAAGGGAGACCAAAGTGTCGTTAGGGAATGTTATATCGTGGAACTACGCGAGTCTAAAAGAAAAGAAGAAGGGAAGAATGTGGGGAGAACTCTCCACATTCACGAACCTACCGAATAGCAACTACGGAGCCGCCCTATCTTGGGGACCATAGCCGATTCAATAAGGCTTTGGACCCTAGAAAGAAGAGTTTTGAGGGAGGAACAGGCAGCACCGGCAGAACGGACGGTGTCTGTCCTCGTTGGTATGGATGATCCAATATGGGTCCTCAAAATTGGAATGCATCTTAAATAAAGGATGCGACTGGAACTCATCAAATTTCTTCGCGCCAATCTGGATTTATTCGCTTCGACGCATTCTGATATGTGCGGGGTGTCGTCGGATATAGCCTGCCATGCACTTAACATTGATCTCAAGTATACGCCAGTGAAGCAGAAAAGGTGCAGCCTAGGGTCCAAGCGGTCCAAAGAACTAAGAGAAGAAGTGGAAAAGTTAATGGCGAATGGTTTTATCCATGATGCAACCTACCCTGAGTGGGTATCTAACCCGATTTTGGTCAAGAAGTCTAATGGGAAATGGCGAACCTGTATCGACTAGTCGAATCCGAACAAAGCTTGCCCGAAAGACAGCTTTCCTCTGCCCAGAATCGATCAGCTTGTGGACGGGACGGTAGGACATAAATTGCTATCATTTATGGATGCATACTCGGGGTACAACCAGATCATGATGCACGAACCAGATCAAGAAAATACCAGTTTCATTACCATTCTGGGACTATACTGCTACAACGTAATGCCATTTGGTTTATAGAATGCTGTGGCAACTTACCAATGACTAGTGAACACCATGTTTAAACATCAGATTAGGAAGACAATGGAAGTTTATGTAGACGATATGTTGGTTAAATCACGCATAGTGGCAAATCACTTGGACAACCTCGCTGAAATGTTCGAAATACTCTGCAAATATGGAATGAAGCTCAATCCACTTAAGTGTCATTTTAGGGTAGACTCTGGAAATTTCTTGGGATTCATCGTAAGTGCCAGAGGCATCGAACCAAATCCCAAGCAAATAACCGCTTTGCGAGAAGTCGAAGCCTGTAACATCCCCTATCTGGAGGCCCGAAGTTAAGCGCTACAGATGTTGTAGTCATCCATAGTATTAACTTTCGGTGACAAAATACGGTAATGTTAATGGTGTACATAATATCAAAAGCACTTGAATATGAAATAAAATCATCACAGCTTAAAACACTTTTCCGATTACATTTCAAAACAACATTTCATATCCAAGTTACATAATCTCAAACGTTTCCCAGGTTTAGATCAAATATAATTATTACAAAATATGTCAAGAGCGACATAAGAAGATGCCTCCTTGGACGACCAGAGTAATAAATAGTCATAATAGACTTAATACAACACAGCGGAAATAAAAACATAACAACTCCTAAATAGCTAACTTCAGCTTCCTGCTCATCTTCGGAAGCTTTATTCGTCCACCTACTAAAACCTGAAAATCCTCAACACTCAGCTTACTCAAATCAATTTTGAGCACCTGAGAGTTTACAGGGAAAAAGATAAACTTCGAGTCAGACATAAAGCCTGGTGTGAATAATACTATACATCTCGGTTATTTGATATTAAGTGAGACCACGCCGCTTAGCGGAATGGGTTTCCCCTTACTAATATCCCTTTAAAACATATCTTTGCAAATCTTAATCCTACAACCAAAATTGGTTGAAAACAATAAAGCAATATCATGTAAGCATATAAATCAGGTAACAAATGGACTATCTGTCCGAACATTATAGTTTTGTTTGGCTAACTACTAACCTTTCGATGACTCGGGCCTACCAGATAAAATAAACAAATAATCTAACTTCTGTTAGATACTCCTCTTCTGGACGGTCTGTCCCTAACTTAGTTCTCCCAAGGTCAACCGATCCTAATGGTTTTGCTAGCTCACCAATAACCAATCCTCTCTTTGTATATTCCTTTCTGTGTGTAACATCATTTCAGTCTTACCTGTGACAAAGCCCCACACACTGGAATTTTGGACTAAATTAGCTAGGGGCTAATGGTAATGTATATGGCGTGACCCTATACCAGTCCCATCTGGTATTCTAATATCTGAGTCATTTTACTTAAGGTTAACTACCCATAAATTTTCCTTGAAAACATTTTCTCTCAAATTGATTTAAGCCTTTAAATCATACTTTAAACAAGGAAAATATACTTCTATGCTTTACACAAATCACCTTGCCGTGTTATATATACTTTACACAAAACTTTGTTGATGAAAACATTTAAACCTTTGAAAGTACCTCTTCTGAACCCATTAAAAGTACCCCTTTCGAAACTAAGTAACTACTTAGCTTTATAACCTTAGGCCAAAAGGCCAAAACATACCTTTCGAAACCATTCTTAATAAACCTTCCGAAAATATTCAAAACCTCTCTTTCGAAAGCATTTTAAAACCTTAAACATCCTCTTTTCAAAACACTTTAAATATGCCTTTTGAAAACCTTTGGAAACCATATGTTTATAACCTTTCGAAAACATTGGGGAATCATACCTTCGAAACCTTTCTCTTAAACCTTTCGAAAACATTAAATTCATCAAACCTTTCAAAAGCATTTGTGTTCAAGTAAAACATGTGGAATAACCTTTCGAAAATATTCAAGACAGTACCTTTCGAAACCTTTGGGTTTATCTTTCAAAATCTAAAAAGGTCTTAAAACAACTAAGTCGAAAGAACTCTTCCGAAAGCTATTTCCTAAGTAAAGAAGATATAGTGTCGAAACCAACCCTTCGAAAGCATTGGAGAAGCGGCTTGGGTTTTAAAACAAAGAAACACTTTCGAAAGCATTGCTTCGAAAGGTAAGATGCGGTAGTAAGGGGTTTTGACCTTGTCAAAAGCTTCTTTATAAAACATAAGGCACATCCTCTTTCAGAACCATTCCTTAAAATCATTTAACCAAGTCGAAAGCATCCTTTTGGAAAGCAAAGAAGGCGCATTTTCTTTTAAAAGCGAAGTAAGGCTTCGACCCCTTCGGAACCCCTTATTTAGACTTCATACCTTTCGCCTTAGTCCAATTCGCTACGTACCAAGTCATTGATACCATGCACATTTGTTTTGATGGTGATTGATGTGGAAGTACTTAGTCGAAAGCTGGGTACCCAAAAGTGGCGAAACATGTAAAAAGCATGTATAAACTGGTTTTTAACCTTTTAAAGCAATTCTTTTCAACTAACCTGCCTTGTTTGTCAAAACATGATTGGTTGCTAATTTCTTTTCTAAAAGTACTGCCAAATTTTTGAAATGAAAATTTTAAATTATTTACAAAATGCCCCTTCTCCTGTTATAAATATATATAACATTTTAGTCTCATACCTTAAATAATTTTATATACTTATTAAAACCTTTAGGAAAAATTTGTAAAAATTCCCATCATTCATTTTTAATATGTTTTCTAACATATATTAATTTCTGACCCAAAATATACATATATTAGCCGTAATTAATTTTAAACCCAAATAACTATTTTCTTCATTAGAAAGTTAATATTAAATCCACATTAATTCAGAAAATTATGAAAATTGAAACCCATCTCTAAAATATCATTTCTGATCATATACTAAAATCGCATGCCATTTGGATGTCATTTAATAGGGTTTTCACTTTAAAACTTATCATAAAATCTATATGAATTAGCATACATCATCAACAAGCATATATATCCAATCTAACAATAAAAAACATGGCAAAACCTTACAAAATAGATCGGATTTAATATAAAACCGAAAACGATTAAAAACATGAGATGTAGTCATTATTCACCTTAGTTTTGTGATAAAGGAGTTGAGATTTGATCTTGATATAAGTTGATTAAGCTTCCTTCCTTTAGATTCTTGTTTATCTTCTTCTTACTCTTTCTTAATAACGGCCGACATCTCTAGCTTAATATTTTGATAATGAACGTATGAAATGAATGTGGCCTAAGCGTTTAGGGTATAAGAATATAATTATTCCTATTTTACCTTCACCTATTACCCTTTCCTATTATACTTTAATTCAGTTTAGTTCATTTGTTATATGGCACGGCTACTCTTCTATTAATCACTGCCCTAATCATTACATTATTTTATTTAATTTGAATAATTAAATATCCTAAATAATGTTACTCAAAATTAGGGTCGTTATAGACTCCACCCCTTAAAGAATTTCGTCCTTGAAATTACAATAAGGTACTCAACAAATCAATCAAAAAGGTAAAACATACCATCAAACAAATCAGGATAAGCGTCTCTAATCATGCTCTCAGTCTCCCAAGTATGGTATCTCTCATCGTCGCTCCACGGGACTTTAACTGATCTGACTGTCTTGTTCCTTAGCCTCTTCTCATCTCTCGCGACTATACGATCTGGCTTTCTAACTATAGTCAAATTCGGCTCTACCACTAAGTCCTCGAACACCGTCGGTGCTATATTAGTCTCTGGGTCTTTAATACACTTTCTTAGATGAGAAACATGAAAAACATCATGGACTCCTGCCAAACTGCTTGGTAACTCTACTCTATATGCGAGTTTCCCGATCCTCTCTACAATAAGAAATGGTCCTAAAAATCTCGCTGCCAATTTCCCTGACCTTCCAAATCTGATTACACCTTTCATCGGTTACGCCTTAATGAAAACATGTTCTCCTACCGAGAACTCTAAGTCTTTCCGTCTCTTATCAGCAGAACTCGTCTGCCTAGACCGAGCTACTTTGATTCTAGTTCGAATCAACTCAATCTTCTCTGCAGCTTCTCTAGCTAAATCCAGACCAAGAACCAACCTATCCCCGGTCTCTAACCAACAAACTGGAGATTTGCATGGCCTTCCATACAAAGCTTCAAACGGTGTCATCCCTATACTAGCCTGATAACTATTGTTATACGAAATTCGACTAAGTGTAGATGGTCTTCCCATGATCCACCAAAATCTAGCACACAAGCTCTCAACAAATCTTCTAAGACTTTGTTAACTCTTTCCGTTTGCCCGTCAGTCTGTGGATGGTAAGCGGTACTCATCTTGAGCTTGGTACCTAAAGTATCCTGTAGACTCTTCCAGAACTTGCTAGTGAATAAGGAATCTCTATCACTTACTATACTACTAGGAATTCCATGCAGTCTAACTATATTCTTCATGAATAACTTAGCCAAAACAAGTGCTGTTCTAGTTGACTTAACTGGAATGAAATGGGCACTCTTGATTAACCTATCCACTACGACCCATATAGTGTCATTTCCTCTATTAGATCTTGGCAACTTGTCTATAAAATCCATTGAGATATAATCCCACTTCCATACTGGAATATCTAATAGCTGAAGTAACCCATTTGGCTTCTGATGTTCAACCTTTACCTATTGGTAGTTCAGACATTGCTTCACCCATTAGCCTACATCCCCCTTCATACCTTCCCAGAAGAAACTTCTCTTCATGTCCTGGTATATCTGAATAGTGAATTTCGAACGATGGCATTCCTCTAAAACTTCCTTCCTGATGTCTCCCGCATTTGGAACAGACAATATTCCTTTCTTTCTCAACCACCCATTCTGGTTGAGACTAAAATCCTTCAGGTCATCGCTCTTGGTTCCATCCTTTAACTTCCTGATCCATTCAACTAATACTCGATCCTCCCTTTGCTTAGAAGCAAGCTTTTCGATCATCACCAATCGAACTTCTAAACATGATAACACTACAGTCATTGTACTAGGACTACTCTTAGACCTCCACCGTACTCTGCATGTAGTCAACGCTTCCAAATCTTTCCACTCAGCTATCATTGCCAACACTACATTCTGATGTTTTCTGCTAAGTGCATCCGCAACCTTATTACCTTTTCTTGGTGTGTACTCAATTCCAAAGTCATAAGCTGCTATAAATTCCAACCATCATTGCTGCCTCATATTCAGCTCCTTCGGTGAGAATAAATACTTCAATGACTTAATCCGCATATAACTCAAATCTGTCTCCCAATAGGTAATGCCTCCACACCTTCAGCGCAAAAGTCACCATGGCTAATTCCAAATCGTGAGTTGGGTACCTAATCTCATGCGGTCTAAGTTGTCGAGATGCATAGGCGATCACTTTACCTCTCTGCATTAACTCAACTCCTAACCGAGTTCCACAAGCATTTGTATATACTACTAAGTCCTGATTCCCTTCCGGAAAACCTAACACAGGTGCATTAGTCAATAAGTGTTTCAAGCTTTGGAATGCTTCCTTACACTTATCGGTCCAAACAAACTTCACATCTTTTCGCGTTAGCTTGGTCATCCGTGCTGCTATTCGCGAGAAATCCTTTATGAATCTTCGATAATATCCTGCTAATCCAAGAAAACTCTTTATCTCAGTCACTATCTCGGGTCTCTTCCAATTATTCACCGTTTCAATCTTAGTCGGATCTACAGACAACCCGTTCTCTGAGAATACCTGACTAAGAAACTTCACTTCCTTCTTCCAGAAATGACACTTTGAAAATTTCACCTTTAGCTGATGCTTCCTCAACGTCTCAAGCACCACTCTAAGATGAATTTCATGCTCTCTTTCATTCTTAGAGTATACCATAATGTCATCTATAAATACCAACACGAACCTATCCAAGTGCTCTTGGAAAACTCGGTTCATCAAATCCACAAACAATGCTGGCGCATTGGTTAGTCCGAACAGCATTACTAACCATTCGTACGATCCATATCTAGTTTTAAACGCCGTCAAAGGAATACTATCCTCTACTACTCTAAGCTGATGGAAACCTGTTGCTAAATCCAACTGGGAAAATATTTTGGCTCCACTCAACTGGTCGAACAAATCGTCAATTCTAGGCAACATATATGGATTCTTTATTGTCTTCTCATTCAACTTACAATAATCGATATATAACCTTAACGATCTGTCCGGCTTCTTGCCAATCACCGCGGCTGCTCCCCAAGGAGAACTACTTGGCCTAATAAAATTATTTCCTTCCAAATTCACCAATTGCACCTTCAACTCCCTCATCTCGGTAGGTGTCATCCTACTTGGCGGTCTACTCACTGGTTCTGCTTTAGGTACTAAATCTATCCGAAACTCAATGGCTCATTTCGGTGGCAATTCTACTACAGGTTCAAAAACATCTACAAATTCGCTAACCACGAAAACTCAATTTAACTCGTCTTCCACCTCCACAACACCCAATAAAGCATTCACCTCACAATTAGGGTTTTCTATGGTATATACAATCTGATCACTACAGTCAGGGTGTCTAAGTGATATTTTCCTATCATGGAAAAATATCCTAGCATCGTACTTACTTAAACGATCCATACCCAAAATAATTTCAAACCCTACGAAGTCAAACACATGCAAACTGCAAACTGCAAACAAAGGTATGACCTAACAAATCAAACTCTAGGTGGTCACACTTCATCCCAAGTGTCGCATACCCTCCTTCCGGATTTGCAACCCTTAATGAAGTAACTAAATATGAGGGCTCTAGGTTTAGCTTATCTACCAAACAACGAGATACAAAAGAATGCGATGCTCCAGTATCAAACATAACGCTAACTAACATACCATGAATCAGAAGCATACCTCCCAACACAGCTTTTCCTTTTTCCTCTGCTGTTGGCCTCGAGGTAGCTATCTCCAATGCAAACATCTTTCCTTTCCCATCCTTGGCTGGCTCCTTGCACTGGTTCTTATAGTGCCTAATCTGATCACATTTGAAGCATCTAATATTCTTCTTCCCGATCACCTTCTTTCCCTCTCCAAAAGGACGTTCATTAGCAAAATGCCCTTTCTTATCACACTTAAAGCATACAACCTCTACCTTCCCTTTCTTGGCAACTTCACCCTTCTGAGCTCCTTTCGTATGGAAAACTTTCTTTTCTGACTCTACCCCACATGGACTTCCTTTGCCTTATTTCTCTCCAGAAAAGCAAGCATCTCTTCATTCCTCAAAGCCATCTCTACTACAACATCATAAGGATCCCTGATATGCGGTAACATTGCCCTAGCAAGCTCAGGCTTCAACCCCTTGATGAACTTCTCATTCCTCTTAATCACAGTATCTACCATAGCATAGCCATACCTTGCCAACTCCTCAAACCTTGTGGCATACTCCAACACAGTTATCTCCTCCTGCTCCAATTCAGCAAACTTTCCGAGCAGAGTAGACTTCGCAATCTCAAACATAAACCACTCTCCAAACCTCCTTTTGAACTCAGCCCATGTCATCGTCTCCTCATTAACTCCAACTTTAACGTTGTTCCACAAGTACAGCGCTGTTCCTTGTAACTGTCTCGAAGCGAGTCTTCTCTTCTGCTCATCATTGAGCCCTAGATCAGCGAAAATCCTCTCACTATGAAGTAACCAGTTTTCTACTTCGATTGCGTCCTTAGTTTCGATGAATGGCTTTCCTACCAACCGAGCATAGTCCCTACTCATAATAGCATAGTTGTTGACCATTGGAGCTTCCTGAACTCCTCCTCCAACTACTCCATCAGCAACACCCGCCTGCATCATGTTGACAAAGACCAGATACATTGCTCCCATGTAAAATTGCGGGACTCCAGCACCCACATTTCCAGCTTGTGCCTGAATTGGGTTTCTCCTGGTATTTGGTCTGGCATTTCCATTTGTTGTGGTGCTTCCACCTCCAAGGTTAACTCTTCCACTTCTAGCATCCATATCTGTATTCAAGCCTCGTAAAATACAGAAGAATAGCCTAAGAGAGATAGGTAACTAGAGATATAGTGTATACTTATATATAGCAAATACAAGTACGTTACTATAGCGTTATCCCATGCCCCGATCTTATCTCTAACTCCTTAGGATTATGTTTTCAAAAATCATTTTAGTTTAAAGTTTTTCATAAACCTATGCTCTGATACCAAATTATAACATCCCCTATCTGGAGGCCCGAAGCTAAGCGCTACAGATGCTGCAATCATCCATAGTATTAACTTACGGTGATCAAATATGGTAATGTTAATGGTATCCACAATATCAGAAGCACTTGAATATGAAATAAAACCATCATAGGTTAAAACACTTTTCTGATTACATTTCAAAACAACATTTCATATCCAAGTTACATAATCCCAAATGTTTCCCAGGTTCAGATCAAATATAATTATTACAAAATACATCAAGAGCGACATATGAAGATACCCCCTTGGATGACCAGAGTACTAAATAGTCATAATAGACTTAATATAACACAGCGAAAATAAAAACAAAACAACTCCTAAATAGCTAACTTCAGCCTCATGCTCGTCTTCGGAAGCTTTATTCGTCCACCTACTAAAACCTGAAGATCCTCAACACTCAACCTACTTAAATCAATTTTGAGCACCCAAGAGTTTAAGGGGAAAAACATAAACTTCGAGTCAGACATAAAGCCTGGTGTGAATAATACTATACATCTCGGTTATTCAATATTAAGTGAGACCATGCCGCTTAGCGGAATGGGTTTCCCCTCACTAATATCCCTTTAAAACATATCTTTGCAAATCTTAATCCTACAACCAAAATGGTTAAAAACAATAAAGCAATATCATGTAAGCATATAAATCAGGTAACAAATGGACTATCTGTCCGAACATTATAGTTTTGTTTGGCTAACTACTAACCTTTGGCTGACTCGGGCCTACCAGATAAAATAAACAAATAATCTAACTTCTGTTAGATACTCCTCTTCTAGACGGTCTGTCCCTAACTTAGTTCTCCCAGGGTCAACTAATCCTAATGGTTTTGCTGGCTCACCAATAACCTATCCTCTCTCTGTATATTTCTTTCTATGTGTAACATCATTTCAGTCTTACCTGTGACAAAGCCCTACACACTGGAATTTTGGACTAAATTAGCTAGGGGATAATGGTAATGTATAGGGCATGACCCTATACCAGTCCCACCTAGTATTCTAATATCTGAGTCATTTTACTTAAGGTTAACTACCCATAAATTTTCCTTGAAAACATTTTCTCTCAAATTGATTTAAGCCTTTAAATCATACTTTAAACAAGGAAAATATACTTCTATGCTTTACTAAGTCACCTTGCCATGTTATATATACTTTACACAAAACTTTGTTGATGAAAACATTTAAACCTTTGAAAGTACCCCTTTCGAATCCATTGAAAGTACCCCTTTCGAAAACAAGTAACTACTTAGCTTTATAACCTTAGGCCCAAAGGCCAAAACATACCTTTTGAAACCATTCTTAATAAACCTTTCGAAAACATTCAAACCCACTCTTTCGAAATCCTTTTAAAACCTTAAACATCCTCTTTTCAAAACACTTTAAATAGGCCTTTCGAAAACCTTTGGAAACCTTCCGTTTATAACCTTTCAAAAACATTAGGGAACCACCCCTTTGAAACCTTTCCCTTAAACCTTTCGAAAACATTAAATTCATCTAACCTTTCGAAAGCATTTGGGTTCAAGTAAAACATGTGGAATAACCTTTCAAAAACACTCAAGATAGTACTTTCTGAATCCTTTGGGTCTATCTTTCAAAATCAAAAAAGGTTCTTAAAACAACTAAGTCGAAAGCACTCTTCTAAAAGCTATTTCCTAAGTAAAGAAAAGATGGTGTCGAAACCAACCCTTTGAAAGCATTGAAGAAGTGACTTGGGTTTTAAAAAAAAAGAAACCCATTGCTTTGAAAGGTAAGATGCGACAGCAAGGGGTTTCGACCCTATCAAAAGCTTCTTTATCAAACAAAAGGCACAACCTCTTTCAGAACAATTCCTTAAAATCATTTAACCAAGTCGAAAGCTGTATGTCGAAAGCATCCTTTTCGAAAGCAAAGCAGGCGCATTTTCTTTTAAAAGCGAAGTAAGGCATCGACCCCTTCGGAGCCCCATGTTTTGAATTCATACCTTTCGCCTCAGTACAATTCGCTACAAACCAAGTCTTTGATACCATGCACATTGGTTTCGACGGTAATAGAGGCGGAAGTACTTAGTCGACAGCTGGGTACCGAAAGTGGCGAAACATGTAAAAAGCATGTATAAACTGGTTTTTAACTTTTTAAAGCAATTCTTTTCAACAACCTGCCTTGTTTGTCAAAACATGATTGGTAGCTAATTTCTTTTCTATAAGTGCTGCCAAATTTCTGAAATGAACAATTTAAATTATTTTACAAAATGCCCCTTGTCCTTTTATAAATATACAAAACATTTAAGTCTCATACCTTAAATAGTTTTATATACTTGTTAAAACACTTAGAAAAAATTTATAAAAATTCCCATAATTCATTTTTAATATGTTTTCTAATGTATATTAATTTCTAACCCAAAACATACATATATTAGCCATAATTAATTTTAAACCCAAATAACCATTTCTTCATTAGAAAATTAATATTAAATCCACATTATTCAGAAAATTATGAAAATTGAAACCCACTAAAATATCATTTCTGATCATATACTAAAATCACAAGGCATTTGGATGTCATTTAATAGGGTTTTCACATTAAAACATATCCTAAAATCTATATGAATTAGCATACATCATCAACAAGTGTATATATATATATCCAATCTAACAATAAAAAACATGGCAAAACCTTGCAAAATAAATCGGATTTAATCTAAAACCAAAAACAATTAAAAACATGAGATGTAGTCATTATTCACCTTAGATTTGTGATTAAGGAGTTGAGAGCTGATCTTGATTTTAGTTGATTAAGCTTCCTTCCTTTAGATTCTTGTTTATCTTCTTCTTACTCTTTCTTAATGGTGGCCGACCTCTCTAGCTTAATATTTTGATAGTGAACGTATGAAATGAATGTGGCTTTTTCTATTATACTTTAATTCATTTTAGTTCATTTGTTATATGGAATGGTTACCCTTTTATTAATCACAAATCTCAATCCCCTAATCATTACATTATTTTATTTAATTTAACTAATTAAATATCCTAAATAATCTTACTCAAAATTAGGGTCGTTACAAGGCCCCGAGGAATAGGAGAGAGTTACAAAGTCTGAATGGAAAGGTTGCAGCACTGAGCCGATTTATCTGAAAAGCATCTGATAAATGTATACCATTCTTTGACGTGCTAAAGAAGGGAAAGAAAAACTTCGAATAGAATCAAGCTTGTTAAACTGCATTCGAAGAGCTGCTGCGATAAATGGAAACCCGCCAATTCTATCCAAGCCGATAGACGGAGAGGATTTGTACATCTACTTAGCAGTCTCGCCACATGCATTGAGTGCCGCACTCATATGAGAAGAAGCCAAGATCCAACAACCCATATATTACATCAGTAAACGGTTCACTGGAGCAGAAAAGAACTATCCAAAATGGGAAAAACTGCCATATTGCCTCTTGATCGCATCTAGAAAGTTACGACCGTACTTCCAAGAAGACCCGATCAAAGTGCTGACAAATCAACCCTTGAAGAAAGTGTAATACCGCCCTAAGACCTTTGGACGGCTTATCAAATGGAACATTTAATTAAGTCAGTACGAAATCACATACCATCCTCGAAAGGCGATAAATGGGCAGGCGCTAACAGATTTCATTGCCGAATTTACGATACGAGATTACTAGGAAGGAATGACTCCAGAAGTGGAGACACGTTGGAGGCTTTTCGTCGACGGTGCGTCTAACAACTTCTGCTCGGGAGCAGGGGTAGTGCTCGAGACTCCCGAAGAACGATCCGTTTGCTATGCCTTGTGCTTGTGATTCCCTGCAACAAATAACAAGGCAGAATACAATGCATTGATAGCTGGGCTAAAGAATGTGAGGGAACTCAAGATAAAATCTGTACACATCTACGACGACTCTCGGCTAGTCATCTGCCAGGTGAAAGGCGAGTACTAGGCTCGGGGGGAGAACCTCGCCCCGTATCTATCTAAAGTGCAGGAACTGTTGAACGACATCGAGCATTACACCATAATTCATAACCCGAGGGAACAAAACACGAAGGCGGATTATCTAGCCAAACTGGCCTGTTTTGGAGAAGCTCAGTCATTGGGGCTAGTCCCAGTTGAAACCCTGACTACTCCGAGCATAAGCGAAATGGATAGCGATTGGATTTTTGAGACAACCAAGGAACCAAAGAAATGGATGACACCAATCAAAGATTACCTGCTCGTAGGAGCTCTCCCCACAGATAGGAACCAGTGGAAAAAGCTTCTTCGAAAGACACCGTGATTTGTAATACTGGATGGATACTCTACCGAACGGGATTCTCTACCCCTTTACTAAGATGTGTGACCAACGACGAAGCTCGAAGGATCCTAAAATAAGTTCATGAAGATGACTGCGAAGATCATACTGGGGGGAAAACCCTTGCAAAGAAAGTTCTCCGGTACGGGTACTTTTAGCCAATAGTGAAATGCGATGCAGCAGATTACACCAGATGGTGCAATCAATAACAAAGATTTAGCAAGATCAAAAGAACCCCCTTGATGGAGCTAACACAGATGGTCAGCCCATGGCCGTTTGCAATCTGGGGAATCAATTTGATTTGCGTATCACCAATAGCTAAAGGGGGAGCCAAATATGCTATCGTTGCTGTTGACTATTTCACAAATGGGCCGAAGCGGAACCGCTGGCCACTATTATGACAAAGAAAGTCATTAATTTTGTTACTAAAAATATTATTTGTAGGTTTGGGGTGCCACAGAAAATCATCATGGATAACGAGACTTAATTCAAAAGCGTTGAGTTCAAATACTTTTGCAAACACTTCCGAATCGAGAAAGGCAAACGGGCAAATTGATGTAGTAAATAAGATCATCAAGTCCACCATCAAAAAATGGCTAACTAAAGCAAAAGGAAATTGGGTCAATGAACTTCCACTCGCACTATGGGACTACAGAACAACACACAAATCTACAACTGGGCACTCTCCGTTCACCCTAGCATATGGTTCAGAAGCAATGATCTCGGTGGAGCTAGAAGTCCCTTCTCATCGGAGGCAAAACTTCGATCAAAGGCAGAACGAACAACTCTTACTCGAGTCACTCGATATGGTCGATAAGAAGAGGGAAGAAGCCGAATTAAGGACTGCTGCTCGTCAAAAAAGGATCGCACGGTACTTCAACTCCAAAGTTCACAATTGCATCTTTAGGGTGGGAGACCTTGTCCTCAAGAGGGTCCACCCTGTACCGGGAGCATACGGACCAAAGTGGGAGGGACCCTATGTGATTGGTCAGAAGCTAGGGGATGGCACTTTCAAGCTAACAACCGTTGATGGAGCCCAAATTCCTCAAGCATGGAATAGTGAATCATTGCGTCCTTACTTTATCTAAGATTATCTTATGTATTTCCTATTTCCAGCAAATAAGCCATTCCAGAATACCGGTGGCATTGTAAATAGGCAGACCCAACTTTCATTACCAAAATTGCTTTGCTTTCTGGACCAATAAAACTGTGTTCACAAAAGTAACATGTTGAGTCGATGGGGTCAAATCGACTCAAAACCATTCGATCACAACTTGAGACAGTGGAACCACACTCAAGTATGCCCCGTCTACCCGCCGGGTCGATGGAAGCAAATCGACTTAAATCGTTGGATCCGCGGAACCCGCTCCCCACCTTCTAAGAACCAGTGTGCTCCGGCGACACTGGGATGGCCCAAATCAAAGTTGCGCTTTTCATAAGCCGCACACCGCTTCTTGGATAGTGGAATCACAAGCAAGCACAACTTTAAAAGCCGCGCACCTCCATAAGCCATGCATTGCTTCTTGAGTCATGGAACCACGCTCTCGAAACATGAGCTCCTCACGTTGCCCGAAGATTGGTAACGTCGAGATTTCCACACCGTTGTGGATTGACGGGTAATATCGATCACAAAAGCCGCGCATCCCATAAGATGCTCACACTCCAAAAAGCCGTGCAGCTCATAAGGCGCGCATACTCTTACAAGCCGCACATTTCATAAGCCGCGCATACTCTTAAGTACCGGCGTTGTCCTGGCAATGTCGGGAAACTCGTATATTACATGACTAATAAGAATTAATCCACTCCCACTACCAGGAGTAATGGGCATGAATCCACAATGTCGCACGGCTATGAATCGGCAAAGAATCTCGATTGTTGACCGATAAAATCTCTGGAATCGAGATGCTCAAATTGCAAGTTCCCAAAGATAGGAACCGCAAAATAGACTCGGTAACAGACTTTCGAAGAATCACATGGATCAACCAGTCATTCGTCAAGTGTTTAAAGTAAACAGCCCCGTGAACTGGTGGGAACACACACCGATACTCAAAAACAAAAAACTAATTACTTCACAATTTTGTTACTCTAAGCAAAGATTTGTGGCAGTAATTACAGGACTAGATAAAATAGCAGTAAAAAAATTTGGCATAAGTGCATGAAACATAGATAAGTAGACAGATAATGTTACAATCAAAATGTCAACATTGAATTACTTATAGCATTTTCTATACAAAGTCAAAATGCGGGGGCTGTACCCACATAATATCGGCTAACAAAAAAGGATAATACAAATGCTACAATAATCGAAGCAATAAGTGTAGACTATGCACTTGTACAAAACACGTATCAAATAAAACAAAATGTCACAAAATCTGGCTCCACTGTTACTCGAGCCTGTCAATGCTTCTATCCACCACTCCCTTCCAACCTTTAGTCGGAAGTTTCTTCTTCCTCTCAGAATCCCCACCAGGAGTAGTGTCGCTGCCTGAAATATCAACCATCTCCTCCGTGCCAGCATCTCCTCCCTGTTCTTCGACTTTCTTGGAAGACTCCCCTTTGGTCCTACGCTTCCAGGACTTGCGGGAGCTCTTCGAAGATTTTCTCTTTTCGATCTTTTCCTTCTTAATGGCCACCATCTGCTATTCAGATTTATTTAGCTGGCTGGTTTGTTCTTCCTGCTCTTGAGCTTCAACTGCCATGAATCGACCTCTAAAGATACGGAAGGGTCGTTCAGACCGTGCAATGCAGCAATCTTCCCAGATTTCGGCCCTGGTTGTAAGACAGACACATGTGCAACAATCAAAGTGGCTAAGGAAAAAAGCGTCGAGGCAGTTGAAATAGCGGCAAGCCAAGGGATCGAAGAAATCGGCAAGTCAATAGGTATAGAAGATGGACCTATAAGAACAAAAATGAAAGCATTCGGTTCATTTTGTTCTTGCGACGTAAGCTGAAAATTCTTAAACTCGGGTGAAACAAGAAGGTTACCTGCATCAGAAGAATGACCGAGAATTTAAATCTCATACTCCCTACCTTCTCCTTCTTTGGATGGCTTCACGATCTTCGGAGAAGTTCCAGGTCTGCCTAAAGCTTCAGAAACAACCGCCGGATGGGTAGACAACAAGGTAGCACCGACCGAACTCACTAACTGATCGCGAGGCTATTTTGATGATTCGCTAAGCCCGGAAATGAAAGGCTCTGGTAGCGTTTTAGCCATTGCAGTCACAACTGCATCGGCGACCTCCAGTTCCCTCTCAATTCGAATGATCTCCCGACCCTCTATCAAATCTTTCTTCGATTCTTCTTTGAGATAAGCATCCTCCAACCCTTGCTTGATGTATACATCCACGTTCTCTTGAAAATGGGCCAGAACTTCTTCCCAAACCACAGCAAGAGTACATGGGAATTTGGGACCTAGATAGCTGAGGCTCTCTTGATGCAGCAAGGAGTTAACATAGAAATTTAAGATGGTGCCATCCATCTTCTCCGTCTTCTTTTCAAAAGTATCCTGCAACTTCAAGTAGTCCGCTGTCATGGTGGCCTTCTCAACTTGAACTCAGGTCTTCTTAACGTTAAGCTGCACGTCTCTCTCCAGGAGTGAAGCAATCATTTGAGTCTGATCAGAAACCGTCTTGTCACGGGATTCATCATTCCCGCGTAATCAGCAATTGTCTTTTTATAGGCTTTAGCAACTTCATTATGATCAGCGATAGTTTTCTTCTGAGCTTCAATGATCATGTTACGGGCTTCAAGCTCCTCTTTCAGCTTAAACTCATCCGTGTGGGCCTTCTTGATTTCATCTTGGAATACGATCTATTTTTTGCATGGGCCTCTTTCAATTCCTTCAACGAGATGGCGTTGATCTTACTCTCTCAGAGTGCAGCATCCCTCTACTTTATTAATTGCTCGATTTTATCATCACGTTTCGCCAACGCCCTCTCATAATCGTCCTTTTCTAATTCAAAGGACAGGGTCTCTTGATAATTGTTATGGTTCGTGCCTGCCAGTTGCTTGCATAACTTTTCCCATCCCTCAGCTTGATCCAAATCACTTTGAATCGCCTGGAGATAGGGCATATAGGAATCCTTACAGATTGGACGCAGGCCAAGGTCAAACTTAACTCCCTTTAGAAACCACTTGGGGAGCACAACTTCAAGTCTAGGAGGACTGGACCAAAGAATATAAGTTGGCCTCCTACGAGGACGTGAAGAACCATAAGCAGGCACCACGTGAGTTGACGGAGCTTGGGATGAAGGTGAAACTTGAACAGTGGAAGCCAGAACTTGGGGCCAGGGCAAAAGCTTGGTGCTCAGAGGGTGGGAACCGTGATATACCTTCGGCTTCTTGGGCAGCTCTTCTCCATCGTTAGGAGTTTTTCTCTTCTCTTAACCACTCTTGTAAACCCTACCCCATTCTTCGTCGTCCCGACGATGTACTTCAGCTTCCAAGTCTTTCTGCCTTCTCCACTCTTCCTTGGTTTCGCGGGGATGATGGCGGCTTGAAGACCGTCTTAACCAGCGTTGCGAATCAGTGAATTGTTCAAGATCCTCATAAAGTCCACGACCTCTCATGGTACCTGATATAAAAAATAAATAAGGAGCTATAGAGACAAGAAATGGACCTAAATAATGCATGTGTAAGTGAACGCGATCCTAGTGAAATGCATAACTTGTCATGGGCGGCCTAAAAGGATGTCATAAACCGGATCGGGAAATCACCACGGTAGAAATTGGGCTGACTCTAGACACAATATGACCAAGACGATGAGACTATCCCTCGAATTCGAAATCTTCTCCTACGAGTTCATCGATATCTACGTAAACATTGCTTTAATACCCAAAGTCAATACTGGTTTCCTTAAGCGGGGAATCCTGAAGTCGCTCCGCTACTAGGGGAGCATCTTTATCACGAATCTCTAGGGGAGGCGAATTCGGGAAAGCGGGACTCAATCCTGGAGTTTCATCACATGATTCGAAGTTTCCATCACCGTAACTTGCATTGAATTCATCATCACTAGAGGAGAATCATATGCTGTGGCCCTCAATTTCACTATAACGACCCAGAATTTTATAACAATAAAATAAAATATTTAATTTAGTTAAATATTCAATTAATAGATTTCAAACATTAATAAAACTTGTTTTAAAAGTTTATAAATAAAATATGGATATTTGGATTTTTCGTCAAAAATGATGAAAAGTCAGTTTTAGGTAAATTTAAGATTTTCTCGGAATCGCGCACAGCTTTGAAAACCTATACTCATTTATTGATATAAACGAGAAAATGAAATAAAATAATTTATTTTATTTTTTTGAAAATAAATTGTAATTATGACATTATCAATAGGGTCACAATATTTAATAATTTATTTATTAAATTAAATTGAGATTTAATGATTTTATAATTCATTATAAATATTATTAAACGATAAGAAATGATTGGAACTTTATACGGTGAGTATAAATCTATAGCACTTTGAAATAAGCAATATAATGGATTTTATGACTAATTTAAGGAGTTTTTATCAAAATAAATTATTGGGATATAATTTATAAATTTTGATTACATCATTATTTAAATAGAAATATAACGGATAACGTAACTGATAAACAAAGTTAAAATTCAATATAAAACGGCATGCAGAAGTCGTCAAACGTCTTAAAATAAATAAAAACACATAGATTTTCAAAGATTATATTTACATAATTGGAAAATGTATTAAAATACGAAGGAGGCGAAACGAAATATGCGTGTACACGTGCGGGTTTGTGTGTGCACATATACACATGTACACGCATTTACACGCACGTATGTGTACGTGCGGCGCGTGTGCTTGCGTGTATGGGTGTGTGATGTGTGTGTGTATATATGCATGTGTATATGTATGTGTAGGCATGTGTATGTATGTATATGTGAATTTATATATGTATAAAGGTGTGTAGAAGCTTCTTAAGAAGTGACCTCCTTGATTTGGGGGTAGGGTGTGTAGGTGATGTGATGGAGATGGTACATGAGTTGATGGGGGTAAGGTGGTGTAAGGGTATGGAGAGTTTGGTGATGTGACAAGTTATGTTGCATATTATATTACTAAATCCTATAATATAAATACACTTTTACCTCCTTCTCTTCATTTCTTTACTTCATTTCTTTTCTACTTCTTCCTTAGCTCTCATTTTCTCTATGGTTCTCTGATGTCTTCCTAAGCGAATTCGAGAGAAACTAGTCCAATAACAACTCAAAATACTTAAGTGTATACTTTAATCCTCCTCTATACAACATTCTAAAGACAACGAGCCAAGCTACAACGTCTCAAACTCGACGAAACCCCAGGAAACACCCATGGCTGTGAGCAACAAGGAGAAGAGGGAGGTCTTTGGGTACTCCTACATGGAGAAAAGGAAAGGAGACTATGCCGGTTTTGTTCCAGTAGTGCTAGAGCAAGTCAAGAAGGAGTGGAACCCTTTTGTAAGACACACTTCGCCTCTTTAGCTTAGATTTATGATTAATAAGTCATAATGAGTATAACTTGTAAATATGAACATGTTTGGAAAGTTAATTAACAAGTTATAAAAAGTTAGTAAGCAAACTTGAAAAGTTAGTAGGCAAACTTGAAAAGTTAGTAAGAAACTAGTAAAGAAAAGTTAGTAAACTTGGTTGTGTTGATTTACTAATCTTTGGATGATAACATTGGATGTTATATGGATGATTGAATGATTTGGTTGTGTTGATGGTGTGATATTATATGGTAAGTATAAATAATACACCTATGTTAATTTGACATGTTTATATGTTAATATCATGACTTTTAAAAGGGATTCCAAGTCACGTTACACATACATTAATATGTGTACAAACGAAAAGGGTTAAGAAACTTTAAAATAAAAGAAAAAAAGGATTTTAAATGGGTTTTAAATCATAGAAAAGTTTGAATATAATATTATAATAGTATAATATTATAAAAGATAAAATATTGGAGAATAATATTTTATAAGTTGAAAAAGCAAAAATAAATGGTTATAATAATTTATAATCCTTTATAAGTGTTTTGGAAGTGTCCCGGGCAAGTTCTGAAATAATTCACGAAACGGTCAAAATTGGGCACTTTTCGGAGCGATAGTTCGCGGTGATGCGACCTGCAATTTCGAACGAAAGTGTAGAATGCGTTTCAAGTCAGAATGACTTGAAACTGAAAACTTTTTGTCCGTAAAGTTAATAGCTTTCAAATGAATCCGAATTTTTTTTTGATTTGAAAATCTCAAGTTTTGAGCAAAATAGTTTTCAAAAAGGTCGTTGTGGAAGCAATAAAATCCAAATTTTGGTAAGTGGAGTTTTATAACTCCAAAAATTATGAAATAAATTTATAAATTCATTATTAATATAATAATGTGGTTTTGAAAGATAAAAATGAGTTTATACTTAATCAAAAGTATAACTATAGAAAGTGACCTAGTTAATCACTATTCACTAGCGATTAAGGAATTGGATTTTAAAATTAAGGAATCGGAAAGAGTTTCTTACCCAAATCTTTTACGAACATTTTCATATTAATTAATTATGATTTTTAAGATTTATTTGGGAATTTTATAAAGAGTTAGAAAAATGGTCAAATTCTAGAGTCGAATGAATTGTTTAAATAATAAAAAATATTTAGAAATGAGCTTGGAAGTGACATTAGACTTCGAGGTATGGAAACGAATGTTATTTAAAGGATGAAGAATGTAATCGAACAAAGGTCTAAGAGGAAATAGTTCCCCAGCTTGGAAGGCCTCATTGTTTGCTGATTAATACCTGAGTTTGAAATTGAAGAATTAAGTTATGAATGAGGTATTATCTCTGAATGAGAATTAAAGTAAATAACAGAAAGGGGTATGCGGTAATACCTAAGAGTACATCTTGTCCTACCTGTGAGGTCTGAGAAAGCATACAAGGTAGTTAACGAGATGGGAAATCCATCTGACCTTGTTTATTTCTAAAGACGAGGGGTGGAATGGATCGAAAGGTAGATCTGGATACTTGTCAAAAATCATGTAAAAGTTTTGACAAGAGAAGTAAATGGATTGGGTAAAAATGGATTGGAACTTGATTATTGTGATGATAAGTCGGGTAATCTTCTAGGTGTCGATCTGATGTTGGTTTAGGCCTTCGAGGTTTGCACCTGGGAAATTATTCTCTTAATATTTTACAATCAAGGGTTAATTCTGAAATGAGGAAGTTTGGATTAAGCAATTAATTAAATGAGGCTTAATGATTCTGTGTACATATATACACATTTTATTTCGATGGTTGATGTCGAAGGAACCGAGGTTGGATTTGGGTACTCCAGATTCGAGGACCACTTTGAATCAATTTGTGGTATTCCAGAAATGGATATGAAACTGAAAGGTTGAAGACCGGGGAATCTTCTCGGTAGGGAAAAGGCTACTCGTAGAGTAGGTCCTTAAGATGAAATCTTTTGGATAGCCCAGAAAGATTACTACAGAGTAGCGGTAGTTCTTTCTTTGTTGAGAAATCTATGTTGTATTGAAGACCGGAGATCTTTCATGGTAAGCAGATTGCTTGTTGATAACTTTGGTGTCACACCCAAGGTAAATGAATAGTAGTGATCCGCTATTATGGGATATGCGATGATGTAAGGGCTACGACCACTGCAATTAGGGATGCAGTAGGGTGGTGCCTTTGGTTCATCCTTTACCTGGATGACTTGCGTGAGAGAATGTTTGACAAAGCATTTCCAATGATTACGAACGTTGACATTTACAAACGTACATCTGTTTGATGGCGGAGAAGGCAACTTATCTTAGCTTAACACCCTCTTTTGAGACGTACGAGCTCGAAGGTTGTATTTTTGTGGGAGTCAATTAGTAATTAGCAGATTTGGCAATGTACCATTCAGAGTGATGAGCTAGAATGAAAAGGTAATGCGTTACCTCGAGCCTCATCAAATGGGGAGTGACCGAAACCGGGCGTGCGACAAGATGAGTCATGGTTTAGCACCCATGAGAATGCCCACATTTTCCTTTCTGGATATAACTGATCTCCCGCTATATTTCGGGTCTAAAGGTTGTGATGAAAGCGCTTCGGAAGGCCGGAAACGACTGAGGGAAATGGCTTATTCGGTCTATCGGTTAGGCAGACAGCCTGGTTTAAGCATTGGGTGGGGAACTCACACCCAGGTGCATCCCTCTAGATGTGTACTGTATGGAAGGTAGTCCTTTACCTTGGTTGCTAGTATGGAATCCAATAATCCATTAAGTGCCTTGTACGATTTTGATTGTAAATCAAATCCTGGAATGTAATGAATGTAACAATATCAGCTAAGCTTCATAAGTTTACTTGAAAAGCACTTTCAAAATAATGTCAGTAAAAATAATATCTTTTATTTTTAGCGTAATCATTTTATGGTAATCATAAGCGAAAAACGCATTCAATGTTTTTATCCTACGTGGTCTTATGAGATACCCTTTGTTTTCAAAATACGGATTTCTGGTTTGGCGTCCAATTGTGACACTGTCACATTTGGGATAGTGTTCTTACGTTCGTTTATCCAAGCCTGATCCGGGTGTTTTCAACACTCGGGTCAGTACCGAGTGATTTCAGGATTAGCTATGCAAGCCAAGAAGCGAGAAGGCTGGACTTGGGGAGTTTCTTGGATACAAATCATATGGGATCGCGTTTGCTTTGGCGTAGTGCAACATGATAGGAGGTTCGAGCTTTCCAGAGGAGTGCTGGAGATCTGCATTTACGTATGGGCGTAGTCTTATTACTTATGCATGCTATGTTAGTTGTTGTTTATCTATTTCAGCAATTGTAAGGATAGAGTTTATAACTGTCCAGGCTGATCATAGGTTAGACTCTGATTGATATGTTTTTAAATGTTTTCCGCTGTAAATATATTATTCAATATTATATTTTCTCCATGCGTTGTGAGATTATGCTCTATTCCACTATGCTATTCTATTTTGTTCTTGTTTCTTTTATTTCATCCTTAATGAGTCAGTCTTTCATGTCTTGGGAATTCGTGGCTAAGGTGTATCAGTGCGGGTTTTCGGGGTGCGAAAAATCGAGTCGTTACAGTTGGTATCAGAGCATTGGTTAAGCGACAACCGAGGCTTGATTGGGTGAATGTCTCATCAGAGATATGATTAGTAATATCCTAGGATGAGTTACTCATTAGAGATAGGGATAGTAATACCCTAAAACGAGTCTGAGTGTGTGTGTGTGTGTATTTATGAACGCGTATTTGTTATTTTGATATATAAAATGATTTTTCATGGTAAATGAAATAATTCTACCTTAGAATTATATTATGTCTTTCAAAAGGAATGATAGCAATATCATTTATTGGTTGATATGATTAGTGATGGTTTGAATTTAAAAGAGCGGATTAAAGTTAGGCATTCAATCTGAGTCTAGACAGCTTGTGATTAGAACTTCACAGTTCGACTATAAGTTGTTCGGTAAATGACACTAAGTTGGTTAGAATCACACATTAAACCGAGATTAGGTTGATAATCGTGGATAGAATAAGATATTGTATCTATGACCGGGGTTTCAGGTAATCAAATTATTTTGATACGTTTAGCTTTGTATTATCACGAATTGATTGATGTATGATGGTTGCTTATTAAATATAAAATCGGAATTTGGATAGCTTGTGACTAGAACCTCATAATTTAACTATAAGATGTTCGGAGATAAATTAAGACACTAATTCAAATAGAACCTAGTGAGGATCAGTACAAAACTAGGATTAGTCACTTAGAATAAAATTGCCATATTAGCCATCAGTTCTAATTCATCTTTGTTTACGTATAGGTTCCACATACGGATGATCATTCCAAGACGCATAAACCGAGATAGAGGTAGCATACTTGATCAACGACGAAGACTATGATATACCCTTTGCCGACATGCTTTGTTCTGAGGAAGGGAATGATATATGGATCTCCAATCCAGCTAGTTCCAACACAGAGGACTATTCAGGATTTCACTTTGAGGATTGGCTGGGATTTCCACCTGGCCAGTGGTAGGTTATGAGTGGGTTGAGCCGTGAGTAGACGACTCCGAGGCACCTATTTCCGGTATGGACTCTGACCACAGTGGAGGCCCAAGATACATGGAGGAACCTTGTGAAAAGGCATGGTTAAATGGCAGTGAGGCGATCATTTTTTTCGAAGGATGCATTTGCCCATTGGCAGCAGTAATATATGAATGCTCTTCCTCAGAATCGGGAAAATGAGGCAGCATATGTGGAAGAATAAGAAGAGTTTGACGTGGAAGACACCGCCAATCTAGCTGACATTGAAGATCTTGAAGAAGGATCTGATACCGAATCAGAATCCGAGTCAGAGTCGGAGGCAGAGGAGGAGTTCAAGGTTGATGAGTTTAGAAATGAAGTTTGAGTAGGATAGATTAGTAGACTCATGTATCATTATTATGTTCGACTGATAGGCTATGGTAGTATTGTGTAGTAAAAACTTTTGTATTGAATGTTCTTTTTATTAAGGCTATAAAGCAGAAGAAAAATGTAACAAGTTGCGAAAGTAAAACAGTTCTCTTTGTATCTATATCCACTTGTCTAGAAGGATAAAGAGTTTTCTCATAAAAACGTAAGGAACTAAAGATAAGAGTTTTTCAAAGATTAATAAATCTAAAATTAGTAAAAGATAACAACATCCTTAGTTAATAAAAATGACTAACCCTCATATGTGCAAAGAAAAAAAAAGAAGTTTGAATAATAATCACCTTCTGAATTCAATTTCACGATTTGACTAAAAGGTGTTTGATAACAATTGTGATATGAAAGATCAATAAAATTTATTAAAATAATAAATTGATAAAGACATTTTGAAAAGTCATACTCTACAGAGAATAAGTTATAAATATAGAATTATAAAGAATTTGAGAAAACGAAATCATAACGGTATTATTTCCAAAGTTTTGAAAAATATGGAAAGATCGGTGAGCAAGTCTCAGTTTGTTTGGTGATGATCGGAATAATCTTCCGAGTATTAGTCTAATGTTTGTTTCGACAATCGGGATCGTATAGATAATAGATTACCCTCTTTGTCAGCGGGCAATTGAAAACAGGTTCGGTACGGACAAATCCTAAGGATAAGAAATAACTTATTAGAGTTATAAAAAGGTACAGTAATTTCAAAGTAGAAATTAGAAAAAGAAGAAAAGGTTTAATGATGATTAGTTCGAGTGTCTCGAAAGTAGGTAAAAATGGGTAGGAGATTGTGTTCGGATGATAAGCACTTCTCTTGAGTATATCCTTCATAGTTAAGGGAATGTAAAGATACTATTGGTAATACCCAGATCCTAGTTGTTTGATCTATACCGTTTTTGGGAATTAAAATTTAAGATTTTATGGGATACTTTATAAGTATTTTAAAAGATAACCAAGTACGTATAATGTGCATGAATCACTTCATCACATTTGGTTGATCCAAGATTCGAGTACGGAACTTGAGGTGTTTACACTAGTACGAAAGAGTATGGATAACTTGGTTCTTGACGGAAAACGTTGAGAAGAGTATTGGAGTAGGATGCTTGAGTTTTCTATCATAGTTGAGCGCTATGTAAGGAAAGCAAAGGACTCTGAAATAAGAAGTCTGATCTGTGTTCTACACTAGAGGATCAATGGATTGGTGCTAGTTCGAAAGGGATAGTTGTGAATTCGGATATTAGATTGAATCATGTATTGCGTATGGATGTTTTATACACATTATACGAAAAGAAAGTTGGCTCTCGCCATATTTTCCAATCCTGGTAATTTCAAGGACAGAATTCTTTAAGGAGGAGAGAATGTAATGACCCATAATTTTATAACAATAAAATGAGATATTTAATGCAGTTAAATATTCAATAAATAGATTTCAAACATTGATAACACTTGTTTTAAAGGTTTATAAACAAAATATGGATATTTGGATTTTTCGTCAAAAATGATGAAAAGTCAATTTTCGGTTAATTTAAGATTTTCTCGGAATCGCACACAACTTTGAATACCTATAATTATTTATCGATATAAATGGAAAAATGAAATAAATTAATTTATATTATTTTTTTTGAAAATAAATTGTAATTATGACATCATCAATAGGGTCACAATATTTAATAATTAATTTATTAAATTAAATTGAGATTTAATGATTTGATAATTCATTATAAATATTATTAAATAATAAGAAATGATTAGAACTTTATACGGTGAGTATAAATCTGCAGCACTTTGAAATACGCAATTTAATGGATTTTATAATTAATTTAAGGAGTTTTTATCAAAATAAATTATTGGGATATAATTTATAAATTTTGATTACATCATTATTTAAATAGGAATATAACGATTAATGTGACTGATAAACAAAGTTAAAATTCAATATAAAACGGCACGCAGAAGTCGTCAAACGTCGTCGGAACGTCTTAAAATAAATAAATAAAAACACAGATTTTCAGAGATTATATTTACATAAGTGGAAAAAATATTAAAATACAAAGGAGACGGTACGAAATACGCGTGTGTATGCAAGGGTGTATGTGTGCACATATACACGTGTACATGCGTGTATGTGTGTATGGAGTGTGTTTGTGCGTGTATGGGTGTGTGACGTGTGTGTGTATATATGCATGTGTGTATGTATGTGTAGGCATGTGTATGTATGTATATATGTATAAAGGTGTGTAGAAGCTTCCTAAGAAGTGGCCTCCTTGATTTGGGGGTAGGGTGTGTAGGTGATGTGATGGAGATGGTACATGAGTTGATGGGGGTAAGGTGGTGTAAGGGTATGGAGAGTATGGTGATGTGACAAGTTATGTTGTATATTATATTACTAAATCTTATACTATAAATACACTTCTACCCCCTTCTCTTCATTTCTTTACTTCATTTCTTTTCTACTTCTTCCTCATCTCTAATTTTCTCTACGGTTCTCCGATGGCTTCCTAAGGGAATTCGAGAGAAACTAGTCTAATAACAACTCAAAATACTTAAGTGTATACTTTAATCTTTCTCTACACAACGTTCTAAAGACAGCGAACCATGCTACAACGTCTCAAACTCGACGAAACCCCATGAAACACCCATGGCCGTGAGCAATAAGGAGAAGAGGGAGGCCTTCGGGTACTCCGACGTAGAGAAAAGGAAAGGAGACTATGCCGGTTTTGTTCCGGTAGTGCTAGAGCAAGTCAAGGAGGAGTGGAACCCTTTTGTAAGACACACTTCTCCTCTTTAGCTTATAATTATGATTAATAAGTCATAATGAGTATAACTTGTAATATGAACATGTTTGGAAAGTTAATTAACAAGTTATAAAAAGTTAGTAAGCAAACTTGAAAAGTTAGTAAGCAAACTTGAAAAGTTAGCAAGCAACTAGTAAAAAAAAGTTAGTAAACTTGGTTGTGTTGATTTACTAATCTTTGGATGATAACTTTGGATGTTATATGGATGATTGAATGATTTGGTTGTGTTGATGGTGTGATATTATATGGTAAGTATAAACTATACACCTATGTTAGTTTGACATGTTTATATGTTAATATCATGACTTTTAAAAGGAATTCCAAGTCACGTTACACATACAATAATATGTGTACAAACGGAAAGGGTTAAGCCTCTTTAAAATAAAAAATAAAAAGGATTTAAAATGGGTTTTAAATCATAGAAAAGTTTGAATATAATATTATAATAATATAATATTATAAAAGATAAAATATTGGAAAATAATATTTTATAAGTTGAAAAAGTAGAAATAAATGGTTATAATAATTTATAATCCTTTATAAGTGTTTTGGAAGTGTCCCGGGCTAGTTCCGGAATAATTCACCAAATGGTCAAAATTGGGCACTTTCCGGAGCGACAGTTCGCGGTGATGCGACCTGTAATTTCGAATGGAAGTGAAGAGTGCGTTTCAAGTCGGAATGACTTGAAACCAAAAACGTTTTGTTCGTAAAGTTAATACCTTTCAAATGAATCTAAAATGTTAACTTTTCGATTTGAAAATATCAAGTTTTGAGCAAAACGGTTTTCAAAAAGGTCGTTGTGGAAGTAGTAAAATCCAGATTTTGGTAAGTGGAGTTTTATAACTCCAAAAATTATGAAATAAATTTATAAATTCATTATTAATATAATAATGAGGTTTTGAAAGATAAAAATGAGTTTATACTTAATAAAAAGTTTAACTATAGAAAGTGACCTAGTTAATCACTATTCACTAGCGATTAAGGAATTGGATTTTGAAATTAAGGAATCAGAAAGAGTTTCTGACCCCAAATATTTTACGAATGTTTTCATAATAATTAATTATGATTTTTAATATTTATTTGGGAATTTTATAAAGATTTAGAAAAATGGTCAAATTCTAGAGTCGAATGAATTGTTTAAATAATAAACAATATTTGGAAATGAGCTCGGAAGTGACATTAGACTTCAAGGTATGGAAACGACTGTTATTTAAAGGATAAATAATGTGATCGAACCAAGGTATGAGAGAAAATAGTTCCCCAACTTGGAAGGCCTCATTGTTTGTTGATAAATAACTAAGTTTGAAATCGAAAACTTAAGTTATGAATGAGGTATTATCTCTGAATGAGAATTAAAGAAAATAACAGAAAGGGGTATATGGTAATACCTATGAGTACATCTTGTCCCGCCTGTGAGATATGAGAAAGAAGACAGGGTAGTTAACGAGATGGGAAATCCATCTTACCTTGTTTATTTCTTAAGACGAGGGGTGGAACGGATCAAAAGGTAGATCCGGATACTTGTCAAAAATCATGTAAAATTTTTGACAAGAAAAGTAAAGGGATTGGGTAAAAATGGATTGGAACTTGATTGTTGTGATGATAAGTCGGGTAATCTTCTGGGTGTCGATCTGATGTTGGTTTAGGCCTGGGGGGTTTGCACCTGGGAAATTATTCTCTTAATATTTTACAATCAAGGGTTAATTCAAAAATGAGGAAGTTTGGATTAGCAATTAATTAAATGAGGCTTAATGATTCTGTGTACATATATACATATTTTATTTCGATGGTTGATGTCGAAGGAACCGGGGTCATATTTGGGTACTTCAGATTCGAAGACCACTTCGAATCAATTTGTGGTATTCCAGAAATGGATATGAAACTAAAAGGTTGAAGATCGGGGAATCTTCTCAGCAAGGAAAAGGCTACTCGTTGAGTATGTCCTTAAGATGAAATCTTTTGGATAGCTTGGAAATATAACTACAAAGTAGCAGTAGTTCTTTCTTTGTTGAGAAATCTCTGTTTTATTAAAGACCAGAGATTTTTCATGGTAAGCAGATTGCTTGTTGATAACTTTGGTGTCGCGCCCATGGTAAAAGATTAGCAGCGACCCCTTATTGTGAGATCTATGAAGATGTAAGGGCTGCGGCTACAAACATACATTTGTTTGGTGGAGGAGAAGGCAAATTTTCTTAGCTTAACACTCTTCTCTGAGACGTACGAGCTCGGAGGTTGTATTTTTGTGGGAGTCAATTAGTAATTAGCGGATCTGGCAATGTGGCATTCAGAGTGAATGAGCTGGAATGAAAAGGTAATGCATTGCCTCGAGCCTCATCAAATGGGGAGTGACTAAAATAGGGTGTGCAACAAGATGAGTCATGGTTTAGCACCCATGAGATTGCCCGCATTTTACTCTCTGGATATAACCGATCTCTCGCTATATTTCGGGTCTGAAAGTTGTGATGAGAGCGCTCTCGGAAGGTCGGAAACGACCGAGGGAAATGCCATATTCGACCTATCGGTTGGGTAGTCATTCTTGTTTGGGCATTGGGTGGGGAACTCACACCCAGATGCATCCCTCTAGAGGTGTACTTACATAAGGTAGTCCCTTAACTTGGTGGCTAGTATGGAATCCAATAATCCATTAAGAGCCTTGTATGATTTTGATTGTAGACCAAATGCTGGAATTTAATGAATGTAACAATTTCAGCTAAGATTCATAAGTTTGCTTTAAAAGCACTTTCAAAATAATGTCATTAAAAATAATATCCCTTAATTTTTGTGTAATTAGTTTATGGTTATCATGAATGAAAAACGCATTTAGTGTGTTTATCCTGCATGGTCTTATGAGATACCCTTTGTTTTCAAAATACAGATTTCTGGTTTGACGTTGCTTTAAAAGCACTTTCAAAATAATGTCATTAAAAATAATATCCCTTAATTTTTGTGTAATCAGTTTATGGTTATCATGAATGAAAAACGCATTTAGTGTGTTTATCCTGCATGGTCTTATGAGATACCCTTTGTTTTCAAAATACGGATTTCTAGTTTGACGTCCAATTGTGACACTATCACATTTGGGATAGTGTTCTTACGCTGGTTTTTCCAAGCTTGATCCGGGTGTTTTCAATACTCGGGTCAGTACCAAGTGATTTCAGGATTAGCTATGCAAGCCGAGAAGCAAGAAGGCTGGACTTGGTGAGTTTCTTGGATAGAGGTCAAAACGGATCGCGTTTGCTTTGGCGTAGTGCAACATGATAGGAGGTTCGAGCTTTCTAGAGGAGTGCTGGAGATCTGCATCTACGTATGGGCGTAGTCTTATTACTTATGCATGCTATGTTAGTTGCTGTTTATCTATTTTAGCAATTGTAAGGACAGAGTTTATAACTGTCCAGGCTGTTCATAGGTTAGACTGATTGATATGTTTTTAAATGTTTTCCACTGTAAAGATATTGTTCAATATTATATTTTCTCCATGCTTGTGAGATTCTGTTCTATTCCACCGTGTTATTCTATTCTGTTCTTGTTTCTTTTATTCCATCCTTAATGAGTCGGTCTTTTTTGTCTTAGGAATTCGTGGCTGAGGAGTATCAGTGCGAGTTTTCGAGGTGTGAAAAATCGGGTCGTGACAGCCCTCCTCCTTTTTTGTTGTCACCACTGCCTTGCCCTCATGCTTCTTGAATTCTTCTTCCTCCTCCTCCAAAATAGGGAGCATCCTGGGCGAGCAGCTGGCTTTAGTCGTAACACCCCTTCCTTCATGAATTTCTTCGATCGACCCGCCAAACGGACCTTCTCCTTCTAGGAGATCGCCCTCTACGGAGCCGCATGATGAAGAAGTGGAACGTGTTCGAATTCTGAATGGAAAGGTGATGGAACTTCAACGACCATGGCAGACTTCCTGGGATGCAACATCCCATATCGAAGCAAATTTTCGTCCGTTAGCAAAATCGTGACCGATCTCTCCTTGGCGTTATGGCCTTCAGAGTATGGAAAATCGGATCGAGTGATGGATCTTTGTTCGGCCTTGGAATAACTACAATAAGTTTTCAATCTATCAAAAATCCCATAGTGTCATATTAAATCTCAATAAGTAAAAGAGAGAATTAACCTCCCATCATCCAAAGATGGTTAAATCCCTCAGGACACCTAACGAAGAAATACCGGACCTTTAATTAAGACAAGTTGCTTTGAAGCTACAACATGATCTTGCGGTTTCTTTGGGCCTCATGACGACGAGGGATAGACATTCGTCTCTCTTCTTGAATGAGAAAACTATTTCAACTCATCGAAACTCGGAGCACGATTAAATGTCCGCATAAATAAGACGTGAAGGCAAGTCAAGGTCGCGTACCCATTATGATGAATTTGAAATGGAGCAATTCCCAAGTTCAGAAGAGTTTCTTTCAAGAAGTGATTGAAGGGGGCACTGCGCCATTTAAGCACATACACCGGTGGCAAGCGATGTACCCCAAAGGCGGCATATGTGCAAACTCATTCTTTAACAGAAGGCACACATCATCGTCCGGAATGCCATTTGTAAGCAAATGTTATGCAGAACTTTAGCAAAGATTATGGAGGAAGCTCTCTCCGGAGGATTGAGTAGAACTATAAAATTTGGAGGAGTCCGGTCTACAACCAGACCAACTGGAACTAGTTGACTGTATTTAGCTCGCGGTACTGAATAAGTAGGCGCTATTGAAACTGTTTGCGAAGGTGAAACTGATGACGATTCAGCTTCTAAAAGTGCTGTACTTCCTCCACTGGACTTATGACAAGATGACGGGTGCTTCATTATATACAACAGAACTTTTAACTAACGTGGTCAGGTAATTCTATATTTGACTAAAAGTCCCTCTATGACACTTGAACTCCGAAAAAATATCGATGTATGTCGACACATCTGGTTCCAAGTGTTGATTAGGGCAAGCACACTGTGTTATCTATATAGGATGGGCTCGGTGTTCTGAATGCTACAAACGCTCTATCCTGTGTAGATAGTTCACTCGTGGTGAAGAAAGAAAAGAACTTATCGTATCATTTATTAAAGTTATTTCTCCTATACTTACAGATTATCGATCAACGATCGATAACAGATCCGCTGTCTGAAGCGATGCGGGAAGCTCTTCGCATTCCAGGTACACCGATTGTGCAATAACGGGACCAATCCGATGTGAGCAACTATAGATTGATGGGTCCGAATCAAGTAGAGAATTCTCAGCATAAGACTATTTTAGCTCTTCGGAAGGTGATAACTGCATAAGTTGCACACAAGACACTACCCTATGCTATTATCACCTCCCAGAAAAATCAAAACCAATCCGGATGATGTCGTGTTGGATTAACAATTTAACTCGGTGTAAGCTAATTCTGATTCCGTGGATGAAGATAGAAAAACATGTCAAGCACTGGGGCAAGGCCCGAATTTCGTTCCGTGAAGAACTCAAGACTCGATTTGCTATCATCTTCCACAAAATCGCAATCAACTCAAATTCTCCATAATGATCACCACCAATACAACCTCATCGTCGAATTGCTAACCAAATGCCATAATCTGCATTATCCACCTTTAGTCATGAATCAAAATGAGAACAATTGTTGAACTTAGGATGTTGGCGACCTAACGTAGGTAAGATCGACGGTGATCCAAAGGGATAGGCTCGATGGCGATGCAAAAAGACAAAGTAATGGGAACTAAGGGCTAGGTTAAGGTGATGGCAAGGTCAAGTAGTCGATGGCGAGATGTTCCAGCAGCGAAGATAAGCAGCGGAAATGGCAGAGGTGAAGCTAAGGGTTGAATGCCTTGGTTTGGGTCGCAAGGCAGAAGAATCGAGTCGCAAATGAAAGTATGGAATGGAAGAAGGTCATCTCGAATGAACTAAATAGGACATTGCATAGGAAAAATATGCTAAGTCCTTGGATCACTAGTGATCCATGGACTATGGATCGCTAGTGGTCCATAGGATTGCAACCAAACTTTCCCAAACTCACCACGCATGATCTAAGTATCTTTTCCAAGCATCTTGAAAGTTGTGGAATTGAAATTGATTTATGACGAGTAGTGATGATTCACGTCAGAACTCAATAAACGGTTGGATAACCAAAGCCAAATTCGTATGATAGCTTCAACACGATCAATTAAAATTCGTAAAGTGGGAGCCCATAAGTAGTTACTCCCAGAGCACGCCTTGTTTCTAATGAAAGCATACTCTGGGGGCAAATGTTATCCAAGTTTTTGACCCAGCGGAATTCAAAGGAAGTTAGAACATCTACGTCAAGTCAAAACAACTCAAGAACCAACCAGAAGGATCAAAAGAAGGAACCAAGAAGGACACAAGAGGAAAAAGGCAAAAATTACCTAAGGAGATGGATCGCTAGCGATCCATGAATATCGAACATGGATCGTCCATTCTTCTTGCATTTGAAGCATTATCTTTTCTAGGCACATCTGCTAAGTTTCACGATGTTCCAAGCTATCTAGACCAAGAAGTGAGCATCCATTTGATTCTAGCAATAGTTCGATGCAACTAGTACATGAATCATCATCAAAACAAGGCATCTAGTCATGAAATTACATGGAAAGCATCTACACAAGGCAGGGAATATGATCCAATTGAAATGAGCATAAAACACTCTAACACCAAGGATCGCTAGCGATCCATGCCCTATGGATCGCTAGCGATCCATCATATCGAGTCGGTTCGCTATGAAATTTATTGAGCATCTTCGTACCTTCAAATGTAAGTTTCCGGGGAAGCGGCTTTGGCCTAAGTGCCCTCTAGCCCCTCAATATAAAGGGGATCTTCTGGACTGGCTGTTGAAACTCTGCATAAACTATTCTTCACTCTTCTCCTTGCATTCAATAGTCATCTAAAGGGTTCTCTGTGATTCTCCAATGAACTCTAACACTGGTGACTTGATCTAACTTACAAGGTAGAATAAAATTGTACTCAGATTCAACTTGTAATTGCAGTCAGTCAATAACAAAAGTTATAAAGTGAACGTAGGTTTCATTAACAGCCGAACCACTATAAAAATCTCTTGTCTCTTTACTTTATCTACAAGTTATTATTCCTTGTTTCTATTTTATTTGCCATGATAAATTGGGTTGGTGCTTTCACACTCAATCCAGGGTGTTGATCCATTTTTTGGTTAACAATATCTACTATATATTATATAATATTCATCCAAAGGTGAGATAACTCACTAAAATTCCAACGGACACTTAAGAGTTCCGGTTTGATCTAAAGTCGTACTGCGTTCATTTTTAGCTTAAAATTCCACTTACTTCAAACTTGACTAAACCATTTCCAACACGTAGATAACGCTCCTACGAGCGCAATGCAAAAAACCGTATATCGATTAGATTCGTATGAGAGATATTCATTTTATAAGATTTTAAAATCAAAACATTAATTAATTATTTTATTAATACACCAATTACCGATTAAATCACCAATCCCTCTCACAAAACCTTCTTCCCCAATCACAGCCTGTACACACTCAAAGATATACCCCTCCATCGTGCACGACTCGCCATGATACGGAGCTACGCTCCACCGTTCGACGAATGGACTTCGCCGATGAACACCTTTCCTCAATCCTGACTCGCTGGACCCAATTACTTCAAAATCGATCAACCTATCATCATTGCGACTTGGCCCTCCCTCCTTACACATGAGCAAAATCGTGATTCCCAATCCTCGATCGCAGCCCACTATAATTCGATGACAGAAGCTCCTTCGCATGACAAACACTATCGTACACTTCACCAATTGACACCTAAATCTCCTGCCATCCCAAACCCTAGCACGGCTCCTCCACATCGAACATGCCCAACATTCACTACACCTCACCAAACTTTATGAATTTGAAGCCTATGACACTACAAACTCAACATATCCGGTATTGTGATTTTTCATTGAGTAAATCACTTGTTTTTAATTTTTGAAAGATGAGGCTTAGATTTTCTTTTACTGTAAAGGAAAATAGAAGGAGAGAGAAGAGAGAAATGAAAAGTAAAAGAAGAAAATGGAAAATGAAGAAAAGTATAAGATTAGTGTTTGGTTTATTTTAGGAAATCCGGTACTTCGCTACATAGAAATTCATTCGCGTACAAACCATGAACAATAAAAACAAAAATACGACCGCGTACAAAAATATAACATGATCCCAAAACAATAATAAAATATATTGGTTAACTTATTATAAAATTTCAAAAAATACCAACATTTGCCAAAATCTATGTCAAACGGTAATTTAAATATTTTCCAAATTAAAAATCATGGAAAAAATCATTTAAAATACGTCAATAGAAATCAAGTCCTTTTATTAACAAATTATTTATCACATTTGAATCAAATTTGAATATTTAAATAAATTAAATATTCCCATCCGAAATGTTAAAAATTTCGGGTAGTTACATTTCATTTGGAACATTTCCAATTTAATGCTTCTTGACTCTAATTTATTATTGACATATTATACTCAATATCACTTATGAAATTTGAGTCCGAACACTCCTTCATAAAGAGTTCATTGTTTTTATAAACAATTTTCTGGTATTTCATAAATACACGAGAATACCACAAACAACCATTTAATGATATCAATTTGGATTTGATATTTGCTTTATGTAACAACCCGCACCTCCAGATATACCGATCCAAAGCCTAATGTGACCTTGGACACGTCATGTTGAGAAATACGAGCCATTGGGATTTTAATCATTACAGAGCATAAGTATAAAGGTGGAGTTCTAAGTCATTCTACACTTTCATATCTCACAGTGGAAGGAATCAAAATATAAGTATACAAAATAGTCATCTTAGTAAAACAGTTTCCATTTTATATATACACTATTATCAAAGTACAATATAAGCTTTACTAATATTTAATAGAATAGATGCCTATTCGGGAAAAAATGAATAATATGAGAACTCCGACATGAAGCTCCTTTCTCCACATACCATGTCCAATCATATGCTAACTTGTCATCCTGTGGTGGTAGAAAATGGAAAAAAGGGGTGGGTCAGACAAAAATCGGGTGAACAAGTTTAATAAGATAATTAAGTTCATTTGACTTTAAATCTACTCTAAGTGATATGGAATGTAAATCCAGTGTCTATATCCTATGGTCCAATACCTAAGGGTTGTTATCAAGCACAATGGGTCAAACCTACTGATCGAATCTCACACTAATGATTGGCCAGAACATAAATTACTCTCCCATCATAACTACATCAACACTACGCCAAAGAGGGAAAACACCGAAAATGCAACTCACATAATGACTCATCGTACGCACCCATGTTCGCCTTTCGATCATAGTGGCAAAATGCCTCTTATTGTATAGCATCGGGGTCCATCTTGTAGGAACTCCGTTTGTACCAGGCTCTAATTTACTCAATACCTATAGTCACTTATTGTATTGCACCGGGGTCCATCACCTTGGAACTCCCGTTAATATAGAGCTCTAATTGATACATACAACCACTTATTGTATTATACCAACGTCCATCGTACCACGTTGCGTCAAAAAACATGCGTAACTGGATATCCCGTTAGTACCGAACTCTCTTAGAAAGCGTCTCCGATAGTGTTGCACCCACCCATCAGGAACACACCAGAGGCTATGCAAAATAAATCACCCAAATCAACTTCGTATATGCGATATACAGTGCCTATGCCAAATCAACTATTGCAAAATATATTCGTCCATACCAATATCAAACATTGCGAAATACTTTGCCCTAACCACTTTGATAGGGAACTAACTTCCCTATCCTCTCAAACGCATATACTCAGCCGAAATTAGTTCAATCAACAACCCATAGTTTTTATATAATTTCAAATTAAATTATATAAATTTTATTATTTAATTTGGGCCCTAGACCAAGGTATAATTTGCACATTTTTCATTTGAACGGTTGACCCAGACAAACCCTAGGTCAATCGCTATCGGTTGACACATAATTCCCAAGGTTTACCATTTGCGTATAAAAGTTAGCATTTTGAACAGGTTTTACTTTTCGATTATTTATAATTAATTGTCGTTAACTCAGGTTGATTAATGATTCCAATTAACCCTAATTTCTTGTTAATTAACCCTAATTTTTTTAATGTCATCTTAGTGTCCTATTTGCAATTAAATTTAGGGTTCTTAAATTTAACAATAACAAGCGTCAAATTAACCAATTTCATACTTCAATTTCAAATTAAATTCTAGGGTTTAGGGTTGAACATATGCAAATTTAATTTAGCAAGTTTAAATCTAGGGTTCCATCAATTTTAATCATTAAAAACAGTTTAAAATTAATTCCATTAATCAAGTTATTAATTTTTGCCCACTCATCTTAATCCTAAGCTCTTCCTATTACCTTACTTGAGAATTTCCCTTCCGCATGCTAACTCTGCTTGCCCAATCTAAATCCAATTGCTTGCGCTTCTTTAGGTTGCTTTAATTTTAATGTTTGAGAACATTTAGGATTAGAGGAGAGGTTGGATTTTGATAGAGTTTTATTAATGTAAACTTTTCTATTTATTAAAGGGTTAGCTTAGGTTCCAATTTATAGATTTTGGTGGTGAATTTAGGGCGTTGATTTAACATGGAGAATCTTAGTTTACATCTCGTACGCATGTCGAAATTTGGCCGCCAAGAAAAATCTTCAGTTATACCACCACCGTTCAACTTATGCACCTAGGTTCTAGAATTTTCAAGTGTTGGGTTGACCTCTGAAGACCACGGGTCGACCTATGAATGCAACGGGCTAACCTGTCAAAATTTTGGGTCGACCCGTATTTATTAAATACCAAATTTTTAGTTAATTCTTTTCCAATTTTTCAGACGTTCGTAACTTCCTTATACTAACTCGACTTCAAACTATTATATATGAAAATCATCCTAAAAGTCGCTACAAACGCAATGGTGCAAGTTTCATAGTCAAATTTGGACGTTTATGAAAATTTTCTTTTTACTCCTTTTTTTAATTAAATTTATTTTTCTTATTAAATTCTTGTTAAATTTTACATAAATTTCTGGGGTCTTGCATTCTCCCTCCTTAAAAGGATGTCGTCCCTGAGATCTTAAAGAATAGAAAAATGTAACTCATATACACAGCTACTAATAACTACAACTATCTACTCATCCATCATCCACAACAATCATTGTCCTTAGAAGTTTTTTAATGTAATATACACACAAATATATATGCTGCATGAAATGCACGTGAACCTATGCTAATGCCGAAGAGTAGTTGGTCTACTGGTTCAGTCGACCTCTTGTCATGCAAATGTTCATGTCATGCTTCCAAATGTATGCAACAATCTAAATAAGTATACTTGTAATTCTATATATATGCACGACCATTTCATCCATATGCATGATACGAAAATAAGATAAACAACAATCAAGCATCCGTATATATCATATCTAGCTAGAAAATAAATAAGATATAATATGAATGTGTATGTACTACCTAGAGGATATACAGTCCAAACGTGTCAAAGCAACAACTCAAACAATACATCCCAAAACATCCACTAGCATCCATCATCCATAACATGTCCTAATGAAATGTTTGCAACTAATCCTACCGTCCAATGGTCTCTACCTAAGCTAAACCAATTTACAAAAATAATCTCTTCTAACTAAAATGGAAACGTGCCAGAAAAGAGTTCGGGAAGGGTAGCTTGGACTCGCTTCTCAAGTTCCCATGTACTCTCAATTGGATTGTCTCCCTACTGGACTCTAACTAGTTTTATTACTTTATTACAAAATTTTTTTATTCCATGCTCAAAATATGGGTAGGTGCATGGTGAACAAGTAGCTAACCTATTCTTCCTAACTTTCCCTTACTGAATCGGCTCGACTATGGTAACTACTCCCATAAACACTTCTGCAAGTATATGACATAAAATAAACATTTTGAACTCCTACCAACTCTCAAAGAAGCTCTGCTCCAAAAGCTAACTCTCAAACTCTATCCAAAATTAGAAAAGGCCCTACAATCCTCGATGCTAATTTTTTTGAACTATGAATCCAGCACATATCAATGAGGCAAGATGTTCACATGGACTTTGTCACCACCACGGTTCTCCATTCCTTGCTTCTCCTGTCAGTATATGCTTTCTTCTTATGCAGTCATTGTCCCTCTATGAATAGAATTCATCTCCAAACTGCATTTCTCATCCTTTACCGCTGGCATGAATCTTCAATCCAATTGTATATGCATTAGTAACCCTTTGCGATGCTTGCTACAACTCAAATGATGTCAACTTACACCACTCTAGATAACTAGAGCATAAGTATGCTCTCGTGAAACTATAGCCCAATTCTATTTTCAATGCACAACCAAACTGTCTTCATCCAGTAGTATATCTAATCACTTTATCCCTTATATACCAGGTGGGACAACCCAAAGGTGAAAGGTGTCTCCTCCCATGGTACTTCCTATTTAGCTCTATGCTATTTCTCCATTTTACCAAAAGGGTATCTAAACATATTGATTCCTTATCTATTACAAATAGTATAATCTCCCTCCAATTCGATTCCGCATAGGTCATTTCATTTTACCTTTTTGAATCGTTTCCTCAGCCCTTCAAAAATATATTTAAGTTATAACCTAGGATTCTTTTAGCACTGGTGATAATCACCTAAGTGATACTTCGTTCGCATGCAATTGTTATGCAACCAAGAACTATGTATTCTAAATTACTCTTCTTCTTATCCGAGGGATGATTGGAGAGAATCCTTTTTATTCCTTACTTCAAGTCTTACCGTAAGTTTCCGATCATATTTCCTATAAAACCGCTTTTGGATTCTCAGTGTGTGCAATTAATAATATCCTTTTTTTTTACAGAGACCCAAATCCTTGAATTAACCTTTCATTGAAGAATCTTACCTATTACTTTTATCTACGATACCTTTGAGGTTTGAACTTCCAAAACTTTACCATTTCTTGATGTCCTCCTATAACTTCTTATTACTCTATTCTAATTACTTCATCTATTTTATGGTTGAGACAACTTAAAATGGAATGGCGCTTTGCTATCTTAATCCAATAAACATGCTGACCATTACTTTGATTTTTCACTTAGAGATTTCTATGTTTTAATGCATTGAAACTACATCTATTTCCCATAGGGAAATATGAACTCTGTAACTTTCCATAAATTAACTAAAAGAGGATTTTTGTTATGTTTGGAATTACAAGGAATTATCTTTTCTGTTAATATTGAAATAGACGATACAAAATATGGTAACTATCCATATTTTTACATATCTTTCTTTTGGGGTATATTCCTTATTATTTCAAACGATACACTTTTGTACTAAAACTGGATATTTATAGAAATTTACATTGCTATATACTTAATTCCAATGAATTAAATTACTACCTAAATCCTGCTCTATTTTATAACAACTTCTAATTTGTTGTTTAATACTCCATATCAATTACCAAAAAATTTGTTGTGATGACTAACTCAACATTTTTATTTGCTTAGGTCATGTAGGTCTACAAATCTGGAAGTTATCATACTATTTCCTTTATTAAATTTTCATTAATTTGGAGACTACTTTCCCTTTATTTCCCATATCCAGTTTATGCTATACTTCAACCTACAATTCCAAGTTCTACATTAGGCATACATGGAACATATCTATAATGATACAATTCCAATAACATGTATAAAATAGATACGTTTACATTCCTGTCCACCTGGTCTGCCCATAGCCTATAGGGGACAACACAATACCTGGACTGACCGTAGCCTACAGATATCCAATTCTCATCTATACAGTATCAACTAATATCTTGTTGCTATAGCGCCAAATCTATACTTACTAGTCCATTTTAGTTTGCCTAATGTAATCAAGGAAATGCCTATTTTTTTATTTTACACTCTTAATATGGATAAAAGTAGACCCTACTTGTACTTTTAACATCTCAAATCGAAAAACTTTTCACATCTACAACATTCTTGATGTAATAAAGCATCTTAGCCATCTATTTTCTTACTTGGAAATATATCTTTCCAATTCAACCGTTAATTGAAAAGGTTACTCAATTTCCATGTTTCCTTTTCAACTCGGTCCTAACCATTTAAGGCTTCTAAATTCCATAGTCAATTTCTTTCCTAGTGCGATGTTTTAATATTATTTATCTAACCTCAATCCATTTCTTTTCTTTTAGTTTAAGTGATAATCATAATAGTTTTACTTTACCTTTTAGTCAAAACCTTTGACTTTTAACATCGTTTCAATAAAACTAGCATTTAAAACTGTAAAACCCTTCGTTTATTAACAATTGTTTGCTTCTTACTAAGACAATTATATTTTCTTTTATTAAATTATCAAAATTGTTTAAGCTTAATTTAACAAAGTGTACAAACACCTTTTCAAACATTTTCTTTTATAAATAAGACATTTCTCAAAAGCGTATTTTAAAGATAATGTAGCATTTTTAGCTTATTATTATTATTATTTTAGGGTATAGCAGAAACATTTATAAAATATTTTTGAATACTTAACCATTTTTTATTTACAAAAGGAATTAAAAAAATAGGTCTTACATACCTCTAATTTTTTTTCAAAAGTTCTTTTACTAAAAGCAAAATGCATATTGAAGGTAAATACAACAATATGCCTAAAATAAATAAAAGCTTTAAAATAGTTATTGAAAGTATATGTTTACCAAATTCTTTAATTTTGCTTTTTGCACAAATCTCATAATGTTTATCTGATTATTTTATATAAGATCATAAATCAACTTCTTTTATATTTAAAATATCATATATCTACCATTTCTAAGTTTTAAAAAACATTTTCATTGGTTTATCACTTAAATTGGAGTAGACAACAACAGTCTAATTACCTAAGCCCACTTATACCTAGCAACGCTTCAAGTGCATAAGGTTTCTGTCTTTCTTTCCAAAAATGGTTAACTCAAGTTTATTTTCCAATATAATATCTAACTTCAATATGGAAATATTCTAGTAGTTCCTTAAGTAAATATGAGACCTTGCAACTACAACCAATATGAGAGTAATGTTTTCTATTTAACTGGGAATTTTCCTTATTTTACGGGTCTCTTGATACTAATCTTCTTCATTTACCCTTAAATTCAAAACTTACTTATTATTGCTAGTTGGTATAGGAAACTTCTACTAGCATTACTTTATGGGGTAAATCATAATAAATGTGAAAAGTCTTTTTTTTTCACCTCAACTGCGAAAGCCTTAACATTTATTCTAACCAATAACTATTTGCTTACATAAGGGGATGAACCAACAACTACCTTATGGGTCAAAATGTATAGGGTGTTGTGTAATAATACATATATCAGAAAATTATGATTACACTCCATTAGTCGAGTTAGGCTCATCTTGTCTTCTCGCTTTAGATACCGACAGAACCATATAGGGATGTTCACGTTTGGAATCTTAGCTACTTTTCCAGAGCCATTCCTTTAGAACTTGTACTCATTCTCACTATCTGCGTTTGGGAATTATTTTTAACCTTCCCACAGATAGTATAGTCACGAATAAAAAGAAATCTCTATATATAGAAAATCTTTAGAAATCTCTTTGAAAACTTATATATATATATATATATATATATTTCAAAAGCATTTTTGAAAACTTTTCAGAAAACATTTTTGAAAACTTTATTTTTTCAAGTAATTCATGCCTATGTCCTAGGGGACGCTAAACCTAAACTCTGATATTAAATGTAATAACTTGCACCTCCCAACACACCGATCCAAAGCCCAATGCGACCTTGGATACGTCTTGCCGAGAAATACGAGCTGTTGAAATTTTAAAACATTACAGAGCATAAGTATAAGGGTGGATTTCTAAGACACTCTACACTCTTAGATCTCATAGTTGAAGGATCAAAATATAAGTATACAAATAGACATCTCAGAAAAATAGTTTCGAAAATATATGTTTTACATATACACCATTCTCAAAGTACAATATAAGATTTACAGATATTTAATACAATAGATGCCTACTTGGGAAATAATGAATAATATGAGAACTCCAACGTGAAGCTCCTTTCTCCACACACTTTGTCCAATCATCTGCTAACCTGTCATCCCGTGGTGGTGGAAAATGGAAAGAAGCCGGTGGGTCAGACAAAAGTTTGATGAATGTGAAAAAGTTGAATAAGATGATTAAGTTTAATTGGCTTTAAATCTACTCTAAGCAATATAGATTGTAAATCCGATGTCCGTGAACTCCTAAGGTCCAATACCTAAGGATTCATATCTAACACAGTGGGTCAAACCTACTGATCAAACCTCACACTAATGATCGGCCAAACGGGAATTACTATTTCATCATAACTACATTAATGCTATGCTAAAGAGGGAGGACACCGAAAATGCAACTCGTGTAATGACTCATTGTATGCTCCCACATTTGCCTCTCGGTCGTAGTGACAAAATGCCTCTTATTGTACTGCACCGGGGTCCATCTCATAGGAACTCCATTAGCACCAAGATCCAATTTACTCAATACATATAGCCACTTATTCTACTACACCGGGATCCACCTTGTAGGAACTCCCATTAGTACCAAGCTCCAATTTAATCGATCTAAAGCCACTTATTGTACTACACCGACGTCCACTCGTACCATATTGCCCCAGAAAATATGTCTACTTGGATCTCCCGTATGGAACACCTCGTAGCCTATATGAAATAAATCATGCTAATCAACTCCGTATATGCGATATACATCGCCTATGCCAAATCAACTATTGCGAATTATATTCTCCCATACCAATATCAAATATTGTGAAACACTTCACCCTAACCAATTTGATAGGGAACCAACTTCCCTATCCTCTCAAACGCGTATGCTTAGCCCAAATTAGTTTGACCAACAATCCATACTTTTATATAATTTTAAACTAAGTTATATAAATTTTGTTATTTAATTTGGGCCTTAGGCCAACGTTCAATTTGTACATTTTTCATTCGAACGCCGACCCAAACAAAACCCAGACCGACCACTACCGACCGACCCAGAATTCCTAGGGTCGATCATTCGGGTATAAAATATAGCGTTTTGAATAGTATTTACTCATTGATTATTTTTAATTAATTGTCATTAACTCAGGCCGATTAATGATTCCAGTCAACCCTAATTTCCAGTTAATTAACCTTAATTTTTCTAATGTCATCTTAGTGTCCAATTTGCAATTCAATTTATGGTTCTCATATTTATCAATAAATAGTTCCAAATTTAGCCAATTTCATACTTTAATTTCAAATTAAATTCTAGGGTTTTGGGTTGAACATATGCAAATTTAATTTAGCAAGTTTAAATATAAGGTTTCTACAATTTTAATCATTTAAAATAGTTTAAAATCAATTACATTAATCGAATTATTAATCTATGTCCACTCACCTCAAGCCTAAGCTCTTCCTATTGCTTTGCTTGAGAATTGCCCTTTCGCATGCTAACTCCGATTGCCCCATCTAGATCTAATTGCTTGCGTTTCTTTAGGTTGATTTTTTTTGAGAAGATTTGGGGTTAGAGGAGAGGTTAGATTTCGGCAGAGTTTTGTTGCTGTAAACTTTTCTATTGATTTTAGGGTTAGCTTAGGTTCTAATTTATAGAGATTAGCGGTGAATTTAGGGCGCTGATTTAACATGGAGAATTTTAGTTTACATCTCGTATGCACGTCAAAACTTGGCTGCCAAGAAAATCTTCTGTTCTACCACCACCGTTCAACTTACGCACCAAGATTCTTGAATCTTCAAGTGTTGGGTCGACCTCTCGAGGCTATGGATTGACCTATGAAGGCCATAGGTCACCCTATGAAGGTCATGGTTTGACAAGTCAAAATTCTGGGTCAACCTATATTTATTAAATACCAAATTTTCAATTATTTCTTTTCCAGTTTTTCAAACATCCGTAACTTCTCTGTACTAACTCCGATTTCAAAGTGTTATATATGAAAAACATCTTGGAAATCATTATGAATGCAATGGTGCATGTTTCGTAGCAAAATTCAGACATTTGTGAAAATTTTCTTTTTAGTCCTTCTTTTAATTAAATTTATTTTTCTTATTGGATTTTCATTTAAATTTCTATTAAATTCATATTAAATTTTACACAAATTCTCAGGGTGTTACATAACATGTATAATAGTTCACATTACCAATGTATAAGGAATCCATTTCACATGTTCCTTATTAAACATTTTAATAAGGTGTTTATGAATATTGTTTGGGACATACCCATTATCCTTTATACTGTCTCTGAAAGACATCATTTGCAAATACAATGTTGACTATCAAAATAAATAAATGTGACGACCCACCTTTTGACCCTTAGGAACGACGCTTAACACATCCTCAGTGTTCGTGTGTAGTTGAAAAGTATGGGAAAGATGAATCGTCGTGGGGTAAAATAAAGAACAGAATAGAAAACCTCACAAAGAAAATGCTAAATAAAACATAATAGTCAATAGTACATCAGGTTACTCCTTAATAGGGAGTTATCAGAGTTACACAAAAGTACTACAAATCAGCTTAGGTAGTTATGACAACCTACCTTTACATATGCTGAAGAAAAAAACACGCTTACACAAACTTGATAATACAACGGAATAGATAACTAAGTATATGAAAGCCTCTTGCCCAGACGTCATTTTCAAAATAGCCCTACAAGAAACTTGCTACTCTCGGACTACTCAAATAAAATAAGTACCCGAGAGTTTAGGGAAAATAAACAACTTAGGTCAGACGATATGTCTGGTATGAGTAAAACTTTTTAAACAATAGGTGTGAAATTAAATACAAAGATGTGAGTCCATGCCGCTGAACATGGAACGGGTTTACTCCTACATAAATCAACATCCAAAGTAATGAATGGATAAATAATTAAACATCACGAAGAGTGGTTGACTCTTCCCGATGCAAATAAGGAAATAAATTTGAAGGTTCGAATCAAATAAGAAATGGAAAATCTCTAACAAATGACTAGGAAGGTGCACCACCCTTGATGTATACCTCTAGTAATAAACTTCTGAGAAGCTCATATACTCCATGACATTTCTCGGAAAATACCAAGCCGGACCCCGCCAAACCTTACCGAGTATCCGAATATTCCACATCTAATGGCAATAACGAATCCAAATTTAGATGAGATGTGAAAGTACCCTAATGGGAGCAAGTCCATATAGCTTGACTTCCTCTCGTGCTTTCGACTAAGTCATTTCCGATCAATGCCCAACGGAGCAACACATCGTCTTAGAATGATGATAATAAAGAAGCTAAAGTTAACGATAGCTAAGAAACCAGTTATTATTCCTTTTAATTAGCATGTGAAATTATCATTCCAGGAGACTATCTCAGATTTTAACGAAATCAGTGCCATTGAATCCGAAATAATGCATTATTATACGATGGTGAGTTTCGTGACAATCAAGCGTACTATGTGGTCGTGCGAGCTCAAAATGCATAGCAATTAATTTCAGAAATTAAAATATAATATAATTTGATTTTAAAAGCTAACTTTCTATATATGATGGAATTAGGTCCTGATACTAGTTCCATTATGTTTAGAATATAGGTATTTAGCTAGGAACACCCGTGGTCACATCTCGATTGAAGTTCGAGATTTTGGGGGTGATTAGTGTCAGAGAGTTTTCTATATAAGGACCTTATCTTCTTAGGATATAAATTGATCATATATAGAAATTAAGTCTTGTATACTTACCACCACTCATCGAATTCAAACTCGCACTATTTCTTGGTTAGCAATAATACCGAACACGTCAAGGTAGTGTTACCTCAAAGTCATGTCTCAAGATTATTCTTAACTTTCGAAATAGCGGCAAGTCTACTTCTTTGATGTTTAGTGCTAATTATATAGCAAATAAATCATTTCCATATAAGTGAATCTCTTTATGGAAATTAATTCATTTCCATAAACGAAATAAACTTTTTCTTTTAAAAACCTGAATTCGTACTTGGCTTCACATTACAAGTATTAGCTTTAAAACACTTTGTTAAAGAGTTAACTATCATCAAAACATCAATAAAAAGGATTTAATAACTTAAAATATTCTTATTACATTGATTAATCAACTTTAAAACTTCGTTGACTAAGCTGATTATTTTACTTCAATAACCTTAAATTAAAAGAGTAAATCTCCTTTAAAACATCACAAATCCAATTAATTAATAATATAATTAATTAAATAAATTAAATAATAATTAAATATCATTATTCAAAAGTGATTAATTAATTTAAAATTTTAATTAAGGAAGGATTAATTAAGGTTAAACAGATTTATTAACTTTTAAAAGTCATTAATTAAAAGGATTAATTGACTTTAAAAAGATCATTAATTAATAAATTAGTTAATCTTGAACCATCATTATCAAAAGATTAATTAGCCTTAAACATCATCAAATAAAATGATTAATTAAATTTAAAACATCATTAACTAAGAAATTAGTTAAATTTAAAACACATCATTAATAAGTTAATTAGTTAACTTTAATCCTTAATAATTAATTAATTAATTAAATTAAATAATCGTTATTAAAATAATTATTTATTTTTGAAAACATCATTTCAAAAAATTGCTTAACTTGTAAAATAAATCCAAGCACGATCATGAAACCAAACAGTTTCGATAAAATGTGATTTTCCGAAAGTGCCGATATAGTGACTATCGCTATATGGGTAATTTAGAATTTAAGCTTATGTCATCTGCAATACAACCACCCATTACATAGCAAGGGTATGAGAATATATACATGATGATTTACAATATTACAACATATATCAAGCATTTATTAACAAAGGCATAAATCTAACTAATAAAATTTCACATGTCTTATGATTCGCTTACCCACTTTTCGAAGCGACCATCTTTCAAGCAACAAATCAATCCAGCAACCAAACCATTATTACAACTGTACAATAAGCATTCAATAGCCACAAATATGAGCAGAATATAGTTTAAACTTTATGGTTCAAAAGTGGAAGCTTTATACCCAAAAACACTTCTAACTTAACCGGATCACCACAACAAGTTGCCGAACTCACGAACTATCTTCACTACACCTTAACTTGGATATTTGGTCCCTTAATGGGCTGGGTTTGGGTTCGGCCTTGGCAATATGGGGCTCGACCTTGGAGTTTTTAGGTGGGAATGGATTTTTTTTTGGTAGAGGAGTGTTTGTAGATGAATATATGGAGTTTAACTTAATTTTTAGAAGTGTACTCACTAGTTTTTGGCTTGGGAATTTCTCTTAGAAGCAATGGAAGTATTCATGTATATGAAGGGAAAATAAATAAAGATAGAAATGAATATGTAAAGTGGAAAATGTGTGGAGATGAGGAGTATTTATAGGCAAAAGAAATAAAGAGGTGATCAAAATAATTAAACATTTAAATAATATAAAGTTGTTATGTGTTCATGCTTGCCATACCCCACCACCTCACCTAGTACACACGCAAACACCTCTCTCCCCCCTTAACCATGCCTTAGGTACTTGTTTTGGTTATGGTTAGGGTACTTAATTAATTTCCTAATGTTATTTTATATAATTTTGTGCATTTTATGTCAAATCAAGTTTTATATTTAAACTAAGCTTGATTATTAACTTTAACAAATTGATTATATTATCACATGAAATATGTGCCTATATGTGCATGTGTATACGAGTGATATAAAAATGTGCATATTTTCGATGACTTTCCGAGGCCGAAAAGTCAAAATTTAGAAAACCGTTTTTCGGTCTCATTTTCTATTTTTATTTGAATCAATTATTTCGGTAAAAAATATTTGAAAATGATTTTAATATCATTAACTAGTATTTAAAATATGTTTATTTGATTATTAAAATCCATTATTTAAATATTTCAAAATGATTCAAATATTCAAATACAAAGAGATTAATTTAAGGTTCGTTACACTCTCCCTCCTTAGGAGAATTTCGTCCCCGAAATCAATACACAAAAAGACAATCGAAAAGGTATATATTATACCAAGAAATTCATATAACAATGCAAAGCAACCATGTCATAAAAGAACATAACTAATGCAGACGATCTTCCCAAGAACCTCCAAAATCAAAAATACACGCTCTCAAGAGATCCTCGAAAATCTGATTCACCCTTTCGGTTTATTCGTCTATCTACAGGTGATAGGTTGTGCTCAAATTGAACTCTATTACTAAAGAGGCTTGCAATGCTAACCAAAAATGACTAATGAAGATAGGATCTTGATCACTAACTATACTTGCTGGGATTCCGTGCAGTCGAACGATCTCCTTTAAATAAATTCCTGCCAAAGAAGTTGCAGTTCCTATTGACTTCGCCGTAATAAAGTGGGCGCTCTTCGTTAATCGATCTACAATTACCCAAATGCCTTCATTACCTTTCCTTATTCTGGGCAACCCATCGATAAAGTCCATAGATAATTGCTCCCACCTCCAATTTGGAATTTCTAATGGTTGAAGTAACCCAGCAGTCTTCTGCTGGCCACTCTTGACCCGTTGACAATTTGCACACCGACTCATGAAGATCAAAATGCCTCTCTTCATCCCTTTCCACCAAAAGGACTTCTTTATATTTTGAAACATTTTAGTTACTCCTAGGTGGATAGATAACTTTGACCGATTGCATTCTCTCAGCACATTTTGTCTAATTCCATTAATATCTGCACACAAATCCGATCATTCATTCTAAAAATGACGCGGGAGTCAATCTAAAAACTAGAAACAATTCCTTCTTCAACACTCCTCTTAAGCCGAGCTAAAATAGGGTCTTCTTCTTGGAAATATGCACTTCTCTCTATTAGTGATGGCTTAACTTACAAATTTGCAATCGTCACCACATTCCTACTTAACGCATCTGCAACGACGTTTGCTTTTCCTAGGATATAAAGAATCTCTAGGTCATAAGACGCAAGAAATTCCAACCATCTTTGTTGCCTCAAGTTCAAGTCCTTTTGGGTAAAGAGATACTTTAATGACATGTGATTCATATATAACTCAAACTTTGCACCCAAAAGATAGTGCCTCCACACCTTCAATTCGAAGACAACTGCCAAAAGCTTCAGATCATGCGTAGCGTAATTCTTCTCATGATGTTTCAACTGTCGTCTCGCATACGCTATTACCTTTCCATTTTGCATCAATACCACTCCTAATCCGGTCCTACAAGCATCCATGTAAAGTGTTAATCCTTCACCCCCATCTGGAATAGTTAAAACGGGAGCACCAGTCAATTTCTCGTTTAACTCATTGAACGCTTGATCACACTTGGGTGTCCACACAAACTTAGCATCTTTCTTCATCAATTTTGTTAGATAAGAAGCAATCTTCGAAATCTTAAATGAACCTCCTATAGAAACCTACCAATCCTAAGAAACTTCCGATCTCAGTCTCACTTTCAGGTTTCTTCCAATCTTGAACCGCAACTACTTTAGATGGGTCCACTAATATGCCTTGTCCCGAAACTCCATGCCCTAGAAATCTAACTTCGGATTTCCAGTTAGCACTTAGAAAACTTTGCCTTTAAAACATGACTTCTTAAAGTATTAGAACAACTTGAAAATGGTACTTATGCTCTTCCTCCGTTTTAGAATAAACGAGAATGTCATCAATGAAGACGAGAACAAAATTAATAAGAAAATCCCAAAACAGTATATTCATCAAATCCACGAAATATGTGGGTGCGTTAGTCAATCCGAACGGCATGACTAACCACTCAAAAAACTTACGAAAAGCTGTTAAAGGTACACTCTCCTCTACTACCCTTAATTGGTGAAAACCGATGGCAAGATCCAACTGAGAAAATATCCGAGCTCCATGGAGCCGGTCAAACATGTCGTTAATCCTAAGTAAATGATACTTATTGTTAGAATCGGCTAAATCTCCGTCGGATTAGAAAATAGCCGATCAAATTTTAAATAAAAATTAACCACAAGCGCACGCTGTACAATTCTAGTACGTGGCGAGTACCGGTCGATCCGCAGGGAATTGTTTAGATTTCAAAATTATATTCAATCAAATTAACCAAGAGTTTGAAAGTGTTTGAAGCTAAAAATTTCTACAAAACAAACAAAAAATAAAAGTGGATAAAAATATGAGAGTAGAAGGCAATTTAGAGATATATCCATCCTCTTGATCACATAAATCAACACAACATGAAATTATGATATCTTTTTTGTCATTAGTGAATTTAATTGATGTGTTTATCATAAGTATGGAATATTTGTGCTATTAATTAGCCCAATATAAACCATCAAACTATAACACACCCATTAAACCACTTCTTAACTCCCATTAAAATTGCGATGAAATTGAAAATAAAATCTATTCTAAGCATGATCTATTAACTATTGATTAGAAATATAGATCATCAAATTTTGATTTTAAAATCCACTTCATTACCATAATCATATGTAGATAAATAGGTAATTTGTGTTTGTTTAAGCATAGCATATTTGGTATCAACAACATAGGCTATCAAATTCAAAGTTAAAACAACAAAATTTTTACCCATTCAAACATTGTCATTAAGCACAAAAAGAGATCAAAAATGAGCAAATTATGTTGAATCTACATAATTAGAGAGCTTCATTACCCTTAAATTGAAGGGGTTTAGCCTCTAATATTTGTTATCATTTCAACAAATGTAGCATTCAATATGAAATAAAAACAAAAGGAAAATAAAGATCAAATTAAAATAAAATGAGAGCCAATCTACTTGCATAAAAATAAACTAAGCTACTAACATGAAAGGAAATAAACAAGAAAAGAACATCAAAAAGAAGAGTGCATGAATTAAAATTGCATTAAAGAAAATCACATAAGAGAAATGGCTAAGAAACCATGAAATAGAAAAGAGAGCTTTTGTTTATTTGTGAGCCTAAAACTAAACTAACTAAAATGAAGGCTCAAAGGAGGCTAAGTAAATGAACATATGTGGTATTTATACATGTTTGGAAACCCTAATCACATTTTTGGGAACTACCCAAATTTCCCTTGAGGAAATGTGGCCACAAAGTTATCATTAGCATGAGATAATCATAAATTAAGTATGCATGTAACTTTAATGGCCATTTAGCATGTGTCCTAATTGTACATCAAGGTAAGTGGATAGGTGGGGTCCTCCATGATTCATGAAATGAATTATTTCCATCTTCAATTGCTTGTATTCTCTTATGCATACATATTTTCCATGAAAACCTCTTTCATTTGAATCCAAATTCCTATAAAATAACATAAAAATGTCCAAGTAAAAATTCTCAAATTAATATATGCACAAAAATGACCATTTTGCTCCTACATGAAGATGAATAAATGATGATTTGAAAATAATTTGAATTTTGGTTTAAACATGTTAAAACACCCTTTATGCTCATTTATTTAATTAAATTAGATTAAATATGATAGTAAAAATATGCACATTTACGTGCACATCACTTTTTTTTGATAGTCTTGTTATTTAATTCTCGGTAATCCACACATAATCCAAGAGAACCATCTGCCTTAGTAACGAAAACTACTGGCGATCCCCAACTCGTTGAGTTACGTCTGATCAAAACTTTCTGCAATAAATCTAACGCCTGCTTCTTGAATTCTCTTCTTTCTTTAGGAGCCAACCTTCAAGGAGGTTATACAATCGATCTAGTTCTTAGAATCAAATCAATGCGGAATTCCACTTTCTAGTTAGGAGGTAAACCTTGCACTTCTTCAAAAATATCCTTGAAGTCCCGGACAATTGGTATATTCCTTATCTCCTCTTTGGGTATTTCGAGGGAATACAGAAAGCTTCTCATCAACCCCCTAGGTTGTCCACAACATATATCAACGCTTTTACCTATTACATCTTTTACTATGATCACCCTTCTAACAAAGTCCAAGACACCTTTAAACTTAGATAACCAGTCCATTCCCTATAATACTCCAAACCAATGAATCCAAGAACTAACAAATCAGAAAAGAAAGGCCGATCTTGATAAGAAATAGGCACATGCAAACAAGTGGTATCTAGATTGGTCGGACCCCCAATTGGGTTCGACACATAAAGGGAATTATGGAGAATAACATATTAAGATTCAACTGGTTCATTAGGTCATATGAGATAAAACTATGGGATGCACCGGTATCAAATAACACACTAACAGGTATACCAAAAATGGATAATGTACCTTACAATACTTGCTTTCCTTGACCATAGCCACTTTCTCTGATGCTTTTCGAATTATATATGGTCTAAGAACTAAACGGTCTCCAGTCTCTACCAAACATGAAGATGATTTACATGGCCATCCATAAGAAGCTTCATAGGGCGCCATGCCAATGCTTGCTTGGTAACTTAAGGGTTTAGAAATATTTTCTTCCTTGGGAATTTCGGGGACAAAATTAATTTAAGCGGGAGAATGCAACAACCCAAAGTTTTGTCCGTGGAATTTTAAATGTTAATTAAATTTTAAATATTTAAATAATTAGATTTGGGTGGCCACGATTTGGCTGAAGAGAGATCGAGTGACCCTGATTTGTTTTGGATAATTAGGCTAATTGTGTTGTAATTAAGAGTTAGTTTTATTAATTAATTCTAGATTTATAAATGCTATAACTAATTCATACGAGGTCGGAATTGAGTGCGACGAGTTGTGTTGTACTCGTATCAATGATATCTACACTATGGAATTAGATTAGAGGAGTTTGGAGCTTGCAGGAATTTATGCTAAAATCGAACGTTCGTTCGGTTTTAGTTCAATCTGGAACGCTTCGGCGAAAACTGGAATCATTGTTAGTTTAACTCACATTCAATTTTACTGTATCATATCTATAATGCTATAAACTATTATTGATCGCTTGGATGTTAGTTAAATTGGCCGATTGATTATTTGGTTGAATTTTTGTTTGAAAAATGGATGACATATTAACTTGATTGCTATGGACCCATATGATTATATATAATGTCATTAACGATTGTTTTGGAAGAAGAATTTGTAGAGAGACTCTGAGGGGTCTCTCGTCAATAATTATTTATTTACATCATTATGATGTTATATCGATATTTAATTGAAATAAATCTTGATATTCCATTGAAATTGTTTAAGTTTCGTTACAACTCTTTTTGCTATACCGTCAATTATTGATTTTCATCCCCAAAACCCTATCATGTATGTTTTGAACTTGGCTTGTGTTTTCACTAAACAGAATTTTAAAATTCATTAATCATATTAATTAATGATATTTAAAATTAATTAATCATTTTAATTAATGGTTATTTATATTAATTAATCATTTTAATTAATGATTTTGAAATTAATTAACTAGTGCAATTAATGATGTTTAAAAGTAATTAATCATTTTAAATAACGATATTTGAAATTTAATTAATCATTTTTATTAATGATGTTTGAAATTAATTAAGCTTTTTTTATTAATGAAATTTGGATTCAAAATAGATCATCTTAATTAATGATATTGAACTTTAATTAATCATTTTAATTAATGATTGTTTTAAATTTAATTAACTATTTTATCTAATGATGTTTAAAGTTGACTAATAATGTAAACTAATGATTTTGAAATTAACTAATTACTTTAATTACCGATGTTTTTGAATTTATTAATCTATTTGATTAATGAGGTTTGAATTTAATTAAATCATTTTAATTAATGGTTTTAAACTTTAATTAATCATTTTAATTTATGATTGTTTTTTACCCTTGTTTTAATACACTTCATATTATAAAGTTTGTCTTTTAAAAGATATTTCTAAAAGTGTTTTACCAATACTGTAATATGGAAATCAAGCACAAGTTCGGTTTTAAAAAGTAAAGTTCAATTCGATTAAGGAAAAGTAATTCCGTAAATGATATCGCTTATATGGAAAGGATCTAGTCATACTTTTAACGATAAACGTTGAGGCTTGGACCCGTTTCTATCTCGAAGGTTAAAAATGTCATTAGGACGATGCCTAGAGTTGACACTACCTCAACTTGCCTGGCTTCATTTTCAACCGAGAGATAATACTTCTTTGGAATCGACGAGTAGTGTTAAATATATGATATTTAATTCTCATATACAATCATTTTAATTATCCCCGATAGTTGATTTATTAGTTATCGAATTCAGCTTTCTTCATAGTGTATCATTACCTTAAAAATGATTTACTACTCTTCGAGCTTTGTTATCCTTTGTCGGAAATGACTAAACCAAAGCGTGTGTTTTTGGGGGCCAAGTTACGTGGGGTTGCTCCTATTAGGGTATTTTCACATCTCATCTAGATTTGGTGTACCATCACCTTAAAATGGTTATGATTTAGATGTGAAATATTTGGATTCTTGGTAAGGTTTGGTGGGGCCCGGCTTGGAGTTTCTAGGGTTTTCAAGTATATTTCTAGAGGTATACTTCTTTTAAGGGGGATGCACCCTCGTAGTCATTTGTTGGAAGTTTTCCTTTCCTTATTTGATTCGAACCTTTGAACCTGTTTTTCTTTAATTGCAACGGGATGAGTCAACCACTATTCGCCGTGTTTAATTATTGGTTTTTCCCATTCTACCAAGTTTGGACTGTTATCCGGTTTTATCCATTCTGTCTAGTTTGGATTTTCGTTTAGATTATTTCCATTCATTCAAGTATGGCTTTTAATACTATTTGTGCTTATTCTTATTTGAATTTGTTTCCTGTTGTTTATCTCTACTATTCCCTGTATGGATGTTATTTTTGTGAGTTAAAAACCCATTCTGTGTTAACGGTGTGGTCTCACAGAACTTTTATATGTTCTCTATTATTTGAGTTTTTTCTCACACTGGTATTTCCAGACTGATCCAGGTGTTATTTTATTATAATGCTCGGATTAGACCGAGTATTTTCTTAGGTTGGCTTTGGTGTTATGAAGATCTTGGAGAGAAGCCGAAGGTTCACCTGTCGTAGTGTTTTATTTTACACCGTATTATATAGTATCCCTATCATCAATTATAAGGTCAGGATTTTATATCTAGCTGATAAGGTTGGTTTTAACTCCGATGTACTCTATATTTTGGAGTGACAGTTTTACTGTCCATGTTATATTATATGTTGTTGATTCTGCTGTGAGAATCTGATTTTCTCCGTTCTCTATTCTTTTCTTTTTATTTACCCTAATAATCTGCCCTTTTGTCAATTGGATGTTCGACATTTGAACACAAGGGTATTATTCGGTGTTGACTTTCGACCGTCAAAAAAGCGGGTCATTACACTAAAGCTAATTTTAACATAAGTACATTGTTAATAATCAGCAATGTGTTGTTTACGTATGGCTTAGAAATATCGATGTACCTTTTAGCTTTCTTTCTTATGAACACACACTTTCTCTGCATTTGACTAACAATTAAACTATTTGACATTTCTATCAAAACAATTGTTAAATTTTAATGCATGTCGATCGACACTTTCGTATTTATTCTTGGATCACATCCAAAAAGCCACAAACTCAATATCACTCCCACTGACATCGAGACACTTTGGTTGTTGTGTGCAAATAGCCAATTAAATCATTATTTAAAATTTTCTATTTCAACACATGCGTAACAAAATACAAAGTCATACCAAGAAATAATTTTGTGAGTAAATCCGAATTAACTTGAGCATGTTGAATAACAAATCTATTATGTTAATTTCAACAATTGAAATTCATGAGATTATTCTTATCAACATTGCTCATTAAATTCCAACTGCATTACTCTTAATCTTAAAGACACAATCACGGCTGATGGATCACATCCCTTTGGGTACAACTATCAAAATCATATTTTGCTAAAGTACTTGGAATTCATTTTGAAATTGTGCATAATATCATATCGTTGAGTCAAGACTCTTGATGGTCTAATTAACTACTAAGGATCATCTATTCTCAACATTGATAAGAAACTCATAGTTTCTCTTCAATGCTTGAAAATACTTATTCGACACTCTAATGCGATTTGTTTGTATATGTTATGTTAATTTCATTTCATCCCACGTCATCAGTCTTACCTTTAGATCATATCTAAATCCATTTTAATACCAATAATTTCTCAAAGAAATTCATTCGCTACGAAGTTGGTAATTCATAAAACAACAATTATTTCTTAGTGTAACAGAATATGTATTCATGAACACTTAATAATAGCCTTATATATAAAACTAATTTGGTTTTTAATTTACAATACTTATGTTCAAAATAAAATTGTTCACCCAATGATAGTCGTTTCCAAACTTCTTTTAGGGCAATTCATTCAAGATCATTTACGTACAATTATTACGTGTAGTCTTTCGACTCACACCACCTGCCAGCTCCTCGGCTTAAGGTATGTTGGAGTTTCTTATAAACCTTTATCTTGTATCATTTTGTAAATCAGTCTTTAGATGAAATTAATTTGGACATTGTGTGCAACTCTTAAGTACATGACCTTACAGACAAAAGTTAACTCAACTTCACTGATAATTAATCGTACTTCATTGAAATAAAGTTCGATTACTCCTTATCGATGTATCATTATGTATCATAAGGAGGAGTGACTTTTAAGATTGAATCTTTATTCATTTTTAGGTATGTTCGGAACTTTTTCTAATATACCCATCTATTTGAACAAATTGAATTATTTTAATTTTTTTATTGCACGTTATTTTATTTACTTCAGTTTTATAATTTATGAGCTTAACATGTGTATCAAATACATATGTCCATGTTGGTGATGACTCATTGACGAAGATTGTGGAATAGTTTTGGTATTAATAGTCTTGTGATTGCATGCATCAATATGTATCAATCCAAAGAGTTCATCTACTGTTATGAAGCTCCCACTAAATGAGTGCATTGCCTTTTATTATTTGTGATATAATTCTCTTGTACCATATGATTCGTAATCATATAATCAAAGAATTATTTTCAAAACTATGGCTTAGCCCATTATTGCAAAATGATTGTAAATAAATTTAGATACTACTGTATTTTCCCGTGCATCACAAATACCACTATTATAGTTTTATTTTATAATGAATATTCATAATATTAATGTTGAAATATAACTATATCTATTTTTCAATCAACACTGAAAAATAAATATTATCTCATAAATAATGTTTGGTACGTTTTACGAAAATAATGTTCGTAACTTGATGCGACTAATTAGTGTTATATGGCATACTCCTGCTGTTTCTACCATTAATATAATAGCGTATGAAATATGAAAGTCCATCCAACCATTTAATATAGTGTAATGACTTGCCTTTTCGACCCTCGAAAGTAGACACTTAACACATCCACGGTAGTTAAATGCCGAGCATCCAAGTGCCGGAGAGGCAGATTGTTAGGTTAAAATTAAAAGAAAAGGCAATAGAACAAGGAAACCGAATCTCCCAACGGAACGATCATATATAATATAACAAAGACATTAAAAGTTGCCACTCTAAGATACATAGTATTTTATAGCTAAAAACAAACCTCATCGGCCTAGACAATTATAATTTCCTGACCTTACAATTGCTGATGGATATATATAATAATATAGTGGAAAATAAAAATATTATGGCAGATTAACAACCAGCTCTACTCCAAGAGCTCCATGTCCCACCAACGACAACCTAGAAAAAACTCAGTCTGACCTAAGCATTATAATAAAATAACACCCGGATCAGTTTGGAAAACCAACATGAGAAAACTTAAGAAATATGAGAAACATATAAAAATATGTGAGACCATGCCGCTAAACACGTAATGGGCTTTACCTTACAAAAACAACATCCATAGATGAAAGAATGGAAACAAGTTGGAACAAAATTAGACTTGAAAGAATGGGCATAATTAAGATAAAACTCCAAACTTAAAGTGTAATGACCCGCTTTTGCGACCCTAATCCATCCACGGTATTCACATGTCGAGCATTCAAGTGCCGAAAAGGCCGATTGTAGGGGAAAAAGAAAAGAAAGATAGAACATAATCTCACACATATATAATATACAACATATCTTTTTTCAAAAAAAAAACTATAATATACATACATCAATCATAGTAACTGTCTATCGTCGGCCTGGGCAGTTATAACAACCTATTCTTATAAATGCTGGTAAATATAAACAGCCAATGCAGTTGGAATAAAATATACGTAAATACGTCTTGGAGGCCTCCAGGTTGTTTTTTGAAGCTCCTAAGCATCCATAACTAAATTGAAAAATATGCTCGGTCTGACCCGAACATTGTAAGAAAATAACATCCAGATAAGTCTGGTAAACCAACATGAGAAACACACATCATATGGATTTTTATGTTATAAAACTTTTCAAAATAAAGGTATCTCGTAAGATTACGCTGCACATAAACACGGACGGGTCTTCACATTACGATAACCAAACCATTTCAAATAGAAAATATAGTGATATTATAATATGTCTAGGTTTTAAAATAAATTATGAATATTGCTGGAATGCTTGCATCTCACATTCCAGGATACTTGGGTACAACTAAGTCTATACGGCGCTTATTGGAGAGTGGATTCCATATAATGACAAGGCTAATGGGGTCCCGTCTGCCATAGTACACCTGTAGAAAAATGTATCACGGGCCTCACACGAACCCCCTACTAACACAAGACCGACCTACTCCTTACTGGACAGTACCGAATATTTCATCACCGTGGCTGCTTTGCAACCTTTTCCTAAGAGCTCTCATGCACAACCAAATCCATAAATAAATCTGTATACATATACCTAGAAGGGCGATGACAATACCTTAATGGGTGTGACCCACATAGCCCTGCTGCATATCCCATGTTTTAGTCGTTCTCGGTTGTTGAGGTTAGAGGCAACATTTAACCTTTTTATATAGCAATCCCACTAGAAATGCTAACACTGCTCTCTAGGCAACAATGCAATGCTAGCGTTAATCCATACAAGTTGTTCAGGATAAGAACAAACCGAAGGTACTACTTCTACTGCATCCATTTTGGAATCACCATCAGGATTAGCAGCAAGTAGCCCTTATACTTCAAAGATCACCGTCTTCGATTTCATCATCTTCAAGATGTCTTCGATTCGAACGTGTATATCGGTTATTTAACTATCAAGATTAGTAACCACTAGCTCTTGATCCCAGTTTCTCTGAACCGACAACGATAGTTTAAAATTGGCTAACATTAGATAGTCGGTTATTTAACTATCAAATAACAAAAAATTTCAACCAGAGATTTAATCCCATAAGGAAAATAACACTAGTTAAGCACACAAGCAACCCTAAGCCTCTTTAATTAATCTCTTCATTAATTAAAACCACTTTGTAAATTCTTGAATAATAAACTTTTACAAAGATATATTCACAAGCCTCCTCTACCTTTTTTCAATACTTGAAAATATCGATATACTTATCTCAACTGTATAAGTATACTCACAAAAACATTTTGTTTTCAAACTTAGAAATCGTTTTCGTATAATTATATCAACAACATAAGTATATCTACAAAACGCTGCATTTCCAATACTAAAAAAATGTACCCATATACTTATCTCAATGGTATAAGTATATTTTACAAAACTTAAGAAAGATTCCATTTTCAAACCATACTTATTTGGGTTAAAAAATTGTCATTTTAAACATTGATAAAAATAAACCCAAAACACTTTCCTTTTGGTGTAAGTAAAACAGGTCGTATGGAAATTAAACCATATATACTTACCACCACTTCCCAATTCTATCTCTTGATTAACAATGAAATCAGACAAGTTAGAAAACTATCCTTGCCTCGATTTACAATCTTAATTTGTAAGATAGAGACGAGTTTCCATACCTTGAAATTTGGTGTTAAGTATGAAAAGTACATTTTCCACATCACCGTATTTTAAAATGATCATTTATGTAAATCGGGTCTCGATCCTTTTATGAATCTCTTCTTTATAAAATGCTTTTATACAAACCCTTATGTTTACAAACACCTTTTATAAATATTGTTTTATAAATTATAAAATTCCCGTTTTAAATATCCAATACAATTATAAACCTCCTTTTTTTTAAATCTCCAAATTTATTTAATAAAGTCCTTTATAAACATCCTCTATACTATTTATAAAACTCTTTATTAACCTTGTTTTATAAAATAGTCATTTATGAAACTCATTTTATAAATCCCCAAATTATTTGCAAGTCTTTTTATAACTCCAAATTCATTTATAAAACTCCTTTTATAAATTTCTCAATATAAATTTAAAATTCCTTTTATAAAACAAAACTCCACATATAAACAAAACTCCACATATAAACAAAACTCCATATATAAACAAAAATCCAATTATAAACAAAAAACTCATATACTTTCCATGACACGATCATTCCATATATTGCAATAAATTCACACTGTGATTTACTATCCCAATTTATCAAATGATAATATTTCCTTCTATAAAATGCCATTTATAACCCTATCCTTTTATTTATAAGATACAACTTATAAATCTCTCTTTAATTTATAAAATACCATTTATAAATCTGTTCTTTTATTACAACATTTTATATAAAATGTGTCATAAATATTTACTCCAAAATATTTCTATCTTCTTTTAAATACAAAATCACCATTAAACTAAAAGATAACCTCTTTAATTTTTCTTTATAATAAACATCCATTTTTATAATAACTTCTATAAAGATCAGTACTTTCCAAGATAACTTTAAAACTTATATATATATATGTAAAGAATGATAAAAGAAACAAAATAGAGAAGTTCAAAAGTTCATTTTTATTAAAATATCAAAGAAAAATTAAAAAGAGTCGGATTAGATATTATTGTTTCAAACCAAAACCATTTCCAAATCAACATGGCAATTCATAGCATTTCTAAATACTGTAATGAGGTCAATAGCCACTATAGCACTTAACCCATGCCACTACTTCCTTTTATCACTAAAAAGGTTCAACTTTTAAAATGTCAAGGTCACATCTAATATGACCAAACTATCAAATTTCAGCATTCAACAATCTATATAACATTGTATCACTTAATTAAAATTAATAGGTATAGAATTGAAAATTAAAATCACTATGGTAAGAAATCCGGATTTCTCAACAAAATTCCGTGTATTTCAATTTACTGAAATTCGCCTTTCAAGCGGATATTTAATCAAACAAACCAATAATTCATTCAAACATAAATTTTAATTTTTTTCTATTATATATCATACTGATTATCCAAAAAGGTGAGTTTAACTTATTGAAATTTCAATAGACGCTTAGGCTTACCAATTTGAAATAAAATTGAACGACGTCCGATTTTAGCACAAAATTTCATTTGCTCCAATTTTGACGAAACTAGCTCCGTTGTGTAGCTATTGCCATTACGAGTGCAACACAAAAGTCTCACTAGATTGGACCTTGTATAAGAGGGTTATGAATTTTATAAGTTATTGGATTTTAAATAAAATTAATTAAATACTTAATTACATTTCATACTTTCATTACCCAAGTTAATCTCTCCCTCCCAAACGCTAATCACTCTATGCCGGTACAAGTCAAGCACGCCTACCCATTATAATAAACTTAATCCATCGATTTCACACTCCATAGTCGACAAAACTTCAATCTGATTTCTCCGCTCAACTCCATGTCGAATGAGCTTCACGACCAACACCACCTTGACACGTCTGCACTTCCTCCTCGACACACGACTTGAAGCACAAACGCAACATTGAACTATCACATTTCACCATAGAGAACCGCACTCCTTATACTCCTTCCACCAATGCTCTTCGATGCTACAAATCTGATACAATAACCACCATGGCCTCTCGTCACCTAGAATTCTAGAAAAATGGAACGGTATATGTCTAGCCTCCACGTCCATACTGCCGCATCGTCTAAATCACCACCGAGCACAACAAAACCCCATAGACATATAGATCTCTCCATTTCGGATCTAAAAATCCTTGCGTTGAATTATTGTGTTGAGTATAACTTGAGATATTAATTTATGAAATTTAAAAAGTTTACTTTTTTTTCATCTTTTGGCTTACTGGAACATGCCAACATAAGGAGGGAGGGAAAAGAATGAAAAGCTTATTGATTAGTCTAAGGGTTGAGTTTTAGTTTATATTGAAATTTCCAGCATCTCATCACGTAGAATTTCGTTTGCGTACAAACCGCGGATGACAAAACAAAAGTACGATCACGTACAAAAATGCATCATGATCCCAAAACAATAATAATATACACTGGTTAGCTTATTCTATAAAAATCCAAAAATACCATCGTTTACTGAAAAATTTAATTTTTGAAATTTAAGAAACTTACTTCTCATTTGTTTTCATCATTTTTCTTACTGGAACACGCCAACATAAGGAGGGAGGGAAAAGAATGAAAAGTTTGTTGATTAGTCTAAGGGTTGAGTTTTAGTTTATATTAAAATTTCCGACATCTCATCACGTAGAATTTTGTTCGCGTATAAACCATGAATGATAAAAAAATACAATCATGCACAAAAATATGACACAATTTCAAAGCAGTAATAATATACACTGGTTAGCATATTCTGTAAACATCCACAAATACCATCGTTTGCCGAAAAATCATCAGACGATAATCTAAATATTTTCCAAATTAAAAATTATGGAAAAATCAAATAAATTAAATTAATAATTTGTTATTAAAAATTGAGTCGTTATATTAATAATTGATTTTCTTATTATTTATTTAATTTGAATCAAATCTGAATATTTAAATAAATTAAATATTCCTATTTAAAACGTTAATAATTTAGGTCGTTACATTCTTCCTCACTTAAAAGAATTTCGTCCTCGAAATTCCCTAAGGAAGAAAAGTGTCACCAAACTCTTAAGCTTTTACAATCAATTAGTTAATTGTCTTATTAAAATTTTAAAGCCTCAAATGTTATGGAAAATTTTGGCAACACCTCCTTTGTGTGGTTCGATCCGGAATAGCTACAACTCTCCACAACGGGCCCAAATCAACAAATGAAAACAAAAACCCAAAAGTTCATATCTGGGGCATAAAATCACCATCAACAAAATAAACGCATACCAATTAGTTGAGCAAACAAACTCCACTCATGAAACCATAAGTAGCAAGCTGGCTTTTGCTTTCATAAACCCGTGTCTCACTTACACATGATTTCCAACCATATAACTTGCATTTTCTAATGTCAAAAGCATATAATTATATTAAAACCCGTACGATGTACATATGCCATCCATGTGCATATCAAATCAGATCACTCGCTCGATCACACAAATTCCGCTTCCAAACTAGAGGGGTTCACTTGACTTCCCCAGTGTGGACTTCGATCAGGTTCCTTGATTAGAAACCTCCATTCTCCTTACATGCCCATATACTATGATAGAAAACTTCAGAATCAAATCAAAAATCTGTATCAAGTGTTTTCCTCTAAAAAACGAGTTAAATATTCTAACTTGGGCCGGTGTAAATCACCTCGAAATCATGTACTCGAATCTAGATCACAAACAATTATGCAAATCAAATGATCTACGTACAACTACATATTTGTTCCATTGGTTTCTCAACTATACCAATTTTTTTTGTTCACATTTATTCCCACTATTAGTATTTCATTTAATACTAAAATCATTTATGAATCATTTCATAAAATCTTCACTTAAGTTTATAAGCAATTTCTAAAACACAACTTATGTTTATTGATCACTTTAAAACTTAAGTTCATATTCGTATAACATACTTCTATATTTTAAGAGTATATATACAACTTATAGAGTGTTTTTACTTAACTAGGATGTTCAACCAGTTTAAAACATGTTTTAACTTAATATCTCCTCAAATTTGTAAGTTATAAAAACGTATTCCTCATATTCTCACTGAAACACTTAGCTTCGATTTCCATATCAATTCGGAAGTTTCGACTATCCAAAATTGTCGAAAATTCCATTTCATTTCAATAAATGAAAAGTTACCAAACAATAAATCATAATAAGATGCATAACCCAAACTATCCTAATGAATAGGATACAAGAGTCTATAATATCACTTAACAGAAAATTTAAGAACTAAACACCCTGTTTTTATTTTAGATCATTTTGAAATAATAAAAATATAACATAAATATCTCTTTCTTGTATATCCAATCATACCTTTGGGATCTAAAACAAAATCTCTTTTTACCAAGTAACTCAATAACCAATTACTATGGTAGCAATCTCTCACTTACAAACTCAAAAATGAACGTCGATATGCTGCAGTCATCACCAGAATTATTTTTCGACGATAGAAGTGAGTTTAGTGCTTTCTATCCCTTTTTAAAAATCCATTTTAAAATATTTCTATCAATAAATACTTTCAAGTAATACCATTATTATTTTCTCAAAGCTTTTGAAAAATAATTTTCAAAACACCAGGGTTTATGTTTTAAAATTCTCAACTTAAACCCTTTTTATTTATAAACCATATTTATAATATTTCATTTATGAAATGTATATCTTTGTTTGGATTATAATAAAAAACTTTTATTAAAATTAAATTTTAACCCAACATTATTGCCAAATGCCTTATAGTCTAATCGTGAAACTGAATTCATAAGGGTGTTCTTATTTAATTCAACCTATAACAAATGCCCATAAACTACCTGAACACAAATAATCAATCAATAAACAATAGTCAATGCTTCTAAACTAGACGAGCATGACTAGTCAAACAGTAAATGATAATAATTGAATATTATCATGTCCTATCAACCAAACACATCAGAAATTACTATTTCAATTACTGAAAATTATTCTTTTTTATATATATAGTAAAAAAATTGGTAAAATTATTTCATTTATCCAATTTCAAAACAATATTATGTCAATATGTCTTGTTCAAGTGTTTAGAAACCCCTATCAATATAGTTGTTCTTTCTATATCGATCAGAATTCATAAACCACTCAACCGATAAATCAACACAATATAAACATTTTATATCACTAACAAATACACACTCCTATATATAATACATTCAAAATCATCCTAGGGCCTCACTTATCCTATCTCAAATGAGTCTACCCCACCAAAGCCTGGATGCTCGCTCAACCTAAACTTTGATAACACGTATAACAACCCGCATTTTCGACCATCAAAAGTCGATAGTAATACATCCATGGTATTCGCGTGCTGAGAATTCAAGTGTCGGAAAAACCAATTGTTGGAGAAAAAGAAAGGAAAGATAGAACATAATCTCACATCATGATGAGTAATATATAATATACAAATGATCTTTTTCAAAGAAAACTGTAATGTACATACATCAATCGCATTAACTATTTATCATCAGCCTGGAAAGTTATAACAACATGCCCTTAAAAATGCTGATAAATATAAACAACCAATGCAGTGGAAATAAAATATATTTGAATATGTAATAGTGGCCTCCAGCTCGTCTTCTGAAGCTCCCAAGCATCCATAACTAAATCTGAAAATATGCTCATCCTGGCCCGAGCACTATAAGAAAATAACAACTGGATCAGTCGGGTAAACCAGCGTGAGAAACACACATCATATGGATTTTAATGTTATAAAACTTTTTAAAATAAAGATATCTCGTAAGACCATTGTGACGACCGCCCATGACCCCTGCATCGAAACTAGAGGAAGTGCGCTGTAAAGTGCCAGGTGACCATGGACGATTGTCAAGGTAGATAAAAACAACAGAACCTATCGTATTACTCACAGCGCATGGACAAAATACAATAGAACATATGTATAGTGAAGCTTTACAGAATAAAATGCCATCAAATAAAACTCCATAATAGTTGAATACAAGCATCCAAATAGTCAGTACATCAAGCCTCACTACATAACACTCAGAGATTATACAAACAGCGGAACATCCAGTACATATAATATGAAGATAATATGCAACCCTCCAGCTCGTCTTCGATATCATCATCGTGAGAAGAGAACAGCACCTGTCACGTGCTACCTAGTCTGCCCGTCCCAAAATGGACGAACAGCCCAAGGCAATAAGAATTAAAACATAAAGCCTTGAGTCAGACAACAGTCTTAGTGAACGGTAAATTAACTAACAACATACCAAAAGAGCATAAAGGAAAAGGAATAGGAATACAACCCTCCCACTCCAACCTCTTTCTACAGTGATAGCCCCCAGACACACACTAAGTAGAAGCAAACATAGCAGAGCATACAATGTAAAGTAAAGCAATTATCACTCGAGTCAAGGGCGATGTTTTCCAAGTACAAACTCCCAAGGCCTAAACCAAGATCAGATAAGCACCCAGAAAATACCGCTCTTGAGACCGAATGACGATACAACCAAACATCCATGACTCTGGCTATCACTGTTATCATTGCTTCGATATCACCGTTAATTGAATGACCGGCACATTCTTTCAGCCGTCCGTCAAGGGCTAATGGAAACCCCGGTTCTAGACATAACTCCCGCACGTCATCGTGACCCGTGCCTAGGACTATCGAATCTGCCCAGAGTACTTGACTACCCAATCAGTAGCCTTCAGGGACTATCGAATCTGCCCAACGTACTCTTGCTTTGAGCATGCTAGAACCTTCAACAACGATGAGATCTCAGCCTTCTAGTCGTCCTCCTCGACAACTATTTCCATACTAGCTCAAGCGCCTCTCGAGCATCCATTATCCTCAACTCGAACCATATCACCGAGTTACCAACATGCTTGGAATGATCCCGTCTGGATTAGACCAAGACTATCTCATATCATACTTCGCTTCATCACATCCTCGCAAAGTCTCATCTCAACATCATCATCAAATCTATGCATAAGAGCTTCATCATTCGCTACATATGCCACAAGCAGCTTTCCCAATTCAAGAGCCTTTCTCTTAGCTTTTGAATCATCTTCGGTCTAAATCAAATCATCAATCATCTAATTCATAGCAATCAATCAAGTCAAACATTAATCCAAGCAATCAAGCATTCAAATATGATCTAAGTAGACAATTATAACAATAATGGCAATTTCGTAATTAAAGAGTTGAAAGTCAAATAAGCATGAAAACATGAACAATATCTCTATAATCTTGATGAATGAACTTGCATAGGTTAACATGTAGTAAAATGGACGTAACATCATCATGTACAATGGATCTATATGGATCTACACTTAGGATGAAGAAAATGTATGGAAATCACTATTTTAACACCAAATCGAGCCAACAATCCGATATACTCCTTTGGATCCGTGTGAGAGATAATCACCACTCACCAAATCACCAAAAAAAACCTTAAATCAACACGCTTCAGATCTGGACAGCAAAGGATCTAGCTTGATCTATCACGAATCCGCTTCAAATGAAGAAATCTCACTTCAAAGGATGAAGATCTTCAATCTAAGCTCTTGAATCTTCAATTTGATCTTCAACTTGGGTGGATGGAATCACTAGATTAGAGTGGAGAAAAGAAGTGAAGAAGTGTAGAAGTCGAGCTCTCAAAATGGTAGCACTTCGTCGCTTCAAAATCCGGATCCCAAAAATGAAGCCAATCCCCTTCTATTTATAGGCGAAATTTCCCTATGTCGTAACTCGGAATTAGGTCGTCTCCGACCTACGACCTAAGACTCCCTACCGACCTAAGTCTCTACGACTTAACACCCAGGCGCTTCAACGACATATCAAAGCCCTTAGCCTTACGACCTAACGAGGTTACGACCTATGACTAAGCGACTTAACAATAGGTGCGACCTATCAGTGCAACTACCTAACTGCTTAGCATGTCGACCTACGACTTAATAAACCCCAAGACCCTCCGACTTATACTTTCCGACCTAACAGAGCCTCCGACTTAACCGAGTAACCGACCTAACAGCTCAACAGAGTCACGCCTTAACTATTTAACCACTCTACGACTTAACTCTTAAGCCAACACGCGACCTAAGACTTAGTCAACAACTTCCGACCTAACAGACTACAACTTAAAGTCCACACGACCTAATACTTAACCCCTTAGGTTGTCTAACGACCTAACTACTAAGTCGTTAGCTAGCTTATCTCCTAGGTCGGTCAAATTGCTAAATCTCTTAAGTCGCTATCCTACCTAAGTCGTTAACTCTTAGGTCGGTCAGTCCCATAGGTCGCTCACTCTACTAGGTCGATCACTCAACCTAGGCCATCCTAACTTAACTTCCTTAGGTCGTCGCCGACCTACACCTTAGTCATTAACTCGTCCAGACTTATTTCTTAACTCGTCCAAACCTCCTAAGTCGGCTATGACTTAAGACTTAAGAAAAATTCTGCTAAAATCTGAAACGACTTAACAGCAATGCAACCAAAGGTCAACTATTTTACGATATTTCGATCCGTGAAAATACGGGTCGTTACATTCTCTCCCCCTTAGGAATTTCGCCCCCAAAATTCCAAACAAACAAAGCAATCAAATACTATTCTGCACGCCTACCATCCATAGCAATCAACAAACCATGTATCCAATTCTAGCTTAGCATGCAGAATTCTAAAACTAGAACAAGTTACAATATCGTGAGATGACACGACACCTTAGGGCCATACCTTGAAGAGTTCAGGATGAGCTGCCTTCATCCTCTCTTCCACCTCCCACGTACAGTCGTTATCATCATCACTCCATTGTATCTTGAGCAACTTAACTATCTTCCTCCTAAGCTGTTTCGTGTCGGTTTCTACAACACGAAGCGGCTTACGAGGTCTTCTATCGACTGGATCAACTTCGAAATCTTCATAGCTATCAGCAGAAACCACCATATTCGAGTCGTGCACATACTTCCGTAGATATGATACGTGAAAAACATTGTGCACACTCGACATCTTTTCTGGTAACTCCAATCTGTAGGCGAGCTTTCCAATTCGCTCGATGATCGGGAATGGTCCAACAAATCTCGAAGTCAATTTTCCTTTCTTCCCGAATCGAATAACATTCCTCAGTGGAGAAATCTTCACAAAAACCATATCTCCTATGTCGAATTCCAAGTCCTTACAATGCTTATCGGCATAACTCTTCTGACGGTCTTGGGCTGCCTTCATTCGTTGCCGAATGATCTCTATGCAATCCGAAGTCTGTCGAATCATCTCTGGCCCAAGTATCAACTTTTCTCCGGTCTCTAACCAACATGTCGGAGAGTTACACGGTCTTCCATACAATGCCTCATACGGTGCCATACCAATGCTTGACGGGTAACTGTTGTTGTATGCAAACTCCACCAAATGAAGGTGATCTTCCCATGATCCTCCGAAATCCAAAACACAAGCTCTAAGAAGATCTTCCAAAACTCGGTTGACTCTCTCGGTCTGACCATCTGTTTGAGGGTGATAAGCTGTACTCAAACACAACCCGGTTCCCAAAACTTCCTGGAAGCTCTTCCAAAATCCACTAGTGAACAATGGGTCTCGATCGCTCACTATACTCTTCGGAATACCATGGAATCGAACTATCCACTTACCATACAACTCAGCCAACTTTGATGCAGTCCTAGTCGATCGAACAGGAATGAATCTTGCACTCTTGGTCAGACGATCTACAATGACCCAAATCCCTTCATTTCCCGTTCTTGTTCTAGGTAATCCATCAATAAAATCCATCGATACTTGCTCCCACTTCCATGTAGGAACTTCTAATGGTTGCAGCAATCCACTTGGCTTCTTCTGTTCGGCTTTTACCAACTGGCAGTTCAAGCACTTGGAAATAAAATTTCCAACATCCTTCTTCATACCTTCCCAGTAGTAGGTTCTCTTCATATCCCGATACATCTTATTTCCTCCTGGATGAATTGTCAACTTTGAGTGATGACTTTCCTTCAGAACTTCACTCCTCAATTCATCTATATCGGGAACAACTAGTCGTCCTTGCTTCCGAAGCCAACCCTCTCGATCGACCTCGAACCCTTTATCCTTTTCTGGATCCAATCCAGATTCCAAATCACGGATAATCCTGGCAAGCTTATCGTCTCGCTTTTGGCTCTCGCCAATCCTTTCCATAAGGGAAGGTCTTATCGATAAGTTTGCCAACATCTCAGGTTCCAATTCGCATCTAGGCCTGAAGTCAAATCCAGCTAAATACTCGAGATTCTTCCATTCTGAAAACATGGCTCCCAATCCCGCATGTCTTCGGCTTAACGCATCTGCCACTGCGTTACCTTTTCCCGGAGTATAAGCTATATCAAAATCATATGATGCCAAAAACTCTAGCCAACGTTGCTGCCGAAGATTCAAATCCTTTTGGGAGAAAAGATACTTCAACGACTTATGATCTGTAAACAGCTCGAATCGAACTCCCAATAGATAATGTCTCCACATCTTCAGAGCAAAAACAATCGCCGCTAACTCCAAATCATGAGTCGGGTAATTCCTTTCATGTGGCTTCAGTTGTCGACTGGCATACGCAACAACTTTATCCTTCTACATCAGCACTGCTCCAAGTCCAGTACCACATGCGTCGGTGTAAACCACCATCTCATCATTCCCACTTGGAATAGTCAAAACAGGAGCACTCGTCAATCTCTCTTTCAGGATTTCGAAAGCTTGCTCACACTTAGCTTCCCATCTGAACACTTGGTTCTTCTTCGTCAATCCTGTTAACGGTGCAGCTATCTTGGAGAAGTCTTTGATAAACCGTCGATAATGTCCTGCTAATCCAAGAAAACTTCTCACATCAGATGCATTCTTAGGTCTAACCCAATCCTGGATTGCTGCCACCTTAGCGGGATCAACCGCTATTCCACTTCCAGAAATCACATGGCCTAAGAATCTCACTTCACTCTTCCAGAAGTGACACTTCGAAAACTTAGCCTTCAGCTGATGTTTCCGCAAGATCTCCAAAACAATACGCAAATGCGTCTTGTGCTCTTCTTCAGTTCTGGAATAAATCAGAATATCATCCACGAACACAAGTACAGACTTGTTCAACTAATCTATGAACACTCTATTCATAAGATCCACAAAATATGCTGGCGCGTTAGTCAATCCAAACGGCATTACCAGCCACTTAAAGAAACCGGATGGTGTCCTAAAAACTGTCTTCGGCACACTATCCTTAGCCACTCTCAACTGGTGAAATCCCGTTGCCAAATCCATCTGAGAAAACACCTTGGCTTCGTGAAGCTGATCAAACAAGTCATCTATTATCGGCAATGGATACTTGTTCTTCTTAGTCACCTTATTCAGCTCACGATAATCCATACACAATCTCAACGACCCATCTGCCTTGGTTGCAAACACAACTGGTGCACCCCACTCGGACACACTACGCCGAATGAATCCTTTCTGCAAAAGATCATCAACTTGCACCCTCAACTCTTGCTGTTCCCTAGGCGCCATCCGCCTAAGAGGCATCACAACAGGTCTGGCTCCTTCAACTAGATCTATACGAAACTCGATCTCTCTATGCGGCGGCAACCCTTTGACTTCGTCAAAGACATCCTCGAATCCATTAGCGATTGGCACCGATGACAGTCCATCCCGTGGAACAACCAGCGAATACATGAAGCTCATGAAGACGCGTTCTTCATGCTTACATCGTATCACAATCTTTCGCCCTTCCACATTCTCGACTGTCACTTCCAGCCTCTCACAATCAACCTTTGCCGCATACCTCCTAAGCCAGTCCATACCCAAAATAATTCCGAACCCCGCAAAGTTCAGAACAAAACAATCACAAACAAAAGAGCAACCATGACTCGACACAATCAGGCCACGGCATAACATACACAAACAAGACGAACCCCCAACTGGATTAGTCACAACCAATGGCCTATCAATAATATCCGGTTCCAAACCTAACTGGCCTACGAGTTCACTACAAACAAACGAATGCGATGCCCTAGTATCAAACAACAATCTAACTGGAACACTACGTAAGAAAAGAGTACCTTGAACCACCACACTCTTTCCTTTCTCTTCAGCGGTAGGAGCTTTCGAAGACGACGGAACAGCTCCCAAAGCATAAGCTTGCACAATCTGCTTGTCCCTCCTCGGTTCTGGACAATTCTTCCTGAAATGCCCTGGGTTGTCACAGTTGTGACACTTCATCGGTGCCTTCGGATTCTTACAATCCTTAGAGAAATGGCCCTTCTGCTGACAATTGTAGCAAGTCACTTCGCCCTTCGGCTTCTTCTGGCCATCCTTACCCTTCTGCTGTTGCTGCTTCCTCTTCTTGTTTCCACCTTGCTGAGGTTTAGACTCTTCCCTGGTCACAGCAACAACATATCCTTCCTTAGGAAACAAACTCTCGTGCCTAAGAGCTTTCTCCACAAGCTTCTCAAATGAATCGTCCAAATGATCCACCAACTGTCTCCCCAGATAACTGTCCAAGCCTGTCACAAACTTCTCATTCTTCTGATATGCAGATTCGATATACGACCGGGCATACTTGGACAAAGCTTCAAACTCAGAAACATACTCAAGAACTGGTCTTCCACCTTGCTTGAGCTCCACAAACTTCTTGAACAGAACAGACTTCTGAGCTGTAGAAATGAACTTAGCTTCAAACCTGACTTGGAATTGCTCCCAAGTAATCTCTTCCTCCGGAGTATTGAGGGTAATATAGTTCCACCAATCAGAAGCTCTCCCTTGAAGCTGTCTCGATGCCAACTTCCTCTTAGTTGCACCTCAATTCCCAAATCACCAAAAATCCTTCTACAAGCATCTATCCATCTCTGGACCTCAATGGTTGATTCTGTTCCCAAGAAAACCTTTCCTCCAAGTGCAGTATAGTCTTTGCACAGCTTAGCAAAATCCACTGGTTTTGGAGTTTGAACTTGAACCCCAACATCTACTGCTGCCCCCGGAACTGGTATCCTTCTCATGATCGAAGTCATTATAGCTTCGAACATAGCTGCATAATCAGCAGTCCCCTCAGTAGCACGGCCTTCCCTAGCAGCTGGTCTCCCTCTTCGACTCATTCTCAATATCTATAAAAAGGAATGATCAGAACATCTAGAGAAACAACTGCATAAAGGACTCAAACTCAACTAAACTACTATATTATATATAGTATTCATCCATCAAAATACAATTACGTCTCTCATACGTAGTTACGTCAACGAGCGTTGGGTAAAATCGATTAACCAATGCTCTGATACCAAATGTGACGACCGCCCATGACCCCTGCATCGAAACTAGAGGAAGTGCGCTGTAAAGTGCCAGGCGACCATGGACGATTGTTAAGGTAGATAAAAACAACAGAACCTATCGTATTACTCACAGCGCATGGACAAAATACAATAGAACATATGTATAGTGAAGCTTTACAGAATAAAATGCCATCAAATAAAACTCCATAATAGTTGAATACAAGCATCCAAATAGTCAGTACATCAAGCCTCACTACATAACACTCAAAGATTATACAAACAGCGGAACATCCAGTACATATAATATGAAGATAATAAGCAACCCTCCAGCTCGTCTTCGATATCATCATCGTGAGAAGAGAACAGCACCTGTCACCTGCTACCTAGTCTGCCCGTCCCAAAATGGACGAACAGCCCAAGGCAATAAGAATTAAAACATAAAGCCTTGAGTCAGACAACAGTCTTAGTGAGCGGTAAATTAACTAACAACATACCAAAAGAGCATAAAGGAAAAGGAATAGGAATACAACCCTCCCACTCCAACCTCTTTCTACGGTGATAGCCCCCAGACACACACTAAGTAGAAGCAAACATAGCAGAGCATACAATGTAAAGTAAAGCAATTATCACTCGAGTCAAGGGCGATGTTTTCCAAGTACAAACCCCCAAGGCCTAAACCAAGATCAGATAAGCACCCAGAAAATACCGCTCTTGAGACCGAATGACGATACAACCAAACATCCATGACTTTGGCTATCACTGTTATCATTGCTTCGATATCACTGTTAATTGAATGACCGGCACATTCTTTCAGCCGTCCGTCAAGGGCTAATGGAAACCCCGGTTCTAGACATAACTCCCGCACGTCATCGTGACCCGTGCCTAGGACTATCGAATCTGCCCAGAGTACTTGACTACCTAATCAGTAGCCTTCAGGGACTATCGAATCTGCCCAACGTACTCTTGCTTTGAGCATGCTAGAACCTTTAACAACGATGAGATCTCAGCCTTCTAGTCGTCCTCCATGACAACTATTTCCATACTAGCTCAAGCGCCTCTCGAGCATCCATTATCCTCAACTCGAACCATATCACCGAGTTACCAACATGCTTGGAATGATCCCGTCTGGATTAGACCAAGACTATCTCATATCATACTTCGCTTCATCACATCCTCGCAAAGTCTCATCTCAACATCATCATCAAATCTATGCATAAGAGCTTCATCATCCGCTACATATGCCACAAGCAGCTTTCCCAATTCAAGAGCCTTTCTCTTAGATTTTGAATCATCTTCGGTCTAAATCAAATCATCAATCATCTAATTCATAGCAATCAATCAAGTCAAACATTAATCCAAGCAATCAAGCATTCAAATATGATCTAAGTAGACAATTATAACAATAATGGCAATTTCATAATTAAAGAGTTGAAAGTCAAATAAGCATGAAAACATGAACAATATCTCTATAATCTTGATGAATGAACTTGCATAGGTTAACATGTAGTAAAATGGACGTAACATCATCATGTACAATGGATCTATATGGATCTACACTTAGGATGAAGAAAATGTATGGAAATCACTATTTTAACACCAAATCGAGCCAACAATCCGATATATTCCTTTGGATCTGTGTGAGAGATAATCACCACTCACCAAATCACCAAAACAACCTTAAATCAACACGCTTCAGATCTGGACAGTGAAGGATCTAGCTTGATCTATCACGAATCCGCTTCAAACGAAGAAATCTCACTTCAAAGGATGAAGATCTTCAATCTAAGCTCTTGAATCTTCAATTTGATCTTCAACTTGGGTGGATGGAATCACTAGATTAGAGTGGAGAAAAGAAGTGAAGAAGTGTAGAAGTCGAGCTCTCAAAATGGCAGCACTTCGTCGCTTCAAAATTTGGATCCCAAAAATGAAGCCAACCCCCTTCTATTTATAGGCGAAATTTCCCTAAGTTGTAACTCGGAATTAGGTTGTCTCCGACCTACGACCTAGGACTCCCCACCGACCTAAGTCTCTACGACTTAACACCCAGGCGCTTCAACGACCTATCAAAGCCCTTAGCCTTACGACCTATGACTTAGCGACTTAACAATAGGTGCGACCTATCAGTGCCACTACCTAACTGCTTAGCATGCCGACCTACGACTTAACAAACCCCAAGACCCTCCGACTTATACTTTCTGACCTAACAGAGCCTCCGACTTAACCGGGTAACCGACCTAACAGCTCAACAGAGTCACGCCTTAACTATTTAACCACTCTACGACTTAACTCTTAAGCCAACACGCGACCTAAGACTTAGTCAACAACTTCCGACCTAACAGACTACAACTTAAAGTCCACACGACCTAATACTTAACCCATTAGGTCGTCTAACGACCTAACTACTAAGTCGTTAGCTAGCTTATCTCCTAGGTCGGTCAACTTGCTAAATCTCTTAAGTCGCTATCCTACCTAAGTCGTTAACTCTTAGGTCGGTCAGTCCCATAGGTTGCTCACTCTACTAGGTCGGTCACTCAACCTAGGCCATTCTAACTTAACTTCCTTAGGTCGTCGCCAACCTACACCTTAGTCATTAACTCATCCAGACTTATTTCTTAACTCGTCCAAACTTCCTAAGTCGGCTATGACTTAAGACTTAAGAAAAATTCTGCTAAAATCTGAAACGACTTAACAGCAATGCAACTAAAGGTCAACTATTTTACGATGTTTCGATCCGTGAAAATACGGGTCGTTACAACCATGCTGCATATAAACACGGATGAGTTTTTTCCTTATGATAACCAAACCATTTCAAATAGAAAATTCAATGATATTGTAATAATGTCTAGAGTTTAAAATATATTATGAATATAAATGTAATGCTTGCATCTCATATTTCAGCATAGTTGGGCACAATTAAGTCCGTATGGAATTTATTTGGAGAATGGATTCCATATAATGACAAGGCTACTGGGGTATCGCCTGCCATGATACACCACTAGAAAAATATACTGAGGGCCTCACATTGACCCCTGCCAACAAAGGATCGGCCTACCCCTTACTGGATAATATCGAAGGGTGATGAAAATACCCTAATGCTTTGCAACCTTTTCCTGAGAGCTCTTTATATACATACATACATACATACATACATACATACATACATACATACATACATACATACATACATACATATATATATATATAGAAGGGTGATGAAAATACCCTAATGCATGCGATCCACATAGCCCTGCTGCATATCCCTTATTTTAGTCATTCCCAATCATTGAGGCTAGTGGCTACATTCTACCTTTTTATATAGCAAACCCACTTGGAATGCTAACACTGCCCTCTAGGTGACAATGCAATGCTATCATTCATTTATACAAGTTGTTCATGATAAGAACAAACCGAATGCACTACTTCTGCTACATCCATTTTGGAATCACCCTCGGGATTAGTAGCAAGTAGCCCTTGCATTTCAAAGATCTCCATCTTTGGTTTCATCATCTTTAGGATGTCTCCGATGCGAACATGTATGCTGGTTTGAAGTAGTTTTCGAATATTATATCTGATCCCGGTCTTTCCAAACCGACAACGATAGTTCAAAACTAGCCAATATTTGATGGTCGGTTATTTAACTATCGATTAACAAACAATTTGAATTGGAGTTTAATTTCATAAGGAAAATAACACCAGTTAAGCACATAAGCAACCTTAAGCCACTTCAATTAATCCCTTCATTAATTAAAACCACTTTTTAAATTCTTATGTCAAAAATATTTTGACAAAGATATATTCACAAGTCTCCTCTACCTTTTTTCAATACTTGAAAAATATTGATATACTTATCTAATCTGTAAAAGTATACTCACAAAAACATTTCATTTTCAAAACTTAGAAATCCTTTCCATATAATTATATCAACAATATAAGTATATTTATAAAATGCTACATTTCCATTACCTAGAAAATGTACTCATATACTTATCTCAACGGTGTAAGTATATTTTACAAATCTGAAGAAAGATTCCATTTTCAAACCATACTTATCTTGGTTAAACAAATGTTGTTTTAAGCACTGATAAATGAAAACCCAAAACACTTTGCTTTTGGTGTAAGTTAAACAGGTCATACGAAAATTAAACCACATATACTAACCACTACTTCTCGATTTCAAAGAGTATTATCCCTCAATTAACAATGAAATTAGACGAGTTAGAAAACTATCTTTACCTTGATATACATTCTTAATTCTCAAAATAGAGACGAGTTTCCATACCTTGGAGTTTAGTGTTAAGTATGAAAAGAACATTTTCCACACCACCGTATTTTAAAATGATCATTTTTTAAATTGGATCTCAGCCTTTTTACAAATCCCTTCTTTATAAAAGCATTTTTTATAAAATATTATTTTATAAATTGATCCAATGAACGTTTACAAACCCACTTCCGTAAACATTGATCCAATGAACGTTTACAACCACCTTTTATAAAATATTATTTTATAAATTACAAAATTCCCTTTTTAAATATCCGACATAATTATAAACCTTCCTTTTTTAAAATCTCCAAATTTATTTAATAAACTCCTTTATAAAATTCATTTATACTATTTATAAAACTCTTTATAAACCTTCCTTTATAAAATAGTCATTTATGAAACTCATTTTATGAATCCCCAATTTATTCGCAATTCTTTTTATAAAAACTCCAAATTCATTCATAAAACTCCTTTTATGAATGTTACCCCGCCTTTTGGACAAGGCCGGAATATCAACAAATTGGCTAAAAACGATGGATATTAGGATTGGAGATCGATTGGAAATAAGGCTATGATCGATACCGTCAAAATTGGACCAAGCTCCAATCAAGGTGGGATCGATTAGGAATGATAAACAATGCTAGGTGAGGCTACTTTTCAAATTTCAGGTCAATCGGAGTTCGTATGCTCAAGTTATGGATGGATCAATGTTCATCAGAAGTGGGTTCACATCGATACGTTCGTATCGATCACTGGTACATTGGTTTGGATCGATCGATCTTCGGATTGATGCATTTTGTATCGATGCACTTTGCATGGATCAGTTGACTTTAGGAAGGAAATAGGTTGATGCGTATGAAATTCGTATTGATACGCACGTATCGATTGGATGGCAGAATACGTCAATGCACTTCATATCGATCAAAGCTAGGATCAATACGAAGGTTGAAGCAATGTTTACAGGGATTTGGATGAGCATTTCGTATCGATTACTTATTGATCGATATGAAGAACACACTTGGGATGGATATGAAGTCACATGCTTCACCAGGACACTTGGGATCGATATGAAGATAGGTGCAGGGGATGGATATGAAAAGCGACGAGCATTCATAGGCTATTTCGTATTGATCGTCTTCGTATCGATCGATACAAAGAAGCCGGTCAAGGGGAAGAGCGCATTGCATGGATCGAAGCATGAAACTCGTATCGACACAAAGGCTATGGCTATGGACATAGGGACTGATGGATACGAAGTGATGGAGGCAAATTGATGGATACGAAGTCCATGGATACGAAGCCTTCGGCCTACTCACTAAAACAAACTTGGATCGATCATAACTTTCATTCTACAAGTCCAAACGCTATGAAATTTTCACAGGAGCTTGCTTATTCACTCAAGAACATCCATGATCGATCTCAGCTTCATTGGACTATTTTTTGATCGATATGAATTACACTTGGATCGATCATGATCGATTCCAAACTACAGATCGATCTGGTGGGCCCACCTGCATGAGAAGAGGTATTACAGGTTTTGGGGCGGATATTTTCAGATCCGCACCTATAAAAGAAGCTCTATAGCAACTAAAAAAGGATCGGATCTTCTGCTGCTTTTCTAGGTGAAACTCTGACATTTTGTTTACTGATTTCCAAGGCTTGTAATTGTAATCTCAATATAAAAGGAATAAAAGGATCGAATCAAAGTGGACGTAGGTCGGAGATAGCCGAACCACTATAAATCTCGTGTCTTTTCCCATTTTCTTTCATTTTAATTTTGCTATTTCTTTACTTTTATTCCCTACTTTATCTGAATCTGAGATCTGTGCTTGGATATTGTGAATCTGTATGTAAACACTAGTTCTTTCACTACTTCTAGGGTTTGTGACCAATTTTGGCGTAAACAATGAATTTCTCAATATAATTGCAAAATTCCTTTTATAAATTCACGATCATTCCATATATTGCAATAAATTCACATTGTGATTTATCATCCCAATTTATCAAAATGATAATATTCCCTTCGGTAAAATTCCATTTATAACCCTATCCTTTTAATTATAAGATACCACTTATAAATCACTCTTTAATTTATAAAATACCATTTATAAATCTGTTCTTTTATTATAATATTTTATATGAAATATTACATAGATGTTTATCCCTAATTATTTCTATCTTCTATTAAACACAAAATCACCTTTAAACTAAAAGATAACCCCTTTAATTTTTCTTTAAAATAAACATCCATTTTTATAATAACTTATATAAAGAATAGTACTTTCCAAAATAACTTTAAAACATATATATATATATATATATATATTAGAAAAGAATGATAAAAGAAATAAAATAGAGAATTTCAAAAGCTCATTTTTATTAAAATATCGCAGAAAATTTCAAAAGAGTCAGGTTAAAAATTATTTTTCCAAACCAAAACCATTTTCAAATCAGCATGGCAATTCCTAGTATGTCAAAATACTATAACGTGGCCAATAGCCACTATAGCACTTATCCCATGCTACTACTTCCTTTTATCACTAAAAAGTTTCAACTTCTAAAATGTCAGGGTAACATCTAATATGGCCAAAATATCAAATTTCAGCATTTAACAATCTATATAATGGGTATATCACTAATATAAAATTAATAGGTATATAATTTGAAATTAAAATCACTATGGTGAGAAATCCAGATTTCTCAACAAATTTCCTTGTATTTCAATTTAACTGACATTCGCCTTTCAAGTAGATATTTAACCAAACCAATTAATAATTCATCCAAACATAAATAGTAAATTTTATCTATTGCATATCATATGATTATTCAAAAAGCTGAGTTTAACTCACCAAAATTTCAGCAAACTCTTAGGCGTACCAGTTTGAACTAAAATCGTACGTTGTCCGATTGTAGCCCAAAATTTCACTTACTCCAGATTCGACAAAACTAGTTCTATCACGTAGCCGCCGCCATTACGAGCGCAATGCAAAAAGTCTCACCTCGATTAGAACCCGTATAAGAGAGTTATACATTTTATAAGTATTGGATTTTAAATAAAATTAATTAAATACTTAATTACATTTCAAACTTTCATTACCCAAGTTAATCTCTCCCGTCCAAATGCTAATCACTCTATGCTTGCACAAGTCGAGCAAGCCTACCCATTACAGTGAACTTCCTCCATCGATTTCACACTCCTTATTCAACGAAACTTCAAACTGATTTCTCCACTCAACTCCATGTTGAACGAGCTTCGCGACCAACACCACCTTGACATGTCCGTACTTCCCCCCTTGACACACGACTTGAAGCACTTGGATGCGACATTGAACTGTCGCATTTCACCATAGAGAATCACACTCTGCTATGCTCCTTCCTCTAATGCTCTTCGATGCTTCAAATCCGATACAATAACCTTAGAGGCCTCTTGTCTCCTAAAATTCAAGAAACGTGGAACCCTATTTGTCTAGCCTCCACGTCTATACTGCCGCACCATCCAAACCACCACCGAACACAACAAAACCCCATAGGAATGTAGATCTTTCTATTTCAGATCCAATGATCCTTAAATTGAATTTTTGCGTTGAGTATACATTGAGATTTTAATTTTTGAAATTTAAGAAACTTACTTCTCTTTTGTTTTCATCATTTTGCTTACTGGAACATGCCAACATAAGGAGGGAGGGAAAAGAATGAAAAGTTTGTTGATTAGTTTAAGGGTTGAGTTATAGTTTATATTAAAAAAATTGGCATCTCGTCACGTAGAATTTTGTTTGCGTACAAACCACGAACGATAAAAAAATACAATCATGCACAATAATACGACACGATTTCAAAACAATAATAATATACACTGGTTAGCTTATTCTGTAAACATCCACAAATACCATCGTTTGCTGAAAAATCATTAGAGGATAATATAAATATTTTCCAAATTAAAAATTATGCAAAAATAAATTAAATTAAATTAATAATACGTTATTAAAAATCAAGTCGTTATATTAATAATTGATTTTCTTATTGTTTATTAAATTTGAATCAAATCTGAATATTTAAATAAATTAAATATTCCTATTTAAAACGTTAAAAATTTTAGATCGTTACATTCTTCCCCCCTTAAAAGAATTTCATCCTCGAAATTCCCAAAGGTAGAAAAGTGTCACCAAACCCTTAAGCTTTTACAATCAATTATTTGAAATGTGTTATTAAAATTTTAAAGTCTCAAGTGTTATGGAAAATTTCGATAGCATCTCCTTTGCGAGGCTCGATGTAGAATAACTATAACTTGCCACAACGGGCCCAAACCAACAAAAGAAAACAAAAGCTCAAAAGTGGCCTCCCAAATCCAAGGCATAAAATTACCAGCAACAAAATAAACGCGTACCTATTAGTCGAGTAAACAAACTCCACTCATGAAACTAAAATCAGCAAGCTAGCCTTTGCTTTCATAAACCTGTATCTCACATACTCATGATACCCAACCACATAACTTACATTTTCTAATGTCAAAAGCATATAATTATATTAAAGCTCGTACGATGTACATATGCCATCTATACACATTGTCAAATCTAATCACTCGCTCGATCACACAAATTCCGCTTTCGAACTAGTTTCGTTCACTCGGCTTTCACAGTGCGGACTCCGATCAGGTTCCTTGATTAGAAACCTCCATCCTCCTTACACAACTATATGCTATGATAGAAAACTTTAGAATCAAATCAAAAATCTGTATCAAGTGTTCGCCGTTAAGAATTGAGTGAAAAATCCTAACTCGGACCGGTGTAAATCACCTCGAAATCATGTACTCGAATCTAGATCATGAATAGTTATGCAAATCAAAGATCTACGTACAACTTACGTATTTATTCCACTGTTTCCTAACTACACCAATTATTTTTAATTCATATTTATTCCCACTAATACTATTTCATTTAATACTAAAGTCATTTATGAACTATTTCATAAAATCATTACTTAAGTTTATAAACATTTTCTAAAACACAACTTACATTTATTAATCTTTTTAAAACTTAAGCTCATATTCGCGTAACACTCTTCTACATTCTAAGAGTATATATACTACTTTCAGACTATTTTTACTTAACCAGGATGTCCAACCAGTTTAAAATTTGTTTTAGCTTACTATCTCCATAAATTTGTAAGTTATAAAAACTTATGCCTTATATTCTCGCAGAAACACTTAGCTTCAATTTCTATATAAATTCGGCAGTTTCGACTATCCAAAATCATCGAAAATTCCATTTCTTTTCAACAAATGAAAATTTACCAAACAATAAATCATAATAAGATGCATAACCCAAGCTATCCTAATGAATAGAATATAAGAGTCCAGTCCGCAAGTAGTGGCGCAGTGGTAAGATACTCGCTTCCTGGTAAGCAGGTCGCAGGTTCGATTCCCATCTGCCCTACTCCCATTTCAAGGCGCGGAGGTGGGTCCCCAGAAAACCTATAAACGGGTGGGGGGCATCAAATCTCTGTGCTGGGCTGGCTTAAAACCCTCCTGTTTATGGTCGGACCCGGCTAGGGGGAGCTCATCTTATCCCTTCGATTTCATCAGGGCTCTGGGTTGAGTTTAAAAAAAAAGAATATAAGAGTCTATAACATCACTTAACTAAAAATTTAAGAACTAAACGCCCGATTTTTATTTTAAGTCATTTTGAAATAGTAATAATATAATATAAATATTCTTTCTTGAATATCTAAGCATATCTTTAGGATTTAAAACATAATTTGTTTTACCAAACAACTCGATAACCAATTACTATGCTAGCAATCTCTCACTTACAAACTCGAAAATGAATGTCGATGGCGCTGTGGCGATCACTAGAATTATTTTCAAACGACAGAAGTGAGTTCAGTGCTTTCTATCTCTTTTTAAAAATCCATTTTAAAATATTTTTGTCAATAAATACTTTCAATTTAATACCATTATTATTTTCTCAAAGCTTTTGAAAAACAATTTCCAAAACGCTGGGATCTAAGTTCTCAAATTCTCAGCTTAAACTGTTTTTATTTATAAACCATACTAATAATATTTCATTTCTCAAATGTAAATCTTTGTTTGGATTATAATAAACAGCTTTTATTAAAATTAAATTTTAACCCAATATTATTACCGAACGCCTTATAGTCAAATCGTGAAACTAAATTTACAAGGTGTTCTTATTTAATTCAACCAAACGACAAATGTCAATAAACTATCTATAATGACTCCATCGCTATACCCATATTATTCAAGAACATTATAAGTAATATCATCTAATAATACAGAGAATATGGCTTGTTAGGTGAGACCAAATGTGAATATCACTTTAAACTAACACTACCACATCATACTTACCATTTTACTAAATCTCTAAAATAGAATTTGATGTGTTCAATCACAGTTCAAAATAATAAACACATCAGTTTCTTAGAATCAGAACAGTATATCATATAAACAATAGCCACAAATCACAATGGAATAATAGACATTATATACATATGCAAAACTGAGAGTCTATCAAATATAACACTAGTCTCACATAATATACATCTGGTACAAACCTCTAACTCAAATATACATCTTATATACAGACACAAATCCCACATGAGATAAACTAAAGGTCCAAATTGTTTATCTCTCTACTAGCCCAACCATCCAAAGGTCTACTTGTCCCATAACCTGAAAAGTCTTGGCCTGACCCGTGTATTATAAAATAAATGGGTCAGACTATCTATAAATAATCAAAAGGGTGAGAACAAGATATAACACAAGAATATATGGCACAAGTAAATCCAGAAGTCCAAGATATAACAAGTCACGAAATTAATTTAACGTAGAATTCATCAAAAGACACAAGTATATATATTTATTTCACGAACACAGAATAGTCACAGAATCCAAATTTCTAGAATCCAAGAGATCTTAATCCATATCGATCATAATGATCGTCCATACCAATCTTAATGATTGTACTTAGACCGTGGCAAACAAACAAACATATGTATCTCTCATACCGATCCGATACCAAAGGTCGTACTCATACCGGGAACATAGAATCCCAACTGGTCTCAAGGATAGTCCATACCAATCAAGACGATCGTAGCAATAATGACTCAAAGACTCTAGATTATTCATCTTTATAAATTTATAATCATAATGAAATCCATGAGTATATTTCTTAAGGATCTATCGGTCCCACTGAACACCAAAAGGAGATATACCCTAAAGTGCTAAATACTATCATTTTCAGTAATCACTAGAACTTAACCAAACGTCCCATACCACCTGGTGAGATTCAAGTTTTTGCTAGAAGCTAATAAATCTCACTCGCTAAAGATACCACCAGAAAACATGAACTATATTCTCTTAAGGATATATCGGTCCCACCGAACACCAAAAGAGAATACAACCCTAAAGTGTTAAATGCTTTCTAATAGCAATCATGAGAATTTAACCAAGGCATCCCATACTACCCGGTGAAATTCAAGCATTCACTAATGGACTAGTAAGCATGACTCAAACATTCTATTCAATGAGTTGTACAATATTCGATGAAGCGTTACTTGTGAGCATTTAAACTAATCGTAACACTAAGTCAATTGTTAGTATTTCCCAAATTATAGAATTAAGGTTCTTAAAGCATTTATTTGATTTATCACTTATTAAAACGTTCCATTAATCTGAATTGTTCAATTAAAATACTTGTCATTGGATAAAATAAACCATACTTCCAATTTAACACCAAAATACTTATTTTATGAAACTAAGATTTTCCATGTTCCAAAACCATATTGATACTAAAATTCTATAAAATTATATTGTTTACAAATTATGTTCCAAAGGCCATATATATATATTTAAATAACCATATATTTTACAAAATCTTATGTACTCTTATTCCAAACTCAAATTAGTATTTATACATTTGTTTAAAACGAATTAAGTTTATATTTCCAAAATCATATTTCACAGTGTATGTCCATTTATACTAATAATACCTAATATAAAATAGCTACTTGTTGAAATCATTTATAAAGGGAATTTGATTAACTTATAAAAAATTTGAGATTTGTAAATTTAAATAAACTCTCTTTTGTAAAATTACTTAAATGCAAAATTACATACATTTTTATATTTAGAAAATAGATAAATGTAAGTTTATAAGTTTATAGTTTCCAAACTCTTGAATCAAAGTGATTCTAAATCCATAAGCACAAGAGTATACACTACTACACCTCAAGAGATAAATAAAATAATTGGTCCATACATTCATTCTATTTCATGATTAATTATCTAAGAACACACTTGATGGTAGCGTACGATGCCACTAGAAATTATCAACAACTATTAAGGAGAAGAAAATCTAACAAGATGGAAGTGAACGACAAAGTGGAAGACTACCTGGAGCTGAGTTTACTCTAGGCAGACACCCCACTGGTGGACCAGGGAAGCATCACCGGTGCATTGGTGGAGTAACTTCCTGGAGCATTCTCAGCTCCAAGAAGCTCCATGCTCAAGTTCGTCGAGCTCCGGTGACCATACTACACCCAGGTTACTAGGTTGGTTGTTTAAACAAGTCGTGCAAGCATGGATTATCACACAATAATGTTTCAATTCTCCGATTCCATAAACTATATTCCATACACATTAATAAAATGATTTCCGGATTTCTAGTAGGCAAGCATAGTTAATAACAACTAATTCATCCAATAGAACACCGATTGAATCCAAAACTGAAACACCCAATTTGATATATAGAGAGTGTAACAACCCAAAATTTAACCCATAATAATTAATTCGTTAGTTAATTAAATAATAAAATAACTTTGTGAAATTATCAGAATTGAGTCACGGGAGTTGCACCATTGTGTCCTTGGTAATTTTCTGGTCAATTTCCATATATAGAACATCAGAATCCGAGCTAATATGGACAAGTTACAAACTAAACAAGAATCAAAGGAAAAATAATAATAATATATATAGGGAGGTCGACCAACCCCTTGCCTAGGTCGATCGGCCGGTCGACCTAGCTAGAAGGGCGGTCGACCACTAGGTCGACCTGCCTCTTGTTTTGAATGAAGAATTAATTCTTCGTGGCAGGTGCGATTTTAACAGCTCATTTGCATTCTTTTCCTCCATTTGGTCCTCCCATGCTTCCATCTGATGGCTCTTATTTAGCCTATGACATGGTTACATCCTATTCAATCTCCAAATCCAATGGTCTAAGATCCACTTCTACCCCTATAATTAAGACCCTAGGCCTAGCACTTCTGCTCATTCTAGATTTTCTTCAATTGAGTTCACCTTTTCAGGAAGGACCCTAAACAGAATAATTTTCCAAGGAGAAAATCATTTTAAATTAAAATATTTAACAACCCCAAGTGGATTTGGGAAGACCAAAGGAAGAGCTAAGGACCACAGGTGAGTGATTGTAGTTATTTTAGATTTTTGAGCAATTTAAAATAATAGGGTTTCCAATAGTTGTAGTTTTACTACGATCTTGGAATAACCTTTTTAGCAGTTATTTACAGTTTTAGATTTATTTTCAGTCTATTTCTTTTTAGCTATTCTTTTCTGTTAATTCTAGTTTATTATTGTTAATTATAGCTTTTCCATTTTATTTATAGTTTATTTACAGTATTTAAGTTTATTTATTGTTATTTATGCTTTATTTACATCTTTTTCTACGCTTTGGATTTTCTCTTGTAATCGTCAGTTTTCTTCTATTTCTCCTTTTTCTTTGCGAATGGATTAGAATAGATTAAATGCGAATATGGATTAAATTATAAGAATACTGAAATTATGGAAAATAAGATGTAAACTATGAGGACTGTAATTAAAATGGAATTGGACTAAAATTAAGCCTAATTATTGGACTTGGACTGAACTAAAGAGATTGGCCTAGTTATAACTTATGATTATAACTAAAAAGAGTAAATGATGAAAGAAGCTTATTTTTACACTTAGACCTTGGGTTAAGTAATAAGCATGATTACTAAGTAGGTTATAATGAGAAACAGAACAGAATGAGGCTTATTTTGAGACTTAGGATAAATTAATAAGCAAAGATAGCAAGAATAATAGTAAAGGCTTATTTAAATAATTTATCTAAGTTAATAAGCAAAGACAAGAGTAGGACCGGTACCAACCGCATTCCCTATTAGACAAAATGGTGGTCTCGTATTAGCCTGAAGTGAGATGAGGGCACGCTTATGCGGGTCGTGGTAAATAAATGGTCAATAAATAGAAGTTCAAATCACGGGGGATTTGGAGAAGGGGCGCAACTAGATATTGTTTGGATGACGGGCAAGTACCAACAACATTTCCCCTATTTTCTATGGACACATGGTGGTCTCACATTAGCCTAAAGTGAGATCAGGGGTACGCTTATGCTGGAGTTGAGGTAATAAGAAGACGCAATAAGTGGAGCAACATGTAACATGGGCATAGTGGTGGTCATGTGTGCGGCTTCCAATTGCTGCTCTGTAATCGTTATGAGTTCCATGCGCTTAGTAGGTGCCTTTTGTAGGCATTGGTGTCTAAACTTCAGTAGACACATAGTAGAAGGCCGATCAAAAGGATAGAATTAGGACTTCAGCCTAATTAAAGTAGGATTGGGAATTCAGCCTAATCAAGCAGCTATCAAGGACAAGTGCAAACAATCAAATTTATCCAATCGTATTAATTTAGCAATAGTTAAATCGTATTTATTTCCAGCTATATCTTTCTGTCTATTTCCTTTATTTCCTTTTATAACTAGAACTGTTACAAAGTGTATTATCTTTACTTTGCTTAAATATGCTAGTAATTACTATCATTCACTAGACTTTTAGTCTGACCCACTCCTCTATTTTCCCCTTTTCCTCCCATAGGCAATCATAGGCAAGGGAGGTAGACTGCAGATTCTTGGAGACTCCTTTGGCAGAGATTCTAGAATGTATTCCTTTTCTTCATTTCCAGTTTTTAGTTCTTTTGTTGTACTGGCACTATTTGAGGGATGCTTTGTACTCTGATTTTATTGAGACTATGGTTTTTAATTTCACAAGACATGTATGGGTATTTTGACATATGATGTATTTGGTATTTGGTGACTTATTTGGTTTTTAAAGTAATTACGAAGTTTTGTTCTAAATAAGTTATTATTTTAATTGTTTTATCTATTTTTGTCTTGTGAATCTTAGTCACTGTTAGCTTTAGTTATACCTACAATGCACCATACCTTTTAATGTGTCTTTTTGGGTACACTAAGAGGTGTGGGGTGTTTCATTTGGTATTAGAGACTAAGGTTACAGGATTCCTAATTTTTTTTTAAAATAAAGTATTTTCCAAAATAACTTGTTTTAAAAAGTATTTTTAGAAAAGAAACTCTTAGAAATAGTTTGCAAGTATAAAAGTGTTTTTATAAAAATCCCCATCAAAGTCCAGTTCAACGTTCTTTCGATTCTTTCAAGCCTAAGTTTTCTTTTCTTTGCATAGTATGGCCGACTGGTTCCGTAGAGCTATGGTACCAGAGGTGCAAGGGCAAGTGCCCAATACAACACCAGTAGGTGGAAATCCCTTTAATCCACCTACACCAGCCGATTTTTCTAAGCTATGCAAGTACTTCGCTAGCATAGAGGGCGGAACGTTTTCTGGCATGAAGGATTTTGAGGAGACACAAGCTAGGTTGGAGGATATGGAGTGAAGGTTTAGGTGGTTAGGTTTGGAGGACCGATAGCGAATTCAACCTACATATTGGCAGCTGAAAGGAGAACTTAATTAGGTTCCTATAGGTTCTAAGAAGCAGTGTGGAAGGAAAAGAAAGATAAGGACAAGAGGAAAGAGGAAGGCCCTCAGAAGCAAATCAAGAAGGGAGCGAAGTGCCATAGTTGTGGGATTATTGGTCATTACGCAAGAAACTGCAAGAAAGAAAAGATGAAGGGAAAGTGTTATACTTGCAGACAACCGGTCACCTAAGTAGGAATTGTCCCTAGAGGACGGGACACAGGGAGCGAGTGCACCGGCGGTGCAGATTCAGGCGTTAGACGCAACACCTTCCAACAGCATTCTAGATAGAGGAAGGAAAGTCACCGTTGAAGGTTTGATTTCTATTTCTGATTTTCCCATTCAGACTCTTTTTGATTTTGGAGCACCACACTCTTTTATCTCTAGTTCTCTAGTAGATTGTTTGCACTTAGACATCTCTTTAGTAGTAGACCCCATTGTTGTTTCAAACCCCATAGGTGGATCGACACACTTGTCTATGGTTTGTAGGGGTTTGAAATTTTTTATCCTAGACGTAGAGTTTGACTGTGACACCTATGTATTTGGATTTTTGGGGTATGTGATGATTTTGGGAATGGATTAGGTATCCACTTATGGAGCTATATTATTCTGCGAAAGGAGAGTCGTTGGACTAGAAACATGCAGCGGTAGAACTCTCGAGGTTTCTTGCGACCCGCAAGGGTCAGTCATGTTAAGCTTCCTTTATTCCCTCGATTCATCATCAGCAGGGTTAGATTCGGTTCCCGTCGTCAAGGATTTTCCGGACGTCTTTGAGGAGTATAAGGGACTACCCTAAGGAGAAAGATTGACTTCAGGATTTATTTGACTAATAATGCTAAGCCAGTAGGATTATCCATGAGGCACATGGTACCTAGGGAGAGGAAGGTGTTGAGCAAGCAGATTCGTGAGCTATTGGAGAAAGGCTTCATTAGAAGGAGCATATCAAAGCGGGGAGCGCCAGTCGTCTTCGCTACTAAGGCAGATGGTTCCTTCTGACTTTGCGTAGACTATAGAGAATTAAATAGGCTCACGAAGAAGAACCGTTATCCACTTCCTAGGATAGATGATCTTTTCAACCAGTTAGTTGGCTCTTTGGTATTCTCTTAGCTAGATTTAGCTACTGGATTTCATCAGCTTAGGGTCGCTGATGACAACATTGATAAGACCGCATTTAGGACACTCAACGGATTCTTTGAGTGGTTGGTTATGCCTTTTGGGCTAACCAATGCCCCAGCCTATTTTGTAGATTTGATGAGCCGTATTTTTAGAGATGTCGTAAATAAGTTCGTGGTGGTATTCATGGACGACATTTTGGTGTTTTCCAAGAGTGTGGAGGAGCATGTTGTTCGTCTAGAGGAGGTTCTTCATTAGTTGAAAGCAAAATTCTTGAAGTATCACTACGGTGTAAGGAGGTGAGTTTCTTGGGACATAGAGAAGGTCTACACATGGTAGGAGTTTGAGAAATGGTTTTGTACACTTTGGTTCGGATTATGTAAATCCAAAGAGTGGTAGGCAAAGATTGGAAATGTACAACAGATGCAGTTGATAAGAAAAGAAGAAAACCCATGTGTAGATAATTGCAGATATTATAATTGTTTCATATGAATGGATTTATCGGTAATGCCTTAGAATAAATATAAGCATATAAGAGGAATAAGAATAAAAGACTTTAGTTTAGGTAGGGTACTCCTAAGGTAGTAAGAAGGAAAACCCACTTTATGTCTAGCCCAATAAAAGGGAATGGTTGAAATTAGAAAGCTGCTAATATAACTGATAGAATTGAAAATTTTCATTGTCTTTTAGAAAATGAATATGGGGTTTTTGAAAAATGGTATGAAACTTAAAATGGTTTTTATATGATATAAATTTTGTTAAAAGTGAGATTCTTTTTGAAGAATTATAACTTGCTAGTTTCTTTGTAGGAAAACAAAAATTTTAAAATATAAAGACCTAGATTTATTAAGTATCGAAAACATAGGTTACAACATTTGTTGTTGTAATAGATGTTTTCGTGAAAAGAAAAGGGAGCATAGACTATAGAACTATTGTTATATTAAGTGACTCCCAAGAGAAATGTTTTTACATAGTATATGAGATTTATTAGTATTTATTTAAATCCATACACTAGTATTTTTGGGTTGTATAAAGGTGTTTTTACGCAACATCCGTTTTAACCCAAATAAAAAAAAGATAATTTCTAAGAATAGAAACAAAGTAATTTGTGAATACACTTATTATTTAAATAAGTATAAGAAAATGTTTTCTAGTTATGGATATATATATTAAACTGTTTTGAAAATGAGTTTTTCTAGATAAAAAATGTGTGTAAGTTAGATATTAGAAAATGTCTATCATGGGAGAATATAAGTTAAACACACTTTAATCTATTGGGATGAAAAGAATAATGGTATAATTTTCTATGAAACCAATATAATGATTGTGCAAGTTATAAGGAATACGTGAAAGAGATATACAAGGTATGGAAAGCACTATATTTTGTATAACCTATTTTGAAAAAAAAAATAAGTTCCTTGTAATTTCACATAAACATGAAATCCTCTTTTAAAGGATTCATAGAAGGTTTTAACATTAATAATTTCTCATAAGAGAAAGTAGTTCCAATACATTAAGGTATGAGACAGTTAAGTGTAATAAGAAAATGTTTTGAAAACACATTTTTTAAAGATATTTTAAAAAGAAAATGGTTTGGTGAAAAAGTAAATAAGTTTTTGGAAATGAAAAACTTAATAAAAGTAAAATTTAAAGATCCCAATTTTTATAGAAAGCTGTAAAATTCTTTAAAAGAAAAGAGAAATAAGTTTTAGACTTAGAATTTGGAGGTTTTCCCCTCTAGGGTTGGGAAATATGGTAAATTCAAAAAGCTGTAAGGATGTAAGTCTAGAAAGATAAAATGTTAAGCAACCAAGTATTTTTGAACTTAATAGAAACTTAAAAACAACACTTTTAAAGACAAAGATTTTGGGATTTGATATTTTAAAAATTTAGAAACCTTAGTTTTTGAAATGATAAATACCAAACCAAACTTATAAGTGTGGAGTAGATAAGTGCCATTTCCTAGATATGACAAAAAAAAGTGTAAGGCTATAAAGGAGACATCAGTGATTACTTTTAGAAGTGATAATGGAAGTCCCCGAAAAGTGTATAGGACACTAATGAGAACCTAGGAGTGTTGATTCATGTGTGCAGACTAAAGAAGAACAGTAAAGTGAAATTTGTAAGATTGTAAGACACACATGGTTGATGACGTGTATTTTTTATTTTGGAGAAACTTGGGAGAAGCATCTTCCTTTAGTGGGATTCTCAAATGATAATAGTTTCCCAGCTAGCATTAAAAGTGGCACCTTTCGAAGCACTTTATGGAAGACCACGCAAGTCGTCTTCGTGTTAGATAGAGTCTATAGAGGGATTTCCTTGGTTCTGACATAGTTAAGGAGACTTCAGAGAAGATTAGTTTGATTAGGAGAAAATTTGTATCTCATATCCACATCTCTTTGATAGTAAATTTTGAATTTTCTATTTCCATCTTTAGTTTTGAATAGGTTCTTTCCTTTATTATCCTTTGGGAGGGTAGAACTTAGGATTTAACCAATGGATGGTAGGATTTGATGTAAACAAGTTATTAGAACATGTTATGTATGATGTATGCTAGTGATTGCAAGTGTTTGCTAGTGGATGCTATTGGACGCATATACTTACACTAGGCACTATTATCCTTTAGGGATCGACCTAACTAGGATACTAGAGCATATGCATATGGATGTGTGCGCATTTGCATTTTTATTTTATTTTATGGTTGCTATAAATGGATGATTATCACATGATTGTTGCATTTGGATGATGATTGTAGCACGCATATAGAACTATCAGTTATCAATAGGAATTTTTGCATTCATTTGGATACATGGCACATACATGATTGCATAAAAGGAGGTCAACTGAATCAATAGACCGCCTAATCTTTTGCATTAGTTAGGGACATTGACACTACACTAATTGCATAAGTATCATAAATTGTATTAAAAAAACTTAAGGACAATGGATAAATGGGTGATGATTGAGTAGTTGGTTGTAGAATTTGGATGAAAACACTTGGTTCATTCTTTTATCCTTAGAGATTTCGGGGACGAAATCCCTTAAGGAGGGGAGAATGTAACAACCCAAAATTTAACCCATAATAATTAATTCGTTAATTAATTAAATAATAAAATAACTTTGTGAAATTTTCAGAATTGAGCCACGGGAGTTGCACTATTGTGTCCGTGGTAATTTTCTGGTCAATTTCCATATATAGAACATCAAAATCCGAGCTAATATGGACAAGTTACAAATTAAACAAGAATCAAAGGAAAAATAATAATAATAATAATAATATATATAGGGAGGTCGACCAGGAGGTCGACCAGGAGGTCGACCAACCCCTTGCCTAGATCGACCGACCGATCGACCTAGCTAGAAGGGTGGTCGACCCCTAGGTCACCCGCCTCTTGTTTTGAACGAAGAATTAATTCTTCATGGCAGGTGCGATTTTAACAGCTCATTTGCATTCTTTTGCTCCATCTGGTCCTTCCATGCTTCCATCCGATGGCTCTTATTTATCCTATGACGTGGTTGCATCCTATTCAATCTCCAAATCCAATGGTCTGAGATCCACTTCTACCCCTATAAATAAGACCCTAGGCCTAGCACTTCTTCTCATTCTAGATTTCCTTCAATTGAGTTCACCTTTTCAGGAAGGACCCTAAACGGAATAATTTTCCAAGGAGAAAATCATTTTCAATTAAAATATTTAACAACCCCAAGTGGATTCAGGAAGACCAAAGGAATAGCTAAGGACCATAGGTGAGTGATTGTAATTATTTTAGATTTTTAAGCAATTTAAAATAATAGGGTTTCCAATAGTTGTAGTTTTACTACGATTTTGGAATAACCTTTTTAGTAGTTATTTACAGTTTTAGATTTATTTTAAGTCTATTTCTTTTTAGCTATTCTTTTCAGTTAATTCTAGTCTATTATTGTAAATTATAGATTTTCCATTTTATTTATAGTTTATTTACAGTATTTAAGTTTATTTACTGTTATTTATGCTTTATTTACATCTTTTTCTACGCTTTGGATTTTCTTCTGTAATTGTCGGTTTTCTTCTATTTCTCCTTTTTCTTCGCGAATGGAATAGAATAGATTAAACGCGAATATGGATTAAATTATAAGAATACTGAAATTACGGAAAATAAGATGTAAACTATGAAGACTGTAATTAAAATGGAATTGGACTGAAATTAAGCCTAATTATTGGACTTGGACTGAACTAAAGAGATTGGCCTAGTTATAACTTATGATTGTAACTAAAAAGAGTAAATGATGAAAGAAGCTTATTTTTACACTTAGACCTTGGGTTAAGTAATAAGCATGATTATAATGTAGGTTATAATGAGAAACAGAACAGAATGAGGCTTATTTTGAGACTTAGGATAAATTAATAAGCAAAGATAGCAAGAATAATAGTAAAGGCTTATTTAAATAATTTATCTAAGTTAATTAGCAAAGATAAGAGTAGGACCGGTACCAACCGCATTCACTATTAGGAAAAATGGTGGTCTTGCATTAGCCTGAAGTGAGGTGTGGGAACACTTATGCGGGTCCTGGTAAATAAATGGTCAATAAATAGAAGTTCAAATCACGGGGGACTTGGACAAGGGGCGCAAATAGATATTGTTTGGATGACATGCCAGTACCAACAGCATTTCCCGTATTTTCTATGGACACACGGTGGTCTCACGTTAGCCTGAAGTGGGATGAGGGGCACACTTATGCTGGAGTTGAGGTAATAAGAAGACCCAATAGGTGGAGCAATAGGTAACATAGGCATAGTGGTGGTCACGCATGCGGCTTCCAGTTGGTGCTCAGTAATCGTTATGAGTTCCATGCGCTTAGTAGGTGCCTTTCGTAGGCAGGGGTGTCTAAACTTCAGTAGACACATAGTAGAAGGCCGATCAAAAGGATAGAATTAGGACTTCAGCCTAATTAAAGTAGGATTGGAAATTCAGCCTAATCAAGCAGCTATCAAGGACAATTGCAAACAATAAAAGTTATCCCTTCGTATTAATTTAGCAATAGTTAAATCGTACATTTCCAGCTCTATCTTTCTTTCTATTTCCTTTTATAACTAGAACTGTTGCAAAGTCTATTATCTTTACTTTGCTTAAATATGCTAGTAATTACTATCATTCACCAGACTTTTAGTCCGACCTACTCCTCTATTTTCCCCTTTTCTCCCATAAGCAATCAGGGGCAAGGGCGGTAGACTGCAGATTCTTGGAGACTTCTTTGGCAGAGATTCTAGCTGTATTCCTTTTCTTCATTTCCAGTTTTTAGTTCTTTTGTTGTACTGGCACTATTTGTGGGATGTTGTGTACTCTGATTTTATTGAGACTATGGTTTTTAATTTCGCAAGACATGTATGGATATTTTGACATATGATGTATTTGGTATTTGGTGACTTATTTGGTTTTTAAAGTAAATATGAAGTTTTGTTCTAAATAAGTTATTATTTTAATTGTTTCCGCTATTTTATCTTATTTTGTCTTGTGAATCTTAGTCTCTGCTAACTTTAGTTATACCTACAACGCACCACACCTTTTAGTGTGTCCTTTTTGGTATACTATGGGGTGTGGGGTGTTTCAGAGAGAGTGGTGAGATAAACTCCTTCCTCAATTCAATAGCCAAGATAACAATAGAAAACTCTATATTGACTCAACCCAAACAAACAATAGGAAGAAATCAACTACTATAAAACTGGAATTGAATTGCCTAAAAGCTAGAATAGGGCTAGAAATATTACCTTGGTTCCCTGGATTGATTAGCAATCGATCCCTATATATGATTTGCTAATTAGCTTTTAAGTTTTAAAAGAGGAACTAGGGTTTTCTTTATTAGTTTTGTTTGCTGCCTTGAGAAAGTATTGTGCAGATGATAGGAAGGAGAAGTAATACTTCTCTTAAATGGCCAAAGTTTATAATAAACCCATTTAGAAACTAATAGTATTTTATTTTCTAAATAACAACCAAATTCCTTTTGTTTTTACTTACTTTAAAGCACTATTTTAAATGTGCTATTAAAATATAAATAGATCCCTCAATTTTACCAAAACCAATCACAAGTTAAAATTCTCATTTCTATTAACATTGAGATAGTTTTATAAAATTAAATATAACCTTTACAAATAAAAGTTATTCTCATTATTTTTAATAAAAAATAAACTATAAACTGTAAATTCTTATTTAAACAATAAATCTCAATATTAACACTTTATCCTAAATGCCAAATTTAAATAATTAATTTAATAACATTACAAAATTTAAATTGAAACTCATTTCTTAAATAAATTAAATCAACTATCCTCAAATACTAGAGTTAATTTCACAATTAAATTTCACAACTTTCTAATAAAATTAATTAACCATAATTAAACTTAATTAATTAGGTAATTAACAACAGGGTTGTTACACTATCTTAGCACAAACAATCAATCAACAAACAATGTCAATGCTCTTAAACTGGACGAGCATGACTAATCAAACAAAAATGATAATAATTAAATATTATCACTTTATATCGACCAAACACATCAAAAATTACTATTTCAGTTACTGAAAATTATTCTTTTGTATATAAAATAAAATATTAGTAAAATTATTTCATTTACCCAATTTTAAAACTATATTGTGTCGGTTTTCCTTCTTCAAGCGTTTATAAACCCCTGTCGATAGAGTTGTTCCTTCTGTATCGACCAGAATTCATAAACCACTCAACCGATAAATCAAAAACACAATATGAAACATTTTAGATCACTTGATATGAGACACAGACTGTAGAATTTTGTTCGCGTACAAACCGTGATTGACAAAACAAAAATATAATCATGCACAAAAATGCGACATGATCCCAAAAGAATAATAATATACACTGGTTAGCTTATTTTGTAAAAATCAAAAAATACCATTGTTTGCTGAAAAATTTTCAAACGATAATTTAAATATTTTCCAGATTAAAAATAATGGAAAAATCAAATTAATTAAATTACAAATACGATATTTAAAATCGAGTGGTTATATTAATAATTGATTTTCTTATTATTTATTAAATTTGAATCAAATCTGAATATTTAAATAAATAAATATTCCTATTTAAAACGTTAAAAATTTCAGGTCATTACATAAAGAATGGACAAAAATAATTAAACATGGAGGAGAGCACAAAGACTTCTCTATGCAATTAAGAAAAGATAAATTCCAAAGTTTGAATCGAAACAAGGACAATGAATTTTATCCAACATGACTAGGAGGGTGCGCCTGCTACACTGAAAGTATACCTCTAGATAAAATATACTTAAGGGCATCCGAATACACTCACATCACCACATGCATGCTACGAACAAATATCTAGATAAATGTGAATATACCCTAGTGGGTGGGACTCATAATGGCTTGGCTCTCACTCGCTCTTTGGTTTTAGTTATCTATGGTGTTGGATGCCAATGCTCAAAATGAGCAACAAATCATCTTAGATTGACGAAGCACAAAGAAGGATATCAAAATCGATAGTTGATGGATCAACTATCGAAAACAAACTAGTACTACCTCAGGAAAAACAATGAAGCCGGACAAGTTTGGGCTGTGTTACTTCCAATCTTGACTGAACAACATTCTTAATTTTAAGAATAGTAAGAGTTAAAATGCCCCAAACGAGCAACAAAATCATCTTGAATCGACGAATACAAAGAAGTTAGCTGAATCGATGGTCAATAAGTCAACTATTGGGAATAATAATATGTTCATACCTGAAAATTAAATCTCTTACACTTATCACAACTTATCGATCCCGAACTAGAACTACACCGGGGAAAATAATGAAGCCGGACAAGTAATGGTAGTGTTGCTTCCTATTTTGTCACGACATCATTCTTAACTTTAAGAATAGCAAGAGTTCCTTTAATGTTTAGTGCTAAGTGTAAATATTTTCAATAAACAAATCAAACTTTTAAAATATTTGACTCAAACTTGTGCTTGATTGTCACATCACAAATATTTGTAAAACACTTTAAAAACACTCTTTAAAATATATTTTTAAACTGCAAATTATATTTCTATGTGTATTAAAAGGAAGGGTAAAAAACAAATGTCATTAAAACATCGTTTACTATAAACCTAAAACAATTTATACTAAGCTTTAATTATAAACATTCATTTTTAAAGATTTTTTCATTTATAAACTACCATTTATAACTTTAAAACAACATTTATTGTCCCGGAAGATAATAAATCATTTTAAAATGCTTTTATAAATCTAAACCTATGTTAATCATTCCAAAAGATAATTGATATATGTAACAACCCGCATATTTTAAAGTTTTGAATATTTAAATATTTTATTTAAATATAATTGTTAATCAGATTAAAGTCCGAAAAGCTACTTTTTGCAAACAGTCGAATTGAGACTCGAGACCACTTCCATTGAGTCCAAAATGGCGTTTGCGACTTTTTTAAGTATAAACATTGATATGTTTGGAGTTAGTGGAATTTTGCTACTTTTTCACTTTGGGCTTTGGTTTGGGTTTCAGCCCTATATCCTAACTCAAGCCCTTAGCTCCACCCCCATTTATCTTCATTCACTTCATTTTCCTAACACTTTCAAGCTCTAGATAAAAATGGTGGAGGAGAAAAAGAATTAGAATTCCTAAGCCCTAGTTCCATTTGCAAATCAAGTTCTAGCTCCAAATTCAAAGAAGAAGCTTTGGTAAGCCTTCTCTTCATCTTCTCCAACTCGTTCTCTTTTCAATCTCAGAAATTCCTAAACCTAACTTAGGAAATGTTTCTCTTTTAAGCTTAGATTCAAGCTTGTAGAGTTGGAATTGAAGAGTGATTGTTCTTGTTATTGCTCTATAGCTTCTTCTTCCTTGTTTTGTGTAAAAAGGTGAGATTTTTATCTCACATCTTTGTCTATAACTACCTTTGATGTTAGGTATGAATTCCTAACACTTGTTCATGTTCATTTGATTTTGATTTGGATTGATTTGGTGAACATTCCAATATATGGTGTTTTGAAGTCAAAACTTTGAAAATCCTAGCTTTGAATTGTGAAAACGTTTTGGTGGTGAATCGGAAAGCTTTAGGGCTGGGTTGTCGCTTGGCATAAATCCTTTGTCGCTGTTGCTCATTCGATCGCACCGAATCCGAGAAGTTGTGTAGGTTTGCCCATTTTTGGGCTTTGCTAATTCTGTCCCGCTACAGGCGACAGACGTCTGTGGATTATCCAAAGACGTTTGTGACTTCAGGGTTACAATTTCCCGAAACATGCGACAGACGTCTGTGGATTTCCCATAGACATCTGTGGCTTCAGGAAAAATATTTCCCGAAATAGGGGACAGACGTCTGTGGATTTCCCACAGACGTCTGTGGATCAGCCACAGACGTCTGTGGCTGTTAATTTCTGGATATTAGCCTAATTTTATGTGGATTTCCAAATTTATCAATTTTTGATTATCCATATAGTTATTATCAATTAATATCAACTTTGATGATTTCTTTTCAGGATTTTTGGTGTTTCTATTTGATCGATTTGATATCGATTTCCATGGTTGGATTCACATTATCGAAATGTGAATTCTTATGATTGATTGTTTCTATAATCATTTCTGTGATTTGTCACTTTAAAATATAAAGGTTTTCTATACTAGTAGTAAATATTCAAACTCTTTTACATAGATGATTTCAACTCTATTTTTAAACATAAAGCTTGTTTTCAAAACCGTTTTCCAATCTATTAGTATATACAAACCTTTACCTTATTCGTATGAGAAAATACAACTAAACGGCTTAGCAAAATAAGTGGTATGAAATGCTTGCGTTTACTTCATCGGTTAATTTTTTGACTTGTTCGATTGAAACTCTTGTGACAATTTTCGAGTGGAAATCTACAATTTGTTCGTAAATATTTAAGTTAAGCTAGTGGTTATGGGACATGAAGCTAAACTCATATATTTACTAGCTTAGTGTAATCGACACTTTTTATTGATCAATGATGATCATTTTGTGATTTAGACTAGCGATGTGCGATGTCTATTTGTCTGCGAGGGAGACTAAACCCCGTTTCTGTGGAACTTCGGTTCAATTTGGCGGGGTAGCGACCCGTGGTCTTCGGACCGTTTGTGGAGCTTCGGCTCAATATTTATGGTTAGCGACCATGAAATAGCGTTCCATTTGTGATACACGTGTTGGTGATTTTTCATGCTCCTGTTTGTGATAGGCCTCCCCCCTTTGTGATTTATGGATTTCTAATTGATGATTTCTAGAATTTGTGTTTCACTAACTTTTGTGATTGGCAATGATATGTTTGTCAATGTTTGCGGTTTGGTGAATAAAATGAAGAATATGACATTCGTTTTGATGCTTTGAGATTTCTTGAGATATTGTATGATTTTGTTGTTGTTTAAAACATATTTGTCACAGCTTGACACTATTGTTATCATACGTTATTATTATATCTGTGCTTATATCTCACTCCTTTATATGATAATTATAGCTTGATTGATCCGTTTATTATTTTCTTATTAAATAATACTCGGGTCAGATCGAGATATTACAGGTGCTTCTGCTTGACTCCTTATCTAGGATCACCTTCTGACTTTTGTCTAACTACATTACATTTGTAGTTTATTTGTTGTTATACATTTGAGATATAGACTCCTTGATGTATACTTATTCTTTTGTCTAGCACTTGTATCTATTCTTTTGTGATATTGTGGATCTTGTTTGACCACTACTATGATGTACACTTTTATGTGTTATATTCATATCTGTTTCCGCCTTTGAGATATGAACATTTGTGACCGATTTATGTTATGTTTATTTCTATATTTGTTTCCGAGGTCCACTTAGCCACTGTGTGGTAGCTTTGAGTTTGTATCGGTATGTCGGATTCCCTCTTGAAATGAAATGCATGTTATATTTTCTGACATATCGGTGCTCGCACAAGGCAATTGCACAGATGGTCGCTCCTCAACAGCCTTATTCTCCGTGCTAGTTGACGGCATTACCCCGTAGTGTCCTTGGCTAGCGTGGGTATAGAGGTGGGGCGTCACAGCTTGGTATCAGAGCGGAACTTCGGAAAAATATAGAATAATCTAACAAGGATCATTGTCCTAAGTCCTTCTTAGGAGTTGTGCCTTAGGATTTTATTCGAGTCAATTGGACCCGTTTTATCCTATTTTCTTTTATTATTCCTTGTTTTATCAATCAAGTTTGCTTGATATTTGTTTTGAGAATAACCGTTTCTTTTTCTTTCTTTCTTTCTTAAAGAAGGGAAATGGTTAGACCAGGCCGCCCCAGCGCCGGTCAATCTAGTGCTACTCCCCAGGATGGAGTTTTTATGTCTGCCCAGCAGCTTCTTGATCTTGTAAAGAATGCTCAAGCAGTCGGTTCTGTTCCGGAGCCTACTCACCCTAAGTCTGGATTTGCACGCTTGTGCAACGATTATACCAACTTGGGTGGAAAGCCATTCAAAGGTTCTGAAACCATTATTGAAGTCCAGGCTTGGCTAAGAACATGCGACCGCATCTTTTCTCGCATGAATCTTATTGATCTTCACCGAGTTCAGGTGGCCTCTAGTATGCTCCAAGAAAGAGCATTAGACTGGTATGAGCTTCTGATTTGTGAAATTAATGAAACGGATCTTACTTAGGAGCAATTCCGAGAACGATTCGAGTTAAAGTTTGTGCCAGAAGTTGAGAAGGTGACTTTGGCCCATCGTTTCATAGACCTTGTTCAAGGTGAATCCTCCGTGGCAGATTACGTCGCTTCTTTCGAGTCACTTTCTAAATATGGGGTTGAGTACATCAACACCCCATTGAAGAAGAACCAAAGATTTGTCTATGGCTTGAACAAAAATCTCAAGAAGCCATTACTTCAAAAATTAGAAGTCTCTTTTGATCAACTCATTGACCTCGTTCTTCGACTTGAAGAGGCAGATAGAGTAAGTGGTGTTGAGGTTGGGAGTGCTAAACCGAACTTCACCAACAAGAAAAGGCCTAATAAGTTCGAAGGTCCTTATCCCAACAATAAGAAAGGGAAACAAGCATCTCCGGCAACTAAGACTTCTACCTCTAGTGGTGGGCAATTCTACAACTGTGGTTCTAAGGACCATTATGCGAATAAGTGTTCAAAGCCCCGTGCTTGTCGCTATTGCAAAAGCCCAGACCATTATATATCTGTGTGTCCCAAACTTCAAAACAAGAAGGAGGGAAAGCTTAATATGGCGCAAGCCTCTGGTAATACTTCTCGTGGTCAAGGTATTTCTCATTCTATCCTTGATGGCATTATTGTGTTTCATGATCATCCTATTCGAGTTCTTTTTGATACGGGTGCGTCCCACTCTTTTATTTCAAAAGAACTTGTTGATACTTTTTCTTTGGATGTTATGTGTTTGATGACTTCTTTGAGAATTGCGAATCCGGTTGGTGGATCCGCAACACTCAGTCTACTTTGTAAAGATGTCGAGATTGTTTTATATGATTTTTTTTCCTAGCCGATTTGCATGTCATGCGTTACTTAGGCTTTGGGATGATTTTGGGAATGGATTGGCTTAACCGTTATGAAGCTCATATCCTATGTCCTGAGCGGACTATTTATCTTCGACATCCTCAATCTGTTAAGTAGGTTTCTATTGTTCTTAAAGATCCGGATTCTACTTTGGCAACATCCTTATATTCTCTAAACCCTCGCGATGACGATAATGATGATGATGAGGATTTCATTTCTCTTATTCACGTTGTTCGTGAATTTTCCGACATATTCGAGCCCGTTCTAGGATTGCCACCTAAGAGAGCAATTGATTTCAGAATTAATCTTATCCCTGGAGCTCATCCTATCACTCGTCCTCCTTATCGCATGTCAATTAAGGAAAATGAGGAGATGCGCAAACAATTATCCGAATTGGAGACGAAGCAATTTATTCGCTCTAGTTCCTCGCCTTGGGGAGCTTCGGCTATTTTTGTGAAGAAATCTGATGGTACACTTAGGCTCTGCGATGACTACCGCAAGCTTAATGATCTCACTATCAAGAATAAATATCCATTGCCTCGGATTGATGATCTATTTGATCAACTTAGTGGTGCTAGAGTCTTTTCACAATTGGACTTAGCAACTGGTATTCATTAGCTTCGTATTGCAGAGGATAGTATTCCTTTGACATCATTCCATACTCGTTATGGATCGTATGAATGGCTTGTTATGCCATTTGGTTTGACGAATGCTACAGCTTATTTTGTTGACCTTATGAATCGAGTTTTCAAAGATTTCCTCGATCGATTTGTTCTCATCTTTATTGGTGATATTCTTGTGTATTCAAAAACCAAGAAAGAACATGAAAATCCTTTTCGGATTGTATTGGAAACTCTTAAGAGCAACCAATTAAAAGCAAAATTTTCTAAATGCCACTTTTGGCAATCTCGTGTGAAATTTTTGGGACATATCATTTCTGAATCCGGAATTTCCGTGGATCCTTCAAAAATTAAAGCGATTCAAAATTGGAAGAGACCAGAGAGTGTGATGGAAATCCGTAGCTTTCTCGGATTGGCGGGCTATTACCGTCGGTTCATAAAAGACTTTTCTAAAATTTTCGTGCCTCTTACTAATTTGACAAAGAAGGGAATTAAATACATTTGGTCAGACAAATGTGAAGCTTTATTTCAAAACTTAAAAGAACTCCTTTCTGATGCTCCTATTCTTGTGATTCCCGATGGGAACCAAGATTTTACTGTTTATACCGATGCTAGTCGCGTTGGTCTGGGTGACATTCTCATGCAAAGGGAATGTGTTATCGCTTATGCTTCTAGGCAATTAAAGCCTGCCGAGACTAGATATGCCACTCATGATTTAGAGCTCGCGGCTATTGTTTTTGCCCTTAGAATTTGGCGCCATTAAAGTTTGGGTGAGAAATTTGTTCTCTACACCAATCACAAATCTTTGAAATATTTATTTTCTCAAAAGGAACTTAATTTGCGTCAACAACGTTGGCTCGAGTTCCTTGCATCGTATGATCTTGATATTCTTTATACTCCCGGAAAAGGAAATCGTGTTGTCGATGCCCTTAGCCGGAAGCAACAAGCGGTTGTTTCTATGATGATATCCGAATGGAATGATCTCGAGACTTTGTCTACTTGTGAGATTCGAGATCGTGTATCCGATTTATGTTCATCTCTTGTTTTATGTAGCCTCGAGGCTCATCCATCTCTTTTGGACCGCATTCTTGAAGTTCAAAAACTAGATCCCGAATTGGTTCTTCTTGGCGAAAATTTGAGGGATAAAATTGATATTGAAGGTATGAAAGACTTTGATATTGATTCTCGTGGCGGTATTCGAAAATTTGGTAGACTTGTCATGCCAAATATTTGTAATCTTCGTAAAGATATATTAGAAGGTTCTCATCGTTCTAAATTCACCATTCATCCCAGTAGTAGTAAAATGTACGCGGATATGAAGCGACTTTATTATTGGGAGGGAATGAAATTTGATATCGCTAACTTTGTTAAGCGTTGCATGACTTGCCAACTCATTAAGGCCGAGCATCAAAGGCCCGATGGGTTATTGCAACCTTTAGACATCCCAATGTGGAAGTGGGATCATATTTCCATGGATTTTATTGACGGCCTTCCCCGTGCTCGTTCGGGTCATGATAGCTTGTGGGTGATAGTTGATAGACTTACTAAATCCGCCCATTTTATTCCTGTTCGGTCTAATCGGACCGTTCCTCTTTTGGCCAAACTCTTTATTAAAGAAATTGTTAAATTGCATGGAGTTCCTACTTCTATTGTTAGTGATCGTGATCCATTGTTTACTAGTGGATTTTGGAAGAGTCTTCAAAAAGCTTTGGGAACGAAGCTTAATTTTAGCACCGCTTATCATCCGCAGTCCGATGGACAAACCAAGCGTGTGAATCAAACTCTTGAAGATCTTCTTCGTGCTTGTGTTCTTGACTTTGGTGGAAGTTGGGAAGATCATATTTATCTTGTTGAATTTTCCTATAATAATAGCTTCCAATCTAGTATTGGTATGGCACCTTTCGAGGCACTATACGGAAGGCCATGTCGATCTCCTTCGTGTTGGCTTGAAGCCGGGGAGAAGCTGGTTTTAGGACCATATTTTATTCGTGATGCCACAGAAAAGATTGACCTTATTCGTCATAGGATGAAAGAAGCTCAAAGTAGACAAAAATCTTATGCCGATAATCGAAGAAGGAAATTAGAATTTTCTGTGGGAGATTTTGTGTTCATTCGTGTTTCACCTATGAAGGGTGTTGTGCGTTTCAGTCGATCGGGAAAATTAGCACCTCGATATATTGGCCCATTTCCCATCACCGAACGCATTGGTTCCGTGGCTTATCGCCTTTCGTTACCGGCTCAGTTTTCTGCTATTCATGACGTGTTTCACGTCTCTCAACTACGGAAATGCCTTCGAGATTCCGACACTATTTTTGAGCTCGGTGTTGTTGAAGAAATTGAAGTTTCGCCTAATTTGACATATGAGCAACATCCTATTCGTGTTATTGCTTTGGAGGTTAAACGCCTTCGAAATAAAGATGTCCCGCTTGTGAAAGTTCAATGGTCCTCAAATGCTAAGGATTGCTCTTGGGAATCCAAGTAATTCATCGAGCGAACACATCCGGACTTGCTCCCTCGTGCTCCTTGAGGTGAACTTCTTATTTCAAAATTTCTTCTTTTTGTGTTGTATGCTATTGTTGTTGTTACTTCTTATTTATTTCTTAAAGATTGTGAGGACGCAATTTCATTAAGGAGGGGATTCTGTAACAACCCGCATATTTTAAAGCTTTGAATATTTAAATATTTTATTTAAATATAATTGTTAATCAGATTAAAGTCCGAAAAGCTACTTTTTGCAAACAGTCGAACTGAGACTTGAGGACCACTTCCATTGAGTCCAAAATAGCATTTGCGACTTTTTTAAGTATAAACATTGATATGTTTGGAGTTAGTGGAATTTTGCTACTTTTTCACTTTGGGCTTTGGTTTGGGTTTCAGCCCTATATCCTAACTCAAGCCCTTAGCTCCACCCCCACTTATCTTCATTCACTTCATTTTCCTAACACTTTCAAGCTCTAGATAAAAATGGTGGAGGAGAAAAAGAATTAGAATTCCTAAGCCCTAGTTCCATTTGCAAATCAAGTTCTAGCTCCAAATTCAAAGAAGAAGCTTTGGTAAGCCTTCTCTTCATCTTCTCCAACTCGTTCTCTTTTCAATCTCAGAAATTCCTAAACCTAACTTAGGAAATGTTTCTCTTTTAAGCTTAGATTCAAGCTTATTGAGTTGGAATTGAAGAGTGATTGTTCTTGTCATTGCTCTATAACTTCTTCTTCCTTGTTTTGTGTAAAAAGGTGAGATTTTTATCTCATCTTTGTCTATAACTACCTTTGATGTTAGGTATGAATTCCTAACACTTGTTCATGTTCATTTGATTTTGATTTGGATTGATTTGGTGAACATTCCAATATTTGGTGTTTTGAAGTCAAAACTTTGAAAATCCTAGCTTTGAATTATGAACACGTTTTGGTGGTGAATCGGAAAGCTTTAGGGTTGGGTTGTCGCTTGGCATAAATCCTTTGTCGCCGTTGCTCATTCGATCGCACCGAATCCGAGAAGTTGTGTAGGTTTGCCCATTTATGGGCTTTGCTAATTCTGTCCTGCTACAGGCGACAGACGTCTGTGAATTCAGGGTTACAATTTCCCGAAACAGGCGACAGACGTCTGTGGATTTCCCACAGACGTCTGTGGCTTTAGGAAAAATATTTCTCGAAACAGGTGACAGACGTCTGTGGATTTCCCACAGACGTCTATGGCTGTTAATTTCTGGATATTTGCCTAATTTTATGTGGATTTCCAAATTTATCGATTTTTGATTATCCATATAGTTATTGTCAATTAATATCAACTTTGATGATTTCTTTTCTGGATTTTTGGTGTTTCTATTTGATTGATTTGATATCGATTTCCATGGTTGGATTCACGTTATCGAAATGTGAATTCTTGTGATTGATTGTTTCTACAATCATTTCTGTTATTTGTCACTTTAAAATATAAAGGTTTTCTATACTAGTAGTAAATATTCAAACTCTTTTACAAAGATGATTTCAACTCTATTTTTAAACATAAAGCTTGTTTTCAAAACCGTTTTCCAATCTATTAGTATATACAAACCTTTACCTCATTCGTATGAGAAAATATAATTAAACGGCTTAGCAAAATAAGTGGTATGAAACGCTTGCGTTTACTTCGTCGGTTAATTTTTGGACTTGTTCGATTGAAACTCTTGTGACAATTTTCGAGTGGAAATCTACAATTTGTTCGTAAATATTTATGTTAAGCTAGTGGTTATGGGACATGAAGCTAAACTCATATATTTACTAGCTTAGTGTAATCTACACTTTTTATTGATCAATGATGATCATTTTGTGATTTAGACTAGCGATGTGCGATGTCTATTTGTCTGCGAGGGAGACTAAACCCCGTTTCTGTGGAACTTCGGTTCAATTTGGCGGGGTAGCGACCCGTGGTCTTCGGACCGTTTATGGAGCTTCGGCTCAATATTTACGGTTAGCGACCATGGTATAGCGTTCCATTTGTGATACACGTGTTGGTGAGTTTTCATACTCCCGTTTATGATAGGCCTCCCCCCTTTGTTATTTATGGATTTCTAATTGATGATTTCTAGAATTTGTGTTTCACTAACTTTTGTGATTGGAATGAAATGTTTGTCAATATTTGCGGTTTGGTGAATAAAATGAAGAATATGACATTCTTTTTGATGCTTTGAGATTTCTTGAGATATTGTATGATTTTGTTGTTGTTTAAAACATACTTGTCACAGCTTGACACTATTGTTATCATACGTTCTTATTATATCTCTGCTTATATCTCACTCCTTTATATGATAATTATAGCTTAACTGATCCGTTTATTATTTTCTTATTAAATAATACTCGGGTCAGACCGAGATGTTACAGGTGCTTCCGCTTGACTCCTTATCTGGGATCACCTTCTGACTTTTGTCTAACTACATTACATTTGTAGTTTTTTTGTTGTTATACATTTGAGATATAGAATCCTTGATGTATACTTATTCTTTTGTCAGGCACTTGTACTATTCTTTTGTGATATTGTGGATCTTGTTTGACCACTACTCTGATGTACACTTTTATGTGTTATATTCATATCGTTTTCCGCCTTTGAGATATGAACATCTGTGACTGATTTATGTTATGTTTATTTCTATATTTGTTTCCGAGGTCCACTTAGCCACTGTGTGGTAGCTTTGAGTTTGTATCGGTATGTCGGATTCTCTCTTGAAATGAAATGCATGTTATATTTTCTGACATATCGGTGCTCGCATAAGGCAATTGCACAGATGGTCGCTCCTCAACAGCCTTATTCTTCGTGCTAGTTGACGGCATTACCCGGTAGTGTCCTTGGCTAGCATGAGCATAGAGGTGGGGCCTCACAATATAACTCTTTTATAAATTTAAAACCACATTAATTATACCGAAGGAAAATAAATCAAATTTATAATCTTTTTATTAATTAAAAAACATTAATTATTCTGAAGGAAAATAAATCAAATTTATAATCTTTTTATAAATTTAAAACAACATTAATTATCCCGAAGGGAAATTAATCAAATTTATATTTTTTTATAAATTTATAACAACATTAATTATCCCGAAGGAAAATAAATCAAATTTATAATCTTTTTATAAATTTAAAACAACACTTTCACTTTATTTCAAAACTCTCAAAAATACTTGAAAATATAAATTAAACAACTTTAAAATGGCAAAAATGCAACCAAACATTTATTTTGTAAAAATACAAGCACAAGTTCAGTACACACATAGGTTTAAGAAGATAATATTTCATAAATGAGGGTATAGCGATAATTGCTATAAAGACACTTACATAAATCAAAAGGTATGTCACAAATATTTTAACTCGGATATCAATATAATTAACATAAGAATATAAGTAAATCAATATTGATGAGAAACCCCTTAGGGTCTCTCTAGAGAAGTCCCTTGTAAATCACACATCTGTATATGTATTTCAAAGTGTTTCATAGTGACCTATTCGCTACGTATACATTTCGAGTTCCTCTTACTTTTGTTACCTGCAATACAATGGTTATTTATGCCATCTGCTTCCAAGCAAAAATCAAATCCAAACAAACAATCAAATAAAAATATATAAACTATCATCCGAACAGTCAAAACTAATCTATAACAACACATATATCATATAGTTTATTTAAAGGTGAGTAAACTAACCAAAACTACAGTTGATTCTTTCGCGTTCTGGTTTGAACTAAAATCAAACGGCCTTAGATTTTGGCTCAAAATTCTACTAACTTCAAATTTAACGAATCCAACTACAATGCATAGATAACATTGATATGAGTGCAACATAAAAGACTGCATTCAAATCTGACCTTGTATGAGATAGCTATTGAGTTTATAAGGTTTCAATTTAATTAAATAATTAAATTTACTTAATCACTTCATCAAATTACGAATTACCAATTAAAACTAATCCTTTCCTTCTCCAAATTGATATGCACAGGACCGTGTGTTTGTACCAAAAATGGGCACAACACTCTTTGGAAGTTTTTGAAGAGATAAAAGTGAAGAATGAAAATTAAAACTGTGGATTATCTAACAAAAACTCCAAATAACAGAAAGTAAATTGCAAAGACACGCGATTTAGAGTGGTTCGGCGTTTTGCCTACGTCCACTATGAAGTTTGATGATTTTATTGCTCGATACTTGAAGGTTACAGTAGCTTATAATGTAATACAACTGAATTTCTAAGTTAATTCTCAATCTAAAGCAGCGGCGGTGTTCTGGAGTAGATCTGGCAGAATCTGGGCGCTCTTCAGTACTTAGAATTCTCCGACCCCTTTTCTGAATGACCATGGGCTCTATTTATAGGTGTAGGAGGCTAATATTTCGCCTAAAATGAGGGGAGACCAGTTCTGGTACGTCAGGGGGCCCATATGGCCGAAATCTGGAGATCCGGGCCCACTTTGGGATCGATTCGACCCTTGGTTCGAATCGATCAAGAAATCATCCAATCGAGCTGAAATTTGGTTTGAACATTCTTCATCATGTGTTTAAGCTTCTGTGAAAATTTCATGGCATTTGGACTTGTAGAACTCGAGATATGATCGATTCAAGTTGGTGTTTTTCGAACTCTAGAGTCATTCGAATCGATACGTTCGAATCGATTCGTTCGAATCGATCCTTCTGCAAATGAAGATGGTGACGCGGTGCGCCTTCTTCGTATCGATCCGCTTTGCACTCCGTATTTGACTGGGTCGAATCCATGGCTTGGATTCGAGGTAATGGATTCGAAGGACTCTCGGTTGAATGGATTCGAAGATGGTGGAGTCGAGGCTTATCCAATTGCATGGACTCGAAGATGGCGGAGTCGAGGCTTGTCCAATTGCATGGATTCGAAGGAGCCACCCTCGATGGACTCGAACAGAGGTTTGTTCGATGGAGTCGAAGCAAGGGGAGTTCGATGGATTCGAGCTGGTTCCTGGCCAATGGATTCGAGGATGGTTTCGCTGATGGAGTCGAAGCAAAGGGGGATGGATCTGACCCTAGGATGGTTTCGAGCCATGACTATCCTTACATTTTCTAACGATGATAACTTGGGCAGACGAACTCGGATTGACTTGAAACTTGGATCGTTGGTTCCCACGGCTTTGCTTGACGTGCCTTATCAATTGTAGCCCGATCTGGACTTGAACAAATTTCATCGATATCCATAGCGATCCTTGCGTGTAACCGATTTCCGAGACGATCTGTCACTGGTATCTAGTCAAGTCCTTGGTGTCACGGCCTTGCCAAAAGGCGGGATAACATTTGCCCCCCAAAGTACGTCTTGTGTAAACATGACGTGCTTTGAAAAGCTACAGTCTCTTATTGAACAGTTATGACATGCTTTGTTAAAAGTTGTCTTCTTTGCTGTTGTAATCAATCGTTGTATGATCATGATCGGCTGTTTGTTGTCGAGCTCATGACGGAATGAACATTTGATTTCTGTGAATGATAAAAACCAAACATTAGTCAGAAATACGTGCATACGTGTATTATCTTGACTTTGGTTAATGTTGCGTGATCGTAAGTCGTTGTCAGTTCGGTTTGTTATCGAAATCTGCATCGGTCCTCTCCTGAATCGGTTTGAGACTCGAGTTAAAACATCGCTTTTATGATTGCCTATGATCGTCCTCTTGTATTGATCCTCTCCTGAATCGGTACAAGAGTGGACAAGCAATTTTTCATATGGAAACGATTCGTCCATTTGACCGGTGGTTTGATGGATTCGAAGCTATGTTTGTTGATCCGCTTCGAGTTGAGGGTTTCGAAGTGGGTACTTTGAATCGATGGTTCTCCGAATCGATACTGCGTGGATTCGAAGTTCTCTGAGTTGGTGGAGTCGAAGTCGCGAGTGCTCGAATCGATGTTGCTTCGTTTCGATGTTGCTGAAATGGATTCGATGTCGTAAAGGATTCGAAACCGGATGGATTCAGACTAAGGGACGGATTCGAACTGGTGGAACGACTTCGTGTCGTGATGGATTCGAACTAGTGGTCACAATGGATTCGAACATGCCGCGACGAATCGATTCGATTCGATTCTCTCACCTGTAGAAGCCGGTCAGGTATACCGGGAGGCGAATCGCCACATTTCCCCTATATATACCGGGGTCCTATTCACTTCTCACTTTTTACTTTTCCCCATTGTTTCAGCTGTTTCTTCTAATCAATCCTTTAGATTAGGAACTTCCACGCCTTCGTTCGAATCGACAACATCCTCCCAAGCTTTTGTTTATAATCGAATCCAATCAGGTAAATATGGAACCGATTCGAGTGTAGAACGTAAAAATTTGGGATTCTTGGTAGTGACCCCATCTCATCTTCTGAAAAGTTTTGAAGGATCGTCAGATCTGGAATGGGTCGAATCGATAGACTTGGGGAAAGAAACTTGTCATGGCGGACATCGTTTTTGTTCACAGCTTCGCATCGATCTGGGAGTAATTTGTTCGAATCGATTCTAAGTGTCAGATTTTGAATCGATGATCATGAAAGAAGATTGTATCGAAGCGATCGATTCGAAGCAATGCTGCTATAATTGAGTCGAAGACGTGATATTCCGATCGATTCGAATCTGCACTAAATTCATGGATTCGAAGTATCCGTCCTCCCTTAGGCTCTATCGATTCGAACCGCATGGATTCGAAGATCTGGACCTTGTTTCCTTCGAATCGATTCGTATCGATTCGAACCGCATGGATTCGAACTTCTGGGTTTGAACGTTCTGATTTTTGAAACCTAAATCTTCCTGATTTGCTCCAACATCCGAGCTACGACCAATCTCAAGTTGAAATTTGACAAATTTAACGAGCTTTAGCACATTTGACTCCGACGAGCTTCGGCCTTGCATAGTCAAACACGACTGTAAAACTTGAACTTGAATTTCCTTTGAAGCTCGTCGATGGGACTATGACTCAACCAATAATACAACTGATTTATACACGAAGTTGGTTCGTAGCGTTTGGATGTTGTGGAAGTGACGGTCAGCGATGACGGTCATTTTCATTCTCAAATTCCCAAGATATGTTGTACGAACATCTTGCTTTATTCTGTAGAATCTGCTTAAGTAACGCATAGCACTTGCACTGCACGACACGCTCATACACACTACACCGGGGCATGCACGGGTTGTTTATGAACTTAACGTTGCTTTCTGATGAGTTAGCTAATTATGGAATCTTCGAGCTCCCAACAACAAGAGGTATAGAGCTCGACTCCTCCGGTGCTTGAGATTCTGACATCCCTGCCGATGTAATCGATCCGGCTCCAGATGAATTGCCAGAGGCTATATTTATTGAGGACCCTGTTGATTCGGTTCAGTCTAACATCTCTGAATCCTTATTGGGATGGATATGTTTAAAGCATAACATATCTCTAGGTGACGTATTATTGCCCAGTGCCACTGATAGACCGCACAATCCGCCTGAAGGATATACAGCATTCTACCGTCATGCTTGTGCGGCCGGAACTCTTCCTCCTTTCAATCAATATATCAGAGGGATGCTATCATATTTAGGAATCGCTCCTTCACAACTTCATCCCAACGGGCACGCGTTGCTGAACAGTGTCTTTGTCATATTTATGGACTGTCTCTTCCGCCCGCCAAGGCCCACCGAGATCAGACACATATTTAACTTCAAGAGTAGGGGTGATAGCCCGTCTTTTACATTTCTGGAGGCAGTTAGGAATTGCCAAGTTGTAGTTGGAGCTTGGACCCGACTGAGTTATTTCAAGAACGAGTGGTTCTATGTTCGGTGCCCTCCGGGTTTCGCTAGGCGATGGTTGTCTAGACGTAAGCGCCTTAACCTGTTTTCTTGACCAAGAGCTCTCTGGTGTTAAAATTGACATTTCATTCCTTTTATAGCCATTATCTCCAGGCCCGACGGAGGGCGTTTCAAGGGTATCGTCCGGAGTCTTCAAGAAGTCCCAAGCGAGTTGAGGCATATTGATTCGGTGCTGAACGATTATAACTTAAGAGTTCTTGGTTTGATCGACATCAATCAAAGCATAGTCGTCGAGGGATTTGCAAAGCCCGCCTCCAAGAAGGAAGATAAGAAGAAACCCAAGAAGAGAAAAGCGAAGAAGTCACTCGGAATCAAAATAATCGAGGCGTGTGACGAAGAAAGAACCCATACGGATTCAGAGCCCATGGCTGACCTCTCGGGAAACTTGGAGGAGTCGGGAGAAAAACGGAAAGGCAAGGCCGCCGTCTCCAAAAAACTTAAGTCCAAGGGGGGAAAATCCGTAGATGTGTTTCTTCCCGCTTCCGGAGTCATGATTTCTGATGCCGCCCCTTCTCATTCGAGAGATTCTTTCAAAGGGCTTGACGATATTCCTATCCCAGATTATATATCGATTTCTCATAATCCTGGGTTGGAGGAATTTCAAGATGTTCTAAACATGAACGAGCCCTTTCCTTTAAGCGCGGTCAACACTTCCGGTCGGTTTGGGTGTTTACACATTTACACACACTTCCACAGCACTTCATGACTTTTGCGTAGTAAACATTGCTTTATGGGATCCTAATTCGTAATTCTTTCTTATCGCAGGTGAGATGTCAGGACGTGGCTCTACTCTGGACAGGCTTCGGAATGTGCGCCAATCTTCTCCATTTTACGATTCCCGTAGGAGAGAAACAGATAGGGATCATGGGCGAAGCTATTCGAGTCAAGAACGCTATGACAGGGACAGAGATTACTCGCGTGGCCGTTCTGGCTATGACTATTCTGACAGAGACCGGGGATACCAGTACCGACCCCGATCTCGCTCTCCTCCACCTCCCAGGGCCCCAGTAGACCTCCCAGGGCCATCTCATCAGCAGCAGCTACCTTCTCAATCTTCTCGGCCTGATGCTCAGTGGCCAAGAATGGAACCGACAGCAGCCGCTATAATTGAACAAGCTCCGGCTGAGTTGACAAGCGAGGGAGCTGCTAAACTTGCCCAAATGAAAAATGACTATCCTGAAATTTGCATGGATGGCTATATCTTCCCTCCTAACTTTAAAAGAATTCCTCTGGACGCTGAGACCACTGCTCATAGTTACATCCACGACTTCTATGCTCAGTATAAGGAGTGGTACAAGGCAGCCGTGAAGGCTTCTAGAGTAGCTTTTGACCGGGCGAAGATCATTGCTGAATGTGATGCTGACATTGTCAAACAGAAACGCATCATTCAGGTTCTTCAATCTGAAGTGGAGACGTCCCGGAAGTCAGAGCTTGAAACACTTCAGAAACTTGAAGATGTCGTGGCCAAACTGGCGAGGATACAGCAGGAACACTGCGCCACGGTGGAAGAGATGGGCCACCGCAACACCACCATTGCAGCTGAGCGAGACTTAGCCGTTAAAGAGCTGAATGAGCTCAAGGCCAAATTCACTGAAATGGTGAAGGAGAAGGATGATGCGAACGCCACTGCTCAAGAGGCTTGCGACCAAGCAGTATCTCTCAGGACCGAACTTGCTGCGGCGGCGGTCAAGGCTAAGTCTGCGGAAGCAGAAATTCAGGAAAAGATCTTGGAGGAGAGGTCTAGGCTAGACGCTGAGTTTGACGATCTCTTAGTCACGTATAACGCTAATGTGCTGGAACACAGAAATTTAGCGTGGCTGGGAGATGACTCCATGATCTTGTACAATGCCTGGACCCGGCTGGTGAATGAGAAAAGAGCAGCGCATCCAGATGGGACACTTGACGACTTTGAACTGGAGATGCGTTTGCTCACCGAGGATGAGAGGAAGATCCTTCATGAGGCGGTGATCTCTATGGCGAAAGAAAAGCTTGGCGTTCAATCTCTAGAGACAGGCGAAGGCTCGGGGATTGCGCATCACGGGACAAGTGTTGGAGCTGTAATTCCAACATTACCCGAAACCACTGGTGTGGTAGATCCCCAGTCTGTTCCTGCCTATAATCCTGACCAACCATTATTATCTTCCGCCGAGGATTCTGCCCACGTTTCGGTCCAGACCAAGGAAGGTATTTGAACGCTTCTCGTAGTTTAGTTGTGAAGAACCTTAAGCAACACATTTGGCTAACAATCTTCGTTTCGTCGCATTTCAGTGACTGAAGTTATTGTTTCTGCGCCCCTTGCTCTATCAGTTCCTCATCAAACACAAGGGGTTGTTTTTTCTGAAGCCGTCACGACTTCTACTTTGATTGGCGAGGAGGGAGATGCAAATATGTTTTCTTTCAGCGCTCAAATGATTGAGGAGCTTCTCAATGAACCCATCGATCCCTCTGCCAACCCGTCCGATGTTGTGAGTGGGGCTGCTCCGGCCGTTAGTTCATCTATGCCAGCTACTGGCACATCCGATGCGGCCCGAGTATCTCGTGAGGACGACATTATTGCTGAGATTGATGCCGAGATGGCAGCAGGGAATGCTGGTATGGATCCGCCAGGGCCTGCCCCGTTGATGGTGATTTCACCGGGCGGTACTGTAGTGATCGAAACTGCTCCTGTCCCTCCTCCTGCTACTACTCCTATGCCTCCAGCTCGACCTCCTAGAAGAATTTCCGTCGCCTCCAGTTCTGAGGAAGACGTTGACATTATATCGCTGCCGGAGGGCAAGCCTGAAAAGAGTAAGCGGTCGAGGAGAAAATCGGGCAGCGGATCTGGTGGAGCTACCCCGAAGAAGAAGATAAGGAAGAAGAAAGATTGAACTCTTTCTTTAAATCTCTGTTGCGTAGGGTAGCATTTTGTTGATTTTGATTCTTTTCATAGCCGTGTATAGATGTGGATTCGGCTCCCACTAGCAGAAACTTTTTGAAACACTTTGTAATCAGATTCTTTTGGTTGATAGTGGAAATGCAAAATTATTCCCTTTTTGTCTTCAACTTGTTATGTGTTATGATTCTGCCCCCAGTATCAGGGATGAGCGTGGAGTTGGCGTACGTTTATACTCCGCCTCGCACTCTGGGAGTACGGAGTTGAGTAATGTTTATACTCCAGCTCGCGCTCTCGGAGTTTGGAGTTTGTCGATATTTATACCCAGCTCGCGCTCTCGGAGTACTCTGGGGTTTTAGGAAAACGTTTATACTCCGCCTCGCACTCTGGGAGTACGGAGTTAGGTAAAAGTTCGTACCCAGCTCGCGCTCTCGGAGTACTCTGGGATTTAGGAAAATGTTTATACTCCGCCTCGCACTCTGGGAGTACGGAGTTAAATAAAAAGTTTGTACCCAGCTCGCGCTCTCGGAGTACTCTGGGATTTAGGAAAATGTTTATACTCCGCCTCGCACTCTGGGAGTACGGAGTTAAATAAAAAGTTTGTACCCAGCTCGCGCTCTCGGAGTACTCTGGGATTTAGGAAAATGTTTATACTCCGCCTCGCACTCTGGGAGTACGGAGTTAAATAAAAAGTTTGTACCCAGCTCGCGCTCTCGGAGTACTCTGGGATTTAGGAAAATGTTTATACTCCGCCTCGCACTCTGGGAGTACGGAGTTAAGTGAAAGGTTGTCGTGTATCAACCCATTTCTGGCCTGATGTGATGGCTTGCCCCCGAGCTCGGGTTTCATTTGGTGAGTGGTTGATTGCTTCATAGCCACTCCCTACTTGAATCAATCCCATTGTGTGATGGAATTTAACTCTTCGTGCATCGTGATGTTGTACATTGTATTTAATGAATCACAGCTCTGGCTCAAAGAGATGGCATTTTATTGCTGAAATAAGAAAACATGGCAAAGTCAGTTGCCTTATTACAAATTCTAGTTTCGAAATGCAGAAACAAATTCTAAAACAGAATTTAAACTAAATAGATAAACATAGCCTGTTATGTGCAATAGCGACGAAGACTTTCGCTATCCAAGGCCTTTGGTGAAGCTAGACCATCAGCGGTCGTTAACTCATATATACCATCCTCGAGCTCCTGCTTAATCTCGTGTGACCCCTTCCATGTTGGTTTCATGTGTGGTAGTGCTGGATATTCTTTTTTAATGACAATATCATTGCGTTCAAAAGTTTTAAGTTGGTCCTCGGCATTGCGTAATCGGGCGACTCGATTTCGGCGTATGACTGTTCTCAGGTCAACCTGGTCGCCCTGGACGACTCCAACTCCATTGACGGTAGGGAACTTTAAGGTTAAGCACCACGGGGCAATTACGGCTCTGAATTCAGTAAGGGCAGGTCGTCCTAAGAAAGCGTTGTATGGCGAGACTATGTTCAACACAGCGAACTGTAATGTCCGAACTCTCCTATGTTCCTTGGATCCCAACCTAACTGGTAACTTCACCATCCCAATAGGTACGGTAGCGCTACCGTTGAATCCATGGAGGTGAGTTTGGCAAGGTTCCAAATCCCTGGCTTTCATCCTCATTTGATTATAAGCATGTATAAAAAGGATATTCACAGAGCTCCCGCAGTCAATTAGTATCCTCTTCATCCAAGCTGGACCTACTTGTGCCGATATCACGAGTGGGTCAGTAGTCGGGCTTCCGACATAATCAGTGTCGTTGTCTCGGAAAGTGATGTCGTTAATTATCGCTCTCTTTCGTGTGGTCGAACGTTTATTGTCCAAGTTATCATCATACTCAAAGTCTGTTCATCTAGCTAAGTTGTTATATGATTTCATTTCTTCCCAGCTTCGCTTCGCTGGACGAGGATTATCACTTACAACATTAATTACCAGTCTTCCTCCGACACGACCTGGTTCTTCCTGTCTTTCTGGATTCTATACATGATTTTGATTCGAGGGGCCCGCCCCCTCAGACTGCGGTGCCCGCACAAACTGGTCTAACTTCCTCTCCCTGATCAACTTCTCAATGAGGTCCTGCAAGTGTCGACATTCATTGGTGTTGTGGCCATAACTTTCGTGGAATCTACAGAACTTCCCTGTTTGAATCTGCCTCTCCGACGATTGCTTCGGAGCCGGCTTCTTTTATTGCATAGTATTGCAAGTCTGTAGGTACACATTTTCCAACGATGTATTCAATGGTGTGTAATTATCGAACATTGGAGCCTCACGCCTTGGACCTCGATTTGGATCTCTTTTCTTATTCTGACCATTGTTACCTCTTGGCTGAGTTTGCTTGTTCTGTATGTTCAACTGAACTTTTCCGGAATTGTCACCGGACTGTTTAACTGCTACATTGCTCTATATTCCTTCGTTTTTGGGTCCCGCATCGTCCTGCTTCCTAGACTGTTTCGCATCCTCTTGCCGTAAGAATTGTGCGGCTTTGGAGTAGAAACGGTCCAACGATGCGGGTGGTTTTCCAGCTAACCAGTTTCCAAATTCAGAATCAGGGTCAACCCCCTTTGTCAATGCCATTAAAATCGAGTTATCGTTGGGGTTGCTAATCTCCACACATGCCGTATTAAATCTTTCCAGGTAACACCTTAATGTTTCCCCACGAGCTTGGATAACACTGGACAAGGTGTTAACATCTTTCGGCCTAGCGACATGCATGCGAAATTGTTCAACAAATTTCTTAGCCAGTTGATCAAATGAAGGGATAGACCTAGGTGGCAATCTCGTAAACCACATTGTTGCAATTCCTCCCAGTGAGATGGGGAAACTTCGGCATTTCATGGCATCGTCGGTCCTTGCGGCGCTCATTGACCATTCATATTTCAATATGTGCTGATTGAGATCAGTATTTCCTTCGTACATAGGGAGAGTTGGCATTCTAAATCGCCGAGGAGGTTCAGCGTACAGTATCTCGTCCGTGAAAGGAGTATGACTTCGGGAAATCCCCCAATCGTCGTCGGTAAGACCTTGGCTTTCGCGGATCATCTGACGTATCATAGTCGAGATGTCTGGCATTGCTACGTTTTGAGCATGCTGAGCTAAGGTGTGGTCGGGTTCCACAGTGCGAGTTTGGACCGGGCGCTGTCGACGGTCCAAGTTTCGCCTACTTGGCTCAGCATCTTCTGGGACGTATGGTTCAGAAGCACGTTCGTGCTGTTGATTACTTGAATCTGGAAGATGTCGGGTATCAGCCCTTGTTTCTACTATGGCAGCTGTGACATGATTGTCCGCGGTACGCTGTGTAGTAGGGCCTCCTTGTGTTGAGGGCCCGGCCTGAAAGCTGGTCGACGGTCCTACCCTCAACTGTCCGACAGTTAGGGCGGGTTGATATCCAGCAGCTTGAGCATGACTTCCGTCCAATCGGGGACGGGTAGATCTATGATGATAGTCAGATGAGGTAGAACTTTCAGCGGATGAGCGGGAAACATCATCCCTTCTGGACCTCCTATGGCCCTGGCGGTTCAGTTGGTTTGTCAATTCAATATTAGTACGCAACTGTTCGGCCAATTGTTGCCGACTCTGAGTCAACTCTTGAAGCAACACCTGGAATTCTTGTCTAGTGACTGCCCCAGATGGATCTGAGTGGGCAGTGTTGTCTTGGTTGGATGGCTGCTGTTGAGCAAGATTCTGTCCATCCCTACCTTCTTGTCCAACAGTTGTAGAAGTGGTTCTCGTGCTAACCATTTCGAATGATGAATCCTTTTCCTAGATTTTATGCAAATCTGAATAGAATGGAAGGATGATGAATTTGAGATCTGGATCTTCCTCTTGGATTTGTGCAATCCGGTATCGATGGTAGATCCAAGGAGCAGGAGAAAAAAGCTGGTTTTTTCTCAGTGAAAGCACCAAAGTGTTTGTACCAAAAATGGGCACAACACTCTTCGGAAGTTTTTGAAGAGATAAAAGTGAAGAATGAAAATTAAAACTGTGGATTATCTAACAAAAACTCCAAATAACAGAAAGTAAATTGCAAAGACACGCGATTTAGAGTGGTTCGGCGTTTTGCCTACGTCCACTATGAAGTTTGATGATTTTATTGCTCGATACTTGAAGGTTACAGTAGCTTATAATGTAATACAACTGAATTTCTAAGTTAATTCTCAATCTAAAGCAGCAGTGGTGTTCTGGAGTAGATCTGGCAGAATCTGGGCGCTCTTCAGTACTTAGAATTCTCCGACCCCTTTTCTGAATGACCAGGGGCTCTATTTATAGGTGTAGGAGGCTGATATTTCGCCTAAAATGAGGGGAGACCAGTTCTGGTACGTCAGGGGGCCCATATGGCCGAAATCTGGAGATCCGGGCCCACTTTGGGATCGATTCGACCCTTGGTTCGAATCGATCAAGAAATCATCCAATCGAGCTGAAATTTGGTGTGAACATTCTTCATCATGTGTTTAAGCTTCTGTGAAAATTTCATGGCATTTGGACTTGTAGAACTCGAGATATGATCGATTCAAGTTGGTGTTTTTCGAACTCTAGAGTCATTCGAATCGATACGTTCGAATCGATTCGTTTGAATCGATCCTTCTGCAAATGAAGATGGTGACGCGGTGCGCCTTCTTCGTATCGATCCGCTTTGCACTCCGTATTTGACTGGGTCGAATCCATGGCTTGGATTCGAGGTAATGGATTCGAAGGACTCTCGGTTGAATGGATTCGAAGATGGTGGAGTCGAGGCTTATCCAATTGCATGGACTCGAAGATGGCGGAGTCGAGGCTTGTCCAATTGCATGGATTCGAAGGAGCCATCCCTCGATGGACTCGAACAGAGGTTTGTTCGATGGAGTCGAAGCAAGGGGAGTTCGATGGATTCGAGCTGGTTCCTCGCCAATGGATTCGAGGATGGTTTCGCTGATGGAGTCGAAGAAAAGGGGGATGGATCCGACCCTAGGATGGTTTCGAGCCAGGACTATCCTTACATTTTCTAACGATGATAACTTGGGCAGACGAACTCGGATTGACTTGAAACTTGGATCGTTGGTTCCCACGGCTTTGCTTGACGTGCCTTATCAATTGTAGCCCGATCCGGACTTGAACAAATTTCATCGATATCCATAGCGATCCTTGCGTGTAACCGATTTCCGAGACGATCTGTCACCGGTATCTAGTCAAGTCCTTGGTGTCACGGCCTTGCCAAAAGGCGGGATAACACTGTGCACCTATACACACCATTGCCACCTTCCTCACTCATTCCTCCCTCTCTCTATACTCAACAAAATCATCCACAAACTTCACCAACTCATCGCTCTTCGCACGCACACTCTCTCACCAATGCATCGCTCTTCCCTATCAAAATGCAGCTATTGTACCTGCAAAGGCAAAAAATACGTCGCATTTCACCATAGGAAATCGCATGCCACCAAAACATCATCACCTGTGCTCCTTCATCCTCCAAATCTAATGCCTACCTCGTCTTCGCTTGAAACCCCTTCCATCACCTACAATTCATAACCCTTGTTACGGTCGATAAAGTTGATCTCCACCGACCACCATCATATGCTACCAAATAAGCATGGATTCGAAGTTCTCTGTTCTACGAGTACAATGGATCAAATGATTTTGAATTTCATTGCCTAAATCTCTTGAAACAAATTTGGGAAGTAGGTGGCTCAAAAAAATATTACTGGAATATAAAAGAGAAGAGAAAGAGGGAAATAAGAGTGATGAAACTAGGTTATGTTTTTTTATAGGTTAATATTTTTAAAATTCTGGTACTTTGCTACACAGAATGTCGTTCGCGTATGAATCACGAATGATAGAAATAAAAATACGATCATGCAAAATAATACGATACAATCCCAAAACAACAATAATATACACTGGTTAATTTATTCTGCGAAATTTTAAAAATGTCATCGTTTGCCGAAATATACGTCAAATGAAAATTTAAATTTTTTTTGAATTAAAAATTATAGAAAAATCCTATAAATTCATTTAAAAATACGTCATCAAAAATCAAGTCGTTCTATTAACAATTGATTTTCCTGTTATTTATTCAAACTATTTATTATTGGAAATAAATTTAAAAAATGAGTTTACCATTATTATTTATTAATTAAAAGGAGTTAAATAAGGCTATTAAATCCATTTAATTATATTTAGTTCATAATTGAAATATTTAAATAAGCCCTTTATTTGATTATAAGTTATTTATATTATTCTGGGATTTTACATATAGGCTATTTATTTCATTTACTGTAACTGGTTTACAGTTGAAAACTTTTGGATTAAGTATCTTAAATTCAAAGAAATAAATATCATAGAAAAAAAATTTCTATATGGAAATAATTTTTGGAATAGAAATCATATTTCTTATTCCAGTGTTAGGTATCTATAATTATTTTACAATTCTCATTTTCGAATTTCTTTATAAAGCAGAAGTGATCATCCACTCTCTTCATCATAGCTGTGCCTTAGGTTACATCCAGTCTGATACATTCGATCACTTAACTTTTAAGGATATCAAATAAATTGCACCTTAGGTAAACTGATCAAACTGAAAATTCGATGATCGAATTCTTGGATCTAGCTTGTAGCCTTTGATCTAGTATTACATTTAATACAACAAGATTATTATAGTAATCAATCATATTGAATACACGATCTCATGCTACAATTTACTTGCTTATTTCAATGCAGTAAATTCATTGAGGTTTCGTACATTACGAATTGTGACCGATCATAATATAACATTTATATGTGATGGCATACGAATCAAACATCCATATTCTTATATTTCTTTTAGAGTTTGAGGCTCATTGAAGATAGTACACAGTCTTGGGCAAGTAAACTCATAAATGACCAAGTTATGAATATATTTAGTGGTTGTATAATTAGGCGCTTGCATGGGTCAACATGAAATTTTTTGTTGGTAAGTATACTTTATATTTCTTTGTTAATATTTAATTCAATTTTTTTGTTGATAAATATTTTATTAATTATATTTAATGCACAAATTTATTGATGTAGACTATTTTAATTATACACAGCAGATGTTATTACAATATTAGAAAGGTTAAATGTTACTATTTCATTTTTCTAATAAGGCTCCCATTAGTCTTTTATCTTTCTCCAAACCCTAAGGTGGAAAATAAAAGTCTTTCAACTTTACTAGTGGGTGCTAGGACTCATCTATCTTGGGATTCTGACCTTGATTTTGCTCAACAAATCATAGCCCTACAAACGATGGATAACTCATTATCGGTTGTATCATATACAACTCCTAACCCATGATTCATTGACCTAATTTCATTTCGACCTTGAGTTTGCTTAATAAATCAAGATGATTATTCACTCATACCTACAATTTCGTGACAGCCTAAGCATAGTATATGTAACTTGGGTTTACTCAACAAATATATATTGTTATCTTACCTTGTCTAGTCAATATATTTGTAATACTACATATTGTTAGAACCTCATTATTTGATACTTTGATTGTGACAACTACATAAGAATATATTGCGTATACAATCGAATTTTGCAGGAAATTTTATCAACTATCAAAGAGATATACACAATGGAGACAAGAAGAAGATAACATATAATGTATTATTAGTCATAGAATGTTATGTCTAGAGTATACATATATGAAAATCTCTTCAAAGTAGTATACACTCACAAATCATTAACAATAAAATTTATATCTTAAAAACAAAGTTACGTAGAATCAGTCAAATGCTAATGCCAATTCAGGATTTCACACACACAAATATTGCTTTGAAAACTTTTTTTAGGAAATTATATTTAGAATTTTTAAGGAATCAAGATTTTCAAAGGAAAAAATTTAAAATAGACAGGTAGAAAACAAACGTACACTTAAAAAGTGTATTTCAATCATCTGAAATTAAATTTCGGACGCCTGACAAAAATTTCAGATGCCTCAATTTTAATTTCATCCATTTGAAATAGGTGCTTTTTTAACTATTTTGTTTCTATCTTTTTCTGTATAATTTCAACCATCTTTTTTTAAATTATGCTAGCTGAGCTGTATGAGAAAAAGTGTCTCTTCACATAAATTCAGATTCTGAAGAGTTGTCTTCTTTCCCAAAGGTTGCAATCCTTCTAATGGTTGTAACCCTTCAACTAGAACTCTTCACAACAATAAATAGAGTCGAAACCTATCCTTTTCACTCAACAATTCTTCTTGCTCTCTCATTCTACTTCTTGTTGAATTCTCTATTGCATTCAAAAGATTTATATGATAAACTATTGATCACTTGTACATTTAAGTTACATTTCTATAGTGATCATAAACTTGCAATTCTTCACAAAAACCCGCTATACCATTTATGAAGAAGATTATAGGAAGGTTGTACTATACCAACTCATCCATGTTATTCAGAACACAAGAAGTCAGAACACTTTACTACTCTTTGTAGTCGAAGTCTTATTGGAGATCTTCAGGCACGATGTTCTGTTCAGTAGCTCAGGCAGTTTGTAATATAGAAGTCATGTTTGGTAGCCCAGGCAATTTGTAATATACCCATTGCTCCAGGTTAAGTGAGGGTGTTGTTTAAATCCAGAAGGAGTGTAGGACTGGACGTAGAATAGGAAGTTCGAACCAGTATAAAAATCTCTGGTGAACTTTACTTTGTGGTTCTTTATTTCCACTACTATTATATACTAATTTAGTAGAACTATTCATATTACTCGATCCATAACGACTTTTATTTGATATTGGAGTAAGGCTACAATATAACCGTAACAAAGTTTTGTGATATTTAAGTATTATGAACAACATTACTATGACTTTTAATGAAGGACAATCCATCGTACAACCACCACTATTTAATGGATTAAACTATGCTTATTAGTCAACAAGGATGAAAATATATATGCAAGCTAATGGGTATGATACTTAGAAAACTATATAATAGGAATACACTGTTCCTACTACTGACTATGCACAATGTCAAACACCTAAAAAGTAGATGCTACTAGTAACGCTAAAGCTATGAACATGCTATTTTGCTCGCTGGACAAAAATGAATTCAATAGAGTTATTATGTATACATCTGCTTATGAAATTTGGTGCACCTTAAAAATTGCTCAAAAAAGTACAAACAAGGTTAAACAAAGCAAGATCTCTATACATAAAAACCAATTTCAAAATTTTAGAATGACGCAAGATGAGAGTATTAATGATATGTACTCTAGATTTCAAGATATCTATCACTCACTTCTTTTACTATGACAAAAATATACGGATTTTGATATTGTATCAAAAATCATTAACTCTCTGACTGATGACAGGGAACAAAAGGTCTTAGCTACCGAAGAAGCTAATGACATTTCAACACTAAAACCAGAAGAGTTAATAGGAAATCTCATGTCCTGTAAAGTGAATTCGCAGGCAAAACGAGTATAAGCTCAAGACAGAAAGACAATCACATTTCAAGAAGAAAAGGAAGAATTCAATATAGATGATGATGGTGTTGCATTTCTAGCCAAAAAATTTAAGAATATAGGAAGATTAAAAAGTTTAGCAACAACAATAATGATCCATCATCTTCATTGCTCAAATGTTATGCATGTGACAAGATAGTTCACAAAAAGAAAGATTGCCCAAATATCAAAAAGAAGAAGAATAGCTTCAAAAACAAAAACGAGAAATTCTACAGGAAAAAGAAGCAAGCATTTTTAGTCACATGGGATGACTCAGATTAGTCTTCATCGTTAAATAGTGATAGCGATTCGGAACAAGTGAACGTGTACTTCATAGCTTCTAATGATGATGTAAGTGAATTTTCTTTTGATGATCTAGTTGAAATAAATATTGAATTGTTAGATTGACTAAAAGATCTAAAAAGAAAATATAAATATAATTTAGGAAAGTTAAATAGAAGCGAATTAGAAATTGACATGTTAAAGGATGAAAAGAAAATAATAGAAGAAAATTAGTGAAATAAAGAATCTTGTGTTAATATGACATCTCAAGTCAGTATATTAAGTAGTAAAATAGAAGTTCATAAAAATGGGAATATTAAATTAACAAAAGAAAAAAGTGATTTAAATTGTAGTATTAATACACTAGGTATAGAAGTAACAAATCTTAAAACAATGTTAGAAAGTATTTCTAAAGTTGTTTCAAACTTTAATAAAGGTGGAGGAAATCTATCTAGAATTATTAATAATTCACAATATTCCTTTAAAATGAAAGGTTTGGGTTATAATAAAGCTAGTAAGGAAGTTAAATCTAGTGCTAAGAAATATAGCTCTTTATATATGAATTTCAAAAATAAGGATGATAGTAAAAAGAAACTGATAAACAAGCCTAAATCTATAAAGATATGGGTTCTGAAGACTAACAACCATCTCATAAGAAATAAGTATACAGAGACATTTATATCTACTATACATAAAAATTCTGATTTTATTTTCAAAGGGAACACCAAACCCTCTTTGGTATGGCTTCCTGAAACCTAACCCCCGGACCCTGAAGCATGAAGTGGTTAGCAGAACATATATCTTATTTTTTTTAGGTACACCACATATGGAGAGGGAGATATATTCCAAATTTTATGATGCTTATGGAAATGGAGCTACAATGGAGTAAAATTAGAAAGTTTAGTAATCTTATCTTTAATATGTCCTTTAAAGAATTCATATTTAGAACCCAATTATATACTCTACAAATTAAAGTCTTATATAACTTCGATTGATATATATTTCCATTTTGTTGATGACATAGGAGGAGAAAAATTATACGGGCACATCGATAGAGGGAGTATAAAATTTAGGGAGAGAACTAACTTTGTTTTATATAAATTGTATAGTTGTCATCATCAAAAAGGGGGACAATGTTAGATACTAATTATTTGATATTTTGATTATGACAACTACACAAGATTATATTGTGTATATAATCGACTTTTGGATGAAATTATATCAACCATTAAAGTGATACACACGATGAAGACAAGACAAACTGCCCAGAGACTTGTATTGCAAATGATATAAACTTGAATTCCGAACTGCTCGTATAGCGATAGTTTCTATATCGGCACTTTCGGAAAATCACCTTTTATAGAAACCGTTTAGTTTCATTGTCATGCTTGGAATCATTTTATAAGTTAAGCAAGTTTTTGATTAATGATGTTTTCAAAAATAATTAATTATTTTAATAATGATTATCTAATTAAATTAATTATTTATCTAATTAAATTAATTATTTATCTAATTAATAAGGATTAAGGTTAACTAATTTACTTATTAGTTATGTGTTTTAAATTTAACTAATTACTTAGCCAATGATGTTCTAAATTTACTTAACGATTTTTAAGGCCGATTAATCTTTTAAAAATGAAGGATTAAAGTTAAATAATCAATTTACTAATGATGTTTTAAAATTAATTAATCCTATTAATTAATGACTTTTAAAGGTTAATAAATCCGTTTAACATTAATTAATCTTCCTTTAAATAAAGTTTTAAATTATTAATCACTTTTTAATAATGATACTTAATTATTATCTAATTAATTATATTAATTATATTATTAATTAATTGAAGTAATGATGTTTTAAAGGCGATTTATGGAAGTAAATTAATCAACTTAGTTAACAAAATTTTAAAGTTGTTTAATCAATGTAATAAAAATATTTTAAGTTATTAAATCCTTTCTAATGATGTTTTGAAGTTAGTGAAATCTTTTAACAAAGTGTTTTAAAGCTAATATTTGTAATGTGACGCCAAGTACAAATTTGGTTTTTTTAAAAAAAAGTTTGATTCGTTTATGGAAATGAATTAATTTCCGTAAAGCAATTCACTTATATGGAAAAGATTTATTTGTATAATTAGCACTAAACATCAAAGAAGTAGACTTGTTACTTTTTCAAAAGTTAAGAATAATCACGAGACATGACTTTGAGGTAACACTACCTTGACTTGTCCGATATTATTGTTAATCAAGAAATAGTACAAGTTTGAATTCGATGAGTGGTGATAAGTATACAAGACTTAATTTCCATATATGACCATTTTATATCCACGATAGTTGGTTTCATGGCAATCGGTTACTTTAGCTTCTTTATTTTTGTCATTCTAAAATGATTTATTGCTTTGAGCATTGTTATCCTTTGTAGGTAAATGATTGAACCCAAAGCACAAAAGTACGTCCAACTATGTGGGATTGCTCCCATTAAGGTATTTTCACGTCTCATTTAGATCAGATTCGTTTGTGCATTTAGATGCTTAATATTTGGATACTCGATAAGGTTTGGCGTAGTCCGACTGGTACATTTCCTAGAAGTTTCATGGAGTATATGAGCTTCTCAGAAGTATATTACTAGAGGTATACTTCAAGGGTAGAGCTCCTTCCTAGTCATTTGTTAGAGATTTTCCTTCTCTTATTTGATTCAAACAATCAAATTTATTTCATTGTTTGCATCGGGAAGAGTCAATCACTCTTTGTGGAGCTTAATTATTTATCCATTCTTTACGTTTGGATGTTGATTTATGTGACAGTAAACCCGTTCAGAGTCAACGGCGTGGTCTCACATGTTTGTGTTTAATTACGTACCTATTGTTTAAAGTTTTACTCATACTAGACATATTTTCTGACCCGAGTTGTTTGATTTTCCTAAACTCTTGGGTACTCATTTTATTTGAGTAGTTCAGGAGTGGCGGGTCTTATTAGGCTCTTTGAAGATGGCATCCGAGCAGAAGGCTTTTGTCTACTTAGTTATCTATTCTAGTGCATTTTCTTGTTTGTGTAAGTGTATTTTGTTTCAGCATATGTAAAGGCAAGATGTTATAACTTCCTAAGCTGATTTGCAATACTTTTGTGTACTTTGATAACTCCCAGTTAAGGAGTAAACTTATGTACTATTGACTATTATATTTTAATTAGCAGTTTCGTTATGACGTTTTCTATTCTGTTCTTTTATTTCACCCCATGATGATTCATCTTTCCGGCACTTGGCAATGGCACACGAACACTGAGGATGTGTTAAGTGTCATTCCTAGGGGTCAGAAAGGTGGGTCGTCACAGTTGGTATTTGAGCATCGATTGAGCGAACACCTTAGCCTGATTGGGGTACAACTCATTAGAGATAAGGTGAGTCGAGCCTAGAATAAGTTAATCTTGAGAGAGCGTTTCCTTTTCTCCCCTAAAAGTCTAGTTTAGATCCTTTATTGCAAGTTTCCCTTTTATCATCTTTGACCCTAGCTTTGTATTCTAATGATACCTGTCACTTATCCAGGTTATTGAAAATGAGTATAAGAGTAAGAAGAGGGAGGGGATCTGGAACCAGCACGGCTACAAATGGCAGAGCTCCTAGAAATGAGCCAGTTTTAGAGCCGATAGATGAGGTAGTGATGTAAGTTCAACCGCCTCAGAACTTTAGGACCTTGTGCAAGATTTACACTGCTTTAGGTGGTAAACCTTTCTATGGAATTGAAGATATTTTGGGAGTTCAGACATGGCTCCACTCTTATGAAAGGATATTCGGGGTTCTTCGGTTGGGAGATGCTAGAAAGAGATTGTTGGCATTGCGTCAGCTCCAGAAAGTAGCAATGGATTGGTGTGATTCATCATCATGAATACACCAGAAGAAGATTTCTCTTGGGCATAGTTTAAGGAAGTCTTTGAAGCTCAGTTTATCCCAGAGGCAGGGAGGACTCGGTTGTTTGGAAGTTTCATGGATTTAAAAACAAGGTGAGATGACAGTGGCACGGTATGAGCATAGGTCAATGCATTGTCTCGCTTTGGACCAGGATTGATTGATACGCGACCCATAAAGAATGAAATGTTTGTGAAAGGAATGCGACTAGAATTTCATCGAGAAATGACAAATCATCTCAACGGTACCTTTACCAATATGTTTAGTATGTCTTTGAGGTTTGAAGCACTTGATATTGAGCAAGGAGTTCAGAAAGGAGTAGTGCCGGCAGTTAATGCCCAACCTTTATCAGAGATACCAGTTGCAAACAAGCATGGATATATAAACCTGGAGGGGGAGCTCCAACATTGAAAAAGCAGTCAACTTCTGCAAGATTCTCTGTTATAAGTTCAATTAGATAAGACACTTTTTAAATTGTTGCCCAGAGACTAATCTACGGTTATGCTACAATTTTCACAAACATGGACATATAAAGAACTAGTGTCCATTTCCGAAGAAGGGGGCTCAGCGAAAAGCTTATACCATTGAAGAGACCCCTTCTACTTCTATGGATCCAAAAGGAATGCAGGTGCTGCAAGGTACCTTATCCATTTCTTATATTCCTATTAGAGTATTGTTCGATTCCGGTAGGGGTGTAAATCGGTCGGACCGGACCGGACGGAGGTGTGTTCAGTTTATGTCCTAAATAAAATCGGACCGGACATGGACCGGACGATATTTATGTTCGTACAAATTTTGTTGTCCTAGCTCGTGTCCTAAATGAAATCGGACGGACTCGTACATACATTTTTCGGACATGGACCCGAACGGACACGGACGGACAATGCTATTTACATCAAATTTTATGTTGTTTAATAGAATTTCCATCAGATATACTGAACTATAAGAAATTCAGACGAATTCGAACGAACTCGGACCGGACAATATTTTTTCTCGTACAAATTTTCTTGTTCTAGCTCGTGTCCTAAATGAAAATCGAATGGACTCGGACGGACATATTTCGGTTACGGACATCGGACACTCGTACAAAATTTACAGCCCTAGATTCCGGTGCATCCCATAGTTTTATTTCATATGACCTAGTAAACCAGTTAAACCTTAAATATGTTATTCTTCATAATTCTCTGTGTGTCGAACCCCATTGGTGGTCCGACAAATCTTGACACTAAGTGTCTGAATGTGCCTATTTCTTATCTAGATTGGCATTACTCGTTCAATTTATTTTTTTGGGTACTTTTGGGGATGGATTGGTTATCTAAGTTCAATATCACCTTAGATTGTAGTAGAAGAATCATTGTGATAATAGATGCAGTAGGCAGAAGCATTGATATCTTTTGCGGAGAGCCTAATAAGTCGATGAGTAGTTTTCTTTATTCCCTTGAAGTACCCAAAGGGGAGATAAGGAATATACCAATTATCTGGGACTTCAAGGATATTTTTGAAAAAGTGCAAGGTTTACCTCCTTACCAGGAAGTGGAGTTCCGCATTGATTTGATTCAAAAAACCAGACCTGTTGTACAACCTCCTCGAAGGTTAGCTCCAAAGGAAAGAAAAGAATTAGAGAAGCAGACGTTTGATTTATTGCAGATGGGTTTGATCAGACGTAGCACATCGAGTTGGGGATTGCCAGTGGTTTTTGTTACCATGGCAGATGGTTCTCTTAGATTATGTTTAGATTACAAAGAGTTAAATAAGAGGACTATCAAAAATAAGCATCTTTTACCTAGGATTGATGACATGTTTGACCAGCTCCACGGAGCTCGGATATTTTCTCAGTTTGACCTTGCCACTGTTTTTCACCAATTAAGGGTAGCAGAGGAGAGTGTACCCTTAACAGATTTCTAAACCTTTGATAGTTTTTACGGGTGGTTAGTCATGCTGCTCAGATTGACTAACGCACCCGCTTATTTTGTGGATTTGATGAATAGAGTGTTTTGGGATTTTCTTAACAAGTTTGTCCTAGTCTTTATTGATTCGAAAATGGAGGAAGAGCACAAGTACCACCTTCAAGTTGTTCTAACTACTGTAAGAAGTCATGTTTTAAGGGAAAAGTTTTTAAGTGTCATTTCTGAAAATCCGAAGTTAGATTTCTAGCGCATGTAGCTTCAGGAGAAGGCATATCAGTGGACCCAGCTAAAGTAGTTGCAGTTCAAGATTGGAAGAAACTTGAAAATGCGACTGAGGTCAGAAGTTTCTTGGGATTGGCTAGTTTCTATAAAATATTAATTAAAGATTTCTCGAGGATTTCTTCTCATTTAACAAAGCTGACAAAGAAGGATGCTAAGTTTATTTGGGTACCTAAGTGCGATCAAGCATTCAATGAGTTAACGGAGAAATTGATTAGTGCTTCCATTTTAACTGATCCAAATGGGAGCGAAGGATTAACAGTTTACAGGATGCTTGTAGGACCGTATTGGGAGCAGTTTTAATGTAGAGTGGTAAAGTAATAGCGTATGTGTAACATCCCGTATCTGGAGGCTAAAAGCTAAGCGCTATGGTGTTGTAGTCATCCATAGTATTAACTTCTGGTGACGAAATATGGCAGTGTTAATGGTATCCACAATATCAGAAGCACTTGAATATGAACAAAATCACAGATTTCCAAAAACAATAATTTCAATGATTATATTTCAAATAAATCATATCCAAGTTACAAAAATCCCAAACGTAATCCCAGGCATTGATCAAATATAATTTACAACAATACGCCAAGAGCGACATATGAAGATGCTCCCTTGGATGATCAAAGCAATATAGACATAATTGTCTTAATACACAGCGGAAACAATTTCAAAACAGAATTCCTAAATTAACAATCCATCAGCCACCTGCTCGTCTGCGGATGCTCTATTAGCCAAAATCTGCTAAAACCTGAAAACTTTAACCCTCAGCCTACTCAAATCAAATTTTGAGCACCCGAGAGTTTAAAAGGAAACAAAAACTTCGAGTCAGACTTAAAGCTTGGTATGAATAATTTCTGTTACATCTTAGTTTACTGATAAATCGTGAGACCACGCCGCTTAGCGGAACGGGTTTCCCCTCACTAATATCTCTTTTCAAAACATATATTTTGCAAATCCTTTCCTGCAACCAAACTGGTTAATCAACTGATTATAATAATAATATAGCAATATCCATTATGCTAAAATAGGAATTGAAAGAGACTATCTGTCTAAAATCTGAACTATCCGTTCTAAATTCTAAGCTATCTGCTCTTTTCTGGACTATCTGCCTTAAAATTAATTATAGTAATATCTTTTATGCTAGATAATGGGATATCTGCCCAATATAGGTAAAAAGGGTGGACTAATGATCCTTAAAAATTTAGCAAGGTCCGTTAAGCTAATAAATGAACTATCTGTTCATATCAGAGCCGACTGCTCTTTCTGGACTAACTGTCCTCTGGGCTGACTGCCCTCAAAATGGATTGACTGTCCGAATTTAAAATGACCTGACTGCCCGAATTTTCTTTTGGGTTAACTACCCTTCAAAATATCTGAGCTAAAAGCTCTACAATATCAGAGCAAACTGCTCTTTAAATTTTCCTTGAAACCTTTTCAAAATGATTTAATCCGTCAAATCATATATATACAAGGAAAATATATCTTTAGATTTACTCTAAGCTATTTTTGCCATGTTATATATACTTTACTCAAAATAATATTAATGATGTTCAATAAGGATTGTCTATCCTTTATAATAAGTTAATGTCCTTTATAACTTAAAACACTTAGGCTACATGCCTAGTTTTTACACCTTTTTTTAAAACCTTTAAACAACCTTTTGAAAACATAGAAGGTAACTCCTTCAAAACCATTAACAACACCCTTCGAAAGTATTGAAGGTAAATCCTTCATATCCTTTAATAAACCTTTCGAAATCATTGAAGGTAACTCCTTCTAAACCTTTTAAAAGCTTTCCTTTTACAAGCTTTAAATCATATGACATCGGCCTTTTAAATCCTTTAAACCTTAGCCTTTTGAAAACATTGCAAAACCATACCTTTTGACCTTGACGGAAGGTCCTACCTTTCGACCTTGTCAAAAAGTTTCTTTTCGACCTAGTCGAAAAGTTTCACCTTTCCACTTTATCGAAAGCCTAGGGTAACTCCCTTATATAATAAACCTTTCGAAAGCAATGTAACTCAAAACCTTTCGAAGACATTGGGTTCAATTTAAAACAGGTGGAAAACCTTTCGAAATCAATCAAAGTTAACTACTTTGAAACCTTTAAAACGTTTCGATTTAAAACATTTGGATTATGCAAAAGGATCAGAAAAACATTGGAGTCGAAAGAAACTGCTTCGAAACCTTTATAAAACCTTTCGAAACCATTCGAAAACAATAAAGTGTTGGAGTTGGAACCAACCCTTCGAAATCAATGGAGAGAGGTGGCAAGTTTTAGTAAACAAAAGATAACCTTTGACTCCATCTGTGTTGAAAGGTTAGGAAGCGGCAACTAAGCTTTCGGCCTTGTCAAAAGATATACCTTTCGACTTTGTGGGAAGGTTTCATTTAAAACAAGAAAGCAAACCAATCAAAACATTTTTCTTTTAAACCTTTTTGACAATTTTGAAAGCTCTTTATCAAAAGTTAGCAGGCGTATTTTCTTTAAACCAAAACAAAACTTCATCTCTATCGAAAGTTATAACCTTTCATCCCTAAACCATTCGACTCCATCCAACCCACTACGTATCAATTGCTTGATACCTTGTGCATTGATATTTGACCTAGCCGAAAGGTTTGATACCTTTCGACATTGTCGGAAGGTCTAGAATGAAGGCAGAAGCTTTGCCAAAAGGATTGAAATAGAAGAAAGACTGTTTATTTGTACTTTAAAACAGTTCTTTTGTACCCTACCTGCCTTATTTGTCTAAATTTGATTGGCTGCCAGAACTTTATATTCAAAAGTGCAGCCGACTTTCCTTATTTGGAAATTTGAATAATTTTGAAAAAGCCCCTTTCTCCTTTATAATTACATAAAGCAGTTAAGTCCCATAACTTAAATAATTTTATATAACTATTAAAACACCTTGAGAAATTCCAAAAAAGTTCCAGAAAATCAAATAATATGTTCTCTTCAACATATATAATTTTCGAATCCAAACTATAATTATTTTTCCGGTAAATAATTTTATAATCCAAATTAACCTTTTCTCCTTGGAAAATTCATAATAATTCCACAAAAACTCAGAAAATTCTAAAAATCGAAACCCATCTCTAAAATAACTTTTTAGATCATCATTAAAATTCGCAAGGCTAACAGATATCATTTAATAGGGTTTTATCTCAAAACATGCCATAAAATCTATATGAACATATATAAATCATCAACATGTATATATAATCATTTTATCATTTAAACACATGGAAAATCTTTGCAAAATCATTCGGAATTAACCTTAAAACCGAAACCCAAAATCATTTAGAGATGTAAACATTATTCACCTTTTGCTTTAATGATTAAGGAGCTTGAGATTTGAATGAGCTTGATTTAAATTTGCTTTCCTTAAGCTTCTCTTTTGTTTCCGCTTCTTCCTCTTTCGTTAATGGAGGCCGGCCAAGCTTTTAAATTTTTGACAATGAGAATGAACGTGTGTTTTGGAATACATGGCCCAAGGAAGACAATATAGTAATGGCCTCTTTCCCATAATACCCCTCCTCTAATTCAATTTAAACCTTTCTTTTAATTTATTAGTTAAAAGGCATGTCTACCTTTATTAAATCAAATCTCTATCCCCTTATTAACACATTATTTTATTTAGTTTATCTAACTAAATATCCTAAATAATGTTATCGAAAATCTGGGTTATTACAGTATGTGAGTCGACAAATGAAACCCCATGAGAAGAATTACGCTATGCACAATTTGGAATTGTTGGTAGTTGTCTTCGCATTGAAGGTGTGAAGCCACTATCTTTTGGGTGCAAAGTTTAAGTTATATATGGATCACAAGTCATTAAAGTATCTTTTTACCCAAAAGGACTTGAACTTGAGGCAACAAAGATGGTTGGAATTTCTCATGTCTTATGACCTAGAGATTCTTTATCCCCCAGGAAAAGCAAACGCCATTGGAGATGCGTTGAGTAGGAATGTGGCGATGATTGCAAATTTGGAAGTTAAGCCAGCACTAATGGAGAGAATTTCATATTTCCAAGAAGAAGACCCTATTCTAGCTCGGCTTAAGAAGAGTGTTGAAGAGGGAATTATTTCTAGTTTTTAGATTAACTCCTGAGGCATTTTAAGAATGAATGGACGGATTTGTGTGCCAAATGTTAATGGAATAAGACAATATGTATTTAGAGAGTGCCATCGGTCATGGTTATTTATCCACCCAGGAGTAAATAAAATGTTTTAAAATATGAAGAAGGCCTTTTGGTGGAAGGGGATAAAGAGAGATATTTTGATTTTCGTAAGCCATTGCGCAAATTGTCAACATGTCAAGAGTGACCAGCAAAAGACTGCTGGGTTACTCCAACCATTGGACCGAATTGGAAGTGGGAGCAAGTATCCATAGACATTATCAATGGGTTTCCTAGAACAAGAAGAGCTAATGAAGGCATTTGGGTAATTGTAGATCAATTAACAAAGAGCGCCCACTTTATTCCGGCGAAGTCAACAAGAATTGTAGCTTCTTTGGTAGGAATTTATTTGAGGGAGATCGTTCGACTGCATGGAATTCAAATTAACATAGTCGGTGATCGAGATCCCATCTTCACCAGTCGATTTTGGGGAGCATTGCAACCCGCTTTAGGTTCAGAGTTGAATTTGAGCACCACCTATCACTCACAAACAAACGAACAAACCGAAAGGGTGAACCAGATTTAGAGGATCTCTTAAGAGCATACATTTTGGATTTTGGAGGTTCTTGGGAAGATCAACTACATTCGGTAGAGTTCTCTTATAACAACAATTACCAAGCCAGTATTGGCATGGCGCCCTATAAAGCTTTGTATGGACGGCCATGTAAATCATCTTCATGTTGGGTTGAGACTGGAGACTAATTAGTTCTTGGACCAAAGATAATTCGATAAGCATCAGAGAAAGTGGCCATGACCAAGGAAAGGATGAAAGAAGCTCAGGATCGACAGAAAAGTTATGCCGAACAGTGGAGAAGGGACTTAGAGTTTGCGGTAGGGGATTTGGTATTTGTGAAGGTTTCCCCAATTAAAGGAGTTGTAAGATTCAGAAAAATAGGAAAGCTAGCATCCAAATTCATTGGACCATTTAGAATTCTTTCAGAGAATTGGATCGTTGGCCTATAGAGTAGAATTGCCTGAAAGATTGTTAGAAGTTCATAATGTCTTTCATGTATCTCATCGAAGATAGCATATTCATGATCCATCTTTGATTATTGAGACGTCTGTTCAGGCTGACTTGGAAATAGAACCGAATTTAACGATAGTCTGACATCCAGTTCATATTTTAGATCGGGATGAAAGGAGATTGAGGAATAAGGTGGTGAAGCTTGTGAAGGTTCAGTGGAGTAATGACCCCCGCGATTGTACTTGGGAGACTAAGGATTATATTAAAGAAACTTACCCTGATGTAATGCCAGGTTAATTGTTAGTTGTTTGAATGCATTATTAATGTTCTATTATGGCATAGTTGCTTTGCATTGTTATATGAATTTCTCGGTATAATACATACCTTTTGGATTGTCTTTTTGTGTATTAATTTTAGGGATGAAATTTTCCGAAGGTGGGAGAGTGTAACGACCCGTAAATTAATCGCTTTGTATTTGAATAATTAAATCATTTCTAAATATTTTAATAATGGATTTTAATAACCAAATAAACATATTTTAAATATTAATTAATGATATTAAAATCATTTTCATTGTTTACCAAAATAATTGGTTAAAATAAATATAGAAAATATGACCGAAAAACGTTTCCAAAATTTCGACCTTTCGGCATAGGAAAGTCATCGAAAACATTGTGCATATTTTGTATAACTCATATACACATGCACATACATGTACATATTATCATGTGATAAGCTAATCAATGTGTTCAAATTAATAATCAAGCTTAGTTTAAAATATAAAACTTGATTTGACATTAAATGCACAAAAATACATTAAATAACATTAGGAAATTAATTAAGTAGCCTAACCATAACCTAAACAAGCACCTAAGACATGGTGAAGGGGGGAGAGAAGAGGGTGTGTGTGTACTAGGTGAGGTGGAGGGGGTATTGCAATTATGAACACATGACAACTTTATATTATTAAATGTTTAAGCTATTTTATTCACCCCTTCATTTCCTTTGCTTATAAATACTCTTCATATAAACACATTTTTCACTTTACGTATTCATTTCATTCTTCATTTCTTTCCTCTTCACATACCTGAATACTTCTATGGCTTCTTAAAAATCAAGTTAAACCCTTTACTTCACTTCCAAAACCCATTCTCTACCAAACAAGACCCTATACTTTACTAGACAACATAGGGCCGAGCCCATTTATGCCCAGGCCGAGCCCTATTGCACCCTACAAGCCCACACTAGGTCCTATTTTGGAGTTAAGGCAAGTTGCTAAGAGTTAGTGCAAGTTCGGTAAAGTTAGTAAGCGTTTAGGTGAGTAAAGCTTCCACTTTGAACCATAAAGTTTAAACTACATTCATGCTCACATTTGTAGCTATTGAACACTTATTGTATAGTTGTAATGATGGTTTGGTTGTTGGATTGGTTTGTTGCTTGAAAGTTAGTCGCTTGAAAAGTTGTAAGCGAATCATAAGACATATAAAATTTTAGTAGTTAAATTTATGCCTTTGTAATAAATGCTTGATATATGTTGTATTATTGTAAACCACCATGTATATATGCTCATACCCTTGCTATGTGATGTGTGGTTGTATTGAAAATGACGTATACTTGAATTCTGAACTACCCGTATAGCGACTATATCGGCACTTTCGGAAAATCACCTTTTATCGAAACCGTTTGGTTTCATTGTCGTGCTTGGAATTATTTTACAAGTTAAGCAAGTTTTTGATTAATGATATTTTCAAAATAATTAATTATTTTAATAATGATTATTTAATTAAATTAATTAATTATTTAATTAACAAGGATTAAGGTTAACTAATTTACTTATTAATGATGTATTTTAAATTTAACCAATTACTTAGCTAACGATGTTTTAAATTTAATTAATCATTTTATTTAATGTTGTTTAAGGCTAATTAATTTTTTAATAATGATGGATTAAAGTTAAATAATTAATTTACTAATGATGTTTTTAAATTAATCTTTTTAATTAATGACTTTTAAAGGTTAGTAAATCTGTTTAACCTTAATTAATCTTCCCTTAAAGAAAATTTTAAAATTATTAATCACTTTTAAATAATGATATTCAATTATTATTTAATTAATAATGTTTTAAAGATGATTTACCCTTTTTAATTAAAGGTTATGGAAGTAAATTAATCAACTTAGTTAACGAAATTTTAAAGTTGATTAATCAATGTAATAAAAATATTAAAGTTATTAAATCTTTTTTAATGATGCTTTGAAGTTAGTGAGCTCTTTTAGCAAAGCGTTTTAAAGCTAATACTTGCAATGTGATGCCAAGTACGAATTCGGGTTTTTAAAAGAAAAAAGTTTGATTCGTTTATGGAAATGAATTAATTTCTGTAAAGTGAATCACTTATATGGAATCGATTTATTTGTATAATTAGCACTAAACATCAAAGAAGTAGACTTGTTGCTTTTTCGACAGTTAAGAATAATCATGAGACATGACTTTGAGGTAATACTACCTTGACTTGTCCGGTATAATAATTAATCAAGAAATAGTACAAGTTTGAATCGATGAGTGGTGGTAAGTATATAAGACTTAATTTCCATATACGATCGTTTTATATCCTCGATATTTGGTTTCACGGCTACCGATTACTTCAGCTTCTTTATTTTTGTCATTCTAAGATGATTTATTGCTCCATTGAGCATTGTTATCCTTTTTCGGTAAATGACTTAGCCCAAAACCGCGAAAGGACGCCGGGTTATGTGGGATTGCTCCCATTAAGGTATTTTCACATCTCGCCTAGATCGGATTCGTTTGCGCATTTAGATGTGAAATATTCGGATACTCTATAAGGTTTGGCGGGGTCTGGCTAGTACATTTCGGAGAAGTGTCATCGAGTATATGAGCTTCTCAGAAGTATATTATTAGAGGTATACTTCAAGGGTGGTGCAGCTTCCTAGTCATTTGTTGGACATTTTCCTTTTCTTGTTTGATTCAAACCTTTAATTTTATTTCCTTCTTTGCATCGAGAAGATTCAACCACTCTTCGTGAAGCTTAATTATGTATCTATTCTTTATGTCTGGATGTTGATTTATGTGAAAGTAAATCCATTTTGCGTCAGCAGCGTGGTTTCACATGTCTGTGTTTAATTACGTACCTATTGTTTAAAGTTTACTCATACCAGACATATCGTCTGACCCGAGTTGTTTGTTTTTCCTAAACTCTTGGGTACTCATTTTATTTGAGTAGTCCGAGAGTAGTAGTTCTTATTGGGCTCTTTGAAGATGGCGTCCAAGCAAGAGGCTTTTATCTACAAGCTATCTATTTTACTGTATTTTCTAGTTTGTGTAAGGGTATTTTGTTTCAGCATGTAAAGGCAGGATGTTATTACTACCTAAGCTAATTCGTAGTACTTTTGTGTTCTTTTATTTCACCCAACAACGATTCATCTTTCCGGCATCGACACACGGATATCGAGGATGTGTTAAGTATCATTCCTAGGGGTCAAAAAGGTTGTCATCACAATTATTTTGTTTCTTTCTTTTTTTGTATAATTTCAGCCATCTGATTTTTAAATTCAGCCAGCTGACCTATACGAGAAGAAGCATCTCTTCATAGAGATTCAAATTCTAGGGAGTTGTCTTCTTCCCAAAGGTTGCAATTGTTCAAATGGCTGTAATGCTTCAACTAGAACACTTCACAAATATAAATAGAGTTGAAATCTATTCTTTTCACTCAATAATTCTTCCTGCTTTCTCATTCTATTTCTTGTTGAATTCTCTCTTACATTCAGAAGATTTATATTGCAAACTACTTATCACTTGTACATTCAAGTTGCATTTCTAGATATACTTATGATTCTTCATAAATACATGTTATACCACTTATGAAGAAGATTATAGGAAGGTTGTACTATACTGACTCATAAGTGTTATTCATAACACAAGAAGTCAAAACATTTTACTACTCTTTGTAGCCGAAGTGCTATTAGAGATCTTCAGGTACGAAGTCCTGTTCGACAGCACAAGCGATTTGTAATATAGAAGTCATGTTTGAAGCTTAGGCAGTTTGTAATATACCCGTTCCTCCGGGTTAAGTAAGGGTGTTGTTTAAATCCAGAAGGAGTATGTGACTTAACGTTGAACGGAAAGTGTGAACTAATGTAGTAATCTCCGATGCACTTTACTTTATAGTTCTTTATTTCTATTGCTATTATATACAAGTTTAAATTTACTAGAAGTACTCATATTACTCAATCCACATCGACTTTAACACATGACATCTCAGGCTTGAGTTTTCTCAACAAACATAGAGCATACAAGTAATTTATTAATATATAAATGGTAGAGGATAACACTTATATTTAAGATTCATAATCTTCAATATATTATATCAAGGGACATCGACTTATGGAATAATACCCTCGTGATTCAAGTGTCAAACACATCGAAAATCACGGTATACATATAATACATATGTATTTATTCCTTAAGTCTAGTTGGGTTACTTTAATGTTCCACCACTAATTTATACACTCATATTATATAAGTTTCATTTTTATTTAACTTTTATTTTTTAATTAACTTATACAGTAGTTGTAAAGACCCGCAGTTCTGTACCATTAGAGTCGAACCATAATTCACACCAGTTCAACCCAAATTGAACGGAAATACGAATCTTTATGGATGAAGAATAAAAAAGGTAGAAGAAAATAGAACAACAATATCATAGAATCTCACAATCGATGCGGAACAAATATAATATATAATAATAGATTTTAATACAAGAAATGTACTGTTACTATACATACCATTATCAGAGTACAATGGCCAATAATCAATCTGGACAGTTTAATAACTTGTCCTTACATACATAGCTTACACAGCGGAAATATCAACCAAATACAGGAATACATCTCTGCCATCCAGCTCGTCTCCTGAGCTCCATAGCATCCTATCCTGAATATGTAATACACGGTCTGACCCGAGTATTATAATAAAATAACACCCGAGTCAGTCTGGAAAACCAGCGTGAGAAAACACACTCAATTTGAATTATTAACTTTTCCCAAAATCCTTTGAAAACAAAGGTATCTCGAAAGACCACGTCACACATAAACACGACAGGTTTTTACCTTACGATAACCAAAACATTTTTATCAAAATCATCTGATATTATAATAGTGTCTAAACCAAGTAAGTAGAAAATAGCTGAAATGCTTGCATCTCACGTTTCAGCATAGTTGGGCACAAACAAAACCGTACGACGCTTATTGGAAAATGGATTCCATATGAATGACTGGGCCACTGGGGTACCGCCCATCATAGTACACCTCTAGAATAATGTACCGAAGACCATCGCCGGGATCCCTTGCTACACAAGACCGGCCTACCCCTAACCTAGATAGACCGAATATGTTAACACCCCGGGTGTTCCCACCCTTACTATCGAGCGCTCCTTCTTTCATGCACAACCATATCCAAAATATAAAGGTTTCCGAGGACATCTAGAAAAGTGATAACATATCCTAATTGGGTGCAACCCACTTAGCCTTGCTGCATCTCCCCTGTTTAGTCATCCCCGGTTGATGAGGTTCGAGGCTAAGCATTACCTTTCAAGAACAATTTTACTTATAATGCTCATCGTCCTCCAATGACGATATTCTGATAGCATTCGTCCATACAAATTGCCCTAGGTATGGGCAAACCGAATCACCGTCTTCATCATCTTCACGGTGTTCATTCGTAACGTTCAAACCAGATCGAAGTGGATTTCGGATAAATAAATCCGATCCCGGTCTCTTCGAAACGATTAACAAAATTGGCCAATATTGATAGTCGGTTATATAACTATCGATAAAACTTCCATAAGCAATCATCTAGCCTTATCATAATTTTCCAAAAATATTCTCAAAATATCTTTATAAGATATATATTCAAACCCTTCCAATATTTTTATAGTGGAAATCAAACCCAAATCCTTATATCCTTAACAAGATATTTCAAGTCATTTCAATACTTAGAATATATTTCTCGCTTCCAATTATAATCCATCCCTTTTGATAATATTTCTATAATTAAAATCTCGAAGTTAAATATTTTCAAATTCTTCCCATCCAATACTTAGGAATATTTATAAGTACATTTCCTAAGATCTTTTTATCTCTAACATTTAGGAAATAGTCTATTTATTTTCCTATTTCTCAAACCCTTTACAAATTTTATTTGTAAATTCCTTAATATTTCCAAAGTCGAATACACTTGCCTATATCTCCAAATGCCCATTTCTAACTCCTTTTATGAATTCTAATTCATTCTCCGAAGCTCTCATATTTTAACACTTAGGAAATTTCTTTAAGCTCCCAAAACTCCACTATAATATTTCTCTTCTAAAATCATACTCGTTTAACAAACTTCGCTTCCAATCTCGAGAGGATTTATAAATAAATTCAATCTTTTAAAACTATATATATAAAATAAGTATTTCAAAGGAATAGTAGTTTATTTTTAAAATATGTTTAAGTAAACCGAAATATTCCAAATAACATCGATAACTCATATCCAAATCATTTTTAACACTAATCAATATACAAGGCTGGTTAATAAAATTTGAATTTATTTCAATAAATATTTAATATTATAATAACTAATCTTTCGAAATATTCTAAATATAAATAATAGTTTAAGTTATAAAGCATAGTAGCTAAAAATCCCATTTAAACAATTTTAATTTCTCGACAAAAATCTATTTTAAAAATACAATACTGCCAACTTCAGCTTATAAATCCCTCTCGATTCGTATCACATCGATTATATCTCAATTTTACCACTATTCCCACATTCAAAAATAGATTCCACTATTTCTTTATCAAATCGATTCCCATAACTCGATAAAAATTCACAACGTAAACTTATATTCCAACTTATTCAATGATATCATTTTCCCCTATTTATAAACCTCGTTTATAAATTTATAAACTCCTTTGAGTTTCACTTATTTATAAAACCAATTTTTATTTATAAAATTTCATTTTATAAATCCCTTCCTCAATAAATCCCATTTAAATTTTCAACACTATTTTTAATATCGATTACAACTCCTTCCCATACTTTCAAAATATCATTTTCAAATCCCCTTATATAATTTTGTTTAAAAATCTCTATTTAAACCAATTTACGAACAGTTAAGTATAACTCAAATCAAATTATATATTATTTTTTCTCCTTCCACTTAATTTCCTTTAAAATAAATCCCAATTTTCCCCATAAATATTTTATATTCAAAATCTCCTTTTTAATTCCTTCAAATTCAAAAATAACTATTTATGGTATTTAAAATACCAAATTTAAGGCCCGTGCTATTTTTCACACTTAATAATTCAACACCATATCAATAATCTATAACAGATTTTTCACACTAATCATATATCACTATATATGAAAATTAATCAACAATTTTTAGGAATCAAGTTGGATCCTTCCAACCGGTTTCCCTGCATCCACAGATGTTAATACAATACAAAAATATCAATCCCGCTTCGAGGGGGATATTATGGTATATAGGATCATCCGCTATTATGCGTGGCGCATAGGGTCTCATCCGCTATAATGTACGGGAATATCACTCCAAATACTAATATATATATATATATACACTACTATATATATAATAATATAACATTCAACTGATAATAAAATATCAATTCATCCAAACATCCAGAATTAATTTTAACTATTTAAAATTGATATCTAGCAATCCAAATGAGTGAGAGTTTTCTCACCTTGATTTTTAATTTGCTGGTTGTCCAAACATACTTTATTGCATAGATTGCTGTCGTAAGTTCATCGTGGCTTGATACGTTAATTTCAGACCTCGTATGTAAATTTTTATTAATTTTAATTAGCTATCACAATTCCAAATTCCAATTTAAATAACTAACTAAAAATTAAATTGGTTATATTGCTATACCTTCACAAGAAACCATACCCATAACTTGTTGGTCAGTGTCATGACACGCTGCCGCCATGACACAGCCCAACCAGCCGAGCTCCCTCCTCGTTCATCACATCTCTTCCCCTCACTCAACTTCACTGTAACAGAACCGATTCCACATCAAACTCCACCTTCCGAACTCTTCGCATCATCACCTTGACTTCACATCACTGCCGCTGCTATCTCGTTCCTTTTTTTTACTTGATTCGATCACCAGAACGCTCTGCTTCGCCACGACCATCCTTCCACTGCCGCGCCTCAAACTCCATCTACGCTCTCCACGAGGTCGACCTCTAGAACCCAATGCCGCAAACCCTAGCCTACTACAGTTCGCACCCTACCCATCATTGCTCGCCTCCCTCTCGCGTGCGAGTCGACCCGGCCTCATGATGAAATCACTTATATATATATATTTATTTATTTATTTATACATCGAACGAATTCGATTTCGTTCTAAAAAATAAGAGGGGAAAAGGGATAATGCTAATTTAAAAGGAAGTGGCGGCTTCGAGTATAAGCCTGGCCAGCTATAGGCACGTGATTAGGGGTTGTTCCTTTGACTTTGAGATTTATAAAAAAAAATTAATTACCAAAATATCTCGTAAATTGAACCTTAAAATCCCGAACCCCTATCGAGGCGTGCCGCCCAGTGTTTATAATGTTATACCCCTATTCCGAACGCAATGGAAAAGGTTTCAAGTCCTAATTCGATCGTATGGAGAAGATAGCCTTTTGGACCCAATTATTATATTGAATTTTCGATATAAATTTTAGCGTGTTTTTATCCCATACGACCAAACGATAACTCCAAACACTGCGGAATTTGGAATACGATAATAATACAATATTACGGATCCAATGGAATTGGTTTCGTCGAATTCCGAGGCTGTACCCTGGATCGCTATCTTAACGCGTCGATTAAATCGATGATTTCAAAATCGACGAAAACATTCGAAATTCGAGTGTTAAAATATTATTAACTAGATTATAATTCCAATTTCAATATTTAAACCATTTAAATATTCAAAATCGAACAACGAAAAATACAGGTCGTTACATTCCTCCCCACTTAAAAGAATTTCGTCCCCGAAATTGCTTACGCAGGAAGATGCTCCAAACCCACTAACTTATCCAAAACCCACTTAGTGAAAGTTCGATATTCCACATTTCTAATCTTTTATTCCACCCAAAATAATTAGTTTCAATTCCAGTTCCAAAATCTCTTATTTCAATTTCAATTCGAAATGAATTTGTCATTAACAAAAAATTTCCAAAAATTTTCAAATTTTTTTTCTAACACCCTAAATTTCCGAATTTTTTTAGCAGAGTCTCCTTTGTACGGAGAGCCTTTTGCAATATGACAAGAGAGATAAATATATATACATCGACCCACACGGTCGGAAAACAAAAAATATATATCAATATTTATATTTTCGCAGTATTTAATCCGAAAACGTACCTTATTTAGCGTTTTTAAGCATTATTAAGCGAGCATTTACTTCAAAAGAAAATTTTGCAACCCAAATCTAGGCAAATAGTCCCTACGTACTTGTACTTACTCAATTTTAAATACGTAGGCCTCAAAATATGAAATTCATTAACATTTCACTTATTTAAATAGTTAAAACACATAAACTTCATAAGCAATGCATGCTAAACATATATTTATAAGCAGTTATGAGGTTCCAACACCAATTTAATTACTCTCAAACAATCCATATACCATTTCATTCAATTTAATTTATAATTCACTTTACACGCATTCAATTTATTTTTATACCAAACAACTCATATCCACTCCAAATTGATTAAAAATCAATTTATTCACATTCTATTTATTCATAGAATTTTATTTACTTTCGTTTACGCCAAACGAAAAATTTTCTATGCAATTTCGACGATATTCATTTAATAGAATAATCATTTTAGCTTATAGCTATTTTAAATTGATTCCAAATCAATTTATATTTAATCAATTTATTTACTAATTAGTTAGTTCATTCATTTTAGTCCACTTCAATTTTAATTCCATACTCGAATTCATTGTCGAGTTCTTTTAAATGATATCAAGGCTATAATCAATTTATTTTTACTTACATTGAATTTATTTATAACTCAAGTCATTACTATTTCAATCCATTTTTATTTTATTTGACAACATTCCAGAATATATTCAATTTGCTTACTTAAAATTTGAATTCATTTGAAATTCAAGTCCCATTTCAATATTCTTCTTACTAATTTATTTATCTAATTGGCTACTTCCATTTTCCACTCCACAATTTTGTTTCTATTTTCAAAAACCACTTCATTTAATTTACTTGAGTTCAATTTCATTTTATAATCCAAATTTGGATTTCCATTTTGAAGTTTAAGCTCACTTTCCTTAATTCATTTCATCAACATTTTATACCATTACTTAAATTTATATATACAACTTTAAAACTTAAGTTCATATTCACTTTAATCATTCAATACTTCCAATTCAATTTCAATTCTCTAATTAATTAGTCGAATTAGTTTACTTTCAACTTTCTTAAGTCAAATTCCATTCAAATATTTATATTAACTTAAGTAATTTTATTATCATAAAATCACTTCGACCATATACTTAAGTTCATTTTTATTGAAATCAATTTCCATTCCATTTAATTTCACTTAAGCTCAATTTTCTTCTCAAGATAAATTTCCAATCAGATTTCATTTTGTCGATGCTTACCCGAATATTCACATTTAACATTTTTGACCCAAGATTCACTTCACTTTATATCTTAAGTATATAATTATTTCATTCAAAATTTATAGCCTGTAGTTATATAACCTCTTTCCAATTTTGTAAGCTATTCAAAAACTTATTTATTCATACTTCCATAAATATTTCCTTTTAAATTTTTATTCCATTCAAATTTTATAACTTAGTTATATAACTATTTTATAATTCACAATTACATATTTAATTCAATCAACTATAAATATTCATTTAAATTCACATTATTAGTTTCCTTCAGTTACACACATCCAATTTCTTTTCATCCAATTAATCCACATTCCTTCGTCAACTTATTTATCACTTAGTAACCATTTCATCAAATTCATTTTACAACTTAAGTTCATACTCAAATTGTTATTAATCAGCATTTCGAATCATATTCCACTCACTAATTCATTCTCAATTCAATCCTTTTAATTATTTCACTTCACTAATTTATCCCTTCACTTAATTTAAGTTAAATTCCATTTTAACTTTCTTAATTTAAATTTTTATTCCAAACTTCAATTTTCACACTTCTTTCCTATTAATTATCATCTTCCACAGGATTCTAGAAAATTTTAACATCCGGTATTTATTTCAAATCACTTTGAAATCAAATATATATATATATATACACTCTTTCAGGTTTAACAAACCATTTTCTTGGATTTTCACAATTCACTTGGCTCCATTTCAAAACAATTTCCCTTCGGAATTCTCAAACAACACTTGTTTTCACCAAAATCTCCATATCAATTCACTATGGTAGCAATCCATCACCTAGAAACTCGAAAATGAATACTGATGATGCTGCGCAGTCATCACTAGGATTATTTTCCAACGACTGAAGTGAGTTCAGTGCTATATCACTACCAAAATCCATTTAAAACCAATTTTCTATTCAAAAATATCTCTAAATAATAATACTATTATTATTTCAGAATACTTCGGAAAATATTTCGAAAATCTCTGGTATTTTTCAAATTCTGGTTTGAATCCATTTTTTTATAGTTTTAAATCATTTTTATAATTCACCCTTATACAATTTTAATTTTTGTTTTTTATAAATATTCCAAATTTTTAAATCTTATTTTGGTTATATAATAACAACCAAACACACCACTATAATAATTTTCAGAAAATTATTCTTTTTTATATCAAAATATAATTTGGGTAAAATTATTTCATTTACCCGCTTCAAAACCGTACTGTGTCGAATTAATCTATTCAAGTGTTTAGAAACTCCTATCGATTTAGTGGCATCCCACTACTCGAACAGAATTTATATACCACTCAACAGATAAATTAACACAATATAAAACCATTTATATTCACTAGCTCATATCTATTATTACACTCAACTCATTCTAGAGTACTACTGACTCTATCTCAAATGAGTAATCCCTACCACAGCCAAGGTTCTCGCTTAACCTTCAGCTCTGATACCAAGTGTAAAGACCCGCAGTTTCGTACCCTTTGAGTTGACCATAATTCACACCAGTTCAACCCAAGTTGAACGGAAATACGAATCTTTAGGGGTGAAGAATAAAAAAGGTAGAAGAAAATAGAACAACAATATCACAGAATCTCACAATCGCAGCGAAACAAATATAATATATAATAACAGATTTTAACAAAAGAACTGTACTACTACTATACATACCATTATCAGAGTACAATGGACAAAAATCAATCTGGACAGTTTAATAACTTGTCCTCACATACATAGCTTACACAGCGGAAATATCAACCCAATACAGGAATACATCTCTGTCATCCAGCTCGTCTCCTGAGCTCCATACATCCTATCCAGAATCTGTAATACTCGGTCTGACCCAAGTATTATAATAAAATAACACCCGAGACAGTCTGGAAAACCAGTGTGAGAAAACACACTCAATTTGAATTATTAACTTTTTTCAAAATCCTTTGAAAACAAAGGTATCTCCTAAGACCACGTCACACATAAACACGACAGTTTTTTACCTTACGATAACCAAAACATTTTTATCAAATCGTCTGATATTATAATAGCGTCCAAACCAAGTAAATAGAAAATAGTTGAAATGCTTGCATCTCACGTTTCAGCATAGTTAGGCACAAACAAAACCGTATGGCGCTTATTAGAGAATGGATTCCATATGAATGACTGGGCAACTGGGGTACCGCCCATCACAGTACACCTCTAGAACAATGTACCGAGGACCATCGCCGGGATCCCCTGCTACACAAGACCGGCCAACACCTAACCTAGATAGACCGAATATGTTATCACCCCGGGTGTTCCCGCCCTTACTATCTGTAACAACCCTGAGATTGCACAACCATATCCATAATATAAAGGTTTCTGAGGACATCTAGAAAAGTTAAAACATATCCTAATTGGGTGCGACCCACTTAGCCTTGCTGCATCTCCCCTGTTTTAGTCATTCCCGGTTGAATAGGTTCGAGGCTAAGCGTTACCTTTCAAGAATAATTTTACTTAGAATGCTCATCATCCTCCAATGACGATGTTCTGATAGCATTCGTCCATACAGGTTACCCTGTGTCTGGGCAAACCGTACCACCGTCTTCATCGTCTTCACGGTATTCATTTGTAACGTTCAAACCAGATCGAAGTGGATTTCGGATAATTAAATCTGATCCCAGTCTCTTCGAAATGATTAACGAAATTGGCTAATATAGATAGTCGGTTATTTAACTATCGATAAAACATCCATAAGTAATCATCTGGCCTTATCATAATTTTCCAAAAATATTCTCAAAATATCTTTATAAGATATATATTCAAACCTTTCCAATATTTTTATAATGGAAATCAAACCCAAATTCTTATATCCTTAACAGGATATTTCAAGTCATTTCAATACTTAGAATATTTTTCTCGCTTCCAATTATAATCCATCCCTTTTGAAAATATTTCTATAATTAAAATCTCGAAGTTAAATATTTTCAAATTCTTCCCATCCAATACTTAGGAATATTTAGAAGTACATTTCCTAAGATCTTTTTATCTCTAGCATTTAGGAAATAGTCTATATATTTTCCTATTTCTCAAACCCTTTACAAATTTTATTTGTAAATTCCTTAATATTTCCAAAGTCGAATACACTTGCCTATATCTCCAAATGCCCAATTCTAACTCCTTTTATGAATTCTAATTCATTCTCCGAAGCACGCGTATTTTAACAGTTAGGAAATTTCTTTAAGCTCCCAAAATTCCACTATAAGATTTCTCTTCTAAAATCATCTCGTTTAACAAACTTCGCTTCCAATCTCGAGAGGATTTATAAATAAATTCAATCTTTTAAAATTATATATATATAATAAGTATTTTTAAGGAATAGTAGTTTATTTTTAAAATATGTTTACGTAAACTGAAACATTCCAAATAACATTGATAACTCATATCCAAATCAATTTTAACACTAATCAATTTACAAGGCTGATTAATTAAATTTGAATTTATTTCAATAAATATTTGATATTATAATAACTAATCTTTCATAATATTCTAAATTTAAACAATAGTTTAAGTTATAAAGCATAGTAGTTAAAAATCCCATTTAAACAATTTTAATTTCTCGACAAAAATCTATTTTAAAAATCCAATATTGCCAACTTCAGCTTATAAATCCCTCTTGATTCGTATCACATCGATTATATCTCAATTTTACCACTATTCGCACATTCAAAAATAGATTCCACTATTTTTTTTATCAAATCGATTCCCATAACTCGATATAAATTCACATCGTAAACTTATATTCCAACTTATTCACTGTTATCATTTTCCCCTATTTATAAACCTCGTTTATAAATTTATAAACTACTTTGAGTTTCACTTATTTATAAAACCAATTTTTATTTATAAAATTACATTTTATAAATCCTTTCCTCAATAAATCCCATTTAAATTTTCAACCCTATTTTTAATATCGATTCCAACTCCTTCCCATACTTTCAAAATATCATTTTCAAATTCCTTTATATAATTTTATTTAAAAACCTCTATTTAAACCAATTTATGAATAGTTAAGTATAACTCAAATCAAATTATATATTATTTTTTTGTCTTTCCACTTAATTTCCTTTAAAATAAATCCCAATTTTTCCCATAAATATTTTATATTCAAAATATCCTTTTTAATACCTTCAAATTCAAAATTAACTATTTATGGTATTTAAAATACCAAATTTAAGGTCCGTGCTATTTTTCACACTTAATAATTCAATATCATATCAATAATCTATAACATATTTTTCACACTAATCATATATCACTATATATGAAAATTAATCAACATTTTTTAGGAATCCAGTTGGATCCCTCCAACCTGTTTCCCTGCATCCACAGATGTTAATACAACATAAAAATACCAATCTCACTTCGAGGGGGATATCGCGCTATATAGGGACATCCGCTATTATGCGGGCCACATAGGGTCTCATCCGCTATAATGTGCGGGTATATCACTCCAAATACTACTATATATATATACTACTATATATATAACAATATAACATTCAACTGATAATAAATATCAATCCATCCAAACATCCAGAAATAATTTTAACTATTTAAAATTAATATCTAGCAATCCAAATGAGTGAGAGTTTTCTCTCCTTGATTTTTAATTTGTTGATTGTCCAAACATACTTTATTGCGTGGATTGCTGTCATAAGTTCATCGTAGCTTGATACGTTAATTTCAGACCTCATATGTAAATTTTTATTAATTTTAATTAGCTATCACAATTCCAAATTCCAATTTAAATAACTAACTAAAAATTTAAATTGGTTATATTGCTATACCTTCACAAGAAACCCTACCCACAACTCGTTGGTCATCGTCACGACACGCTACCACCATGACATAGCCCAACCAACCAAGCTCCCTCCTCATTCGTCACATCTCTTCCCCTCACTCAACTTCACTGTAAGAGAACCGATTCCACAGCGAACTCCACCTTTATAACTCTTCGTGTCATCACCTGGACTTCACATCACTACCGCTGATATCTCGTTCCCTTTCTTTTACTTGATTCGATCACCAGAACGCTCTGTTCACCGCGACCATCCTTCCACTGTTGTGCCTCAAACTTTGCCTGCGCTCGCTTCGAGGTCGCCCTCAAAAACCCAAAGCGGAAAAGTTTAGCCTACTGCAGTTCGCACCCTCCTCATCATCGCTCGCCTCCCTCTCGCGTGCGAGTTGACATGGCCTCGTGATGAAATCACTTCTGTATATATATATATATATATATATATATATATATATATATTATACATTGAACGAATTCGATTTCATTCTAACAAATAAGAGGGGAAAAGGGATAACACAAATTTAAAAGGAAGTGGCAGCTTTGAGTATAAGCCTGGCCAGCTATAGGCACGTGATTAGGGGTTGTTCCTTTGACTTTAAGATTTATAAAAAAAAATTAATTACCAAAATATCTCGTAAATGGCACCTTATAATCCCGAACCCCTATCGAGGCGTGCCACCTGGCGTTTACAATGTTATACCCCTATTCCGAACGCAATGGAAAAGATTTCGAGTCCTAATTCGATCATGTGGAGAAGATAGCTTTTTGGACCTAATTAGTATATTGAATTTTCGATATAAATTTCAGCGTATTTCTATCACGTACGACCAAGCGATAACTCCAAACACTACGAAATTTGGAATCTGATAATAATACAATATTACGGATTCAATGGAACTGGTTTTGTCGAATTCTAAGACTGTGCCCCAGATCGCTATCTTAACACGTCGATTAAATCGATGATTTCAAAATCGATGAAAACACTTGAAATTCCAGTGTTAAAATCTTATTAACTCAATTATAATTCCAATTTCAATATTTAAACCATTTAAATATTCAAAATCAAACAACGAAAAATCCAGGTCGTTACAGTAATCTTATGTATAACGTTATATTAATCAAATCTTATTTAATTGATTCTAATTAATTTACTCTTTGATTAATTTTATTTTATTTTAGTATAACATTTATATTAAATAATACACACACAGTATAACATATATATCTTATTTTTGTGTATTTTTATTTAGTTAATTCCCCTTTAATTACTTTGTTCAACTAATTAACCTTTTATTTATTTATTTAATTCAGTAGTTTTAATTAGATTATATTAATTTCAAAATTTTATTTTATATACATACATGTATACTTATGTTATCTTAAACAATTTTAAAATAACATAACATATTTAAATATATAATACATGTATATAAGTATTAATTAATTAACCTATTTAGTTAATTCATTTTATTAAGCTTATTAATAAATTTTAAATTTTGAAATAGTATTTAAATATTTTCAAACATTTTGAAAACTTATGTTGTATTGTAACTTTTATAATAAACATATTTAGTCTAAATTTCACTTTTAAATTTAATATCATTTATTTTGATTTTCAAAATAATTTTGAAAATTAGCCCAAGGTCTAATTCAAACTAGGCCTTTTCTGTTAGGAGCAACCTTTGGGCTCACCTCACCATTCAGGTCAGGTCAATAATCAGGTAGAATAGGGTACTTGATTACCCAATTCCAATCCTAAACATTACCATTCTAAACATCGTACTAAGTAGACAAGCTTAATTAATTAGCCCTAATATGACTAATTTAGACTGCATAGGCTATTGAGCTTCGATACCATTGTTGCTCGGACACAAACTCCTTTGGGGCGACATAACTAGGTACTTCACGAGAGAGTTTTACATACAGCCTTCCGACTAGCACAACCATCACATGACATGTAGGGGTAAGATGCAATGCTTCGTCATAAATCACAAGGTGAGAACCCCTTCGCATGATAGTTGTAGGGATCAAACCCGGGACATCCAATATACTAGGTGAATGCATCAACTAACCTCACTCTAATACCATTTTTGGAACTGGTCCAGCCCATAATGGAAGAAATTGGTGAATTTCAATTTTTATTCCATTTTGGATATTTATTGGACTAATAAGTCTAAAATGTTTATTATATCCAATCTAATAAATTTTTAAAAAAAATCTTATTTTGTTTAAAAGGGATTTGAATATTTATATTTCAATCAATTTAGGATGCTTATATAAAATGGAGTATATCAAATATACTCTTGTGTGTAAATGTGTATAACAGTTACATGTTAAAATTAATTTTAAGAAGGAAACTTTTTGTTTCTCTCTCTTAATTTATACAGTTAATTAAGTAAAGATTTTGCCTTATTTAGAGAGAGTAACCTTTCATCTCTCTTTTAATTAAATTGATTGATTTATTAAATAACATTTATGACCAAATTTATACTAGGAATAGATTATGTGGATGTGCATATATACCCCAGTGTAAAATGTGCATGAGCAATATAGCAAAAAGGCGTACATAGTAATTTATACGTATATAGATGTTGGGATTTGCACCTATAATGTATACATTACCCATTTATATATGCAATGGTTGTCACAAAATAATCTAAACTTATATTGAAATGTTGTTATATAAATATATCAAAATTAACTAATGTATTAATTGAAATGTATAACTTAACATTTTAATGGATTTGAAATAAAAAGGTCTTAATAAATAGGTAATGGTGCATTTAAGTGGCATTAAAAGAAATAGTAAAAGGCATTTAAATGGCAATTAAAGAAATGTAAAGTTAGAAATCTTTTAGCCTTCTTTTGTTCTTTCCTTAACTTGTTTTCAAAACATTTTAAACTTGTGTGTGTGTGTGTCTATATGTGCGTGCGCGTGTGTCAAAATTAATTTACATATTAAATGAAATAAACCATTTAAACTATTTGAATAGATTTGACTATGTCTATAAAATTGATACAAATTTAAGATCCAAAACATCAAATGTTACCAAATAAATAATTCGAAGTACCAAATTGAAACCAATAAAGTAGTTAAAGATATTCAAAATATATCATATATATATATGTAATATATATATATATATATATATATATTATTTTTCTAACATTAAAGTGGCCTAAACAATGTCATCATTATTTTAAAAGCAAAAACTATTTAGAATAACATTATGTGTGAAATATACATATAGTTATCAATGTTTAAAGAGTGTGTGTGTTAAACAATTAGCTTATTAAATGCAAAATTCCAATAATGATATTTACAACACATAAAAGATTAAATTATATATTTACATATGTAGATTCAAATGGTTATGGGTGACAACATTTGTACATATAAAATCATTGTAAAATATAAGGGATATAATCTACATTAAAGGATGTGATGTATAATTAAAATTAAGATTAGATAATTATAGTAAGAAGTAGCAAAGAAATACAACTTGAATGAAGATATCTCCTCAGATCTCCAAGATACACACCCGATCCTTGCAAGAGGTGGATGAACCGCTTATGTTTCATTATTATTTTTGATGTTCAAATTTAATTTGGAGTTGAAAATATTTAGAAATTTTTATTTGTTTTCTACCATGGAAGGTTAGGAGGAGAGAAGAGAAAAATCTGAATGAAAAAGAATGAACTGTCTGTAAGATATTGAATTTTTTTAATTGAAAGAATGAAACTTTCTCATTTTTTAATTAAAACTTCCATAATTAATTCCCTCGGTTATCTCTCTTATTCCACTCCGTTCTCTTCATATGACATGGCTGAAATTACATGACATAAAATTACCATAAATGTAAGGACCCGCCTTTTCGACCTTCAGAGTTCGACACTAATACATCCACGGTATTCACGTGCCGAGCATCCGAGTGCCGAAAAGATAGATTGTTGGGAAAAAGAAAGAAAAAAATAGAACAGAATCTCACATCGTGACGAGTAACATATAATATATAGCAAATCTTTACATATAAAAATTAAAATTTATTATACATATTCAAATAGAGTCAACTAATCAATCAACATGATGGATAGTTATAACAACCTGTCCTCACAATTGTTGTTGAATAAACAACTAATGTAGTAGAAATAAAATATACGTGAATACGACTTGGAGGCACCCTGTTCGTCTCCTGAAGCTCCAAGTATCAGAATGAATCTGTAAATATGCTCGGTCTGACCCGAGCATTATAAGAAAAATAATGCCCGGATCAGTCTGGTATACCAACGTGAGAAACACACCTCAATTGGATTTTAATGTTAGAAAAATCTTTTGAAAATAAAGGTATCTCATAAGACCACGTCGCACATAAACACGGATGGGTTTTTACCTTACGATTACCAAAACATTTCTATAGAAAATCCAGTGATATTATAATAATGTTTAGGATACAAATACATATTAATCATAGCCGAAATTGTTATATTATTAAATTATAGCATAATGATATACATTCAAGTCTGAAAGCTCATATTGGAGAATGGATTCCAACTATGAAAGGGCAAGGGTCTACCAGTCGAATCCGTACACCTCTAGATAAAATGTACGGGAGGCCATAATGTCTTGCACCTCTACCCTCAAGACCGGCCCTACCCCTTGCTGGATAGCTGTGACGACCCGAAATTTTGGACATTTGAAATTGGAATATTTAATTGATTTTAAATATTCAAAAGTAAACTTTTAACTTGAATTTCAAATATCACTATTTATTGGGTAATTTAACTATTAAATTAAATGATTTGGAGTTGGGTAAAATGTTAAATCTGGAGTTTTAAGCTTGTTAAAAATATTTCAAAGGCTTGGAAAATTTATATTTATGATACTGGAGATAATAGAGGTTTTAAATTTTAGTTTGAAAGTGATTTGTTCAGTTTTGAAATTTTATCGTTTAAATTGATATTTAAAAATAGACTTCCAGGGCACAGTCTCGGAATTCAACGAAACCAGTTCCATTAGATCTGTAATAGTGTATTATTATCGGATTTCAATTTTCGTAGTGATTGGAGTTGTTGTGTGAGCGTACGATATATAAACGCGCTGAAATTTATATCGAAATTCAATATTATAACTCGGTTTAAAAAGCTATCTTCTCCATACGATCGAGTTAGGACTCGAAACCTTTTCCATTTTGTTCGGAATAGTGGTTTAACATTATAAACGCCAAGCAGCACGCCTCGATAGGATGTCAAAATTTTGAGTTGCAATTTCGAGACGTTTAAATTTTAATAATATTATATATATTGTTTGACTAGTCAAACATCTTCACACCAGAACTTTCTCACCTCTCCTCAAATCATTGTGCGCTCCCTTCTCAAGCATGCTTTCCCTCCTTCCTTTTTTTATAACAGCCGAAAACTAAAAGAAAAAAGAAAAAAACCCTCTTTTTCATTTTCTTCGTTCAAGAATCGAAACCCAAGTTCCACGAAATCAAGTTCAAAAATGGCCGGAGCTTAAATCGAAGAAAAATAAATAAAATAAATATCATGGCCAAACATAAGAGTAGGCAGTTCATCCCCAAATCGATTCGAGCGTATGAGGGAATCGTTCATCCTAAATGAAGAAAGGAGATTCGGAGTCGATCGAGTTCGACGAGCTCGTGAACCAAGGGCGAGGTGCGGCGTCTGGTTGGAGTTGCGGTGTCGGCACACGAGGGGAATAGAGGCGCGTGTGCGCATGCGAGTGATGGAAGCTGCGCGATGTGGTGATGCTAGGGGAGTTGTTGGGATGTCGGATGGCGGGTAGACGAGGTATAATCTTGGTTTTAGCTGAGCATTTGAATTAGTTGGATTAACATAAGTTATTAACTGGGAATATAAATTTATTTTTCTAAACATATGTGTTTTCAAAATAATGAAATAAATATACACACACACACACACATTTCAGTTTCAGATTAAGTTTACAGTGAATATGTTTTAGTTTAAAGATGTATATATAAAAGTATGTATACACAGTGAAGGAAAAGGGTAATATAAGTATAGATATATATATGTTTCTGTTTAAAAATATAAACAAGAATATATTTTATTTAAAAGGATATTTATTATTTTTTTGTAAACAGTTTGAAAATGTAAAATAAAGTAAATATACCTATTCATATTCCATTTGAATACGGTGAAGACTTATTTGTTTAATCAAATCTAAATTATTTTAGTTACCAAGGATAATTCATTTAAAAGGAAATTAGTTTGGATTTAAATTACTAGTTAATTAAATTTATTAAAATAAAAATTTATAGTTCGATTAATTCAAATATTAATAGACTGTATAATATTTATACAAGGTCTGAAATCATGAAGAAACAAGTCGGTTTGGATCGGATTGCAAATTTAAGGACAAAGGTGAGTTAATCTCACTCTTCTGGATTGCTATTTAAATTTAAATGGTTAAATTTAAACAATTGGTTGAATGATTGAATTGATTGGGTGTGATAATATATATAGTAGTGTGTGTATATATATATATATTGGAGTAATTGATATTCCCGCATTATATAGCGGATGAGACCCTATGCGCCGCATAATAGCGGATGATATTTTATTAATCCCATATACCGCGATATTCCACCTCGAAGTGGAATTGGTATTGTGCTAACGTCTGTGGATGCAGGAAAACAGGTTGGAGGGATCCAACTGGATTCCTCAAAACGTTTGAATTTATTGTATGTACTCAGCGATATGATTATGTTATGATCTGTGATGAATTATATTGATCATATTGGGAATTGGAATTTGTTGAACACTCTGGCTTGGTTATACATATATATGTTGAAATTTTGAGAATTGAAATATATATATGAAGTTTGGATTTTTTTAAAGTAAATAAAAAGGAAACTTTCAAATAAAATAATTATAAGGAATTTGGATAATTTAAAATTATTTGGAAGAATAAGGGTTGATTTTTAAATGGTAACCAATAAATCCAGAGTATAAGAAAAGAGACATTTTGAATAAATAAATTCAAGTGATAATATTTAAAAGGAGTAAAGAATTTATTTTAAAAATTCAAGGTTTAAACTTGTTTGAAAGATAAGGAAGAAATTTGAAAATAAACATGAAATTTGTAATTTCAAGTTAAATAAGATTTTAAAATCCTAATTTAGAAGCTGAATCTGGAATTAATGAAATTAACGGATTTTAAAGTAAACTTGAGTAAGTAAAAGAATTTATTTCAAAATGGAATTGATTTGGAAATCAATTTGGAAATTTGATTAATTGTTTGAAATTGAAATTTTAAAGGAAGTTGAGACCATGATTTTATAAACGGGGTTTATAAAAAAATGAAGTAATATATTAGAGGATATTTGGAAGTATAAATTCAAGGGGGAAATTTATTAAGGAATGGGTGTTTCCTGGGGATTTGACCAGGCAACTAGTGCTCGGCATCAGAGAGTGTCCGGCATCCAGGAGTGTTCGGCATAATACTCAGCAGTGTTCGGCATCGAGACTACTCGGCGTAGTACTCGGCAGCAAGGGTACTCGGCACCAAGTAGTGTTCGGCATCAATTGGCACTCGGCAACAACCTATGCTCAGCGTCAACTAGTGTTCGGCCTCCCATAAGTGCTCGGCATCAAGACTGCTCGGCGTACCAGAGTACTCGGCATCAAGGCTGTTCGGCATCAAGACTGCTCGGCATGCAAGACTGCTCGGCATACCAGAATACTCGGCATCAAGGCTGCTCGGCATACAAGACTGCTCGGCATACCAGAGTACTCGGCATCAAGGCTGTTCGGCATCAAGACTGCTCGGCATGCAAGACTGCTCGGCATACCAGAGTACTCGGCATCAAGGCTGTTCGGCATACAAGGTCGCTCGGAATCAAGGATGCTCGGCATACAAGAGTACTCGGCATCCCATGGTGTTCGGCATAATACTCGTCATCCAGGAGACGTTCAACACAACTAACCAGCACACCGTTCGGCATAAAAGGAATGGTTCGGCGGAGATCGTTCGGCGAACCTTGCTCGGCATACGGCGACCACTGTACTCGGGCTGGAACGTTCGGCAATCAGCCCACTTGGGGAGTCCAGCCCATCTTTGCCTATAAATAGAGGGGCAGGGTCACAGTGAAAGGGATCCTTTTTTGGAGAGAAAATACGGGGAGACTCTGCCATTTTCAAGACTCATCTTCTCTACTTAAACACCTTCATTCAAGCATTTGATTCACGAATTGTATTTGTAATCAATCATAAAGGAAATCAATAAAGTTGAGCAAAGTGGACGTAGGCAATTACGCCGAACCACTATAAATTTGGTGTTCTTACTTTCTGCACTTGAATTAGGATTGTCTTCTCTGTTTAATTTGCTTTCATCACTTATATCTCTACACAATCTTTCTGAACGAGGTTAGTGACCAATTTTGGTGCTAACACTTTGGTGCTTTCACTGAGAATTGAATTCTCAGACCTCAAGGATCTGCTTTGAAGCTACTGGATTGAATAAATCCCCCAAAGAAGATCCGACTCACTGATAGGACATCCGTTGATTCTACTCAGAGTTCATACCAATAACTCTACAATGGCAAGACCACGTACCAGGTCAGCTTCCCTTAATGCGGATGCCCGAGAGACTGCTAGCGTGCAACAAGCAGGACCTAGCAATCAACCAGCAATCCCGAGTGCAGGGATTGCCGCTCAAGAACAGACTCCGGTTGTCACCAGAGTGGAGTTCAACGACTTGATGAGAGAACTTAGGGAAAGCAGGAGACAACTGGGAGAACAGATGCAAGCTAATGCCAACCTGATGGCACAACTCACTCAACAGCAGCAACAGAACGTTGGGGGCAATCCAGCTGCTTATTCCTCTTCTGACAGCTCAACTTCTTCTGATGAGCCACCCAGGCGCAGACGCCGTAAGACTGAAACCGCAAGGGCAGATGCTGCTGTTCGAACAACAGGAGACCGCGACCAAGCCAGAACTGGAAACTTCCGAACCGGAGTACAGGTGGAGGAGGGAGCTCCAGATCATCAAGATGTTAACAATGTTGAACCTCATGACGCACGATTGGCAGATCGCCAGGAAAGGAGGCATCAGCATGGACAGGCACGTAGAACTGACTCCAACCTCCCAGCTTCCATACAGACACCCGATCTGACAGCCATGATCAGGCAACTGATGAAAGAAAATCAGGGCTTATCAAATGACGAATGGGGAGTGTCAAGAAGTCATACTCCGTTCACGGATGTTGTGCTGCAAGCGTCCTACCCCAAGAAGTTTAGCATGCCAACCATTCCTGCATACGAAGGAAAGACTGACCCCAGACAACATGTAATGAGGTATGAATGGATGATGGATTCAGCCAGAGCAAATGTTGCCACCAAGTGTAGGTGCTTTCCGATTACTCTATCTGGGATCGCTACTATGTGGTTCACCCGACTTCCTCCGCGATCCGTATCAAATTTCGAGGAGTTGGCAAAGAAGTTTATCGAGCAGTTCAGGATACACACTACACGCCCGAAGGACGTGATGTCTCTGTCGAGTGTAATCCAAAATCCCGGAGAGACGCTGAAGGAGTTCTTACAAAGATTCCACGTTGCGGCAACTGAAGTCAGTAATCCCAACGACCATGCAATTCTAATGGCTGTGATGAGAGGTGTAGATCCGGATTCTGAATTCGGAGATTGGCTGGCAGGAAAACCTCCGACTACGCTAGAGCGTTTCTACTCCAAGGCGCACCAGTTCATAAGAAGAGAGGAAGCTAGGTGGGTACGACGAGACAAGGCACCGGGACCTACCCAAGAGTCAATTAAGAGCAACATTGCTGTGAAGCAATCTGGAGACAATTCAGGAAAGGTCCAAGTCAACGTCCAGAATAAGCCTGTGCAGCCCAAAGAGTCCGGAGGAAGGAGTCAAGGAAAGAGGAAAGAAGCGGGAAAGTGGAAGTCGAGAATTCCAAGCTACAGCGAGTACACTCCGCTAAACGCCCCACTTGAGAACATTTACCTATCCACATGCAATACTTTTCAGTACAGAAAACCACGTCCGAAAGAATCAACTGAAGAACAGAAACGGACTGGGAAATATTGCCGCTTCCATGAAACCTATGGACACAACACGGAAGAATGCAGACACCTACATGACGCTATCGAGAAATTGATCAGACAAAAGAAGTTGCAAGAATTTGTGAAGGATCCGCAGGAAGGAGGACAGGGAACGTCCGACCCAGGTCGTGCACCAGCTCCACGTCATCCAGAGGAACCTGCCCGAACTGTTGGAAGACTGGTTATAAATACAATTATCGGCGGACCTCATCCCGCAGATAAGAACTGGCAAGAGATGGAGCGATATGCGAGCTCCTTGAAGCATGCGGATTTCGAGTGCTGTTCAAACGTAGAGGACGGGGCCCCTGCTAAGCAGCAGCGCGTGATGACAGACGATATTGTGTTCAGAAACAGAGACGCTGATCAGATAGAGGCTCCGACCATCGATCCCATGGTCATATCTGCAACAATCGGACCAGCGTATGTAAAAAGAATCTTGATTGATTGTGGAAGTTCAGTCAACATCATCTTCAAGAAGGCATATGATCAGATGAAGCTAGAGACAAAAGACTTGAAACCATCCAAAGCTCGTATCCACGGTTTTAACGGCGCTGCGACTGATGCAGTGGGATATGTCGAGTTACCAGTTGAACTGGGACAAGGCGAGCGTCGGAGGGTACGAATTCTACCCTTTGTAGTTTTGGATGTGGACTCTCCGTATAATGTTTTCTTGGGTCGGCCGGCCCTGGCTGAATTTAGGGCGGCACTAGCCCCGTGGTGCTTGACTTTGAAGTTCCCAACTGACAAAGGAGTAGGCATTGTTCACGGAGACCAAGCAGCTGGCCGTTCTTGTTATGTGGCCGAGCTCCGTGAAGCCCACCGGAGGGAAAAAGGAAAGGGTACGGACAATCCTGTCCGCATCCTCAACGCGAATAATTGACAAGTAGTGCCCGAGCCCTGGCTCGGGCATAGTTCTCGGATCTACGGAGATATAGATCCGAGAGACGACGATGAGAAACCCAGGGAAGAGAAGGCGGCACCGGCTGAATTAACAATCGACATTTCAGTTAGCCGTGACGACCCTTCGCGAATACTGAAAATCGGATCACAGTTAGGCCCCGCAATGACAGAAGACCTTAGCGACTTCCTCCGAGCAAACCTCGATGTTTTTGCCTGGACGCATTCTGATATGTGTGGGATTTCTCCCGCCATCACAAGTCATATGTTGAACATAGACCCGAAATACGTCCCAGTCAAGCAAAAGAGGAGAGGAATGGATCCAGAGAGATCCGCCGCTCTTGGAGAGGAGGTGGACAAACTCAAAGCAAATGGGTTCGTCCGCGACGCCCTCTACCCGGAGTGGGTCTCCAACCCCGTGCTAGTAAAAAAGGCAAATGGGAAATGGAGGACTTGCGTAGATTATTCCGACTTGAACAAAGCATGCCCTAAGGACAGTTTCCCGTTGCCTAGGATCGATCAGTTGGTCGATTCCACAGCAGGACACGAATTATTGTCATTCATGGATGCGTACTCGGGATACAACCAAATCCCAATGCATATTCCGGACCAAGAACACACCAGCTTCGTTACAAATGTCGGGCTGTATTGCTATGTAGTGATGCCCTTTGGATTAAAGAATACTGGAGCAACTTACCAACGTCTGGTGAATCGAATGTTCAAGGACCAGCTGGGCAAAACCATGGAAGTCTATGTGGATGACATGCTCGTGAAGTCACGGCAGTCAAACGACCACATTCAAGACTTAGCTGAAATGTTTAACATACTCAGGTCCTATGGAATGAAGATCAACCCGCTGAAGTGTTCTTTCGGCGTCGCATCAGGGAAGTTTTTAGGATTCATCGTCAACGCTAGGGGAATCGAAGCCAACCCAGAAAAGATCCAAGCCATTCAAGACGTACAAGCACCCAGGACTGTAAAGCAGGTACAGAGCTTGAACGGAAAAGTGGCTGCGCTAAGTCGATTTATATCCAAGGCAACTGACAAGTGCATCCCATTCTTTGACATAATAAAGAAAGGAAAGAGGAATTTTGAATGGACGTCTAGCTGCGAGGAAGCTTTCCAGAACCTGGTAAGGCATCTGGAGAGCCCACCGATGCTATCTAAACCAGTTGACCATGAGATGCTGTACGTTTACTTGGCCATATCCCCTCATGCGATAAGCGCAGCTTTGGTCCGTGAGGAGGATCGAGTCCAGAAGCCGGTATATTATGTTAGCAAGCGTTTAACGGGGGCAGAGAAGAATTACCCTAAAATTGAGAAATTGGCTTATTGCTTGGTGATTGCATCACGCAAGCTACGCCCATACTTTCAAGCGCATTCAATCGGCGTTTATACCGATCAACCCCTGAGGCAGGTACTTCAGCGACCAGAAACTTCTGGAAGATTGCTAAAATGGAACATCGAGTTGAGCCAATTCGATATCGCGTACTTACCACGGAGAGCTATCCGAGGGCAAGCGTTAGCAGACTTCATCGCTGAATTTACCATACCCATCAAACCGGACGATCACGACATCATTTCCCCCATACGATGGAAGTTATACACTGACGGTGCATCAAACGACCGTTGCTCCGGCGCGGGCGTAGTTCTTATAACTCCGGAAAACCGATCAATCTGTTATGCCCTGAAGCTCGATTTTCCGGCTACGAACAACGAAGCTGAATATGAAGCATTGATCGCTGGCTTGAAGCTTATCAAAGAACTCGGAATCAAATCAATCGAAATCTTTTGTGACTCGCAGTTAGTGGTATACCAAGTACGAGGAGACTACCAAGCAAAAGGACGAAAGCTTGCTCCGTACCTCGTTCAGGTCCAGGAACTACTATCAAATCTTGAGCGTTATGACATTTCACATATCCCGCGAGAACAAAACAAAGAAGCCGACTTGTTGGCTAAGTTCGCGAGTACCGACGATGTTCAACAAATGGGATTGTATCGCGTGGAAGTCTTGCATGCCCCGAGTGCAGACGAGATGAAAATCGATCTTGTGTTGGAAACAGAGATCGAGAAGGACTCGTGGATAACCCCATTCAAACTGTACCTGACAACCGGGGCTTTACCAGAAAGGAGAAGCGAAAGACGGCAGGTCCTTCGAAAGGCCGCGCGGTACGTCATGCAGGATGGATCCTTGTACCGGAAAGGATTATCCGTCCCATTGTTACGATGCATCGCTCATGATGAAACGAAGCGAGTCTTGAGGGAAGTCCACGAAGGGGAATGCGGCGACCATACTGGGGGGCAAACGCTAGCAAAGAAGATCCTCCGCTATGTGTATTACTGGCCCACCGTAAACCGGGATGCCGCGGACTACGCAAGAAAATGCGACAAGTGTCAAAGATATGCAAAAATCCCGAGGGCTCCATCAACGGAACTCACACAAATGATCAGCCCTTGGCCATTCGCGATCTGGGGAATCGACATAATCAGCTCTTTGCCTCTATCCAAAGGTGGTGCGAAATACGCGATAGTTGCAGTCGACTATTTCACGAAATGGGCTGAGGCAGAACCTTTGGCCACTATCACCTCTAAGAAAGTCATTAACTTCGTTGTACGAAATATTATATGCCGCTTTGGTCTTCCACGCACCATCATTACAGACAACGGAACGCAATTCGAAAGTAGAGAATTCAAAGAGTTCTGTTTAAAGTACGGCATCGAGAAAAAGTTCGCTGCCGTTGCACACCCAAAAGCTAACGGACAAGTCGAGGCCGTTAACAAAATAATCAAGTCCATACTCAAGAAGCGTCTGGAGAAGGTTGGAGGCAAGTGGGTAGATGAACTCCCGACAGCATTATGGGCATATAGGACTACCCACAAGTCCGCGACCGGCCACACTCCGTTCGCCTTGGCATACGGCTCTGAAGCCGTAATACCCGTGGAACTTGAAGTTCCATCGCACCGAGTGACATACTATGACCCCAAGACGAACCAAAACCTCTTGCTGGAATCACTGGACTGCATCGACGAAAAGCGTGAAGAAGCTGAGTTAAGGGCGGCGGTGCACAGACATCGAGTCAAGCGCTACTACGATGGCAGAGTCCGCCCAAGAATCTTTGATGTGGGTGATCTCGTTCTGAAACGAGTCTTCCCAGTACCATCACGCATGAATCCCAGCTGGGAAGGTCCATACGCCATTGAACGGAAGCTTGGAGAAGGAACCTTCAAGCTGGCGACCGTTGATGGCGCGACACTCCCCCGAGCATGGAACAGTGAACATTTGCGGCACTATTACGTTTAGCATGTTTCCCTTTCTTGTTATAAGCACTATTGTTTTGTGCATGTTTCCATTCAATAATGACTTAGTTTCCTTTTGAAATTGTAATCGAGCAATTTAGTTGATTTTCATTAATAAAGGCTTGAAGCCACATTTTCTATGAAGTTTCTGTATCTCTTAATTGAATGATAAATTACATTATTCTGTGCGGCGAACAGACTCATACGAACGATTCCAACCTCCGAGTCCCCAGAGTGCGGAGCTGAGTACTCTAAGTCCCCAGAGCGCGGACTAGAATATAAACGATTTCCAATCTCCGAGTCCCCAGAGTGCGGAGCGGAGTACTCTAAGTCCCCAGAGCGCGGGCTAGAGTATAAACGATTTCCAATCTCCGAGTCCCCAGAGTGCGGAGCAGAGTACTCTAAGTCCCCAGAGCGCGGGCTAGAGTATAAACGATTTCCAATCTCCGAGTCCCCAGAGTGCGGAGCGGAGTACTCTAAGTCCCCAGAGCGCGGGCTAGAGTATAAACGATTTCCAATCTCCGAGTCCCCAGAGTGCGGAGCGGAGTACTCTAAGTCCCCAGAGCACGGACTAGAGTATGAACGATTCTCAATCTCCGAGTCCCCAGAGTGCGGAGCGGAGTACTCTAAGTCCCCAGAGCGCGGACTAGAGTATAAACGATTTCCAATCTCCGAGTCCCCAGAGTGCGGAGCGGAGTACTCTAAGTCCCCAGAGCGCGGACTAGAGTATAAACGATTTCCAATCTCCGAGTCCCCAGAGTGCGGAGCGGAGTACTCTAAGTCCCTAGAGCGCGGACTAGAGTATAAATGATTTCCAATCTCCGAATCCCCAGAGTGCGGAACGGAGTACTCTAAGTCCCCAGAGCGCGGACTAGAGTATAAACGATTTCCAATCTCCGAATCCCCAGAGTGCGGAGCGGAGTACTCTAAGTCCCCAGAGCGCGGACTAGAGTATAAACGATTTCCAATCTCCGAATCCCCAGAGTGCGGAGCGGAGTACTCTAAGTCCCCAGAGCGCGGACTAGAGTATAAACGATTTACAATCTCCGAATCCCCAGAGTGCGGAGCGGAGTACTCTAAATCCCCAGAGCGCGGACTAGAGTATAAACGATTTACAATCTCCGAATCCCCAGAATGCGGAGCGGAGTACTCTGGGGATTCAGAGCGCGGACTGGAGTATGAACGATTTCCAATCTTCGAGTCCCCAAAGTGCGGAGCGGAGTACTCTAAGTCCCCAGAGCGCGGACTAGAGTATAAACGATTTCCAATCTCCGATTCCCCAGAATGCGGAGCGGAGTACTCTAAGTCCCCAGAGCGCGGACTAGAGTATAAACGATTTCCAATCTCCGAGTCCCCGGAGTGCGGAGCGGAGTACTCTAAGTCCCCAGAGCGCGGACTAGAGTATGAACAGTCTTAAGTCTCCAAGTCCCCGGAGCACAGTGTCAGCAAACCAAATAAAGACAAGAGAATCATTCAAACAAGAAGAAACTGAAATTTTATTCGATAAGTCCAAAATAGGGATACAAGATCACTCCTACAAAATTAGGGCCTATACAAACTACAAGTTATGAAAGGAAGAAACTGTTACAAACTTAAGCAAAAACTTGTTGAACAAGTGCATCGATCATTTCTTCGACTTCTTCTTCTTGTCCGCCTTCGGTGTTTCCGACGACTCCTCTCCCTCACGTTTCTTCTTGGACTTTTTGCTTGCTAGAGAGACGGAGTCAGGAGTAGGAGACGGAACATCTAATGGTTTGGACCTGCCCGGGAGAATGATTTTCAAAGGTCTATTCCGCGGGTCAGTAAGTTCCAAGACTTCAGATTCAACTTTGACTTTGACCTTTCTCTTCTCCTCGTCGGCAAGACGATCCTTCATGCTCATCTCTGAAGTATGTTCAGAGGCGCCAGTGATTTTAACTTCGTCGCTTCCTTCGGCCGGAGACGAGGTGTCAAGTTTGTCGTCGTCAAGAGCCCCGATCACTTGAGCGTCTGGGCCGGGAGTTACCTCTGCGTGAGCAGCGTCGCTTGTTTTCCCCGCTTCCTCCTTGGCGTCATCGCTCCTCGGAGTTAGCTCAGTGTCAGAACAACCTGTGAGAAATATAAGAAGTGGGCATTAGAACGAATAACCACTGTTGAAAAATGACGGGATCACTTCGATTTCTAGAGAAAGAAGAATCTCCTACCAGGATCAGGTTGACTGTCGGTGGCGCGCGGGGTTTCACCCTCCAGGATAGGTGACAGCACATGAACGCCAAGCCCGGGATCTTCGGGATCATAACTGGCGTGTTGCTCGAATGGATCAAGCTTCGACCGACCAGCCGATTGACCAGCGTAAGGAGCGGCAATGTGAGGAGTAGTAGTGTCGGCCTCTGATGGGCCAGCCTCGTTGTTCTTCTCTTTCGAAGGGGAAGAGCCTTTGCCATAGAGAGCCAATGCTACGGATAAATCCGATGGCTCATTCCCCCTCAGGAACTCCTTCACCAGTGCATCCTCGTCGATTTCTTCGGAGCCTGATTCGACTTTCTTGATCTTTATCAGAGTCTCCCACGCCTCAGCCAGGGATTCATGGTAGCCGTCGCCCAAGAATGTTAGGTCGCGGTGCATAAGGACGCGGGCTCCATACTCGGCGATCAACGGGTCAAACATACTTTTGACTTCTTCCCTGCCGGTCTCTGTGGCCGCCTCCAGGCGAGAATCAAGCTCCTCCTCAGCCATTCTTTTGCCCTCCTCACGGGCCTCATCCTTCATTTTTTCGACCCCGGCAAGTTCACCGTCGAGCTTTGCCTTCAGGAGCCGGGTAGCCACAATCTCATCACAATACCGCTGTGATTCTTCCTGAGCGGCTGTTTTGTCTTCTTTCTCCTTGGAGAGTTGTTCTTTCAGCTCTTTGACTTGAGTAGCGAGCGCGTCCCTTTCTTTTTGGACAGAGTCTTTTTCTAGGGCAAGGGCGCCGCTGCGCTGAACTGCTTCGTCAAGCTCCTTTTTGTGTGCCACCTCTAAGCGAGTAACTGCCTCGGCAGTATCTTTTGCGCCTTGTTCAGCGGCTTCTAGCTTTAACTTATAAGAGGCGAGTTCTTCGTCTTGGAGTTTAATGATTTTCTTGTCGCTGTCAGCCTCCAGATTCAGACGATCAATCTCGTGTTGACGCTCAACAGATACTTCTGAGATCTTCTCCACCAAGTGCACGAATGCGTCATGTTGAACATAGACGTCATTGTTGCAGGCAATCGCACTTTGCTTCACGTGCCCAGGAATGTGATGGATGGCCGGGAGGAATTTCAAACCGTCAAAACAAATCTTCGGAAACTTGGCCTTAAGGTCGACCATCTTTTCCGCAACGGTTGGGTCCACGGCAGGAGTAGGAGGAGGAGGCTTAGAGAATTCCGTTCTCTTACGCGGCTCTCGAACTTGCCTCGTACTCGATGAACTGGAATGTTGTTCTCGAGCGGCATCAGACTGATAACCCTTCTACAGAGACTTCTCTTTATCCGGCTCAGTTGTAGGAGGAAGATCACGGGACTGAGAAGATTGATAGTGCGCTTTCTTGCGATGAGACGACTCGCGCGGACGATTGTCCCTATCCTCATAATCACCTCGGTCCCGGCGTCTGCCTGAACCGGAATCCCGTCCGGAGTGATGAAATATTGAAGACCCCTGAAGGCGATCAAGTCCGTGGGAGCGGCCCATATCACCTGCAAAGAAGGAAGATAACAACGAATTAAGGAGAATTCACGAATTAAAAAGACTTGAAGTATGTTATGGAATGCGCATGTGCGTGTGTGTCCTAAGTGTTCCCCCCGACGGACCCGTTCGTTTATCTTTGCTAATCGGAGTATCGTCTCTGTGAGCCGGGAGTTGAACTCCTACGTTGCCTCTAGCGGGCGAGGAGAATTTGAGAGCTTCAGGATCATCGAACCCGTAATTAAGTATGTCTTCGGGAATGGAGAGGTTCGAGAGACCCCTCAGAGAACTCTCCAGATGCTGTGAAGAAGCCTCTTTCTCAGGAAGGATAGGCGTAGATTTTGAGGTGTCGCCAATTTTCTCTTTCTGAACCGAATATTTCAGCTTTTTCTTTCCCTTCGAAGGGGAGGATGACGTCTCAATATCCTGAACTTCGATTGCCGGATTCCAAGCAGGACCCACGTCCTCGCCCTGAGTGTCGAGTGCATCACCCTCTCTACGCTCGCCTTCTTCGTGCGCGACGCGACGACGGGCCGGCAAGTTTTTTCCCTTTACCGGATGGAGGTTTGGGAATTGTAACGCCTTCTGGAAGGCTGACCCGACGATCAGGAGCTAGCAAGCCGAACCCCGACAGCGATTCATTTGAAATGATAGCTCGAATATCTCGGTCCTCGGCCGGAAGAGCTCTAATCGCGTCGACAGCACCAGAATATCCTCGGCCTTCCGGACGCGGGTTAATACCTGAAAAGATGAAACGAAGAGTTAAGAAAAACATGACTCCCATTAAGTACGAGTAACGGTTCAGCAAAAAGACTTACTGCCTTCAACCCATCTCCTAGCAAAACCAGACGGGCATCGCACATAGAACCACTCCTGTTTGTACAGGGCGAATTTGCTACAGGCCCCTGTCAAAATCTGGCACTTGTGATATGGCTCGAGGAATATGAAGGAAGGGCTATCTTTCCGTCTCTTGAACATATAGATGTACCGGATATCACCAGGGGTTGGAGGTCTGGAGAAGACAGCCATGAAGAGTAAGTAAGTCCCATATAGGAACGCATGACCATTCGGGTGCAGCTGCGACGGAGCGATGTCTATATACTGCAGCACATCCCGGAGAAATAGGTTAAACGGAGGCACGCTGCCCATCCAGCACATGAACTTGTTGCAGGCCGTGTACCCGACTGGGGGCAAATGAGGACGGTCGTGTCTCGAAGGAACTAACACGTCAGTAAAGGGAATTCCGTGAATAGAACATATCCGTCGCAGAGCGGCCTCATTGATCCTCGAGGCTTGAGAATCGACCGGGTTGTCCAGTAAGATGGTTGACTCAAGAGCGTCGGGCGCCAGATTATGAGCGGGAGAGATTGACGGGTTGGAAGCATCTGCGGCTCCTTGCTTTGCTGACGGCCCAGGCCTGTCAGATATGGTGGCAGAACTAGATTTTCCTGACATCCCGAATAAATAATGAACCTGGCTAAATGCTTGAGAAAGCTATACTTGAAAAACGTTGAGCGTTAGAATCAGCAACACGAGTTTTCCCCCCACGTGGTGTATGAACTAGTGCAAGCAATTGTGTAAAGACAACAATAAAGATATAATAATTAGCTTTGGATCATCGCCTTCGAAGACCGTCATCGCTGACCGTCTCAAAAGCCCGCCTTGAGGTGATTACAGTTTCAGGTTCAAAAGACATATGATTTCTAGAGTAACCGGCCTAAGTGTAGTTTAACATTTATACTGATCGGCATTTTAGTAATGTTCATCGTCCTAAGTAAAGTGTGCGGCAATTGTATTGTTCGGCATTAAGGTGGAATGACGTTCGGCACGCTAGGAACGTTCGGCTCAGAACGTGTCGTTCGGCATCCCAAGCTTGTTCGTCTCGCACCTCCCTTTGCTAGCATTCTCGAGAGGGTACCTCCGAGGTAGATTGTACCAGATTCAAAGCGCATCACGTTCGGCCACGCAATACACTTTGGGGGGCAAGTGTTTCCTGGGGATTTGACCAGGCAACTAGTGCTCGGCATCAGAGAGTGTCCGGCATCCAGGAGTGTTCGGCATAATACTCAGCAGTGTTCGGCATCGAGACTACTCGGCGTAGTACTCGGCAGCAAGGGTACTCGGCACCAAGTAGTGTTCGGCATCAACTGGCACTCGGCAACAACCTATGCTCAGCGTCAACTAGTGTTCGGCCTCCCATAAGTGCTCGGCATCAAGACTGCTCAGCGTACCAGAGTACTCGGCATCAAGGCTGTTCGGCATCAAGACTGCTCGGCATGCAAGACTGCTCGGCATACCAGAATACTCGGCATCAAGGCTGCTCGGCATACAAGACTGCTCGGCATACCAGAGTACTCGGCATCAAGGCTGTTCGGCATCAAGACTGCTCGGCATGCAAGACTGCTCGGCATACCAGAGTACTCGGCATCAAGGCTGTTCGGCATACAAGGTCGCTCAGAATCAAGGCTGCTCGGCATACAAGAGTACTCGGCATCCCATGGTGTTCGGCATAATACTCGTCATCCAGGAGACGTTCAACACAACTAACCAGCACACCGTTCGGCATAAAAGGAATGGTTCGGCGGAGATCGTTCGGCGAACCTTGCTCGGCATACGGCGACCACTGTACTCGGGCTGGAACGTTCGGCAATCAGCCCACTTGGGGAGTCCAGCCCATCTTTGCCTATAAATAGAGGGGCAGGGTCACAGTGAAAGGGATCCTTTTTTGGAGAGAAAATACGGGGAGACTCTGCCATTTTCAAGACTCATCTTCTCTACTTAAACACCTTCATTCAAGCATTTGATTCACGAATTATATTTGTAATCAATCATAAAGGAAATCAATAAAGTTGAGCAAAGTGGACGTAGGCAATTACGCCGAACCACTATAAATTTGGTGTTCTTACTTTCTGCACTTGAATTAGGATTGTCTTCTCTGTTTAATTTGCTTTCATCACTTATATCTCTACACAATCTTTCTGAACGAGGTTAGTGACCAATTTTGGTGCTAACAGAGTATGAACGATTCTCAATCTCCGAGTCCCCAGAGTGCGGAGCGGAGTACTCTAAGTCCCCAGAGCGCGGACTAGAGTATAAACGATTTCCAATCTCCGAGTCCCCAGAGTGCGGAGCGGAGTACTCTAAGTCCCCAGAGCGCGGACTAGAGTATAAACGATTTCCAATCTCCGAGTCCCCAGAGTGCGGAGCGGAGTACTCTAAGTCCCCAGAGCGCGGACTAGAGTATAAACGATTTCCAATCTCCGAATCCCCAGAGTGCGGAACGGAGTACTCTAAGTCCCCAGTCCGCGCTCTGAATCCCCAGAGATGGGTAAATTTGTTTAAAAATAAATAGTGATTTATTTTTAAAAAGAGGTGAAAGAGAAGTGTACTTCCCTGGATAGCCAAGTACGTTTTCAAGTAGATTTTTAAATATAAGTTGAAAGTTTTAAAGTTGTTTAAAGGAATGTTTTAAGAAATTATTATTTAAGTTGTTAAAATTTTAAAGGTAAATATTTATTAAAATAGTTATGGTAGTACTTATTTTTAAAGGTTATTTGGTATTATGTTTGTAAAAGATAATTATTAATATTTATATTGTATAAAGTAGTTTTATTGTAAATATTCTTAAAGTATATATTTTTGAATAAAGTATTAAAGTAGTTTTTAAATGTAAATGTTTAAAGTATATTTTATAATATACTGTTTTAAATTATTTTTAACTCTAAAGCATTTGTACTTGGTGATTTCAGTGGGAAATAAACAATTTTGGGAATTTATTCCGCGGGTGGAATGAAATCTGAAAACTGACTTCAAAAGGGTTGAAGTAAAGAAAAATATATTGTGAAGATATTTTGAAATAAATAATTTGGAAAATTATTTAAAGATCTGATGGTTGTTTGTGAATGTTATTTGATTGTTAAATAACCGACTATCAATATTGGCCAATGCGCTGATCATTTCGAAGAGACCGGGATCGAGATTAATTTCTCGAAAACCACTTCGATCTGGTTTGTACGTTTACGTGGGGAAACGAGTTTGAATCGAAGATGGTACAGTGAAGTGCAAGGGCTAGTCGCTACTAATCCTGAGGATGATTCCAAAATGGATGTAGTAGGAGTAGTGCCTTCAGTTCCGTTCAAACCCGGGACGGACTTGTATGGATGAATGCTTTCGGAACATCGTCGGATGGACGGTGGGCATTCTAAGAGATGTGTACTAAAAAGGTAACGCTTAGCCTCAAGCCTCATCAACCGGGAATGGCTGAAAATCAGGGGTTATGCAGCAAGGATATGTGGGTCGCGCCCATTAGGGTGAGGTCATCCCTGTCTAGATGTCCCTTTTTATTTCGGCTTAGTGGCGGTTGCTGATCCCAACCGTGGGGTGATCTTACTCGGAATTATCCAGTAAGGGGTAGTTCCGGTCTTGTGTTGCAGGGGATCGGGCGTGGTCCTCGGTACACTGATCTAGACCAGGTACTGTGACAGGTGGTACCCCAGTGCCTAGTCATTAGTTGGAAATCCATTCTCCCTACGTGCCTTTACGGTTTTGTTTGTACACCTATTAGCTAGAATTTAATAGATGTAACAATTTCGGCTATTTGAATATAAGTATTTGTATATATACACTATTATAATATCAGAGGATTTTGATAAAAAGTGTTTTGGCTATCGTAAGGTAAAAACCCGACATGTTTATTTGTGGCGTGGTCCTACGAAATGCTTTTGATTTCAAAGGGTTTGGAAAACTTTAATAATCCAATTGAGTGTGTTTTCTCACGCTGGTTTTCCAACTGACTCGGGTGTTATTTCATTATAATGCTCGGGTTAGATCGAGTATTACAGATACAGGATAGGATGCTGTGGAGCTCAAGAGACGAGCTGGATGGCGAGACGTATCACTCGTATTTGATGTATTCCACTGTGTATCATATGTCGTATAGTCAGTTTTGTGAGGACAAGTGATTATAACTGTCCTGAGTTGTGATGTTGATTGTGTTGTACTCTGAAATTGTATTCTGATGATGTATATATATAAACATATATAGTTTCTTTTCTGTAAAGATCAGTTATTATCTATTATATTTTATTCCGCTGCGATGTAAGATTCTGTTGTGCTGTTTTCTTTTCTTCTACCTCCTTCTTCTTTAACCCCGATGGTCCGATTTTTCGGGTGAGAAAAATCGGGTCATTTCAATAGCACCGCATATGATCACCCCTTTGGTTGATTAACAACCATAATGGGCCCCGAAGCATACATAAATATCGACACTAGATGTGGAATGATCATACCTAATGGGAGCGACCCATATAGCCTTGATGCATGTCCCTTCTTTAGTCATTTTTCCGGTTGATGAGGCTTGAGGGTACGATTACCTTTATATATAGCAAACCATCTTTGAATGTAACACTGCCCTCCAAATAGAAATTCAATGAGCATTCATCCATACAAGTTCGTTCTGGGTCTGAACGAAACCGAAGGCCTACCTCCATTACATCCATTTTGGAATCACCCTTAGGATTAGTAGCAAGTAGCCCTTGCACTTCAGAAACTCTATCTTCAATCATCTTCAAGATGTTCCAATTCGAATGCTTATACCAATTCAAAGTGGTTTTTTGGATAATATATATTTGATCCCGATCTCTTTGAATCGACAACAATGGTTTAAACTGGCCAAGTTTAACTATCAAATAAACAACAATCACATCAGGGATTTATTTCCATAAGGAAATCAACATTTGGTTAAACACATAAGCAACCATTAAGCCTTTTTTTGAATAAATCACTTATTTAACCTCTTTATAAATACCTGATTTAAATATCTTTTCAAAAGGATATATTCACAAAACAACTTTTAATACTTGGAAGATATCCATATACTTATTTCATCGGCATAAGTATATTAACAAAACATTGAGAAAGATTTCCTATTTGGTGTTAAGTATGGAAAAATTTTCCACACCACCATTATTATTCAAAGAACACTTATAGAAATCAAATTTTATCTCCTTTTATAAATTTCCTTTTATACAACTCAAAAATAAATTTTATAAACTCCTTTTACAAATCCCTAAAACAGTTTATAAAACTCTTTTTATTAACTTCTAAAGTCATTGATAAAACTCTTCTTATAGATTTCTAGAATTATTTATAAGATCTTTTATAAATCCATAAAATTATTTATAAAACTTCTTTTATGAATCTCAAACCCATTTATAAAACTTATTCTTTTATGAAAATCTTTTATAAAGAACCTTTATAAAAATTATTTATAAAAATTTACTTTAAAAAATCTTTTCAAAAAAACCCTTTATAAAATCCTTTATAAAGCCAAACTCCATTTTCATTTATAAACTCTTAACTAAATACAAATTCTTTATAAATCAATTTATTATTTATAAATACAATTAATTAGATAAATTAACTTACTTTAAACATCATTAATAAATAATAAATTAACTTTCCAGCATCATTAATAAAATAATTTATTACCTCTGAAGCTTTTTTAATATAATAATTAATAACCTTAAACTTTATAAATATAATAGTTAACAATTCCAAACCTTACTAATGAAACAATAATAATTAATCTTTAAACATCATTATATAAATAATAATTTTCTTCCAAAACATTATTATAAATAATAATTATAAACTCTGAAATGTTATTAATAAATAACTATTATAACTTCCAAAACATTGTTAATAAATAATTATTAACTTCAACAATATTAATTATTCAATAAATAAGTTTTAACAATATTAAAATATTAATAAATAACTTTTTAAACAATATTAAATATAAATAAAAAACTTTTAAGATACTATTAAACAATAGTTAAACCACTTAAAATAATTATTAAATAATAGTTAAACAACTTTTAAAACATTTCTACATGATTTATAAAAGACAAATAAAAAGGGTTGGGGTAAAATAGAGAAGTACAAATTTTTGCTTGAATAAAAATATTCTAGAAAACCCAAAAGTTAGATTTAAAATCATTTCTGGTCTCAAAAACCAACTCCAACTCGAATGGCAATTTACAGTATTTTAAAATACTAATTTGAGACCAGTAGCTACCCAACGTTTAAGCAATATCGATATTGATTTCCTATCACTACAGTGTTTAAGTTTTAAACATATAACAATGTCATAATCAATGAAGCCAACAATCAGGTTTAATATCCCATAATTCATTTGACAGGAATATTATTGAAATTGAAATCAACAATGACGAGGAATCCCGTTATATCCCTCTACAAATTTCCTGTTCATCATATAAATTCCCTACAAATACTTTCATATATTGACCGCTTCCAAAAGCGACAATTCATAAAAATCAAACAATCAACCAATAAAGCATTCAAGCAAATAATCAACAATTTTTATCTAATATAAAACATTATTGATTAACCAAAAGGGTGAGTTAAACTCATCAGAATTCCAATTTGTGTTGAAGCATTCTGATTTTGACTAAAATCGAACAGCGTTACGAATTACATTTCTGCAAACTCTAAATTCCATGAACCTAATTCCTAAACGTAGATAACATCATTACGAATCCAAAGGGACTGACCACGTTCAGTTTGGACCTTGATTGAACAATTTATTGAATTTATAAGTTATTGGAAATTAAATAATTTAATACTTAATTACATTATTAAATTAACTACTCTATTCAAGTCCATCTTTTAAAAACCCATATTCCTGCTTCATCCCTTATAGGCTTCGGCCATTGACCATCATCGCCTCCTCGGACCACCAAAGCGCCCACTATCACCACCAACGTCCTCGTCAGAACGCTGCGGACCCGAACAAGCCAAAATTATCAAACTCACATCCCCAAATAACATTGCGACCAGGGAATTTCTATCGCGACCTCACCAGGTCGGACCGCCCTAGATGCCACCACAATCCACCAGAACCCGACCAGAGGTGTGCCCCACCACCATGAACCCATTTCAACCACTCTCAAGGCCTCCCGTCGACCATAGATTGAGCAATTTCTAACCCTAGTTCTACTCATCACTTTTAAGAACTGTCGAACCACTTTAACTGCTGCCGCTACTCTCCAAATCATGTCCACCTATAGATCTTAGCTTCCTAAACCCAAAGATACCAGTTTTCCATTTTTAGGAATTTTATACGAATTGATTTTGAATTTCAAAAGTTGATGGTTTTTTTCTTTTACTTTTTATTTGATCGGATGAAAACAAAGGAAGGTACGAGGAAGAAAAGGATTAAAGAAAATGTGCTTGTTTGTACTAAATGTTTGTTGATGTTTATTTTATTTCAATATTTTCGATATCCCGCCGCCTAGATTTCTTATCACGTACGGACCCCAAATTAATAAAACAAAAATACGATCGTGCTCAGAATAACGACGCGATCCAAAACAATAATAATATACACCGATTATTGAATTCTAAAAAATCACAAAAACACTGTCGTTTGTTAAAAAATCATCAAACGACAACTTAAATATTTTCCAAATTAAAAATTATGGAAAAATCAAATAAAATAAAAATACGTCAATAGAATTCGAGTCATAAAAATAAAATTGATCATTCATTTGAACCATTTATTACTATAAATAACTTACAAATTGAATTTACTGATATTATTCATAATTGAAAAGAAGTTGAACAAGTCTGTTTAATCAATTAAAATTAACATTCAATTGTAAAACCCGTTAATTGAAACGCTATTCTAATATTTATTCACAATTCAAGGGTTTTAAATAATCTCTATAATTTAATTCAGGTCATAAAGCATTTAAACCAATATTTTAATAATTAAAATTAATTAAATATTCAAAACTAAATGACCAGAAGTTCGGGTCATCACATTCTCCCCCTTAAAAGAATTTCGTCTTCAAAATTTCCAACGTAAGGAAAATGCATCCAAATCCATTAAATTTTCACAATTAATTAAGTGAAAATGATTATTAATTTTCTAAGTCCTTACGGAAATTTTCGACAGCGTCTCCTTTGCGTGGCTTGATCAGAAAAACTACAAATCGCCACTACGGCCCAATCCAACAAAAGAAAACAAAAGTCAAGTGGCCTCCAATATCTTGGGCATAAAACCACCAACCAAACCAAAAATATAAATGCGTTCCTATTTACCAAGCAAACAAACTCAACTCATGAAACCAAAAGCATCAACTAACCTTTGCTTCCATGAACCTGCATCTTACTTACGCATAATATCCAAACATACGATTCATAGCCATATAATTTTGCATTTCCAAATGTTAAACATATAATTATAATAAAGTCTGTATGGTGCACATATATCATCTGTACGCAATATCAAATCCGATCACTGGCTTGATCACACAAATTTCACTTCCGAACTAGTATCGCTCACTCGACTTCTCTAGTGCGGACTCTGATCTGGTTTCTTGATTAGAAACCTCTGTTCTCCTTACATAGCCATCAACTATGATAGAAACTTCAAAATCAACTCAAAAATTCATATCAAGTGTTTGCCGTTGAGAATCGAGTGAAATATCCTTGTTGGGATCGGTGTAAATAACCTCAAAATCGTGTACTCGAATCTAGATCCAATCAGTTATGTGAATAGAATGATCCACGTACAACTTACGTATTATTCCATTGATTCCTAAATTATACCAAATTCTTGTTACTCACACTAAATTTTAAATCACACTTGATTTTCCAATAGTATTTTCCGTTAATACTAAAATTCATTTACAAACCATATCTTAGTTCATTTTATTTAACTTTTCTTAAGTTAAATTTCATCTTATAGCTAAATTTCAAATTTACATTTCTTAACTATACCCGTTATTTTAATTCACATTTATTATTTCTTAATATATTAGCTATAATACTAAAATTATTTATGAACTATTTTATGAAACCGTTACTTAAGTTCACGACCATCTTATAACACCACTTATGTAAATCAATCACTTTAAAACTCAAGTTAATACACGTTTCAAAAGCCACCACTCCATCTTAAAACTCCTCCATACTTAAGTTTGTTATAAACATTTTATAAAACACACTTACGTTTATTATCCACTTTAGAACTTGTGTACATATGTTTAATTAATACTAGAATTCATTTCCCCAAGTCATTTCTTAACATATTATTTAAGTCTACAAACACTTTATATAGACTTAACTTCATTAATAAAACATTTCCCAATATTATAATTACCATTTAAGAAATTATTAATTTACTTAAGAAACAATACTTAAGTCTATTGACATTCTATAACTCTAGTTTATAATTGCAAAATACTCTTCTATTCCCTAAGAGTATTTATATAAAATATTCGGAATTGTTTTACTTAACTAAAATATTCAACAAGTTTAAAAGCTATTTTAAAATTTCTATCTCTTCAAATTTATAGGTCACAAAAATTTATTTCTTATGTTTTCGCATAACACTAGCTTAATATTTTTTTCCAATTTAACTCGGAAGTTTCGACTGTTCCAAATCGTTGAAAATTCTATATCATTTTACTGCATGAAAATTACCAAACAACATTTCAAATCCAGATGCACAAACTAGACTATCCAAATGGTTAAGATACATTAGTCTATAATATTACTTAAATGGAATTTTTTGAACCAAGACATCTAGTTTGATTTCAAATCCCTTTTTTGTAATATTAAAAATAATAATATACATATATGTCCTTTGTATATCAAATCATACTTTCAGAAATTTTAAAGCAAAACTTGATTTACCCAAAACAATTTTGAAGCAAAACTACCATGGTAGCAATTCATCACTTAGAAACTCGAAAATGAACACCGATGATGCTGCAGTCATCACCGAAATTATTTTCTAGCGACCGAAGTGAGTTCAGTGCATTTTAACTCTTCCAAATCCATTTACAATATTTCTATTAATTGATATTTAAAAATAATACCATTATTATTTTCCAAAATTTTGAAAACATTTTCCAAACATTGGGCTTTGAGTTCTAAATTTCTTGGGTAAAATCCATTTTTATTTATAAACCATATTTTTAAGAAAAATTCTATTCCAAAATACTCTCCAATAATACTATTACTATTCCTCGTAACCTTTGAAAAACAATTTCAAGTTTCTGGGATTTAAGTACCCAAGTTCTCAGTTTAAAATCATTATTTATAAACTATATTTATAAATCCTACTTATATAATTTCACTTCTTATATAAGATTATTTCATAATTGTTTCTCTTTGTATAGATTATAATAGATAACGTTTATTATAATTTAAAAAAAATTCAACTCAATATTATCATCAAACACCTTATAATCAAACCGTGAAAACTGAATTCACAAGGTGTTCATGCTTAATTTAACCAAACAAAATGCCCATAGAGTTTCCGAATACAATTAATCAACAATAAATGATAATAATTGAATATTATCATACTCTAACAACCAACACACCATATATAACTATAATAATTTCTGAAAACTCTCTTATATAAAATATAATTTAGGTTAAATTATTTCATTTATCCAATTTTAAAACAATACTGTGTCAATTTGCCTTTTCAATTGTTTAGAAACCCCTATCGATACAGTTGTTCCTTTTATATCGACCATAATTCATAACCACTCAACCGATAAATCAAAACAATATAACATATTTCTATATCACTAATAGATACGCGCTCATAAATATAATACACTCAAACTCATCCTAGGGTCTCAATTACCCTATCTTAAATGAGTTAACCCCAACCAAAGCCTAGGTATTCGCTCAACCTAAGCTCCGATACCACGTTGTAACGACCCACCTTTTCGACCTTTAGAAGTCGACACTAATACATCTATGGTATTCACATGCCAATCATTTGAGTGCCAGAAAGACAGATTGTTGGGGAAAAGAAAGAAAAGACAGAACATAAAATCTCACATCGTTATGACTAACATATAATATACAACAGATCTTTACAAAGAAATACATATTCAATCATAGTCAACTAATCAATCAACAACCTGGACAGTTATAACAACATGTCCTTACAATTGCTGTTAAATAAACAACTAATGCAGCGGCGTGAATACAACTTGGAGGCACCCAGCTCGTCTCTTGAAGCTCCAAGTATCCAAACCGAATCTGTAAATATGCTTGGTCTGACCCAAGCATTATAAGAAAAATAACGCCCAGATCAGTTCGGTAAACCAGCATGAGAAACATACCACAACTGAATTTTAATGTTATAAAAATCTTTTGAAAATAAATGTATCTCGTAAGACCACATCGCACATAAACACGGACGGGTTTTTACCTTACGATAACCAAAACATTACTATAGAAAATGCAATGATATTATATTAATGTCTAGGATACAAATACATATTAATCATAGCCGAAATTGTTACATTATTAAATTCCAGCATAATATGTATACAATCAAGTCCAAAAGCTCATATTGAAGAATGGATTCCAACTATGAAAGGGTAAGGGTCTACCCGTCGAATCCGTATACCTCTAGATAAAATGTACGGGAGGCCACAATGCATTGCACCTCTACTACTCAGGACCGGCCCTACCCCTTACTGGATAGAGCCGAATATGATCACCCCTTTGGTTGATCAACAACCTTAATCGGCCACGAAGCATACATAAATATCGACACTAAATGTGGAATGATCATATCCTAATGGGAGCGACCCAAATGGCCATGTTTCACGTCATTGCTTTAGTCATTTTTCCGGTTGATGAGGCTTGAGGCTATGATTACCTTTTTATATAGAAAACCATCTTGGAATGCTAATACTGCCCTGCATATAGAAATGCAATGTAGCATTCATCCATACAAGTTTGTTCTGGGTCTGAATGAAACCGAAGGAACTACATCCACTACATCCATTTTGGAATCACCCTCAGGATTAGTAGCAAGTAGCCCTTGCACTTCGAAAGCTCCATCTTCAATAATCTTAAAGATGTCCCAATTCGAACGCTTATACCGGTTCGAAGTGGTTTTTTGGATAATATATCTGATCCCAGTCTCTCCAAACCGACAACGATAGTTTAAACTGGCCATGTTTGATAGTCGATTATTTAACTATCAAATAAACAACAATCACATCAGGGATTTATTTCCATAAGGAAATCAACATTTGGTTAAACGCATAAGCAACCATTAAGCCTCTTTTTTAAATAAATCACTTATTTAACCTCTTCATAAATACTTGACTTAAATATCTTTTCAAAAAGATATATTCACAAAACAACTTTTAATACTTGGAAGATATCTATATACTTATTTCATCGGTATAAGTATATTAACAAAACACTGAGAAAGATTTTCTATTTGGTGTTAAGTATGGAAACATGTTCCATACCACCATAATTATTAAAGGTTCACTTACAGAAATCAAATTTCATCTCCTTTTATTCAACTCAAAAATCATTTTTATAAACTCCTTTTATAAATCTCTAAAATAGTTTATATAACTTTTTTTATTAACTTCCTAAAGCCATTGATAATACTCTTTTTAAAAATTTCTAAAACTATTTATAAACTCTTTTATAAATCCATAAAATTATTTATAAAATTTCTTTTATGAATCTCGAACCCATTTATAAAACTTATTCTTTTATAAAAGTCTTTTATAAAGAACCTTTATAAAAATTTACTTTATAAAAATCTTTTCAAAAAAAATACCTTTATAAAATCTTTTATAAAGCCTTTATAAAGCCAAACTCCATTTTCATTTAAAAACTCTTAATTAAATATAATTTCTTTATAAATCAATTTATTATTTATAAATACAATTAGTTAGATAAATTAATTTACTTTAAACATCATTAATAAATAATAAATTAACTTTCCAACATCATTAATAAAATAATTTATTACCTCTGAAACATTTTTAATATAATAATTAATAACTTTAAAACATTATAAATATAATAGTTAACAATTCCAAACCTTATTAATAGAAAAATAATTATTAATCTTCAAACATGATTATATAAATAATAATTATCTCTAAAACATTATTATCAATAATAATTATAAACTTTGAAACGTTATTAATAAATAACTATTATAACTTCCAAAACATTGTTAATAAGTAATTATTAACTTCAACAATATTAATTATTTAATAAATAACTTTTAACAATATTAAAATCTTAATAAATAACTTTTAAATAATATTAAATATAAATAAACAACTTTTAAAATACTATTAAGCAAAAGTTAAACCACTTCAAATCATTAATAAATTATAGTTAAATAACTCTTAAAACATTTCTACATGATTTAGAAAAGACAAATAAAAGGAATTGGGGTAAAATAGAGAAGTACAAATTTTTGCTTAAATAAAAATATTCTAGAAAACCAAAAGGTTAGCTTTAAAATCATTTCCTGTCTCAAAAACCAACTCCAACTCGAATGGCGATTTATAGTATTTTTAAAATACTAATTTGAGACCAGTAGCTACCCAACGTCTAACTAGTATCGATATTGATTTTATATCACTACAGTGTTTAAATTTTGAATATATAACAATGTCATAATCAATAGAGCTAACAATCGGGTTTAATATCCCATAATTTATATGAAAGGAATATTATTGAAATTAAAATCAACAATGGCGAGGAATCCCATTGGATCCCTCTACAAATTTCCTATTCATCATATAAATTCCCTAAATTTCATATATGGATCGCTTCCAAAAGCAACAATTCATTAAAACCAAACAATCAACCAATAAAGCATCCAAGAAAACAATCAACAATTTTTTCTACTATAAAACATTATTGGTTAACCAAAAGGGTGAGTTAAACTCACCGAAATTCCAATTTGCGTCGAAGTGTTCTGATTCTGACTAAAATCGAACAACATTCGATTTTAGCTGAAATTTCTACAATCTCCGAATTCCATGAATCCAATTCCTAAGATAGATAACATCATTACGAATCCAAAGCGACTGACCATGTTCGGTTTGGACCTTGTATGATCAAGTTATTGAATTTATAAGTTATTGGAAATTAAATAATATAATTTAATACTTAATTACATTTTTAAATAAATTACTCTATTCAAATCCATCTTCTCAAAATCTATATTCTCGCTTCATCCCCTATAGGCTTTGGCATTTGATCACCATCGCCTCGTCAAACCACCCAAGCGCCCGCTATCACCACCAACGTCCTCGTCATAACGCTGCTGACCCGAAGAAGCCAATATTATCAAACTTGCATCCCCAAATAACATCGCGACCAGGCAATTTCTACATCAACCTCACCAGGTCGGACCACCCTAGAGGCCACCACAAGCCGCCAGAACTTGATCAGAGGTGTGCCCCACCACCACGAACCTAGTTCAACCACCCTCACGGCATCCCATCGACCGTGGCTCGAGCGATTTCTAACCCTAGTTCTGCTCATTACTTTTAAGAACTGTCGAACCACCTTCACTGCTCCCGTAACTCTCCAAATCACGTCCACTTGTAGATCTTAGCTTCCTAAACCCAAAGATACTAGTTTTCCATTTTTAGGAATTTTATACGTATTGATTGCGAATTTCAAAAGTTGATGTTGTTTTTCTTTTACTTTTTCTTTGATCGGGATGAAAAACAAAGGAAGGTACGAAGAAGATGAGGATCAAAGAAAATGTGCTTGTTTGTACTAAATGTTGGTTGATGTTTATTTTATTTCAATATTTCCGCTATCTCGCCGTCTAAATTTCTGTTCACTTACGGACCCCAAATCGACAAAACAAAAATACGATTGTGCTCAGAACAACGACCCAATCCCAAAATAATAATAATATATACCGGTTATTGAATTCTAAAAAATCACAAAAACACTACCGTTTGCTGAAAAATCGTCAAACAACAACTCAAATATTTCCAAATTAAAAATTATGGAAAAATCAAATAAAATAAATTAAAAACATGTCAGTATAATTCGAGTCATTAAAATAAATCTAATTATTCATTTGAACCATATATTACGGCAAATAACTTACTAATTGAATTTACTGATGTTATTTATAATTTAAAAGGAGTTGAACAAGTCCGTTTAATCAATTAAAATTAACATTCAATTGTAAATCCCATCAATTGAAACACTATTAAAATATTTATTCATAATTTAAGGGTTTTAAATAATCTCTACAATTTAATTCAGGTTATAAAGCATTTAAACTAATATTTTAATAATTAAAATTAATTAAATATTCAAAATCAAATGACAAAAATTTCGGTTCGTTACAATAAATCACTTCATGGAATTATCTTTTATTTAAATTACATTGATATCGTATATCAATGCGTGCAAATATAACTTCTATAAATGCATTCGAATAATTACAAACAACTCCAAACAATTAACTAAATTAAACTATAATTAATTTAATTAGTTTAAAACATTTTATAAATTAATTAAATCATGCTGTTTTTTGGAGAATTCATCATTTCAGTTGTGTGACTTATAGGTATAAATTTAGTCAGCAATTAATAATGACAATTCAGATATTAATATCCACATGTCACCTTAGCTAGTATTGTGACATTGGCTGAATTATCGCTTACATATCTTTTGGTAAAATCCAATTTTACTTATTATAAATGGTACCCATTAGAGACAATTATTTACACCAATTCTCTTTATCAAAACTATATCACATTAAGACTTGTAAATTTGGTCATGATCAGAAGTCCAATATCGTCGACATTCAACTTTATAGTCCAACATAAAGTCCCTGGTCCAATAATAACAATCATTATTAATCAAACTACTCTGACCAGAGATTTAGACTTTGAGTTGACATCAGTTGACTATGATACTAACCTCATATAAATAAGGAGATGAGTCCTCTCTTGAATAGTATTTCACTTCCACTGCTTCCACTCGACCCATCTATAGTCGTTCCATGGATGCCATGTCAAGATTTGACAATAATCAAAATGGAGTTTCCACATTAAACTTCAATAGTATTTTCAAGTTAAGAGAACTGTGTAATTTTGTCACATTAATATTCTCCATTTGACCTTAGTTATATTTACCAACAGAAAACTATCGAGCTAGTCCTTCCATAGTTACCCAATAACTATCAGTATGTAACCCCTTAGTGCCCCCATTAGTCATGAGTAATACACTAGCCAACATTTGGAGAGCGTTACGTACTCTAATCTCAATGGATGTATCAATATCCAGTCTCAATACATCTTGACTAGGAATATTTAGAACAGTATGTTTTATTTTATTGTGATAAATAACTCATGGTCACAACACCGTGTATCTATTATCACAAAATATACCATTTGTGAATTTTCTATTAAATATGCTTTTAATTAAATTAATTAATTGATATAACTCATCATATCAAGTGTATAATAGAAAGAAAACACCTTTTGTTACAAGATTGGTTATCGAGTTATATATATGTAACAAATTACATAATTTCTCCTAGGATATATCCTTAACTCTATCAACTTCTACATGCAGACTGCCACTGAGGTAGGTTTGTGAATCAGGTTCCTTTGGTTTTTGACATTATGGACAAGGCATTAGATTATAGCTCATCTTTTTCCTGACATTGATGAGGGGATATTTCAAGCTCACATTCGTGCAACAATACATTAGGGAACATAAAGATACAATGGATATGGATGCCATTGTTATGCGCACTTTCCTCCCATACCTTTTTTGTTTGGCTTTCTTCTTAAACTAGAAGAGCACGATCCATCTAGGATATTTGGCTTCGATTGTTGATCCGATGGGACTTTGGAGTATTGGTCAAGACACAACTATATTAGGTTTATTTTTTCATCTATGGACTTCTATGTTTTAGGAAAAGTTGCATGTAAAACTAATTTTTTGTACATTTGGTACTATTAGTACAAAAAAATATATTCATCCCCATATGTTTGAGACCACCACTGGTCAGCCAGATTCATTCTATCTAGGATGAGATGTTGGGAAATTATCCAGATTATACCATATACACAACATGGAGTTTAGCACAAGCTTATGCTTCCCATGAGCAAGTAGATATGCACCACTTTGACAACCTTGTTCGGACACTATGGAAAGGACAATGGACTATATTATTCGGGGGAAGATGTTATAGAGTTAGGGGTATGCCCTAGGGGCAAATATGTAATTTGTTAAATATATCTAATTCGATAACCAATCTTTTCAAAATAAAAGGTGTTTCTTTTCTGTTTATATACTCGTTATAAAATGTTATAAATAATTAATTAGTTAATTTAAGTATATATATTAGAAAGTCCATAAATGATGTGTTTGTGATAGCGGTTGTAACCATGAGTATTATATCACAATATGAAAAGCACATCATTTTAAACATCTCCAAATGTTGGACAGTGTATTACTCATGGTTGTTGGAGGGATCAAGGGGTTGCATATTGATAGTTATTGGATAACTAGGAAATGACTCACTCGATAGTTTTCTGTTGGTTAATATAACTAAAGTCAAACAGAAAAAATTGAAGAGACTAATTTACATAGTTCTACTAATTTGAGAATATAATTCATCTTCAATATGAAAGCTTCGCTTTGATTATAGTTAAATCGTGTAACCGCATCCATCGAACGACTATAGTTGGGTTGAGTGGAAGTATTGGAAGTGAACACTACTCAAGAGAGGATTCTCTCCTCGGTTGTATGGGGTTATTACCACGGTCAACTGAAGTTAAATCAAACTCAAAATCTCTGGTCCGAGTAGCTCGGTTAATACTAATTATTATTGTTGAACCAAAGACTTTGTGTTCGAACAATAAAATTAAATTTGGATGATATTAGAACTTTGACTACTACCAAATTCCATAAGTCCAAAGTGATATACTTTTGATAAAGATAATTGATGTAAATAATTATCACTAGTGGGTAACGCTTATAATAAATAAAATTAGATTTTACCAAAAAATATGTAAGCGATATTCAACCAAAATGTCACACCACTAGATAAGGTGCATGTGAACATTAATATTTGAATTGTTCAGTATTAATAGTTGACTGAATTTACACCTATAAGTCACACCCGATATGATGGATATTTCAAATGAACCACATGATTTAATTGATTTTCAATAGTTGAAAATTAATTAATATGTATGAACTATTAATAATTAAATTTTATTTTATTTGTTTTAGCGACAATAATATTTAGCAAAGTGCATAAATAAAAGTTATAAACGCATGTATCGATATACGATATCGGTCGAATGTTTAAATTTGATTTAAACAGAATAAATACTAAAAGGGCTACAAATAAATTAAATTAATTAATATTTGTGAAAATTAATTATTAAAAATTTCTTATTTGATTTCTTTGATTTCCATTAGTATTTAATAAAGTGCATATATAACAGTAATAAGCGCGTGTATCGGTATACAATATTGATAGGAAATTTAAATTAGATTTAAATGTGAATAATACCAATTAGTTTTTCGAATGTTTTGAAGCCCAAATAGCCCATGTAAAGACCAGTTTTATTTTGAGGAATAAGAGGGGCCTTTTGTTCTAAAATGAAAAGAAAATCTTATTAAAATGAGATGAATCAGCATATATTGAATGCTGTGCAGTTAAAGCCCTGCTAAAACTCTGCTAAATTTTCGCTATAGTGCGTAGCACTCTTTAATTGCTAAGATTTTTCAATATAGCGCTAATAAGCAGTAGATCCGCTTTAAGCCCCGCTATACCCGCTAAATCAGGGCATTTTAGTACCCGCTTTAGCACAACTAATATAAAAAGTTTGATTTAACTAGATCTTCTTTGAACCAAATCTACAAAGTTAGGGTAAAGACCTAATTTTAAGGTATAATGCTCAATATAAGTTAAAAATCTATTGTAGTCACCAAATTTGAACTATGTAAATCATGATATTATTTGATTTTGTTGTATAGGATTAAATAACAATTCTTTTTCTAACATAAATGATGTGAGAATGATAATAAATTAACTTTAAATATTTGATTTCATATGTAATGAAGCTTTTTTTCACCTTTGCTATATCCCCACGTTATCCTTGCTTTGTCCTCGCCATAACTTTTTGCACCTCCACCGCTATGGAACTGCTAAGCGTTTTAATAGCACCGATTGAATGACAGTTTATTTCATCCTTTAATAAAAAATTCTCTCTGCCATTTCTAGACTTTCTTATTCTTATTTTTTTTCTCAAGGGCGAAATTTCCATGGGATAAGGTCTTAGAAATTTAAAAATAATATTCAACAAAAAAAAAGAAAAAGGTGGTTGTCTTTAAAAAATTGCAGATTTGGAGATCGATTTGTAGAATCTAGGAATTATTCACCATTCAAGGTATATTCTCTAGGCTTCATCTAAAAGATAATTTTGTTTTATTGATATGTAAATTATTTGTGTTCACATGCCTGTAATTCTTCAAATCTTCTAATTCTATTCCTTTTATGTTTTTATGTTATGTATAATTATCAAAATTCTACTTTTAAATCACTTATATTGTCATTATATTATATTAATTTACTTTTTATAAGGTACCCATGCGATAATAATAATATCATCATAGATTATCTTTTGTTCTCTTTTGTTTGATCATTATATATACATGTAATTTAGATCAAGATCCGATTGTCAGAAATTCATATATGCTTACTTCGTCTAATCCTTTATTTTTCACAAAACATTGTTTGAATAAAATTTTGGAATCATTATATTAATGGATCATATTACATATTACAAACTTATGGATTAAAGAGTGTTTTATAGATCTTTTGAAATATTTTGAGTATTGTTCAAATGTAAATTAATTGAATTAATATTTCATATGTTATTCCCAAAAGGGAAAAAAAAGAAGAAAAAAAGGGGAAACCTTTAAATCTCCCTTGATTTGTTTCTTAATTTAATGTCTGGACTTATGGCAATCTATTTATTTTTTAAAGTATGGTTTTGAATTGCAAATTGGTTAAGTATAATTTTGTGATGTTTTGTTTCAAAATATTAATTTATTTTATATACATATAAATATATGTATGTATGTGAATGTATGTGTGTGTAAATTTTGAAGTTTACAAAATTATTTTTGAAAGTAACGTGATGATGTTTTAACTACCTTTTCAATTAATACCAAGTTTAGATTGTCTTCTATATCTTTCATACACATATATTTAAATCTACAAACATATGCACATTCTTTTTTAAAAAAAAGTTTTTTTCCTTGGACTACAGAGGCACATACAAAGGGGATATGTGACCGTTGTGCTATAAATCTCAATTCACAATTTCTATGCATACATTCTATATGTAACACTTATACATTCATACATGAGTGCATTTTATGCGCTCATCAAATAAATAAAAATAATAACACAAACAATTTAAAATTAAACCTAACAAATTTTAAATAGTTATAATAAGATGAAAAAAAAATTGAAAGTAAATTTTGAAAACTTCTAAATGAATTTAGACTACATAAGCCCAATAAAGATCCAAAAGGATTTTTCTTTTTGAATTTTACCCTTTAATTCCACTGCGGGCTGGCCCGGTTCCAACATGATGTTTGACGCTTGTCCTTGATATATTTTAGGTTGCTCCCTAAGGTAAATTATGTAATTTATTACGTAACATAACTCTTATAGCATAGAATCTCGTTCGAAATGATGTAAGCTTATAGTTTTATTTTCTTTTAAATATGTTGATATATATATATATAAATAGTGACTTAAATATATTTAACATATACAAGTAGAAAATTCTTAAAAGATGTATTTTATCGATTGTAGTTATAAACGTCTTCATAACTATGAGTATTGAATCAATAAATATGTATATAGATGTAAATAAAATTACCTCTTAAATGTTCCTAGTCAAGATTGACCGAGAATTGATATTGATGTATCCATTGAGATCAAAGTATGTAACGCACTCCATACGATGGACGCCAACGGTTACATACCTATGATTGGAATAATCATAGATGACTCAACAAGAGTGTTCTATAAGTTATTATAGGTTTGTCAAACTAGAAGATCTCAGGGTAATGATGTACTGTAATTCTTTAATTTGAAAGTACCATTGATCTTAAGTATATCAACTATTTTCAACCACATAGCATAGCGACCATGCCATTGTTAGTACCTTAGACATTGATTTTGATGACAACAACCATACGACATTATATAAAATATAGATACTAATGTTTTTATTAAGTTATATAGTACATAATGCAGGATATTAGACAGGTATGAATTAAGAAGACTGTATAGTATCAAGTGAAAATTTAAGAGGCTGATATAGAGATTCAAGAGTTAGAGATTGAAGACTCCTGAGTATTGGAGAACTCAAGATATCGAGATAAGTCATAAAGTAATAGATTATTGTTAAAACCCTAATAGCACTTCTTTGATCTTTCTCTATTCTTCTTTTCGAATGGTTTTTAAATATTCTAAATTTCAAAAATGATTTTAAAAGAATCCTTGTTTTCAAAATGATCTCTCAAAATAACCTTCAAATTATTTTAACTTTTGATTTTACAAGATTATTATATGTTGAAAAATTAAGTTTTTAATTAGTTTATATTTTAAATATACTTTTAGTCTATTATACTTTGTTATAGTTTTGATTTTATGATTTCTAAATATTTATAAGTATATTATAATATTTATAGTTTTGATGTTACATATTTCACTCATACTTTATATATATTATTTTATTTCAAAAGAAATTCATATTAAATCCTTTATATATTTAAACATATTTCAAAATTATGGAAGGTAATGCTTTATGGATGGAATTCCTTATTGGATTCTTCCTAGACAAGCCACTATCCTACTCAACTGTCATCAACTTTTTGAAAAAAAAGTGGAAATTTAAGGGCTCGATCACTGTCAAATCTGATGGTTTTCTCTTCTTATTCAAACTCTCTTGTAAAGAAGATGGGAGAAAGATAATAGAGTATGACCCTATTATTATGTGTAACAAGCTTTTTTTAATCAAACCATGGGATGAAAATATAGGCAACAATTGTGCTAGTATCAGATCTGTTCCTGTTTGGATCAAAATAAGCAATATACCCTTATATGCATGGTCATATATAGGAATTAATTGGCTTGCCACTAGAATAGGGAAATTTCTATGTATGGATGCATCAATGGAGAGACTTGAACGTATATCCAATGCTAAATGTATGGTAGAGGTTAGTCCTGACCACGAACTCCCGGACAACTTCCCTGTCAAACTTCTTGATGGTACTGAACAGCAGGTGCAGGTCAGTTACCTTTGGAAACCGGAAATTTGCACTGCTTGTAAAATCTTCGGGCACATGTTAGAAACATGTTTGACACACAAGAAGTTGGTTGAAAACAAGGATGTGCATGGAGAAAAGGTGGTGGAAGGCATCAAAGCTCATAAAACTGATGAAGTAGCTGTTACAAAGCATGTACAAAAGAAACAGACTTGGCAGAGAGCTAAAAGCAATAAAGGAAAGATAAAGAATACTAATTCAGTTCAACAAGTGAAGGAAGCAAATGATGCAGACTTAGTGAACATGGATAAAACTGTTGAATAAGAAGGATAATAAATACAAGGAAGGGAGGAAAAATATCACTCTAAAGGCTTGAATCAATTTGAGGTAGAGGAACTTAACGGAAATAAGTACTTTATCCTCCAGGAAAATGGTGCTGATGAACATGATGAAATAATAGATGAAGAATTGGAGGTGGATAAAAATTATAAAGGAAGAGAAAGTGATGGTGTCAAAAGTGTGTTAAGTAATCCTAACAAAAATGGCAACTGTGCTAACTAAATAGGCAGCTGTGATACAACTTTGTCTACTGTGCACGTGCACACGAATAATAAAAGTGATCCCATCGAAGAAGAATTGAATTATATGACAGTGCCTGAAGAAAGCATCTATGTTGCCCGAGTCAGGCCTATTATCTTGCCAACATCTCTCGATGCTCTAAACATGTTAGCCCAGCCCGAAGCAAACCACACAAAATCTCGAGGCAAAACTGACAGCAAACTCTCCCTTAATTTTGAGTCTGAATGGTGCAACTCACTACAGACACAACTAACCAACTTGATATTCACCAACCATGATCATGAAAACAACCCAGCTCCCAACCTGTCACCAAAGAACAAAGCTAAACCATCTTCCTATTCCTTCTCTATCAATATACCTGGTTGGGTATCCCCTGTGCACCATGCACAGAGTTTGAATGATCCACAACTCAAAACAAACTCAACTGCCTCAAACACAATCAACCAGGAAACTGTTACAGCTACTTCTCCACAAAACTCAATTCCCTGTAGCTCTAACTCAAGAAGAATTACTCGCTCTCTATCTTCCCAGAGCACCAAAGATGGCTTAATCCTCTGTTTATAGTTTAATCAATGAATTTAAACCTTGCTTCATGGAATTTGCATGGTGCTCACGGTAATATTAAATTCGATCAAGCTAGAAACTTAATCCTTGCCCATGATCTCTTCCTTCTTGCCCTTCTTGAAGCTAAACTCAACACATCCTTGACCATTAAAGCAGCCAACTACATCAATCCTACCTGGTCTATGATTCACAATCTTGTCGATGCCCCTTATGGCAGAATTTTGGTCCTCTTTGACCCCAAACATTTATTTGTTTCTACCATTATTTCCACCAGGCAATACATCCACCTTCATATCAAAACTATTCACCCTACCTCCTCCTTCTGTCTTACTATTGTTTATGCTGACAACTCCTTACCATCTAGGATCAAATTCCTTCAGTCTCTACCTCCTCTCAGACAATCTACCCACCCCTGGATGGTGTTGGGTGATTTCAACTGCTGTTTTGATCTTGATGGTTATATTGGGGGTCTCCCTCTCCACCCCAAAGACATAGCTCCTCTTAATGTTGCTTTGTCTGACTCTAATCTTATCCACATCCCAAATCTGGAGCTAAGTATTCCTGGAACAATTGAAGTAGGAGTGGCCTTCGAACTTTCTCTACCATTGACCATGCCTTCTGCAATCTATCTTCATTGTCACTCTGGCCTACCCTATCTTACTTTCATCCCCAGCCTGTGCTTCCTGATCACTCCCTTTTAGTTTTTCACTCTGGTCTCCCTAGTAACAAAGTAAAGAGAAGTTTTAGATTTTATAATGCTTGGGTTAAGCATCCTCATTTTAACTTTATTATTTTACAAGCTACTAATAATTTATACTATAGTAACCCTATGTTTAAGTTTTATAGGAAACTTAAGAGCATAAAGGAAGCATTAAGGCATTGGTCTCGTAGTACATTTGGCTCTGGTCACCTCTTGTCAGCTAACCTGAGAGAACAATTAAAGAATGCTCAAGACAATATGATGGAACACCCCTTTGATGTTGAAGCGGCTCAAGAAGAGAACATAATATACCATGAACTCAACAAATCCCTGGATATTGAAGCCTCCATTAAAAGGTAGCAACTTCATACAAATGGTTGCGGGAAGGAGATAGAAACTCTTCCTTCTTTCATGCTTCAATTAAAATCAAACAAGCAAAGCAGCACATACATTCCATTTATGATGAAGAAGGCACTCATCACACAACCCCACATAGTGTAGACAAAGATTTTGTGGACCACTTCACTAACCTCTTTGGTAACAACTCAGAATTTACTCCTGACCTTGATACAATATCCACTCTCAACCTCCCCTCTATTAACCTGGAGGAAGCTTCTGCCTTGATTACCAAAGTGACAAATGATGAGATCAAAAATGCACTTTTTTCTATGAACCAGAAATCAGCTGGAGGCCTTGATGGTCTCAATGTCACTCTTTTCATAGCTACCTGGAATGTGATAGGGTCAGAATTTTATAAGGCAGTTCACAACTTCTTTAACAAATGCAAGCTACTTGGTGAAGTCAATTCTACCAACATTGCTCTTATACCTAAGTCCTCCTCACCATCAACTGTTACTTCATTCAAACCTATCTCATGTTGTAATGTGGTCAATAAATGCATCTCCAAAATTCTGGCTACTAGATTGGTTACTGTTTTACCATCTCTCATCTCCACTAACCAGGCAGCTTTTCTTCCTGGAAGGAGCATTCTAGACAATGTGCTACTGGCTCAAGAACTATTGAATGGCTATAATAGATCAAATGCCACCCCTGCAGCAACTCTTAAAATTGACATATCCAAAGCTTTTGATAGTATTCATTGGTCTGCCATTGTTAGAACCACGGCGAGGATGGGATTTTGATGCAGGTCAAGGACTAGGTCATGACCGACCTAGTAAAAGCTTAAGTCGTTTGGAAACGATAGGTCGTTTACGACCTATCACCGAGGAAGCTATCAAGGAAGTTCGTGAGAAAGTCCTAAGTCGTGACCGACTTAAGGCAACCATAAGTCGTGACCGACCTAGTAGAGAGCGGCGAGTTAACAAGCTAAAGGGACTAAGTCGTGACCGAGAAACGCGAGTTAACCAGCTACAGGGAAAGGCGCTCGCGCGACTTAACAAGAATGATATGGGAGGAGCAGTTGAGAATGCACAAGGGATAAGTCGGATACGACTTAAAAAAAATGATAAGTCGGCACCGAGTTACGACTCAGTTAAGTCGTACCATCTTATGTCGCTGAAGCCTGAAGACCGAAGATCCTTATGTCGCGTTAATCTGAACCGTTGATGCTTTAAGTCGAAGAACGAGTTGTTGATAAGTCGTTACCGACTTAAGTTGAGTCGTATGTCGTCTGTGTCCTAAGTCGTATACTTCTAATGTGTTGTAATTTTGAGGTCGTACCAGGTTAGGTCGGCCATGACTGTAAATCATTGTAAATTGTAATTAGGTCGTCGCCGACCTAAGTTGAGTCGTTCTGTACGTAAGTCTTGAGTCGTATGATTTTAGGTCAAGCATTTATAAGTCGTAAGCCGTTGATATGGTGTTGTAATGTGACTGGGTGTGTTAGGTCGTTACTCTTAAGTCGTAAGTCGGAAAGGGGTCTAAGTCGGAGCCGACTTATGAGTTTGGACAGAATTGTGAATGAGTTGTAACGCCTATAAATAGGCCGTGTGAGTCATTTGTAATAGTTTAGTTGAGTTGAAATAAAATTCTCTTTGTTAGCTTTGTGCTCTCAATTTAAATTGGTAGTTGAGTGTAATCTCCTATCTCCTCTTTCGGTTAATCGAGTGCGCTCGATTCAACGATTGCAGAAGCCGGTTCGTGGAATCAAGTGCGCTTGATCAACGCTCGAAGAATTGAAGATCTCTTCTCACGGTATTGTGCGCGATCAACGTGTCAGGGATAGCTAGAATTCGGTATCTTCGGATCAACGAATTCGGGCATTTCAGTATACATCAACTCATCGATTGCTACTTTCACAGAATTACCATTATTTTCATTCCGCTGCTGCACCATTTGGTATCAGAGCTTGTTTTAGCCAATCATAGCTAAATCGAGTCCTTGGAACCAAGTCATTTTGAAGAATTTGAAGGAATCAAGTCAAGGCCGAAGTAGTTGAAGTTGTTTGCATTTGTATTGAAGTTTGAAGATCGGATTTGTGTTTTGAGGAGTTTGGTGTTCTTCGTGTTCATCGCGATTTGCAACAAAAGTGGAAGTTTTGATCCATTTCATTTTGGATCAAAGTCCGAAAGGTGTTTGAATTTTGAAGTATTGAAGAGTTTTGTGAATTTTTCAAGTATGCCACCAAGGAGAGCTAATCGACATCAAAACGTAGAAGCTTTGTATCGAAGAGAAGAAGCTGATGAGATGGAGCAAAGAATCAATGAAAACTTTAGTGAAAAGCTTAACGAAGGAATTGGTCGGTTAGAGAAGATGATGTTAGAGATGAATCAAAATCGGAGAAGGGTTTCACCTAAATCTAATCATGGGGGAAGTAGAGTCTCACCACAATCCAATCGAGAAAGAAGTGTTGACATTGATCAAAGGCGTGGGAGGAATGTGGATGATCATGAACGGAGGAATGTTGATAGAAGGGATGATGGTGGTAGACGTGAAGGTAGTAGAGATGTGGGTGGACGAGATAGACATCGATATACATCTGATTTTGAGGAAGAATATGATGGTGGTAGTGTTCGAGGACAAGGACGAGGACAAGGAAGAAATTACTCTGAGTATGATCACAAGTGGGAGTCGGGGATGAAGACTGAAATTCCTAAATTCAAAGGTGGTATGCAAGCAGAGGAGTTTTTGGATTGGGTGGCTAATGTTGAAGAGATTTTTGACTTCAAAGAAGTTCCAGAACATCGTAGAGTGAAGTTGGTTGCTACATGGTTGAGGGGTAGAGCTTTGGCATGGTGGCAGCAAACCAAACTTACACGTGAACGAATGGGAAAGTCAAAAGTTGAATCTTGGGAGAAGATGAAGAAATTGATGAAAGCAACGTTCTTACCTTACAATTATCAATCCTTGATGTACCAACGTTTGCAAAATTTGAGGCAGGGCACAAAGAATGTTAATGATTACGCGGATGAATTTTATCAGCTTATTGCGAGGAATGATATTATGGAAATGGAAGAGCAGCTGACATCTAGATTCATTGGGGGATTGCGAATGCAGATTCAGGATATGGTTAACATGTTTGATCCCAGATCTGTAGCAGAAGCACATCAGAAAGCGTTGACTTGGGAGAAACAGGGATGACGAGGAGGTGGTATGTTTACAAATTCCAACAGTCAAGTGAAGGGTGTTAGTGGAAGTTCTAATGTTTCAAAAGCGGTTGCAAAGCCAGTTGTGAATGAGGTTGGGAAGGCGAAGGTCAATAATGGTTTCAAGTGTTATAATTGCCAAGAAATGGGCCACAAAAGTAGCGAATGTCCAAAGCCGAAGAAGAGAGCTATGGTAGCGGAGGTTGAGGATGAGGATGAAGAAGCTGAATGTTCCAATTCACCACCTGATGAAGAGGAAGAAGAAGTGACGGGAGACGAAGGTTATAATCTAATGATGAAGAGGTCCTGTTTAACACCAAAGCAAGAGGAGGATTGTAGTTGGTTGAGGAGCAATATTTTTCAGTCAACATGTACCATTCTAGGGAAGGTTTGCAAATTTGTTATTGATGCTGGAAGCTGTGATAATATAATTTCTTCAGAAGCTATGAGGAAGTTAGCGTTGAAGACTGAGAAACATCTGAAACCATACAAGCTAGCTTGGTTGAGGAAAGGCGGGGAGGTGAAGGTTGGATGAAGGGCTTGTGTGAAGTTTTCAATTGGAAAGAAATACAAGGATGAAATCTGGTGCGATTTGGTAGATATGGATGTCTGTCATTTGTTGCTGGGGAGACCGTGGCAGTACGATAGGGCGGTGCAACATGATGGGCGTACCAACAGTTACAGTTTCATGTTTGAAGGCACAAAGATTACTCTAGTTCCAAAGGAGCGACAACAGGAGGAAAGCAAGTTGGAGGAGATTGAAGAGCTTAAAACTTTGTTATCTTTGAAGGAGTTTGTGAAGGAAGTAGAGGAGGAGCCTGAAGTGGTTTTGTTGATTGGGCGAGAGAGCAGTGAAGAGGATGAAATTCCAGAAGAAGTGAAACCAGTTTTGAAAGAATTTGACGATGTATTTCCAAAGGAGTTACCAACGGAGTTGCCACCATTGTGGGATATTCAACATCAGATAGATCTTGTTCCAGGTGCTGTGTTGCCACACAGACCACACTATCGAATGAGTCCAAAGGAACATGAAGAATTGAGGAGGCAAGTGGAAGAATTGCTTGAACAGGGGCATGTGCAGGAGAGTTTAAGTCCTTGTGCTGTACCAGCTTTATTGGTACCCAAAAAGGATGGAACGTGGAGGATGTGCACTGACAGTCGAGCATTGAATAAGATTACTGTGAGATATAGATTTCCAATGCCGAGGTTGGATGACTTGTTAGATCAAATAAGCGGAGCTACTATCTTTTCGAAGATTGATTTGAAGAGCGGATATCATCAAATTTGTATCAGACCAGGAGATGAGTGGAAGACTGCTTTTAAAACCAGGGAGGGTCTATACGAATGGTTGGTTATGCCATTTGGCTTATCAAATGCACCAAGTACTTTCATGAGGGTGATGAATCAAATTTTCAGGCCATACATTGGAAAATTTGTGGTGGTTTACTTTGATGATATTCTGATCTACAGTGCTAGTAAAGAAGAGCATGTTCAGCATTTGAAGAAAGTGTTAATTATTCTTCGTGAAGAACAATTCTATGCTGCTACAAAGAAGTGTGTTTTTATGGCGAGGAGTGTTTTATTTCTGGGGTATGTTGTGTCGGAAGAAGGAATACGGGTTGACCAAAGTAAAGTCGAAGCTATCAGAGATTGGCCGCAACCCAAGACGATAACGGAAATTCGTAGATTTCACGGGTTGGCTTCATTTTATCGAAGGTTCATTCCACACTTTAGTAGTGTGATGGCACCTGTTACAGATTGTATGAAGGGTAAACAGTTTGCATGGACGGAGGAAGCAGGGGTTGCTTTTGAACGAATCAAAGAACTCTTGACGTCTGCACCAATTCTGATATTACCAGATTTTCAGTTAGTGTTTGAACTACATACTGATGCATCCAAGGTTGGGATTGGAGGAGTATTGAGTCAGAGGGGACGTCCGATTGCATACTTTAGCGAGAAGTTATCAGGAGCAAAGATGAGATACAGTACATATGATGTGGAATTTTATGCTGTCGTGCAATCTATTAAACACTGGAGACACTATCTATTTCAGAAAGAGTTTGTTCTTTACACTGATCATGAGGCATTGAAGCATTTACAAGGGCAAGACAAGATTTCAGCGAGACATGCATCGTGGTTTGCATATCTGCAACAGTTTACTTTTGTTGTTAAACACAAATCAGGGGTGACGAATCGAGTGGCTGACGCTTTGAGTAGGAGGAGTCATTTGTTGACTACACTGAAGGTTGAAGTGACGGGGTTCGTTGTGTTACCAGAATTATTTTTCGATGATCCTTACTTTGCAAAGTTTGTTGATAAAGTCAAGGAGGGAGTGACGGATGAGTTCGTGATAGTAGATGGTTTTCTGTTCAAAGGAAATCGATTGTGCATACCTGATTGTAGTTTGAGAATGAAGATTGTAAAAGAACTACATAAAGAAGGACATGTTGGGAGAGACCGTACATTACAGTTGATTTCACAGTCTTACTTTTGGCCATCGATGAGGAAAGAGGTAGAGAGGTTTGTGGAGCGATGTCATATCTGTCAGGTTTCGAAAGGAACTGCAACTAATGATGGATTATATATGTCGTTACCTGTACCCACTAAACCATGGGTTGATGTGAGTATGGACTTTGTGTTGGGATTTCCGAGAACACAGCGTGGTAATGATTCCATTTATGTGGTAGTTGACCGATTTTCGAAAATGGCACATTTTATTGCTTGTAAGAAGACGGTGGATGCTGTTCATGTTGCACAGTTGTTTTTCAAAGAGATATATCGACTTCACGGATTGCCAGAATCGATTGTGTCGGATAGGGATACTCGTTTTCTAAGTCATTTTTGGCTAAGTTTGTGGAAGATGGTTGGAACGAACTTGAATTTTAGTAGCGCTTATCATCCACAGACGGATGGACAGACCGAGGTTGTGAACAGATCATTGGGAAATTTGTTGAGATGTCTAGTGCAAGACAATCTGAAGAGTTGGGATGTGAAGTTATGCCAGGCAGAGTTTGCTCATAATCATGCAGTGAATCGTAGTACGGGTTTCAGTCCATTTCAGATTGTATACTCAAGCTTACCGAGGGGACCGTTGGATTTAACGGTAATACCACAACCAAAGAAGACCGTCAAGCGAGCTACTGATTTTGTTGAAGGTTTGACAGAGTGCCATAGGATCGTTCAAGAACGATTGGAAAAGTCAAATGAGAAATACAAACGATCTGCAGACTTGAAGAGAAGAAATGTTGAATTTAATGAAGGTGATTGGGTATATGCTGTGTTAACAAAGGATCGTTTTCCAGTGGGCGCTTATAACAAATTAAAAGCCAGGAAGATTGGTCCTGTAGAAATCGTCAAACGGATTAATGAAAATGCTTATAAATTGAAGCTGCCGGAGGGTATGTACACGTCGGACGTATTCAATGTTAAGCATCTCGTACCGTATCATGGGGATGAGTGTGTTGCAGAGGAAGATGATGCAAATTCGAGGACGAATTTCTCTAAACCAGGGGAGGATGATGCAGGTCAAGGACTAGGTCGTGACCGACCTAGTAAAAGCTTAAGTCATTTGGAAACGATAGGTCGTTTACGACCTATCACCGAGGAAGCTATCAAGGAAGTTTGTGAGAAAGTCCTAAGTCGTGACCGACTTAAGGCAACCATAAGTCGTGACCGACCTAGTAGAGAGCGGCGAGTTAACAAGCTAAAGGGACTAAGTCGTGACCGAGAAACGCGAGTTAACCAGCTACAGGGAAAGGCGCTCGCGCGACTTAACAAGAATGATATGGGAGGAGCAGTTGAGAATGCACAAGGGATAAGTCGGATACGATTTAAGGAAAATGATAAGTCGGCACCGAGTTACGACTCAGTTAAGTCGTACCATCTTATGTCGCTGAAGCCTGAAGACCGAAGATCCTTATGCCGCGTTAATCTGAACCGTTGATTCTTTAAGTCGAAGAACGAGTTGCTGATAAGTCATTACCGACTTAAGTTGAGTCGTATGTCGTCTGTGTCCTAAGTCGTATACTTCTAATGTGTTGTAATTTTTAGGTCGTACCAGGTTAGGTCGGCCATGACTGTAAATCATTGTTAATTGTAATTAGGTCGTCATCGACCTAAGTTGAGTCGTTCTGTACGTAAGTCTTGAGTCGTATGATTTTAGGTCGAGCATTTATAAGTCGTAAGACATTGATATGGTGTTGTAATGTGACTGGGTGTGTTAGGTCGTTACTCTTAAGTCGTAAGTCGGAAAGGGGTCTAAGTCGGAGCCGACTTATGAGTTTGGACAGAATTGTGAATGAGTTGTAACGCCTATAAATAGGCCGTGTGAGTCATTTGTAATAGTTTAGTTGATTTGAAATAAAATTCTCTTTGTTAGCTTTGTGCTCTCAATTTAAATTGGTAGTTGAGTGTAATCTCCTATCTCCTCTTTCGGTTAATCGAGTGCGCTCGATTCAACGATTGCAGAAGCCGATTCGCGGAATCAAGTGCGCTTGATCAACGCTCGAAGAATTGAAGATCTCTTCTCATGGTATCGTGCGCGATCAACGTGTTAGGGATAGCTAGAATTCGGTATCTTCGGATCAACGAATTCGGGCATTTCAGTATACATCAACTCATCGATTGCTACTTTCACAGAATTACCATTTTTTTCATTCTATTGCTGCACCAGATTTCCTAAAGTCTTTGTGGCTTGGGTGTACACGTGCATATCAACACCAACCTTCTTTGTTATGATCAATGGCCGTCCTGAGGGTTATTTCAAGAGTTAGAAAGGCATTCGTCAAGGAGATCCTATTCCTTCTTACCTGTTCATTATGGTTATGGAAGTTTTCACTACTATGTTGACAAAGAAATACACTAATAAGCTTGTCAAATACCATCCCAAGTGTAGCCATTTGCAAATATCCTCCATTATGTTTGCTAATGATCTGATGTTATTTACAAAACCAGATATTTCCTCCATCACTTGCATTGTGCAGGCTTTGGATACTTTTTATACAATGACAGGCCTTAAAATAAACCCAAACAAAACCAGTATGTTGCTTGCTGGAGTCTCAGATAGCACTTCAACATATTTATATCATGCCACTGGTTTTAATAGAATGCAAGAGGACATGAACTATATTGGGCTCCCTCTGATAACCAAAAGAATCACTCTTGTGGACTGCCTACCTTTGTGTAATAACATAACTGCAACTTTGAATACTTGGACCAACAAAAAACTTTCACATGCTGGTAGGCTTGTTCTTATAAAATATGTAAGCTTCTCCATTATGGTCTATTGGGCCAAAGTTGTCATCCTCCTAATGAACTACTGAAGCTAGTTAGATCTGCCATGCTTAGATTTTTATGGACTGGGTCTATTCACACTAGAAAACTTCTCCCATGATCCTACTCTAAGTTTAAAGCAGCTCTGAGTAAGGGGGGTCTGGGTATTCCTAATATTATAACTTGGAATATTGCAGCACTAAGCAAGCATTTTAATGACATTTTGAGTAAGAAAAATAGTATTTGGGTCAACTGGATTTGGCATTATAGGATAGCCAGCAAATACTTCTGAAGTATGGTTATCCCTCAATCTTGTAGTTCGACTTGGAGGAAGATTCTTATGTTCAGATCCATGTTCCTTCCATATACTCAATCCTACTTTACTGGCGATAACACCATCAGCTTTTGGCATGATCCCTGGGTTCGTAGAGGCATCATCTTATCTCATCTACTTACCTATCAGCAAATCCAGCAGTCTGGTAATCATTACCATGCTAAAGCCAATGAACATGTCATTGGAGGGGTGGCTCATCTACCTTATAACAGCAGTCTTGCTGTCAGACAACTTTGGGAGACCATTCGTAGCAATCTCTATCATATCCAACCCTCTCTTCCAATCTCCTAGAATCACAAGTCACATTCTATTGCCATTATGTATCAGCTGCTCTCCGAGAATAACTCTCTGCCTGCTGCAAAATGGTCTTCCATCATTTGGAGAACTAACACCTCCCCTGCAGAGAACTTGACACTGTGGAAGGTCCTAAATAAAGCTCTGTTAACTACTGATAAATTGCATGGTTATGGTATGTCTTATACCAGATATTGTGTGTTCTGCTTTTTGAAATTTGAATCCCCTGGCCAAGTTTTCTTTGAATGCCCTTCTCTGATGCACTTATGGTCGAAGGTTCAGTTGAAAGTTGGAACCAGAATTGCCTATCTGCCTTCTGATATCCAATGGGATTATGTTTATTAGGCTGTTAAAGGAAAATCTGAATGCTCGAGATTGTTTACAATGGTAGTTAAGATATATATTGATATAATATGGAAGGAAAGAAATGCTATAATTTTTGAAAGCAACAGGAAAACTACGGACTGCTTATGGTTTGAAATTAAAGCCAGAACTCTTATGCAATTGAAGAGATCGTCGTCTAAGTTCCCTGCCAGTTTTATCACTGCTTGGGCTTGATTCATCCTCAATTTTATTTTGGTTCTGATTTTGTTTCCCTGCTTAGCCTTGTTTTTTGTATCTCTCCTTTTCCCTCTATTTACTTCTCATTCTTTGATTCAAAGTTTGTTTTGAATCAATTTGTTTTATTATTCTGCAATAAAATCTAGTAGAGGCCCAGTCAACCTCGCTAGCTTTGCTCAATATTTAAAAATAATTTTATGAAGTTTTATTAAGTTATGATTAAAATATGTATAAACTATGTTTAAATAAGTTTACAAAGTATAAAAATATTTCACAATGTATAACATTTCAAAACATTTTATTAAAAGTAGGTTTTCAAAATCTAAAGGGATACGTCGACATACCCTCACCTTAAATGTCGACATATGGGTTGATTTTTTCAAAATTCAAATTTGAATTGAAGTGTCTTTTCATCGTTTCTCTTCACGAATGGACATGATTGTTGTTTCTCTAATAAATATGGGTTAAACCAACGAATTTTCTTTAACTACTTTCTCATATTTTCTCTCCTCTTTCACTCTCTTGTTTCTAAAAGAAATTCTACTCAATTTCTTCTCAAATTCAATCAGAATCAAATTCAACTCCATTGATTTGACTCCCTATTGACTACTTTTTGATCTATCTGATCTCTCTCACTCAAATAAATACTAAAGTGATATTCAAGAGGTTATAGGATCATTTGTCTTAAAGATCAATGACCTGTGTCAGTAAAACTCTTTCAAGTCATACTCCTATATTGGTGGTTGTGATTGTAGCCCGTATAAACTAATTTGGTGTTCTTGGTGACCCGGAAATTCAGGTGGGTGTGCTTGTGGCGCATGTAAATTAAGTGAGTTTACCCAAAGTTTGTAAAGTCTGAAGGGTGTGTTTCGTTGCCTTGAAATCGAGATTGTATTGACTTTGCTATTTGAAAAGAAATCTGTACAAGGAATTGTGTAGGACTGGATGTAAGGTAACTCCAAACCAGTATAAAATCTATGTTTTCTTTCATTTTTTTACTTTATTACATTTATATTTATCTGTGTTTGAACCTGTGATTATTAATTGCACTGTTTAAACTGTAATCTTAAAAGAATTCAAAAACATTCACAAAAATTAGAACACACTATTCACCCCCTCTCTATTGTTAAATTAGCCTTAAGATCCATCTTCCGCTGAATAACATTTGGTATCAGAGCGTTGGTTTTCAACGTATTCATAATTTTTATTTTTAATAAAGTTTTAATGGCTAATAACACTATTAGTAATACTATTAGTATGACTGTTAATCCATTTGTTAGTAATTCCTTTGTTGAAGGACAATCTACTACTAGGCTCTTACATTTTAATGGTAGTAATTACATATATTGGTCATGAAGGATGAAAATTTATTTAAAGTCGATTAGTCTAGATATTTGGAACATCACAAAAAATGAGTACACTAAGCCCAAGAATAATTTTTCAAGTTGGACTGCTGACCAAAAGGCGGTTGCACAAAGTAACTCTAAAGCCATGAATATTTTATTTTATTCATTGGATAGAAATAAATTTAATAAAATTTCTATCTATAAGTCTACATTTAACATATGGAGAACATTGCAAGTTACACAAGAGGGCACTAGTAAAGTCAAACTGACCAAAAATTTTATGTTAACTAATCAGTTTCAATTATTTAAAATGAGTCCAAATGATTCCATTTCTGATCTGTATAATAAATTTCAAGATATACTTCATTGACTAATTGCACTTGGTAATAGTTTTTCCAAAGAGGATCAAGTAAGTAAAATCCTCAATTCATTTACTCTTGAATTGGACCAAAAGACTCATGCGATTGAAGAGGCTAATAACATTACCGCTCCAAAAATTGAAGAGTTAATTGGCAATTTAATGTCATTTGAAGCATAAATGCAGGGCATGAGAGAAAGCAAGGCAATAGAGAAGAAATCTATTACTTTCAACGCCACAACATATGATCTGGATTCAGACAAAGATGATGATGATGAAATCGAATTCATGATAAAAAAATTCAAAATTTCTAAAGTACAAAAAGATGAATAATCTCAAAAGATATGATAATAAAAATCCAGGTAGTGGAAATGGTGTTAGATGTTTCAACTGCGATGAACCTAGCCATATAAAAAGAGATTGTTCACATCCTTAGAAACCGAAATACACACCAAATACTGATTCATCCAGAAAATTGAGAAGGGCTTATGCTGCAACACTAAACGATTCAGACACTTCCTCAAGTGCTAACAAACCAGATATAGAGAACGCTAAAATGTACTTTGCAACAATAATTAATGAGAAATATGGAGAAACGAAACAAAAATAGTTACACATTTAAATAAAAGTTTTGAATTTTTGCTGTTGTTGATTGTTATTGATTGCTAGGAAAAACCTATAGGTCAATAATAATATTGAATGAATGTTGTTACCCAAAAAATGGATCAACACCCTTGATTGAGTGTGAAAGCACCAGCCCTGTTTATCAAGGTAAATAAAATAGAAACAAGGAATAATAACTTGCAGATAAAGTAAAGAGACAAGAGATTTTTATAGTGGTTCGGCTGATAACGAAGCCTACGTCCATTTTATAACTCCTGTTATTGACTGACTGCAATTACAAGTTGAATCTGATTATAATTTGATTGGATCTAGTAAGTTAGATCAAGTCACTAGTGTTAGAGTTCACCGGAGAATCACAACGAACCCTTTATATGACTATTGTGTAGGAGGAGAAGAGTGAAGAATAGTTTCTGCAGAGTATCAGCAGCCAGTCCAGAAGATCCTTCTTATGCTGTAGATGGGTGAGTATTTATAGGGATTGGAGAGCTATCAGATCAAATCTCTTTGCCAGAAGACCATGGTACGAAGACGCTCAAGAAATTTCGTGGTGACCCGACCCTGTATAATGGACTGCTAGCAATCCATATGGCATAGATCGCTAGCAATCCATATGGCATAAATCGCTTGCAATCCACGGTGTTAGAGCAATTTTAGCTCGTTTCAATTGGATCATGTTCCCTGTCTTGTGTAGATACTCTTCGTGTAATTTCATGACTAGATGCCTTGTTTTGATGATGATTCATGTACTAGTTGCATTGAACTATTGCTGGAATCAGATGAATGGTCACTTCTTGGTTTAGCTAGCTTGGAACATCGTGAAACTTAGCAGGCGTGTCTAGAAAACATAATGCCTCATGATGCAAGAAGAATGGACGGTTCGTAAGCGATATTTATGGATCGCTTGCGATCCATGGGTGATGGATCGCTAGTGATCCATCTCCTTAGGCAATTTTTTCCTTCTACCTCTTGTGCCCTTCTTGGTTTATTCTTATGATCCTTCTGGTTGGTTCTTTAGTTGTTTTGACTTAACGTAGATGTTCTGACTTCCTTTGAATTTAGTTGGGTCAAAAACTCGGATAACATTTGCCCCCCAGAGTATACTTTCGTTGGAGACAAGGCGTGCTGTTGAGTTTTGACGTGAATCATTGTTACTCGTTATAATAAATAAATTTCAATCCAACAACCTGTAGAATATGCTAGTATATGATTTTTTTTTATGATAATAAACACACACATATATATATATATTCGTTTAAATGTATTTGTTGTTGTACTATTATATTTTTTCACATAATTAAATAAATATTTGTTGAATAAAATAAATAACTCAGAATTCAAATTCAAACAAATATCTTATTCAAACAAATATTTTATTACAAATTCGAATAGTACAAATTTGAGCTCTCGCTGCATTTACACATTTTCAGTTACAATAAAATTTCAATTACAACACAATTTTCAATTTACATGTTACACGTCACTACATATTCACTCAACACTCGTATTTGATCTTCAACTCTATTTCAACCTGTATCCAGCATCTGAACTATCTGCAAAATAAACACCGATGTAGTAAAATTAAAAAAGAAATTATTTTGCAGTGTACAATAAAAAGTGTGTTTTAGAAAATATTATTTTCCTTAGTTATTTGGGTTGTTCATCATCATTTTTTTAATTCATCTTACACAAACAACTTGTGACATGCGCAGTGTATCACTGTACATGCCACAAGGTCGTGCACACCGATATACTCTTGCTTGTTAAAATCGCAGGGACAGGTGAGCACAAGGTCAAACCCAAGCAAAAGCTGGATTCAACTCAAGTGCAAAATAACAAAAACAGACATGTAAACTTGAATGCAAGACAACATACAACATTTCAGACATGATTAGAGAATTTCACACACATGAACATACATGAATCCAGACTTCAAATGGTACAATGAAATCAGGTCCAACCAACATGACAACTGCCTCAACAATATGTATACATGAATACCCAGACCAGAGGAAGGTTACATGTTCAAAGCTAGGAAAAAGGAAAAAATCTCACCATATCAGTTCAAGAAAAAACAAACTGAAGTGGACCGAAAGTGCACAAGACAAAATCAAGACAGATCGCAAACTTTCAGTTTCAACCAGGTTTATCAACACAGCAATTGTAAGTGCACAAGGACAGTGAATACAAGTGGAACCACATAAGCATCAGGTAGTTTAACTCGAAGCAACTCAAGAAACACAGACCAGAGGCACACATGCATACAACATGTACACCAGACTGTACACTGAAGTGCAATCACACCAGACATGTAACAAGACTAGCAAACGAAATGACTCAAAGAAATTGCACAGTCAACTTGAAGCAATGCAAGGAAGCAAGCAAGTAATGTAACCTAGACCGGAATCTTACATGGAAGCAAGCACTCGAGAAATATGACAATGGAGCATACATGTGTAGACATTTACAAATATGCAGTGACAAAGTTTCATTTACAAAGGTACGTACAAATATGTGGAACCAATATGCATGTGTGGATATTGTAGACACTAGAACAAGACAACATATCGAGTTTCAGAATGCAAATGCAACTCTGGCTAGAACAAGCTTGAACACACATGAAAACATGCTCAAGACACACACATATATACATACATATATGTATGTATGTATACACATGATGAACACACTCGAACCAGACATGTATGCATATATATATATATACATATATATATATCAGTTTCAGAGACATGAACAAAACCATGGACCAAAGTGCAAAGCAATAGAGCAGTGGACACTTCACAATGCAACCAGAGTTCATAAATACAATTTTACAGAGAGATGCAGCAGTCCAAACATACACATGAAGACTCAAAGTAGTGAACCAGATCTACATACCAACTAGACTGCAACAACGAAGTTGTGAACACATATAAGTGAACATGAAACTGAGACATGAATAATTTCAAGTGCAGACGCACACACATATATACATACATGTATGTATATATGTATATATTCATGAAGACCATTTCAAATTTCACAAGACTCCAGCAACATGAAAGCAGTTCGAACTAGTTAAAGTATATAAAAATTAAGAAATTCAAAGCCGTGGGTCATGAACAAAGTCATGGTTCGAAAAGAGAATGAAACAGCAGTTCGAAAATTGCCATCAAGTCAATTGTGAACAACTCAAAGTCCAAATCATCTCAAAATTCAAAATGCCAAAGTCGTAGGAGAAAAAGAAGGAACCGACTCAAACTATTCAAGCAATATTCAACTAAGAACAAGTCAGAAATCATCACCAACGTTCGATTACAAATCAATGGCCGAGCATAGCAACTTGAAGAATTCAAACAAAAAATACGAACGAAAATATAGGGTTTCGGTCCCTATTTAACCCAAATTCATCATCGGCATTTTCTTATTCGAGTTCAAGCTAAACCTGAGCAAGCCATTGAAGTGAATCACAAACCAATTACTCGAATCGAAGTCGAGCATAATCGAAATCGGAAAAGGAAAATCACGTACCAATTTAATCCAAGCAATTCGAGCTCGACATTTGAAGCTGTTGTAAGTAATCAAATCCAGAGATTCGATTGGCGAAGCATATTGAAGCGAAAGCATACTCTAATCGAACAATTTCATGCGGCGTCATCAATTAACAGAACCCTAGCTTTTGAACGAGTAACAAAGAACAGCCGAAGTCATCACGAACAAAAGAAAAGAGTAATACGACTTTATGTTAATTATTTAGTGGGCCGGTTTTAATTTTAAGTATTGGGCATCAATTATTTAAATAGGGTTTTATTTAGTTTTTAATTTTTGTTTGTAATTTCTTTTTAAAATTGTGTAACTTTCTAGTCGTGTGACTAGGTACAAACTACAGGGCGTTGTTTGAGAATTCACAACTCGATGGCTTAGTTGTGGCTGGGTTTTGAGCTCAGAGTTAGGTTAGTCAAGTTAGCGGGTGTCGCAAGTTTACGTGTGTTTGTAAGCGTCTGACTACTTAATTTCTAGTAGAAACTTTGGTGGCAGTACGTAGGCAGGTTATTGCCGAAGCTGGGTAAATCTGTGTTTAATTTTTACTGCATTACTTTCTTCTATTGCTTTTATTTCCGCATTAATTTTTATTATTATTAGTACATCCTATTCACCCCCCTCTAGGGTGAAAACGATCCTACTAGTGGTATCAGAGCAAGGTTAATAGCATAGATGTCTAACCCTAGTTGCAGATCTAGTGAGAGTCAGTCCAGTATTATTCCCCCTATTTTTGATGGAACAGATTTTTTAAATTGGAAATTAAAATTGGAATTTTATTTAAAATCTGTTAATTCTAAATGTTGGGATATTATTAAAAGTGGGTGTGATATAGTAGACAAGAAAAATACTTTGATTAACGCTCTTGCTATGCATATATTATATTCTCATATTAATTGAAATAATTTTAACCATATCTCTCATTGTGAAAGTGCACGGGAAATCTAGAATATTTTTGATGCAATATATGGTGCAAAAGTCAACAACGGTGAGAAATCCTCCACAATCGACTCAGTTAAAGAAACGTGCTTGACAAGATTTGCAAAAGATAGCAGTGATGAAGATTCAATAGCCGATGAGATAAGTGATCTTTCATTCAATGATTTAGTTTTCTTATGCCGAAAATTAATTGAAAATAATGAACACTAGTACAAAACAGATCAGTTGCTTCGCCTCATTTGTGTCGGTTGTCCATAAAACCGACACAAATAGTGTAATTTGTGTCGGTTGTTTATTAACAACCGAAACTATTGACTTATGGGGTAAGAGGAAAATGTTAAAAATGTAATTTGCATCTGTTGGTCTTAAGAAACCGACACAATTGAAGGGAAACAATAAATTTACTCGTGTCGGTTGTTTGAACAACCGACACAATTAAATACAATAGCATCGGTTGTTCAAAAACCGACACAATAGGCACACAACTTTTGCCCCAAATCCATTTCATCCGCCCCATCTTTTCCCGCAAACCCTAAATTTTAGAGGGAAACTTTAGCCATCCCGTCTCTTCTTTTCTTCTTCGTAAAACCCAAAAAAAAACGGGAAGAACGAATTCCTTTCAAATTACCGATTCCTTGCAAATTACCGATTCCTTGCAAATTACCGATTCTCGTTCTTACATTTAGATCGTTTCTCGTGTTGAGATTGACAGTACAATATTTCTGATCGAACAAGTCCTGTAGAAGTGCTGGAGAAACTGCAAGCCGCTGCTTTAGAGCTGGAAGATCTGCTTGATCTCTTTGAATACAACCAACTCGAGAAACAGGTCAGCTCTTCTTCTTCTAATCCCATAAAGAAATTCATGCCCAAATTTAAAGAAAAGTTGGGACCTATTCTTCCCAAATCACCTTTGAGGACTGGTTTAGAAAATTTGTTCAAGTTTGTTGAACAAGTGGAAAAAAAACATCCATTTATCACATCTAGGAAAGGCACGGAACAAGCACAAGCTAGTTCTATTACTCCAACAACCTCAATTCTTTCATCTCCCTATTTTGGAAGGGAGAACCATTGTGATAGCATCATTCAGTTCTTGCTAGATGAGTCTCATGCCGACTCTAGTAGTTCGATAAATAAAGTTCCAGTAATTTCCATAGTAGGAATGGGAGGTTCTGGTAAAAGTCATACCGTCCAACGCATCTGCAATGATGTTAGAATTAAAAATCATTTTGATGCAAATATATGGGTTCACGTTACACGTGATTTTGATGTGGTTGGACTTACCAAAAAAATGCTAGAGTCTGCAAACAATGATGGATGTCCTCAAAACAATACCTTTTCATTTGCTTACTCAAATAAAAAGGTTTAGTGACTTTTACGGAAACCAATCAAGATTATATGGTTTATTTGAATTTGAGTAAGCAAATGAAAAAGTATTGTTTTGTTGTGTCAACCTTCACTTGCACTTATTAATACAAATAAGCAGAAGTTTTCCCATTTCACTTAGATTTTTTTTGGGTTATGGTTGCGTTGACTTGTCTGTTTGCTTATAGTATCATGGTCAAAAGATCTAATAGAATAATTTCCTTGTTTGCAACCATGTATGCCTTGTTGCTGATTACATTACCATGTATGCCTTAATCACAAAATTTATATTACCATGTATACCTTTTTGTAGCAATCATATAGATTTAACATATCGATGATTACATTGCCATGCGTACTTTATTCACAGAATTTATATCACTATGGACAAAATTATAAGCAAATTTCTTAGTTCAGTTGTGTTTTAGCATTCGGAAAAATATTTTCTGATATGTCATATTGATACTGCCATGTCTGTTAATGTCTAATTTTAGTAGGCAATAAATATTATGTATAGTGCAGAACTTCCAATTTTTGGTTTAAATTTTCATTTCCTAAAATTTGAACTTTTGTTATAACTTGGTTACTCAAATGAGTTAATTTTAGTAAGGAACTTTTGGTTATGGTTGTTGTATATATACATGTGTTGGTTGGTTGGTTTTGATAGGTTTGTAATAATTCATGAGAGAAATTTATGCCACCCCTTTTATTTTTCATACCCAAATATAAACTTACAGAGGCTAATGTCATAGTCGCCTAATGAACCTAATGTTTCATGATTATTTTAAACACTCTCTTTCTCTCTCTCTTGGTCTCTAAAATGGCTTCTATAAAAAATCTAGCTATTGATCATTGCTTACTCATTCATACACTTTAATTTATAATCAATTATCCATCTAGCAATGCACTTGCAAGAACATAAATTCTAACTTCTTCATTTTCAATATCTAAGTTTATATGATCTGATGTTGAGGAATAATTGAAATATCCAAACAAACATAAGAAACACTTATGATTTTTTTTTTTGCTTATGTAGTGCGTCTCTAGCAATTTCACATGGATCGTAATTGGATGTATAACGTGAAACGTAGTGATGATGAGTTCTTGAAAAAAATGGAAGGATTCATCAAGTGTGCGTTGAATGATCAATTAACAAGAAGAGAAGAAACAATTTTTTGTCCTTGTAGACGTTGCCAGAATAGGAGGAGATTTCGTAACATAGATCAGATCAGGGATCACATAATTCGGTATGGGTTCAAGCAAAATTATACACAGTGGATATGGCATGGTGAAAGCACACTTAGTACACCTAGTTCTAGTAATCATTACATTGATGAGGATGACCAGGAAGGTACCGTGAATAACGAGGTAAATGATGAGACTGATGAGATCGACAATGTTAATGAGATGTTTGATGATGTTCAAGAACATTTGATGGAAGAGCCAAAATTGTACGAAAAAATATTACTTGATGCTGAGAAGCCTTTGTATTCTGGTTGTGCTAAGTTTACAATATTGTCTGCTGTGCTTAAGCTTTTCAATTTAAAAGCAAAACACGGGTGGAGTGATATAAGTTTTACATCATTGTTGGGACTTTTGAAAGACATGCTACCGGACGGTAACGAGCTTCCTTCTTCTAATTACGAGGCAAAGAAAATTATGTGTCCAATTGGTATAGGATACAAAAAGATACATGCATGTCCAAATGATTGTATTTTGTATCGAAATGAATATGAGAGCTTGCATGAGTGTCCTAAGTGTGGATTATCCCATTACAAGTCGCGAGAAAATGTTCATAACGACCCAGATAAGAAATGGCCTCCAGCAAAGGTTTTATGGTATTTGCTTTTAAGGTGATTTGATTTTCAAACAAAAAATAAAATAAAATAAATACTATATATTGTTTGGCATATGAATTCATTTTAAACTAACTATTAAGTTATCTTGTAATATTGTTGTAGTGTCCTCAACAATTAGGAGCAACTGACTGTGTATATTATGTGATGAGGTATATGCATGACATAGTGAAAAACCACAATCAAAGCATCGATTTACAAAAGGTACTACTTTAGTTTTTTTCCTTCATATTATACATTAGCTACATTATAGGTATATTTCGATCAAATCATTGTTGCAATGCTAGTTAAATGCCAAGTCTTTATTTACTGTTCAGTTCATGTATTTGAAGAAAAAAAATAAACCGAGAAAATGTGTAGTGATGCACCAAGTCGTTGTTTTAGTTTGACCCGTCATATTAGAAGTTAAACTTATAACAATGAATTTTCATATTACTTGTTACAGCAGCAGGTTTCACCTCTACAATGTTAATATTTCATCTCAATATAATATTGTTTAATTGTTTATTATTTTATGACACCATGACGTTATTACTAGTCAAATACCAGAAGGTTTTTAACGCTAGATGGACAAGGATTTGATATGTATTGATGAGGCCACAAATTTACAATTTACTCATAACTCTCAACAAATCTTCCTCTTGTTGAGGCATATTTTGCACTATTCAGTATGTATGACATGTATATCAGGTGGTCCAACTTGTTCAAATTTCATTCATAAATGGGTTAACAATTTTTTGCTTTGTGTATGGACCTCAAGAATATCATTTTTTACATTTTTGTACTTGTATTCACTCTTGTATTCACTCAGAAGTCTGTGCAATCCTCATGGCTGCATTTCATTAATCTTAAAGCCATTTTACAGTTTCCATTCATATTGATATATAAGATCTGATTTTTAAGTATAGAAATTATTTGATTCAGAATTAAATTAGTTATTGATTAAAGTAAAGGTGGTACAGGTGAAAGTTTCACTGTCAATTTTTCTCTCATATAAGCCACTAGCTAGTTGCTGCATTAATTTTATAACATGGATCACGTTGTACCATTCAGCTGTTTAATTTAAAATTATTATGCCTAAGAGGATTAATTAATTGTCTGTTAATTAATGGGATGTGGTTGTAGTTATGCTCGGAGACGCATCCCTATTTTCAGGTAGTATGATAACCGATACAAAACACTAATATTTACAATCAATGTTTTTATTGCTATTTTCTTAATTAATTTTTCTGTCAATCTATGTGAAATAAATTAATTATTATTCAAGCAAACGAAAACGTAAGTGTTTGCTTGGCAGTTCTAGTGTATCGACTAAATAAGGGATGAATAAATATAAATTAAAACAACTAATTAGTACCATTTTGGTCCGATGGTAGAAGAAAGGTAGTTTGATGGATGGTGGTATAAGGAGATGTTTATGCAGGAAGGTGCATTGTCAGTGGTTATGGAAGTTGACAGTGGATGGTAGGAGGATGGGCTTTGGTTGGAGAAGGTTGTAAGTTGTAGGAGGATGGGTGGAATAGAAAGGAAGTTGAAGTTTGCTAAGGGGTGGATAGATGATTGAGATGGTACAGTGGTTTCAGCGGGAAGGCAACATTTTTGGATGGTAATGGGTTGGTTTATGGCAGGGGCAAGGGTGATGGTGAGGGTGGTTTTGATGTTGAAGTTTTATGGAAATGAAGGTGTGAAGAGGGTGATAGGGGGATGATGAATGAAGTGGAGACAGTGGGTGTGAGTTTGTTTTCGAGTAGAGGAATTGTAGAGGAGGAGGAGGCAAAGTGATGTGCAGTAGTGTAGTGGTGGACAGGGAATTGCAAGTGAAGTATGTTGTATTAATTGCAGTGTGATGGTGATGGCACTGTTTCAGTGAGATGATGGTAGTTTGGCCAGAGGAATTTGATGGATGATATATGCAGGGTGGCAGTGATATGAGGGGGCAGGCTGGAAGTATGGATGGTGGTAGTTTTGGTTGTGGAAGTTGATGTTATGTTATGCTGCAGGGAGGTTGAAACTGCAGTGATGCAAGGCAATGCAGTGGTGAATGATTGTGTAATGTATATGGTTGGTCAGAGTAAATGAATTGGAGGTAGTGTTGCACTGATGTGAAGGCAGAGGTGTGACTGGAAGTGGAAGCAGAGGTTGTATATGGTATTTGTTGTATGGAGTGTGAGGAGTATGTGTAAAAATATTTGACAGTTTGTACATGGGGTTTGGTGAATTGTTGCCTATATGCGTTGACAATGGCTGGATGAAGTATGTTGTTTTGGTTAAGTAAGTGGAATGGTGAATGGCAGTATGATGGTCAGTGGTATTTGAGGGGTGGTTGTGTACTGAAGTGGAAAGGAGGTATTGTGGTGTGGTAGGAGGATAGTGGGAATGGTAGTTTGTAGTGACAGTTAACTGTTTGGACAGTGGACAGTGGTGATGTCGGTACTTGGTTGTGAAGGAAGCTGTGGGAAGTTTGAGCAGATGGTTGCAGTGGGATTGTTTCTGGTGGTAGATTGAGTGGTCAGTTGCTATGCAGGTATATGAATGGTGAAATGAGATGAAGGATGGTGGTAGTTGTAAAGTCGATGGCTGGCTGCTGTTATATTAGAGGAGTGGTAGAGACAAGTGTTGCAGTAAGATGTGTACAGTGAGATGGAAATTGCAGTGGATGTGGTGATGCTCTGTGCAACAGTGGTAGTGATTGGAAGATGTAAAGAAGGTTGAAATAAGTTAGAAGAGCAGAGGTAGGGGTAGAAGTGTGGTTCAAGGAATGTCAGTGGAAGTTGCGACAGTGAGTGTAGGCAATGTAAAATTTTGTATGACTTGGACAAACAACAACCTTCTGATGTCTTCGTTATTATAAAATCTGAACCCCCCTTTATCTTTATTATAAAATTAATTATAACGAGATCAGTTGATCAACCATTTATAAATTGCATTAGCATACGTTAAATCCAGGATAAAAAAACACCTACCTCAAGTACTCTGCTATAATCACTGAGAATGTATCCGATGAGCTAATATTTAATTTGTTTCCAATATTCAGCTTATGCATGGTTCAACCTGTGTTTGAATTACATTCCTCTCAGACTGATCTTTTATATATATTGCAAAGTATTCCTGACTTAATTATTGTCTTTTGTATAACAATTCTCTTAATTGCAGGACTTTGTACGAGACGGTTCTTATAACCAACAAGAGATAGACGAGGTTCGAGAGAATTTAGCTAGTTATATCATGTATAATTGGATGTAGTTGATTGTGTACGCTGATCTTTTGTAACGTACGTTGGTATTTTGTTATGTACGTTATGTTTGTGATCGATTATATTCTATTTTAGTTTGTAAACATGAATTATGTTGATGGATAATATAATTATATTTTTTGTTCAATCAGTTCATAGTAACGTTGGTTTATAAAAAATTAAAATTCAATTTCATACTGTTTCTATAATCTTAAACGGTAATTATAATATATTTTTTTTGCTTCAGATATTACTTGTGTCGTTTGTTACTTCAAAGGGAACCGATACAACTTTATATCAATTGTGTCGGTTGAAAAAACAAACATAGCCGACACAAATATCAATCATTTGTGTCGGATGTTATTAAAGAACCGACACAAAACTATGAACAGTTGTGTCGGTTTTTATAAAAGGACCGACACAATAAACGGCGGTGTGCTTCACTAAACAAGCTGATTTGTGTCGGTCCTTTTAGAAAGACCGACACAACTGTTCATAGTTTTGTGTCGGTTCTTTAATAACAACCGACACAAATGATTGATATTTGTGTCGGTCGTACAACCGACACAACAGAAAAATGTCTTTTGTGTCGTCTTCATATGAGTCGGTTGTAAAACCGACACAACAGGGGTTACACAACCGACACAAATGACCAGTTTTGTACTAGTGGAAGCTCTTGAGATGAAAAATAATAAGTTGATAAGGGAACAATCTAAACTGCGTCAGAAAAATAATTATTTGGAAAATGAGCTTAAAAATATTATGAAAAATAATAATTCTATTTGCAAAAGGTGTTTGGACTAGGAAAAAGAATTTGCCTGTTTTCATGAAAACTTTCAAAAGTTAGAAAACAAAATTTTAATTCGGGAGAAAAAAAAAACTGAGTTAATTTGTAAAAATAATATTTTGCAAAAAGAGTTGGATAATTTTAAGAGGTCGAAAAGTTCTAAATGTGCGATTTTTGAAAAGAAATTAAATGAGGTCAACGAAAATTTCAAACCCTTGAAAAAGAAAACATGATTTTGAGCAAATATGAAATTATTCGATTAAATCATGAGTCTGAAAAGTAGATTGAAAAAATCAAGGATTTTGAAAAAATTGGATTTAAAAAACTCCAACTCTTTGAAACTGAGATGCTAGAAATTGAGACTAAAATTAGAGAGCTTGAAAATGAAAATATGGGCTTGAAAATGAATAATTTTGAAAAGAGAGATAGTACCATTAGCTGTTGTTCGAAGCTAATAAATGAAAATAAACTTTTAAAATCCAAAGTTAACAAATTTGAGTTGATTACTCGGAAATTTTTCACTAGAGAAAAATCATTTAATATGCTCTTAGAAAATCAACTCTTCGTGAATAAAAGGAAAGGATTTGCAAAACTATCAAAATATGATCAAACGACTAATAACACTATTAAGGGGAAAAGTGTGATACCCAAGTGCGTAAAGTGTGGAAATATTGGACATGACAAGAATAATTGTTGAAATATATACAAACAAAAAACCGTCAAACAAATATGGATTCCAAAAAGTACGAATATAAAAGGTTTGAAATTTAAACAAATTTGGATTCCCAAGGGTACAATTATAGATGCTAACGGTTTGTTATATAGACAAATTTGGGTATCAAAGATTTCAATAGATAATAATAGTGGTTCTACATCCTTAGTTAGACCACTTACCTTCTCTATAATTTAGACACATAAGTGGGCTAAGGAACAAATTTGATGGAGATAGATTTCGAGTTTTTCTAGGTGATTGATAAAGTAAAATTTAAATGTTCCTTAGCCTATAAAGATTAGATGGAGATCATCGCATTTTGGATATCACGGCATCGAAGGAAAGTGAGGTATGATCTGTTAACTCAATTTTGTTCACATTATGTTTTCATCGACATTGTTGAAGTATTTCTGCAATATCTTGAACATCTCAACTTTGATTTTTGAAATTCTTGAAGTTCTGGAAAGCTAACCGATAATGCTACAACTTTTCTGTTTTTAGTTTTTATTGATTCTGAAGTGACCCACTTTTCTCTATATCTATTTGTAGTGATTTTCAGTTGATTTTTTTTTATATAAATCAATGGATCACTTCTCTTAATTAATTTCCCAAGATCCAGAATTTACCAATATAAAAATACTAGTATATAAATCAAACTAGGTCATTTATATATATGAAGATATATAAATGTTTCTTTGCCTATCAGAGCAATTTAAAATGGCAAAGAAATTCAATCACACAGTCTTTCTCATATTTGAGAGATGTTGTGTCACATAGCCATTTCTACCCTTTTTAATCTCTTTTTTTTTATTCAAGCTTGATTAATATTTAATTCAAATATTACCACTTATTATTTTCCTGTTTTGTTTCCCAATTTGTTCTATAGCCCATATTAATTTATTTCTGGATTTACAACCCCTGTATTTAACCTTTGGGATTTTAGGCATTTGATACTTGATTTTTGATTGATATAGGGTGTTAAAACTACTCATGCATATTAGTTTAGCCCGAGATTCTTATTTCAAACACAACATTTTGTGTCAAGTAAAATACTTATATTCTAGTTTATAAAGTATGCAATGATCATATGAATAATAAGGTAGTAAACTAGTTTAAAGCCAAGCAGAGGAAAACAATACAATCAGACCAGAATGCTACTCAAACTAACATGCCAAATGGAGATTTAGCATATGCATGAAGACAGTATAATTAAGACAATTTCAACAATCAAACCAATGCAAAACTTTCAGTTGATCCTATAATGAAGACTACTGATGAATTCCCAAATAGTGGAACAAAAGATTGTGATCTATAAATAGTGGAATAATTGACATGCTAAATACCTAGATAAGACATCATAACAATGCATACTACAACTGATTTGTCTAAGACCAAAATGCAACCAGACTTAAATCAAATAAGTAGACAACAAGGTGAAGTTCAATGTGATTGCAGTGAAGATTATAAGTACATAGTATGCACCTCAACTTACTATACAATGCAATACAAATTTCCACTGGAAATCAGATATTCAAGTAGGATTTACAGGCTAAGGCTTCAAGCTTTTTCCATGGTCTTATATCAATTATAAGGCATGGTCAAGCTTTACTGGTTAGCCAAGACCAGGTTCAACTTATCACTTAACAATTTTTATTACATGCTTTTTCAAAAACTACTTCAACCTTATAATTAAAAACTTATCAAATATCGCCAAAGAAAGTATGTCCACATATCAGATTACATGGCATAATTTCCTTCATCATATTCCACTAGATTACTTCAGAATCTATTTCTTAAATCCATGACTCACAAGCACATCTGTTACCTTAATCAATAATCCACAAGCACATATAATACTTCAGTTTTTACATGTTCTTTTCAAAATAACAAAGCAAAGACAATCCTGGAAATACACAAGACACAAAAGAGTTTGCCCAGTTTCTTTTATTACAACTAAGCTGCTACTCTTCTAAGCATTTTAAAATCAACAAGATCTTCAAACATCCATACAAGCAAGCTACTCGAGCTCCTTCCCTGCAGCAACACTTTGAACTGCCCCATTGAAAATGAGACACCCCAAATATTGCAAAGGCAACAAATAGGGTCAGAAATAAATTCTGGTGTGAGTGAAATCAAAGTTTGCAATAACTTGTAAATTACTATGACTGGGTAAAGAGCTCATAAATATGATGCTATTCATTTTCATATTAAACCTGAGTATATGTATATTTAAACTTTTCTAACAATTATACATCCAAGCATTCATCCATTCACTTCATTTAGTCATACATGCACATGCTCCTATGGATTAACTCCCTAGTTCCATAGCTCACTTTCTCAATCTCATTTATATTTTTATTTGGTCTGAACTATTGCCATTGAACACCATGTGTGCATTGCAAAGGGGCTCAGTTCTGTTAACCCTTTACACAGAGGCCTACAGGACTTAAACAAGTCATGCACATACCCATCAACCACCTGATGATGAATAGATCAAGGCACTACTCCTAAATTATTTTATAATTTAGAGACCATGCTTATTTATTTTTCTAGGTAATTCTCTTTTTAATTCCAGAGATACTTGTGTTCTTTCCTTCATTACATAAGTCAAAAATTATTGAACTCACTCAAAGATAATATCCAGACATACAAAACATTCATGCAAAATTGCACATCTCATTTCAAAGTCATTTTTGCTTAATCACATTTTCTAAAACCTGCTTGTATATTTATTTTTACTGAGAACATAGGATATGGTTTTTGAGAAAAACCCATAAAAACATATTGGCTTATGATTTGAACAAATCAGCACATATTTGTAATATTGCATTGTTCATATCATTTTTAATATAAACTAGGCATAAGTATGAATCTCATTATTCACACCGCCTACTTCTTTTCTTTCATTGATACCCTATTTCTCAGTAAAACATTTAGTTCATTTTCATATAAAAACTAGGATATAAAATCTATTTCTATGATTAGAGTATTTGTTTGATTATTCATATATTAAAATAAAAACTGAAACCGTAACAACAGATCAAAACAGATTAAAATCTCATCCAAAAATTCAACCAGAATACCATCCATGATCAGCATATTTTCATCCAAAGAATAAAATCAAACAGAAAATCATAATGTAATTTTTATATAAAATAACTTGGCTGCCCTTAACTTGGGTCTTAATGCCTCAAATCTCATAAGTGATTAATCACTCACCTTCCTCTTCTCTTCCCCGAGAATGCTTTAGCTTGAAGACAATGTGAGTTCTTCCCTTCTATATTTTTTTTTTGAAAATATGTTTCTGTTTTTCCCTCAGAGAAAACTACTGCTTCCTTGATTTAAATCATTTAACTAGGGTTTTTAGTAGAGGAAAAACCCATTTTATCCTTACAAAAATAAGAGAAGTTTGTATGCTTGTTTATGGCTAATTATGCCATTTTCTTTTTAATTTCCATTTCAGGTAAAAGCAATTGCTTTTCTTCTTTTCTAGGTACATGCTATTTGCATGTTTCTTATGTACATTGTTTTCATGTGTCTCAGCTTCATTGTGTATTTCCTTAAATCTGAATTGTCCACTTATATCTCTCTCTTTATAAATTTAATTCCTAGCTATTATTTTAACCATCTGTTTTTCTCTTGGTTTATTTTAAAAATGTATTTATGCAAAAATAATACTAAACTGGTTTTATGCAATTTTAATTGTCAGAAAGATTTATTTTATCACTTGATATTTCTCTGGCTACTCATAATTAATATATATATATATAAGATATGTGTATGTAAAACTCACTCATATTTGATCATTTTCTTTTCATTATTATTCATTGAAAAATCACTATCCTCTTATTTAATTATTTCACTTATTCATAATATTTATTTTCAAACTATTCTTTTCTTTAAATATTCTTTGTTAACTGATTTCAAATTTTCTTTTAAAACTATTTTTATCTCAAAAATTTGGGTCTTCATATACTCCCCTCCTAAAAGGAATTGTGTCCCACAATTATTATTATATTATTTTTTTCATCACATAGTATAATTTTATTTCAGAAATTTCAGAAACTCATGCATTCAAAACCAATCAAATACACATAAGTAATATTTAAATCTATTATAATTTTAGGCATACCTTTAAGCAGAAAATAGATTAGGATATTTATCCTTCATCAAATCTTCAGCCTCCCATGTACAATCATTTTTATCTAAACTCCACTGGATTTTAACTAATTTAATTAATTTATTCCTCAATTTCTTTTCTTCTCTAGCCACAATGCCCATTGTTTCTTTCTTATAAATCAAATTTTCTTGAATTTCAACATGTGTAGGAGTTTCAAGAATGGTCTCCTTATCATGCACCCATTTTCTCAATTGAGATACATGAAATACATCATGTATATTACTCAATTCCTCTGGCAATTTTTGCTTATAGGCCAAAGATCGTATTCTTTGAATAATTTCATATGGACCTATATATCTTGGTGTTAATTTTCCTGCCTTGCCAAATCTCAGTATCTTTCTCATTGGTGAAACCTTGAGAAATACATAATTTCCTACCTCAAACTCCACTGGCCTTCTCCCTTTATCTGCATATGCTTTTTGTCTTTCTGGTGCTACCCTCATCCTCTGCCTCACTAATTCAATTCTTGCAGAAGTTTCCTTCACATGTTCTGGTCCAAGCAATACTCTTTCACCTACCTCCATCCAACATGCAGGAGATAAACAAGGCTTTCCATACAAGGCCTCAAATGGAGCCATACCTATAGTGGATTGGTAACTATTGTTATAAGAAAATTCAGCTAAGTAGAGATGATCTTCCTAGCTGCCTCCAAAGTCAAGTATACATGCTCTAAGTAAATCCTCTAAAATCTTGTTAACAATCTTAGTTTTCCCATCTGTTTGTGGATGGTAGGCTGTGCTTAAGCTTAATTTTGTCCCCATGGCTTCTTGAAAGCTACCCCGGAACCTTGAGGTAAACAAGGTGTCTCTATCACTAATGATAGTCTTGGGGATACCATGTAATCTCACTATCTCCTTCACAAATAATTGAGCTAACTTGTGAGCATTTCTATTTGAATTCACTGGAATAAAATGTGGTGTTTTTGTGAGCCTATCAACCACTACCCAAATACTATCATTGCCTCTTCTTGTTCTTGGCAAGCCATCCACAAAATCCATTGAAATACTTTCCCATTTCCAGGTAGGCACTTCTAAAGGTTGCAGTAGGCCTGAGGGTCTTTGGTAATCTGCCTTGACTTGTTGGCAGGTTAAACACTTTGCTACATATTTTGCCACTGCTCCCTTCATTCCTAGCCACCAATAATTCCTTTTAAGATCATGGTACATTTTTGTACCACCTGGATGTATGGTGTATTTTGTTTTGTGATGCTCATCCATAACCTCTTGCTTCATTTCTTCCACATTGGGTATGCATAGCTTCCCTTTCTTCCTTAAGTGGCCTTTATCATCAACCTCATAATTTTCCACTGATATACCTTGTGATATCATGTCCTTCTTTTCCTTTAAATTAGTATCTTGATTTTGCATTTTTCCTATTTTATCAACCATGGTTGATCTTAAGGAGATGAGACTTAATTTCCCATATTCAATCATGTCACTCTGTGCCTTATCTGATGCTTCAATTTCTTTCTTTATTTCTAATTCATTGAGGATTGTTAAATCCTTGAATTCAGTCATCATTAAACTTGCCAATCTTGCTTGATGCCCACTCAATGCATCTGCCACTTTGTTAGCTTATCTAGGAGTATATAATATATCAAGATCATAGGCAGCTAGAAATTCTACCCACCTATGTTGTCTCATGTTCAAGTCTTTTTGGGAAAACAAATACTTAATTGATTTATGGTCTGTAAACAATTCAAATTTAGTACCTAACAAGTAGTGTCTCCACAGCTTCAATGCATACACTACAGCAGCAAGTTCTAAGTCATGTGTGGCATACCTAATTTCATTTGGCTTGAGTTGCCTTGATGCATATGCTATGACTCTACCATGTTGCATGAGTACTGCCCCTAACCCAGACCCACTAGCATCTGTATATACCACTAATCCTTCATTTCCCTCTGGAACTTGCAAGACTGGAGCTTCCATCAATGCTTTCTTTAATGATTCAAAAGCTTGTTCACACTTTTCTGTCCATACATATGGTTGCTCCTTTTTGGTTAGTTTGGTCAGTGGAATGGCTATCCTTGCAAAGTCTTTTATAAACCTTCTATAGTAACCTGCCATTCCTAAAAATGATCTCACCACAGTCACTGATTTGGGTCTACTCCATGATTGCACTGCCATGACTTTGTTTGGGTCTACACTAACCCCCTGTTGAGATATAATGTGTCCCAAAAATTTAACTTCCTATTGCCAAAATGTGCACTTAGTAAATTTTGCCTTTAAATTTTGTGCTCTTAATATTGACAAAACCAGATGCAAGTGCTTTGCATGTTCCTCTTCTGATTTTGAATATACCAGTATATCATCAATAAAGACAACCACAAATTTATCTAGAAAATCTCTAAATGTCCTATTCATTAAATCTACAAAATAGGATGGTGCATTTGTCAATCCAAAAGGCATTACTAAAAATTCATATAGCCCATACCTTGTGTTGAATGCAGTGTACTTAATACTTTCTTCCTCTACCTTCATTTGATGAAAACCAGAGGCTAAGTCTAGCCTTGAAAAGATTTTTGCTCCATTTAATTGGTCAAATAAATCATCAATTCTGGGGAGTGGGTATTTGTTCTTAATGGTGACTTTATTTAATTCCCTGTAATCAATACACATTTTCATTGTACCATCTTGCTTCTTCACAAATACCACTGGAGAACCCCAGTTTGAACTACTAGGCCTTACAAAGCCTTTCTGCTCTAATTCCTCCAATTGATGTTTTAATTCCACTAATTCTTTTGGACCCATTCTGGTAGGCTTCTTGATGATAGGACTTGCTCCTGGAATTAATCTTATTTGAAATTCAACTTGCCTATTTTATGGAACTCCTACAACCTCTCCAAAGACATCTAGGTACTCACTTATTACTTCTATATCTTCTAGAGTCAATTCTTTTTCAATCATGCTCCATATTTGATTAAGGCAATTTATTTTGGCTGTTTCACTCATGACTATAATATTTTTACCATTTTCTGTTTTCAAAGAAATAGTAAAATTTTCTAAATTCAAAATTTCTTTGAATTTACTCAACCAATCTACCCCTAGAATAATTCCTATTCCAGGATATTTCAACACAAATAAATTAGATTTAAACATATTTCCACATATGTTTAATTCTACTCCCAAACATCTTAATCCTAGTAGGCAAGAGCTACCTAGGGGACTCTGAATAAACAAAGGTGTTTCAACTAAATTGCATGTGAGAGCCAATTTATCCACTATGTCTTGTGATATTAAAGAATGTGTAGCCCCAGTGTCATATATAACTGAGATTGGATAATTTTTAATTAGAAGTATACCTTCCAATTGTCCAGAATTTCCCACTGCACTTGCTTTTGCCTTGCCTTCCAATGCTCCTACCTTTGCTCCTTTCTTGAACTCTGGGCAATTCCTTTTGATATGGCCTTCTTTCCCACAATTATAGCAACTGAATAGTGTCTTCTTAGCTGCTTGACACCTATTGCTCATGTGTCCTTCTTTGCCACAGTTGTAGCAAGTAGCTTTCTTCTTAATTTACCCAGTGGCTGCTCCTTCAATTTTCTTATCTACATTCTTCTTGTCATAAGGATGTGCTCTATTTTTCCCTTTCTTTTGATTATTAGCCCTTATGTTCTTGAATTTCTCTCTTGCATTATCATGTTGTTCAAAAGAAAGAGTGAGATCTATGACTTGATCAAATGTTTTGTCTTTGTATGGTATCATTGCTCTACTTAAACCAGCATTAAGTCCTTGAATAAATCTTGAATTCTTTGATTCCTCATTCCCTATGAGCATGGTTCCATACTTAGACAAGCTCTCAAATTTTTGAGTGTATTCAGTCACACTCATTGGCCCTTGTCTCAATTTTATAAATTCCTCAAGCAGTGTTGCCTTAGCTGTTGCTGGAACAAATCTAGCCTCAAGCATATCCTTGAATTGATCCCATGTTATCTCATTTTCTAGTCTTCCTGTGATGATTACCTCCCACCAATCTAGTGCTGCTCCCTTGAGCCTTCTGGAAGCTATTTGCCTTTTCCTTTGATCATTTATTTGCATGTCTGCAAATATTCTTTCTATGGTTCTCAGCCATGTTTGCACACCCATGACTCCTTCAGTGCCTTCAAAATCCTTGCCTCCTAAATTTGAAAATGTTTTCAATAGCTTAGCTAACTCCTCATGAGGATTTTCTTCCCTCTGCACTGCTCCTTCCCTAAATGCCCTCACCAAATCTTGCAAATTGACCATTGGTGTTGCATTAGAGGATCCTGCTCCAGTGCTTGGTGGTCTTCCTACCATGATTCACTATTCAATTGCATAGCTAGTTAGTCTTGTTTCTAATTAATTATTTCAGCAATTCATTCCTATTGAGAATATTATATTTATTAGTTTAAATTTTTTTTTCATATGCTATGTTCTTGTTAACATAGCTCTGATACCAACTGAAGTGACCCACTTTTCTCTATATCTATTTGTAGTGATTTTCAGTTGAGGTATTTTTTTATATAAATCAATGGATCACTTCTCTTAATTAATTTCCCAAGATCCAGAATTTTACCAATATAAAAATACTAGTATATAAATCAAATCAGGTCATTTATATATATGAAGATATATAAATGTTTCTTTGCCTATCAGAGCAATTTAAAATGGAAAAGAAATTCAATCACACAGTCTTTCTCATATTTGAGAGATGTTGTGTCACATAGCCATTTCTACCCTTTTTAATCTTTTTTTTTATTCAAGCTTGATTAATATTTAATTCAAATATTACCACTTATTATTTTCCTGTTTTGTTTCCTAATTTGTTCTATAGCCCATATTAATTTATTTCTGGATTTACAACCCCTGTATTTAACCTTTGGGATTTTAGGCATTTGATACTTGATTTTTGATTAATACAGGGTGTTAAAACAACTCATGCATATTAGTTTAGCCCGAGATTCTTATTTCAAACACAACATTTTGTGTCAAGTAAAATACTTATATTCTAGTTTATAAAGTATGCAATGATCATATGAATAATAAGGTAGTAAACTAGTTTAAAGCCAAGCAGAGGAAAACTATACAATCAGACCAGAATGCTACTCAAACTAACATGCCAAATGGAGATTTAGCATATGCATGAAGACAGTATAATTAAGACAATGTCAACAATCAAACCAATGCAAAACTTTCAGTTGATCCTATAATGAAGACTACTGATGAATTCCCAAATAGTGGAACAAAAGATTGTGATCTATAAATAGTGGAATAATTGACATGCTAAATACCTAGATAAGACATCATAACAATGCATACTACAACTGATTTGTCTAAGATCAAAATGCAACCAGACTTAAATCAAATAAGTAGACAACAAGGTGCAGTTCAATGTGATTGCAGTGAAGATTATAAGTACATAGTATGCACCTCAACTTACTATACAATGCAATACAAATTTCCACTGGAAATTAGATATTCAAGTAGGATTTACAGGCTAAGGCTTCAAGCTTTTTCCATGGTCTTATATCAATTATAAGGCATGGTCAAGCTTTACTGGTTAGCCAAGACCAGGTTCAACTTATCACTTAACAATTTTTATTACATGCTTTTTCAAAAACAACTTCAACCTTATAATTAAAAACTTATCAAATATCGCCAAAGAAAGTATGTCCACATATCAGATTACATGGCATAATTTCCTTCATCATATTCCACCAGATTACTTCAGAATCTATTTCTTAAATCTATGACTCACAAGCACATCTGTTACTTTAATCAATAATCCACAAGCACATATAATACTTCAGTTTTTACATGTTCTTTTCAAAATAACAAAGCAAAGACAATCTTGGAAATACACAAGACACAAAAGAGTTTGCCCAGTTTCTTTTATTACAACTAAGCTGCTACTCTTCTAAGCATTTTAAAATCAACAAGATCTTCAAACATCCATACAAGCAAGCTACTCGAGCACCTTCCCTGCAGCAACACTTTGAACTGCCCCATTGAAAATGAGACACCCCAAATATTGCAAAGGCAACAAATAGGGTCAGAAATAAATTCTGGTGTGAGTGAAATCAAAGTTTGCAATAACTTGTAAATTACTATGACTGGGTAAAGAGCTCATAAATATGATGCTATTCATTTTCATATTAAACCTGAGTATATGTATATTTAAACTTTTCTAACAATTATACATCCAAGCATTCATCCATTCACTTCATTCAGTCATACATGCACATGCTCCTATGGATTAACTCCCTAGTTCCATAGCTCACTTTCTCAATCTCATTTATATTTTTATTTGGTCTGAACTCTTGCCATTGAACACCATATGTGCATTGCAAAGGGGCTCAGTTCTGTTAACCCTTTACACAGAGGCTTACAGGACTTAAACAAGTCATGCACATACCCATCAACCACCTGATGATGAATAGATCAAGGCACTACTCCTAAATTATTTTATAATTTAGAGACCATGCTTATTTATTTTTCTAGGGAATTTTCTTTTTAATTCCAGAGATACTTGTGTTCTTTCCTTCATTACATAAGTCAAGAATTATTGAACTCAATTAAAGATAATATCCAGACATACAAAACATTCATGCAAAATTGCACATCTCATTTCAAAGTCATTTTTGCTTAATCACATTTTCTAAAACCTGCTTGTATATTTATTTTTATAAATTTTTCCATTACTTACATAAATCTGAAGAAGTCGTATGAAATACTATATTTATTTTTACTGAGAACATAGGATATGGTTTTTGAGAAAAACCCATAAAAACATATTGGCTTATGATCTGAACAAATCAGCACATATTTGTAATATTGCATTGTTCATATCATTTTTAATATAAACTAGGCATAAGTATGAATCTCATTATTCACACCGCCTACTTCTTTTCTTTCATTGATACCCTATTTCTCAGTAAAACATTTAGTTCATTTTCATATAAAAACTAGGATATAAAATCTATTTCTGTGATTAGAGCATTTGTTTGATTATTCATATTTTAAAATAAAAACTGAAACCATCACAACAAATCAAAATAGATTAAAATCTCATCCAAAAATTCAACCAGAATACCATCCATGATCAGCATATTTTCATCCAGAGAATAAAATCAAACAGAAAATCATAATGTAATTTTTATATAAAATAACTTGGTTGCCCTTAACTTGGGTCTTAATGCCTCAAATATCATAAGTGATTAATCACTCACCTTCCTCTTCTCTTCCCCAAGAATGCTTTAGCTTGAAGACAATGTGAGTTCTTCCCTTCTATATTTTTTTTTGAAAATATGTTTCTATTTTTCCCTCAGAGAAAACTACTACTTCCTTGATTTAAATCATTTAACTAGGGTTTTTAGTAGAGGAAAAACCCATTTTATCCTTACAAAAATAAGAGAAGTTTGTATGCTTGTTTATGGCTAATTATGCCATTTTCTTTTTAATTTCCATTTCAGGTAAAAGCAATTGCTTTTCTTCTTTTCTGGGTACATGCTATTTGCATGTTTCTTATGTACATTGTTTTCATGTGTCTCAGCTTCATTGTGTATTTCCTTAAATCTGAATTGTCCACTTATATCTCTCTCTTTATAAATTTAATTCCTAGCTATTATTTTAACCATCTGTTTTTCTCTTGGTTTATTTTAAAAATGTATTTATGCACAAATAATACTAAACTGGTTTTATGCAATTTTAATTGTCAGAAAGATTTATTTTATCACTTGATATTTCTCTGGCTACTCATAATTAATATATATATATATAAGATATGTGTATGTAAAACTCACTCATACTTGATCATTTTCTTTTCATTATTATTCATTGAAAAATCACTATCCTCTTATTTAATTATTTCACTTATTCTTAATATTTATTTTCAAACTATTCTTTTCTTTAAATATTCTTTGTTAACTGATTTCAAATTTTCTTTTAAAATTATTTTTATCTCAAAAATTTGGGTCTTCATAGATTCACTTTAGAATGTCATGAAAAACTGCTTTGACGAATTTTTTGTATGTGTGATTACTTTACTTGTGCTTGATATAAATGGACGTGCTGAAAATTTCAAAAAATAATTCAAGTGTTGAGGAGTACACATTTTTCTTATGTACCACTATATATCACCATGAATACCTCAAATACTAGTGGTATCCGATATCATCTCATGTTGAAATCATTTTTGCAATTATTTAATTATTTATATTGATTTTCAACTAGAAGTCATTTTCACAAAACCCCCTTATAGAAAATTGATTTTTGCTTATTTTAATTTTGAAACTCGGGTTTTCATCATGTTAAAAATACTCTAATTTATTTCGGTAAGAGATGTACTCTAGAAAAGATTACCATTGAATAATTGAATCTTTTGGAACTCATCAAAATTATTATAGTGCTTGAAAAGTGATGGATAGTGATTAAATTATATTTCATAACAAGAGGAAGTATAATTTTATAATTTCATGAAAATTAAACAAATTTTATAATATTTTTAGATTAGTATTTATTCCATGATCATTTCTATCACTTTCACCTTTCTGTCAATCCATACATCATAATATAGTGTGCAGAATTTGGTATTTCAAAATAAGGAAATATTTTTTTGTAAAATAATTATATCCTAAAGTATTCACTCTCATTGAAAAGTATTCGCGGTTATGCATGGGTGAATTACTTGAATTTCTATATATGGGCTTCCATTCTCATTTAAAAGTCCTCGCGGTTATGCATGGATGTGATGCATATAAGAAAGGGATAAATATCAAGTATATTCTAATTTCATTTAAAAGTCCTCACGGTTATGCATGGTTAGAAAATACTTGACATAATTTTTTTTAAAAGGTAACTATTAACCTCATTTAAAGGTCCAAATGGTTATGCATGGTTAGTAATTGCTTCACATTTTTTGTATAATATTTGAAAAGAGGAAATGCACAAATTATTCCTTTATTGAAAATATCAAACTCTTGTCACTATATAAAATTTTCCATAAGCCTACCATTTCTCTAAAGTGGAGTTTGTTTCTAATTAATAAAATATTATGATTTTTGTATGATTAATTGGAATTTGAAATTAATACTTCCCTCTTGATTTGATTTAATATTTTTATTCAAAATCGTAGCTAATTCAATTACTATTATTATTTTTTATGATAACAAAAGGGGGAGAGAGGTTAAGATTTTTATTTTTGAGCGAATCCTTACTAATATTCGAGAGTGTTTTTATTCAAAGTTATTTTTAATTAATTTTTCTGTTTTAACTACACGCATCTGTGTAGGGGGGGTGGGGTTTGATGTAGGGGGAGCATTCAAATAGAGGGAGCTAATAGATTTCATCAAGACCAAATAGATTAAATAAAGTCAAAATCTTAATATATGTTTGTTATCATCAAAAGGGGGAGATTGTAGAATATGCTAGTATATGATTTTTGTTTGATGAAGTTTATTCTCCTGAAAATGATCCTCCTTGGAATTTCAGTTTTAATAGAATTTTAGTTGATTCAACCCTTAGGCAACTTTTTTTGCTTTATGCTAGATTAAATCTTTATAATATTGATAATGATAATGATTTAATTAACTGGGAATGGGATAAGAGTAAGAAGTATACTTCTATTTCTTTCTACAGATTTATTAATTTTTCGGGTACTATAAACAACTCTTTTAAATATTTGTGGAAATCTAATGCTCCTCCTAAGTCCAAAATTCACATGTGGTTAATAATTCATTGAAAACTTAATACAATAAAATTTTTAAAAAGAAAAAACTTTCAAAATGATAATAAATGTTATTTTTGTAATCTGCATCTTGAGGACATTAATCATTTATATTATGATTGTTTAGATACTAATTACATCCTAATTAATACTCTTAAAATTTTTAACTTTAATATAATATCTAAAATTTTGAATTGTGAATTCTACTGGAATAATTTTAGATTCAAATTCAAAAAGAATATTAGATTTTTACTAGACACTTTATTCATTATTATTAGTTGGTTTATTTGGTTTGAAAGAAATCAAAGAATTTTTAATAATAATAATAGTCATTTAAACAAATTGATTTTTTCAATTTCTTCATTTTGTTTTAATTGGATTTCTAACCCCAAATATAAATTAGCTAAAATTATCCATTTCAAATGGTATCTTAACAAAGTCAATCATAATATTAACTTTTTTAAACACAACAATAATTTTTTTAACATTAATAATAGTATTATTAATCTTTTCTCAAATTTATATTATGATTTCACTTTTAATCATAACTTACTTATGATTAAAGAAACATAATATAGATCTGTCTTAATTTTTGTACTAGTCTCTGTTTGGTTTTAGATTAAAGACATAATATAGATCTGTCTTAATTGTTTTTTTTCTTCCTTATAAATACATATATATGTATATTTATTATACAAATATACATATATATGTATCTTTACTAATTTTTTCCATAGTCATGTTTCAGATACAGGTACGGGAGATAGGTTATCAGTTTCATTTTACAGGTACTCTTGTTTTTAGATTGCTGGATATCAGATTGTAGAGAGGTCATCAAAGCAAAGTTTCTTTATCCAGGACCACTAGCAGTTATCTATTCAGATATAGGATACTGCTATCTTCATTATGGAGTACTTATATCAGGAGGATCTATTCTTCAGTTTGGCATTTTTTCGTCTTTGTTCAGAGCCTTCAGAGCGGTCTCTCTCTTCAGTAGATCTTCTTCAGAGCAGATGCTTATTCACCCCTTCTAATTCAGATGTTTTGGAGCTTCCTTATTAGTGTGTGTCGTCATCCAGTAGTCTTTATTTTTCTTTAGTTTTTTAGGTACTTCTAACACCTCAATATTGGGCGGTGGTCTTGCCGGAGCTCGATATTGGGATGTGATGGGTGGTGGCCTTGCCGGAACTCATCTTAGGAGTACCTGAGTTTTGATACATGTTTTTTGTTTTTGTTACCTGCTAGGCATGTTGGCAACACCTTATTTACGTGATATATACATTCACATGTGTGCTCTCCTCTATTCGTAGAGGATCACCCATTTTTTCTCAAAAAAAGATAATAAACATATATATTCGTTTAAATGTATTTGTTGTTGTACTATTTTTTCACATAATTAAATAAATATTTGTTGAATAAAATAAATAACTCAGAATTCACATTCAAACAAATATGTTATTCAAACAAATATTTTATTACAAATTCGAATAGTACAAATTTGAGCTCTCACTACATTTACACATTTTCAATTACAATAAAATTTCAATTACAACACAATTTTCAATTTACATATTACATGTCACTACATATTCACTCAATACTCGTATTTGATCTTCAACTCCGTTTCAACCTGTATCGACTATTTGAACTATTTGCAAATTAAATAAACACTGACGCAGTAAAATTGAAAAAGAAATTATTTTGCAGTGTACAATAAAATATGTGTTTTAGAAAATATTATTTGCCTCGGTTATTTGGGTTGTTCATCATCATTTTTTTTAATTCGTCTTACACGAACAACTTATGACATGCACAGTGTATCACTGTACATGCCACAAGGTCGTGCATACCGATATACACTTGCTTGTTAAAATCGCAGGGACAGGTGAGCACAAGATCAAACCCAAGCAAAAGCTGGATTCAACTCAAGTGAAAAATAACAAAAACAGACATGTTAACTTGAATGTAAAACAACATACAACATTTCAGACATGATCAAAGAATCTCACACACATGAACATACATGAATCCAGACTTCAAATGATACAATGAAATCAGGTCCAACCAATATGACAACTTCCTCAACAATATGCATACATGAATACCCAGACCAGAGGAAGGTTACATGTTCAAGGCTAGGAAAAAGGAAAAGATCTCACCATATCAGTTCAAGAAAAACAAACTGAAATGGACCAAAAGTGCACAAGACAAAATCAAGACAGAGTGCAAACTTTCAGTTTCAACCAGATTTATCAACACAGCGATTGTAAGTGCACAAGAACAGTGAATACAAGTGGAACCATACAAGCATCAGGTAGTTTAACTCGAAGAAACTCAAGAAACACAGATCAGAGGCACACATACATACAACATGTACACCAGACTGCACACTGAAGTGCAATCACACCAGACATGTAACAAGACCAGCAAACGAAATGACTTAAAGAAACTGCACAGTCAACTTGAAGCAATGCAAGGAAGCAAGCAAGTAATGTAACCTAGACCAGAATCATACATGGAAGCAAGCACTCGAGAAATATGACAATGGAGCATACATGTGTAGACATATACAAATATGCAGTGACAAAGTTTCAATTACAAAGGCACGTACTAATATGTTGAACCAATATGCATGTGTGGACATTGTAGACACTGGAACAAGATAGCTTCTCGAGTTTCAGACTGCAAATGCAACTTAGGCTAGAACAAGCTCGAACACACATGAAAACATGCTCGGGACATACACATACATACATACATATATGTATGTATGTATACACATGATGAACACACTCGAACCAGACATGTATGCATATATATATATATCAGTTTCAGAGACATGAACAAAACTATAGACCAAAGTGCAAAGCAATAGCGCAGTGGACACTTCACAATGCAACTAGAGTTCATAAATACAATTTTACAGAGAGATGCAGTAGTCCAAGCATACACATGAAGACTCAAAGTAGTGAACCAGATCAACATACCAACCAGACTGCAACAACACAGTTGTGAACACATATAAGCGAACATGAAACAAAGACATGAATAATTTCAAGTGCAGACGCACACACATATATACATACATGTATGTATATATGTATATACTCATGAAGACCATTTCAAATTTCATAAGACTCCAGCAACATGAAAGCAGTTCGTACCAGTTAAAGTATATAAAAATGAAGAAATTCAAAGTCGTGGGTCATGAACAAAGTCATGGTTCGAAAAGAGAATGAAACAGCAGTTCGAAAATTGCCAGCAAGTCGATTGTGAACAAGTCAAAGTCCAGATCATCTCAAAATTCAAAATGCCAAAGTCGTAGGAGCAAAACAAGGAACCGACTCAAACTATTCAAGCAATATTCAACTAAGAACAAGTCAGAAATCATCACCAACGTTCGATTACAAATCAATGGCCGAGCATAGCAACACGAAGAATTCAAATAAAAAATATGAACGAAAACATAGGGTTTCGATCCTTATTTAACCCAAATTCATCATCGGCATTTTCTCATTCGAGTTCAAGCTAAACCAGAGCAAGCCATTGAAGTAAATCACAAACCAATAACTCAAATCGAAGTCGAGCATAATCGAAATCGAAAAAGGAAAATCACGTACCAATTTATTCCAAGCAATTCGAGCTCGACATTTGAAGCTGTTGTAAGTAATCAAAGCCAAAGATTCGATTGGCAAAGCATATCGAAGTGAAAGCATACTCCAATCGAACAATTTCAAGCGGCGGCATTAAATTAACAGAACCCTAGCTTTTGAACGAGTAACAAAGAACAACCGAAGTCATCACGAACAAAAGAAAAGAGGAATACGTCTTTATGTTAATTATTTAGTGGGCCGGTTTTAATTTTGAGTATTGGGCATCGATTATTTAAATAGGGTTTTGTTTAGTTTTTAATTTTTATTTGTAATTTCTTTTTAAAATTGTGTTACTTTCTAGTCATGTGACTAGGTACAAACTACAAGGCGTAGTTTGAGAATTCGCAACTCAGTGGCTGAGTTGTGGCAGGGTTTTGAGCTTAGAGTTAGGTTAGTCAAGTTAGCGGGTGTCGCAAGTTTACGTGTGTTTGTAAGCGTCTGACTACTTAATTTCTAGTAGAAACCTTGGGGGCAGCACGTAGGCAGGTTATTGCCGAAGCTGGGTAAATCTGTATGTAATTTTTATTGCATTACTTTCTGCTATTGTTTTTATTTCCACGTTAATTTTTATTATTATTAGTACACCCTATTCACACCCCTCCTCTAGGGTGAAAACGATCCTACACAACTTTCAAGATGCTTACACAAGATACTTAGATCATGCTTGTTGAGTTTAGGAAATTTTGGTTGCAATTCCATGGATCGCTAGCGATCCATAGTCGATGGACCGTCAGCGATCCTAGGACTTAGCATATTTTTCTGTGTAATGTCTTATTTACTTCATTCGAGCCGACCTTCTTCCATTCCATATTTTCATCTACGAACCGATCCTTTTGCCTTGCGATCCGAACCAAGACATTCAAACCCTGCTTCACCTCTGCCATGGCCGCCGCTTATCTCCGCCGCTGAAACTTATCATCATCGACTACTTGACCTCGCTATCTCCTTAACCTAGCCCCTAGTTCCTGTTGCTTCGTCTTTTTGGATCGCCATCGAGCCTATCTCCTTGGATCGCCGTTGATCTTACCTGCTTAAGGTCGCCAACATCCTAGGTTCAACCATGTTCTCCTTTTGATTCTTGACTAGAGGTGGATAATGCTGATTTTGGCGTTTGTTTAGCAATTCGACGATGAGGTTGTACTAGTGGTGATCGTTACGGAGAATTCGAGTTGATTGCAATTTTATAGAAGAAGATAGTAATTGAGTCTTGAGTTCTTCACGGAATGAAATTCATGCCTTGCCCCGCTGCTTGACATGTTTTGTTGTCTTCGTCCTTAGAATCAGTATTAACATGCACCGAGTTACATTGTTAATCCAACATGACGTCTTGCGAATTGGTTTTGGTTTTTCTAGGAGGTAATAATAGGTTAGGGTAGCATCTCGTGTGCAGCTTATGCTGTTATCACCTTCTGGAGAGCTGAAATCAACTCATGCTGAGAATTCTCTACTTGATTCAGACCCATCAATATATAGTTGCTCACTTCGGATTGGTCACGTTATTGCACAATCGGTGTACTTGGAATGGGAAGAACTTACCATGTCGCTTCGGACAGTGGATCCGTTACCGATCATTGATCAATAACGGGTAAATGTAGGAGAAATAACTTCAATAAATGATACGAGAAGCTCTTTTCTTTCTTCACTGCGAATGAACTATTTGACCGCATTAGATACAAGTTATGTTGTATAGAATGAAGCACCCATCATCTCATTGTAAGTCTAGTGGAGGAAGTTTGGCACTTTCAGAAGCAGAATCGTCATCGATTGCGCCTTCGTAAATAGTTTCATTAGCACCTACTTCTTCAGTACCGTGAGCTGAATATGGTCAACTGGTTCAGTTTGGTCCGGCTGTAGACCAAACTCCTCCATATTTTAGAGTTCTACTCAATCATACCGAGAGAGCTTCCTCTGTAATCTCTGCTAAAGTTCTACATAACATTTGCTTACAACACGGCATTCCAGACGATGACGTATGCCTTACGTCGAAGAATGAGTTTGCACATATGCCACCTTTGGGGTACACTGCTTGCCACCAATATATGTGCTTAAATGGAGTAGTGCCCCTCTTCAATCACTTCTTGGAAGAAACTCTCCTGAACTTGGGAATTGCTCCTTTTCAAATTCATCCTAATGGGTACGCGATCTTGACTTGCCTTCGTGTCTTGTTTATGCGGACATTTAATCATGCTCCGAGTTTTGATGAGTTGAGATATTTTCTCTCATTCAAGAAGAGAGATGAATGTCCATCCCTCATCATCATCGAGGCCCAAAGAAACCGCAAGATCATGCTATAGCTTCAAAGCAACCTGTCTTAATTCAAAACCCAGTATTTCTTCATTATGTGTACTGAGGGATTTAATCATCTTTGGACGATGGGGGTTAAGTTCTCCCTTTTACTTACTGAGATTTAATATGTCGCTATGGGATTTTTGATAGACTGAATACCTCTTGCAGTTATCCCACGGCCGAACAAAGGTTCATCACTCGATCTGATTTTCCATACCCTAAAGGTTGTAGACACCAAAGAGAGATCGGTCAATTTTTTGCTAATGAACGAGAATTTGCTTCGGTATGGGTCGTTGCATCCCGGGAGGTCTACCATGTCCATTGAAGCTCTGTGTCCTTCCCGTTCCAGAGTTCTAACATGTTCCACTTCTTCATCACGTGGCTCCAAAGAGGGCGATCTCCTAGAAGAATAGGGTCCGTCTGGCGGGTCGACCGTAGAAGTTCATGAAGAAAGGGGTGTTACGATTGAAGCCAACTGCCTGCCCAGGATGCCCATGATTCCGGAGGAGGAGGGAGAAGAATTCAAGCAGCGTGAGGGCAAGGCTACGGTGGCAATAGAAAAGGAGGAGGGTGAAATTGAGGGCAGCAGTAGTTATGATTCCTCCTCCAGTGATGACAAATTTGATGCAAGTTCCAACAATGGAAACTTCGAATCATGTGATGAAACTCCGAGAATGATTCCCGTTCTCCCAGATTCGCCTCCCCGGGAGATTCGCGATAAAGATACTCCCCTAGTAGCCAAGTAATTTTAGGATTCCCCGCTTAAGGAAACCAATATTGACTTTGGGGATTTGAGCAACGTTTACGTAGATATCGATGAACTCATAGGAGAAGATTTTGAATTCTAGGGATCGTCTCCTCGTCCCGGTCATATTGTGTCTAGAGTCAGCCCAATTTCTGGCATGGTGGCATCCCGATCCAGTTTGTGATGTCCTTTTAAGCTGCCAATGACATATTACACATTCCACTAGGGTCACGTTTATTTACACAAGCATTATTTAGGTCTATTTTTGGTCACTAACGCTCTTTATCTATTTTTTATATCAGGTAATATGACAGGCCGTGGACTTTACGAGGATCTTGAATAATTTAATAATTCGCAATGCTAGTCAAGACGGTCTACAAGCCATCACCAGCCCCATGAAACCGAGGAAGAGTGGAGAAGGCGGAAAGACTTGGAAGCCGAAATACGTCGTCAGGACGAGGGAGAGCGGGGTAGAGTTTACAAGAGTGCTTATGAGAAGAGAAATATTCCTGATGACCGAGACGAGCCGCTTAAGAAGCCGAAGATCGCGGTTCTCATCCCTGTGAGCACCAAGCTTTTGCCCCGGCCCTAATCTCTTTTCAAATTGAAGTTTCGGCTTCCACCTTTTAAGTTTCATCTTTATACCAAGTTCCACCGACTCACGTGGTGTTTGCTTCTGGTTCTTCACGTCCTCGTAGGAGGCTGGCTTATATTCTCCATTTGGTCCCCCTAGACTTAAAGCTGCGCTCCTCGGGTGGTTTCTAAAGGGAATTAAATTTAACCGCGACCCACGCCCAATCCATAAAGGTTCCTATATGCCCCATCTCCAGGCGTTCCAAAGTGATTTGGATATGGTTGAGGGATGAGAAAAGTTATGCAAGCAACTGGCGGACACGAACCGCAACAATTATCAAGAGATCCTTTCCTTTGAATCAGAAAAGGATGATTATGAGAGGGCGTTAGTAAAACATGACACTGGAATTGAGCGATTAACACAAGGGAGGGACACTGCACTCCAAGAGAGTAAGAACAACGCTAGCTTGCTGAAGGAACTAAAAGAGGCCCACAAAAAAATAGAGATCATATTCCGAGATGAAATCAAGAAGGCCCACGCGGATGAGGTTAAGCTAAAAGAGGAGCTTAAAGCATGTGACGTGATTATTGAAGCTTAGAAGAAAACTATCGTAGATCATAACGAAGTTATTGAAGCTTATAAAAAGAGAATTACTGATTACGCGGGAATGGTGGAATCCCGTGACAAGACCGTTTCTGATCATACTCAAATGATTGCTTCGCTCCAAGAGAGAGTTGCGCAGCTTAACGCTAAGAAGACCCTAGTCGAAGTTGAGAAGGCCGTCGTAACAGCGGACTACTTGGAGTTGCAGGATACTTTTGAAAAGAAGATGGAGAAGATGGATGACACCATCTTAAATTTCTATGTTAACTCCTTGCTGCATCAGGGGAGCCTCGGCTATTTGGGCCCTAAATTCCTACCGTACTCTTGTCGTGGTTTGAGAAGATGGTTTGGCCCGTTTCCAAGAGAACGGGGATGCATACACCGAGCAAGAGTTGGAGAATTCCTATCTCAATGAAGAATCGAAGAAAGCTTTAATAGAGGGTCGGGAGATTATTCGAATTGAGAGGGAACAGGAGGACGTCAATGCTGTTGTGACTGCAACTGCTAAAAAGCTGCCAGATCTTTCATTTCCGGGCCCGATGAATCATCAAAATAGCCTCGCGATTAGTTACGAGTTCGACCAGTGCTGCCTTGTTGTCTACCCCTCCGACGGCTGTCTTTGAAGCTTCAGGTGGTCCTGGAACTTCTCCGAAGATCATGCAACCATCCAAATAAGGAGAAGGTGGGGAGTATGAGATTGAAATTCTCGGTCATTCTTCTAATGCTGGTAACCTTCTTGTTTCCCCTGAGTTTGAGAATTTCCAGCTCACATCGCAAGAACAAGACGAACTGAATGCTTTCATTTTCAATCTTATAGGTCCGTCTTCTTTACCTACCGACCTGTTGATTTCTTCGATCCCTAGGCTTACTGCTATTTAAACTACCTCGATGCTTGTTTCTGTAGCCGCTTCGATTGTTGCACCTGTGTCTGGCTCACAACTAGGGCCAGAATCCGAGAAGATTGCTGCATTGCACAGTCTGGACGACCCTTCCGTATCTTTGAGGGCGATTTCACAACAGCTAAAGCTCGAGAGCAGGAAGACCAAACTGGCCAGCTAAATAAATGTGAATAGCATATGGTGGCCATTAAGAAGGAAAAGATCAAGGAGAGAAAATATTCAAGGAGCTCCCGCAAGTCCCGGAAGCGCAGGACCAAGGTGGAGTCTTCCGAGAAGGTCGAAGGACGGGGAGGAGATGTTGGCATGGAAGAGATAGTTGATGTTTTAGGCAGCGACGCTACTCCTGGCACGGATTCTGAAAGGAAGAAGAAACTTCTGACTAAAGGTGGGAATGGGAGCGGTGGAAAGACGCATTGACATGCTCGGGTAACAATGGAGCCAGATTTTGGGACATTTTGTTTTGTTTGATATGTGATTTGTACAGGTGTGGAATCTTCACTTATTGCTTCGATTGTTGTAGCATCTATATTTTCCTTTTTTGTTAGCCGATATTGTGTGGGTACGACCCCTACATTTTGACTTTGTATAGAAAATGCTATAAATAATACGATGTTGGCATTTTGATTGTAACTTTATCTATTTACTTATCTACGTTTTATGCACTTATGCCCATTTTATTTACTGCTATTTTATTTGGTCCTGTAATTATCGCTAAAATTCTTTGTTTGGAGTAATAGAACTATAAAGTACTTGGTTTTTTGTTTTTGAGTATCGATGTGTGTTCCCTCCAGTTCACAAGGCTGTTTACTTCAAACACTTGGCGAATGACCGGTTGATCTGTGTGATTCTTTGGAAGTCTATAACCGAGTCTATTTTGTGGTTCCTATCTTCGGGAACTTGCAATTTGAGCGTCTCGATTCCAGATATTTTGTCGGTTAACAATCAGAATTCTTTGCCAGTTCATAGTCATTTGTCATTATTAGATTCGTGTCCATTACTCATGATAGTGGGAGTGGATTAATTCTTGTTAGTCCTGCAAACGACGCGTTTCCCGGCACTGCAGGGATAATACCGGTACTTAAGAGTGTGCGTGGCTTATGAAAATGCACGGCTTTTTAGGGTATGCACGGCTTATGAGATGCGCGGCTTTTGGGAGTGTGCACGGCTTATTGGATGGTGCACGGCTTATGGGATGCGCGGCTTTTAGGATCGATATAACCCGTCGATCCAGAACGGTTTGGAATCTCCTGACATTACTAATCTTTGAGCAACATGAGGAGTTTATGTTTCGAGAGCATGTTTCCATGACTCAGGAATCAATGCACGACTTATGGAGGTGCGTGGCTTTTGGTATCGATATAACCTGTCGACCCGGAATGGTTTGGAATCTCCTAACATTACCAATCTTCGGGCAACATGAGGGGTTCATGTTTCGAGAGCATGGTTCCATGACTCAGGAAGCAATGCGTGGCATATGGAGGTGCACGGCTTTGATTGGGGCCCTTCCAATGTTGTCGGAACAAGTCCGGTTCTTAGAAGGCAGGGATCGAGTTCCGTTTATCCAACGGTTTGAGTCGATTTGCTTTCGTTGACCCAGCGGGTAGATAGGACATACTTAAGCATGGTTCCACTATCTCAAGCAGCGATTGGATGGTTTTGAGTCGATTGACCCCGTTGACTCGACAGGTTACTTTTGTGAACATAGTTTTATTGGTCCATAAAGCAAAGCAATTTTATTAATGAAAGTTTGGCAAGTTCTGCCAATTTACAATGCCTCCGGTATTCCGGAGTGACTTATTTGCTGGAAATAGGAAATACATAAGATAGTCTTAGATAAAGTAAGGACACAGCGATTCACTGTTCCATGCTCGGGGAATTTAGGCTCCATCAACAGTTGCCTCTCCCAGTTTGGTCCGAATGCTCCTGGTACAAGTAGATCCTCTTGAGGACAAGGTCTCCCACCTTGAAGGTGCGGTTATGAACTTTAGAGTTGAAGTACCATGCGACCCTTTTTTGATGAGCGATAGTACTTAATTCCGCATCTTCCCTCTTCTCATCAACCATATCGAGTGACTCGAGTAGTGTTCATTCTGCCTTTGATCGAAGTTTCACCTCCGATGCTTCTGAACCATATGCTAGGGCAAATAGAGATGCTCGGTTGCAAATTTCTGCGTTGTCCTATAGGCCCACAGTGCAAGCGAAAGTTCATCGATCTAATTTCCTTTTGCTTTAGTTAGCCATTTTTTGATGGTGGACTTGATGATCTTATTCACTGCTTCCACTTTCCTTATTACCTACGGATGCACAATAGCGGAGAAGCTTTTCTCGATTCGAAAGCGTTTGCAAAAGTCTTTGAACTCAATGCTTTCAAATTGAGTCCCGTTATCTGTGATGATTTTTTGTAGCACCCCAAACGTGCAAATAATATTTTTAGTAACAAAGTTAATGACTTCCTTTGTGGTAGTAGTGGCCAGTGGTTCCGCTTCGGCCAATTTTTTCAAGTAGTCAACGGCAACGATAGCATATTTGGCTCCTCCTTTAGCCATTGGTAATACACCAATCAAATCGATTCCCCCAGATTACGAACGACCATGGGCTGACCGTCTGTGTTAGCTCCGTCGAGGGGGTTCTTTTGATCTTGTTGAATCTTTGGCATTGATCGCATCATCTGGTGTAATCTACTGCGTCTCGTTTTACAGTTGGCCAAAAGTACCCATACTAGAGAACTTTATTTGCAAGTGTTTGCTCCCCGTTACGATCTTCGCAGTTGCCTTCATGAACTTCTTTTAGGATCCTTCGAGCTTCGTTATTGGTTACACGTCTGAGCAATGGGGTAGAGAATCCCCTTGGGTAGAGTATCCCATCATGTATTTCGAATCGCGGTGCCTTTTTGGAGAAGCTTTTTCTACTGGTTCCTGTCAGTAAGGAGAGCTCCAATGAGTAGGTAATCTTTGATTGGGGTCATCCATGTCTCTGGTTCCTTGGTTGTTCCAAAAATCCAATCGATGTCCATTTCGCTTATGCTCGGAGTGGTTAGAGTTTCAACTGGGACTAGCCCAAATGACTGAGCTTCTCCGGAATTGGCCAGTTTAGCTAGATAATCTGCATTCATGTTCTGTTCTCTCGGGACATGAGTTATGGTGTAATGCTCAATGTCATTCAGCAGTTCCTACACTTTAGATAGATACGGGGGGAGGTTCTTACCCCGAGCCTAGTATTCGCCTTTCACCTGACAAACGACTAGCTGAGAGTCGCTATAGATGTGTACGGATTTTATCACGAGTTCCTTTACAACTCTCAACCCGACTATCAATGCTTCGTATTCTTCCTTATTATTTATTGTAGGGAATTCCAAGCACAAGGCATAGCAAACAGATTGTCCATTTGGGAGTCTCGAGCACTACTCCTGCTCCCGAGCAAAGTTGTTAGACACACCATCGACGAACAGCTTCCAACGTGTCTTCACTTCTGGAGTCATTCCTTCCTCGTTATCCCGTATTGTAAATTCGGCAATGAAATATGTCAGCGCCTTCCTATTTATCGCCTTTTGAGGAGAGTATGTGATTTCATACCGACTTAATTTGATATTCCATTTGATAAGCCATCCAAAGGTCTCAGGGCGGTATAACACTAGGTTCAAGGGTTGATCTATTAGCACTTTGATCGGATGTGCCTAGAAGTACGATCGTTACTTTCTGGATGCAACCAAGAGGCAATATGCTAGGTTTTCCAATTTTGGATGGTTCTTTTCTACTCTAGTGAACTGTTTACTGATGTAATATACAGGTCGCTGGATCTTAGCTTCTTCTCGTATGAGTGTGGCACTCAATGCATGTGGCTAGACTACTAAGTAGATGTACAAATCTTCTCCATCTACTGGCTTGGACAAGATTGGTGGGGTTTCCATATGTCGCTGTAGCTCTTCGAACACAGTTTGACAAGCTTGATTCCATTCGAAGTTCTTCTTTCCTTTCTTTAGCACGTCAAAGAACGTTATACATTTATCGGTTGCTTTTAAGATAAACTGGCTCAGTGCTGCAACCTTTACATTTAGGCTTTGTAACTTGAAACACCCTACACCCCTTAATATACCCAAAAGGACACATTAAAAGGCATGGTGCGTTGTAGGTATAACTAAAGCTAACATAGACTAAGATTCATAAGACAAAAACAGATAAAAACAGCGGAAACTTAAAACAATAACTTAATTAAAACAAAACTTCATAATTGCTTCATAAATAAGTCAAATAACACATACATGTCTTAAAATCCAATATGTCTCATGAAACAAAAACTCATAGTCTCAAAATCAGAGTACATAATATCCCTCATAATAAGCCAGTACATAGAAAGAACAAAAGATAAAAGAAAAGAAATACATGGTAGCAAACTCCTCTAAGAAATCTCCAAGCAACTACAATCTACTGTCCTCTCCCTTGATTGCCTAAGGGGGGGGGAATGGGAAAAATAGAGGAGTGGGTCAGACTAAAAGTCTGGTGAATGATAGTAATTACTAGAGTCTTTAAGCAAAGTAAAAGTAATAGACTCTACAATAGTTCTAGTATATAAAGAGGAAACAAAGGAAACATGAAAGAGATAAACTGGAAATAAATACGATTAACTATAAGATATGTTAACTTTAATTATTTGCACTTGTTCTTGATAGCTTCTTTGATTAGGATGAATTCCTAATCCTATAATTAGGCTGAATTCCTAATTCTACTCTTCGATCGACCTGTTACTCCATAGACCATACTGCGGACCAGAGACTAGGTAACTCCCTACACAGCAGCCAATGGTATCTACGAAAGATGCACAAGGCAACCACTGTGGATCCAGATGATACATAGCTCCTTACACAGAAGGCAATGGTGTCTACAAAAGATACACATTCTAAGCGCTTGAAACTCATAGCGATTACTAAGCACCAGAATGGAAGTCGCACGCGTAACTGCCACCATGCCATGCTACCTTTTGCTCCACCTATTGGGTCTTCTTATTACCTCAAACTCCAGCATAAGCATGCCCCTCGTCTCACTTCAGGCTAATGTGAGACCACCGTGTGCGCATAGAATATAGGGAATGCTGTTGGTACTGGCACGTCATCTAAACATTATCTAGTTGCGCCTCTTATCCAAATCCCCCACGATTTGGACTTCTAATTGACCAATTACTACCATTTTTAGCATAAGCGTGCCCTCGTCTCACTTCAGGCTAATGTGAGACCACCGTTTTGTCTAATAGGGAATGCTATTTGGTACAGATCCTACTTTCATCTTTTCTTATTAACTTAGATAAATTATTTAAATAAGCCTTTACAATTTTATCTACAATCTGTGCTTATTTATTTATCCTGTCTTAAAATAAGCCTTATATTGTTCTTTTTCTTATCATAACCTACGTTATAATCATGCTTATTACTTAACCCAAGGTCTAAGCGTGAAATAAGCCTCTTTCATCTTTTACTCTTTTTAGTTATAATTCTAAGTTATAACTAGACCAATCTTTTTAATTCAGTCCAATTAATGTCATAATTAGACATAATTCCAGTCCAATTAGGCATAATTTCAGTCCAATTCAATTTATATTACAGTCTTTGTAATTTACATCTTATATTCCATTATTTCGGTTTTCTTACAATTTAATCCATATTCACGTTAATCCTATTCTAATCCATACGCGAAGAAGAAGAAGGAATAAAAGAAAACTGAAAATAGAAGAAAATCCAAAAGTGTAGAAAGAAGATGTAAATAACGTATAAATAACAGTAAATAAACTAAAATACTGTAAATAAACTGTAAATAAACGGAAAAGCTATAATTAAAAGAAATAAACTAAAATTACTGAAAAGAATAGCGGAAAGGAAATAGACTGAAAATAATTCTAAAAACTGTAAATAAACTACTTAAAAGGCTATTCCAAAAATCGTAGTAAAACTACAACTATTGGAAACCCTATTATTTTAAATTACTTAAAGAAATCTAAAATAATTACAATCACTCACCTTTGGTCCGAAGCTCTTCCTTTGGTCTTCCCGGATCCAGTTGGAGTTGTAAAATAATTTAATTTATAACGATTTTCTCCTTGGAAAAATTATTCCATTTAGGGTCCTTCCTAGAAAGGTGAACCAAATTGGAGAAAACCTAGAATGAGAAAAAGTGTAAGGTCTAGGGGTCTATGTATAGGGGTAGAAGTGGATCTCAGACTATTGGATTTTGAAGATTGAATGGGATGCAACCACGTCATAGGCTGAATAGGAGTCATCGGATGCAAGAATGGAAGGACCAGATCGAGGTAAAGAATGCAAAACACGTCATTAAGTCGGCAAAATTCGCTCTGGAATGTTCATTCATTCGTAATTAAGGGAGGCGAGTCGATCGTCTGGTGCCCAGGTCGACCGGACGGTCGACCTGCCTTATATATATATATATACATATATATATATATATATATATATATATTTCCTCTTTTATTTCTGCTTATTTTGTATCTTGGTCATATTAACTCAGTTTCTGACGTTCTATATATGGAAATTGACCAGAAAATTACCACGGACACAATGGTGCAATTCCCATGGCTCAATTATGATAATTTCACAAATTTATTTTATTATTTAATTAATTAATGAATTAATTATTATGGGTTAAATTTCGGGTTGTTACATAACTCTTTCCCATTCCTCGGGGCCTCAACTTCTTGCAAAGCTGTTATTTGCTTGGGATTTGCTTCGATTCCTCTGGCACTTACGATGAATCCCAAGAACTTTCCAAAGGCTACCCCGAAATGACACTTAAGTGGATTGGGATTCATTCCACTTTGCAGAGTATTTCGAACATTTCAGCGAGGCTTTCCAAGTTTTTTGCAGTTATGCATGATTTAACCAACATAACGTCTACATAAACTTCCGCTGTCTTCCCAATCTGATGTTTAAACATGGCGTTCACTAGTCATTGGTAAGTTGCCCCATCATTTTTTAAGCCAAATGGCATCACTTTGTAGCAGTATAGTCCCAGATCAGTATTGAAGCAGGTATTTTCTTGATCGGTCTCATGCATCCTGATCTGGTTGTATCCCGAGTATGCATCCATAAACGATAGCAATTCATGTTCAGCAGTCCCATCCACAAGCTAATCGATTCTGGGAAGAGGAAAACTGTATTTTGGGCAAGCTTTGTTTAGATCTAAGTAGTCAATACAAGTTCTCCATTTCCCGTTGGACTTCTTGACCAAAATCGGGTTAGATACCCATTTAGGGTAGGTTGTATCGTGGATAAAACCATTTGCCATCAGCTTGTCCACTTCTTCTCTTAGCGCTTTGGATCGCTCGAGCCCTAGCCTATGCCTTTTCTACTTCACCAGCGTATACTTGGGATCAGTGTTAAGTGCGTGACAGGCTATCTCCAGTGACACTCTGTACATATTGGAATGCGTCCAAGCGAATACATCCAGATTGGCACGAAGAAATTTGATGAGTTCCAATCGCATCCTGTTTCTAAGATGCGATCCAATTTTGAGGACCCGTGTTAGGTCATTCATATCAACTAGGATAGACACCATCAGTTCAGCCGGTGTTGCCCGTTCCTTCCCTGAACTCTTCTTTCTAGGGTCCAAAGCCTTATCGAATCGGCTATGGTCCCCAAGCCAGAGGCGGCTCTATAGTTGCTATTCGGCTGGTTCATGAATGTTGAGAATTCTCCCGCATTCTTCCCTTTTACTTTTCTTTTAGACTCACGTAGTTCCACGATATAACATTCCCTAGCGGCGCTTTGGTCTCCCTTGATCACCCCAACTCCAGTTTCTGTCGGAAATTTCATAGTTAGACACCATTGAGCTAAAGCAATCCTAAAATCTGCCAAGGCGGGTCGTCCTAGGAAGGCATTGTAGGTAGAAATTTCATTTATGATCATAAAGGTTTGGATGAGGGTGACTCTTTGGTCACCTCCTCCGAGTTCTATAGGTAAGTCAATTGTTCCGACGGGTTGTTTGGGTTCGTCGGTGAATCCCTGAATCTTTGTTTGGCAGGCGGATACCTACTTATCAAAGGAGCATTTGAAAAGGATATTCATAGAACTGCCGCTGTCTACCAATACTCGTTGGACCATGGCGGGTTTGATTCCTACTGTCACGACCATGGGGTCGAGAGTTGGAGAATCTATTCCTTTACTGTCTCAATTCTGGAATACTATGTCATCATTTAGGGTTCTCTACTACTTAACAGGGGTTTAATCTTCGATCGCGAAGCACGCATCTTTTGGAGCATGCTTTAATGAGGTCGCATACTATTCCATTTCTCCCCAATTCTTCTACGTGGGATGGGGCCCTCCTGATAACGTTCCAATGATGAGCCTCTGGTCAATCTATTCAGGTCCCTCTTTACTAGTTCCAGCTAGGTTCTCTTGGTTTCTAGGAGCTTGGGGCGCTACGGCCTGTTCAGGATTTAATGGTTTCCTTACATACTGCCGAAGCTTATTTTCTCGAATGAACTCCTCAATCAAGTTCTTCAAGTGACGACACTCATTCGTGTTATGACAGTGTGTCTCATGGAAGCGGCAGTACTTTCCGGAACGCTTTTGCTGTTCAGTTGCTTCCTTTTTTGGCAGCTTCTTGTACTATTCCATCCCCTGTGTCGTGAGATAGATGTTTTCTGGACTATCGTTGAGCGGGGTGTATTCTTCGGGCTGCAAACCTTTGAGTCGCTTGCTACTTCCGTTTCACTTGTTTGAATTCTGGTTCTTCCTTTTTTGATTCCCATTTCTTCCTACGTTCCCTTTAGCGGTCCCGAAGGTGTTTATATCTTAGTTTATTGCCATACCACTCTGCACAATGTTGGTCGGTTGTAAGTTAATAGATTTCCTTTCTAATTCATGTGCCTCTTCCAATCTCAAGTACTGGCTCACCTTTGGGTTGAAGTCTTTTCGAGTGGTGGGTTGTTTCATTTTGATCCATTTCCCGAATTCAGTTTTGGGGTGAATCGCGCAGACTAAGGCCATGAAAACCATATCCTCGTTCGGATTAATTACTTCAGTTAACACAGTGTTGAACCCATTCATGAAAGACTTCAGAGATTCATTCTATTCCTGGAATAGGCCGGACAAGGACATCACATCTTTTGGTTGTGCCATGTGAAGTCTAAATTGATCAAGGAATCTTGTTGCTAGTTGATTGAAGGTGGAGATAGATCTTGGCGGAAGCCTGGTGAACCACATGGAAGCAATTCCCTCCAAAAAAAATGGGAAACATCTACATCGAACAGCATCTGAAGCATTCTCTCCATCCATGTACCAACCTTACTTATACAAGTGGGGTTTCGGGTCTCTCATTCTGTTGTAAGACGAAATAGTTGGCATAGTGAACTTCTTGGGGTACTGCTCATTCAGAATGTCATCAGTGAAAGGAGTCGGACTTGGAATGGATCCCCATTCATCATCCCTTTATCCTTACTTTCATCCATTAGTTGCTTGACCATGTCCACGATATATGCCTCATTGTCCGATAATCTGGGGGTCGGCTGTCAGTGACTACACCGAATGTTTGATTTTGCAAATGATCTTGGTGAGTGGCCTGAAGCCTAAGCCCTCCTGTCTTCAGGAGAGCCACTCCCTCAGGGTTCCCTTGGCTTGCGGTTGACCTAATAGGGGCAGTTTGGATCTCCCTAGTGTCATTGAATGCATTGGTATTTCCTTCCAACTTGTCGTCGTCACGTCGCTCACCATCTTCTGAGTCAGAGAGATCCATGGCTATATCTTCCCATGGGATTTTCACTCCTAGATTCAAATTTGTAGCTAGTTGTCGTGCAGTTGGTGGAGTGTTTGCGTTTCCTCCCATATTGATTCCTACGGTTCCACCTATTACTCCTTTCTGTGGCTGCTTCCCGTTTCTCTTATTCAGGCCAAAGATGAAAGAATTTTCTTGTTCCATGGTAGTCGTGAGCTCTTTCATGGTTCTTGGAGCAGCATGTGACTATACGGTCAATAAGGTGTTCAATTTGTCCATCAGAGCCCTTTGGCTATTTTCCATTTTTTGATTAATTTCACCAACCATTTTTTTTAATTCATCTCTAGTGACAACTTCACGCTAAATAGAGGATCCTGGAACCTGATCTCCGGAGTTAGTTCCTAACTGTAGATTGTTGGGGATGTTGACTTCAATCTGCAGGGGGTTTGTTTCTTCTCCAGCAAAGGTAGTTCCTATGGATCTTCCGAAAGTAGTTCTCTTTCTTCCAGGTGCCATTAATTCTCAACAGAAAATCTTCTAAGCAGGGATTGAGGATCTAACTTCTGAACCTATCTAATCCAAAGTATATAGCTAGATCTAAGCCTGATTTGGTTTCTCAGTGAAAGCACTAAAATGTTAACCCAAAAAATGGATCAACACCCTGGATTGAGTGTGAAAGCACTAGTCCTATTTATCAAGGCAAATACAATAGAAACAAGGAATAATAACTTGTAGATAAAGTAAAGAGACAAGAGATTTTTATAGTGGTTCGGCTGTTAACGAAGCCTACGTCCACTTTATAACTTTTGTTATTGACTGACTGCAATTACAAGTTGAATCTGATTACAATTTGATTGGATCTAGTAAATTATAACCAGTCACTAGTGTTAGATTTCACCGGAGAATCACAGCGAACCCTTTAGATGACTGTTGTATGGGAGGAAAAGAGTGAAGAATAGTTTCTACAGAGTTTCAACAGCCGCTCCAAAAGATCCTTCTTATGCTGTAGATGGGTGAGTATTTATAGGGATTGGAGCGCTATTAGATCAAATCACTTTGCCGGAAGACCACATTTGATGGTATGAAGACACTCAAGAAATTTTGAAGTGACCCGATCATGTATGATGGATCTCTAGCAATCCATAGGGCATGGATCGCTAGCGATCCATGGTGTTAGAGCAATTTTAGCTCGTTTCAATTGGATCATGTACCATGTCTTGTGCAGATGCTCTCCTTGTAATTTCAAGACTAGATGCCTTGTTTTGATGATGATTCATGTACTAGTTGCACTGAACTATTACTGGAATAAAATGAATGCTCACTTCTTGGTCTAGCTAGCTTGGAACATCGTGAAACTTAGTAGGTATACCTAGAAAACATAATGCTTCATGATGCAAGGAAAATGGATGATCCATGCGTGATATTTATGGATCCATGGGTGATGGTTCACTAGCAATCGATCTCTTTAGGCAATTTTTGTCTTTTTTCCTCTTTTGCCCTTCTTGGTTTCTTCTTTTGATCCTTCTGGTTGGCACTTGAGTTGTTTTGACTTGACATAGATGTTCTGACTTCGTTTGAATTCCATTGGGTCAAAAACTTGGATAACAAATATTGTGTGATATATTTTAAATATTATGTATATATAATAAAATATTAAATAAAAATAATATAAAATATATTTGAAATATTTAATTATTTAAGGTATATATAACAAATATTACATATCACATTGAGGGTGAGGGTCTAACCCTTACTAGGGTTGGCAAGATCGGTGAGGCGAACAAAAGTCATTTTTATGATGTTAGTTGGGACAGGAAATTTATTTACTCTCCAGATTCTGTGGGCTACGATTCAATTCTGGCTACTCTATTCTCCGGTTTCTCGCATGTTTTTGGTCCAGTGTTGAAGGTAAGAGGTGGCAGTTCCTCCTCTTTTGAGGGTGCTTAGTCTTGTTCTATTTAGTAGTCTAGATTCCTTTTTCTAGCTCTTGTGCCTTTATTTTCTGTGGTTTAGTATCTAAACCGTTTTAGTTGTTCTGTGCATGTACAGAGCACTTGGTTTTCCATTTTTATATAGTGGCACGGCCCACTATAAAGCCGACTAGCCTTGCTAAAAAAAGATAATTATAAGTATAGATAAATAGGAATTATTTATTTAATTTCTCCTTTTGAAATTTTCGACCTATATATCGACATACCCCACATGTATATGTCGACATTTGTAGGGAGATTTTGAATTTCAATTTCAAATTCAAAATTTGAATTTCTCTCCACCTTTTCACCAAACCCTATATTTTGAAAAGTTGTCCCTTGACCAGAGTACGTGTCCTTTGATTCTCTATTTATTTACTCTATCCATTCATTTCACTTTCATTTTCAAATCTAAAATCATTAACTCTTTTATCTCTTCAAACTATTCTTCAATGACATCCTCAAGCAATACTCCATCAACTATGAGGCTTTCTAAGAAAAAAATCTTTCTTTTCAATGACAAAGAAGCCATGCAAGCTTATATAGAGTATATGTCTTTCGAAAAAGTATCTCTCGGAAGATTTGCTATTTTTGAAGATTTTCCTACTTATGATCTTTTCAATCTTTGTTTGCAAAATGAAATTCTTGGTTTAATTGATGCTTCTCAAAATGATTTCGTTTGTTATCCAAATTTAATAAAAAAAATGTTTTATGCATATTCGAAAGGAAAATTTTATGATGGAAACGAAGGATAAGTTTGGAGTAGTGTAAAGGGGACATAATTGTTTTAAATTGTGAGATTTTGGGTCACATTCTTGGATGTAAATCTAGTGGAATGGACCTTTCAACTTTTCAAATTTATTTTCAAAACCGTAAAGTGATTCATGACATTTTCAAAAGTGGTAATGACTTTGAATTCAAAAACAAAAACTTGTGTCCAAAAGCAAGAATTTAAAGCCTTCTTTTACAACAAAGTATCACTCTTAGAATGGTAATTATAATAACCCAACTCAAAAAGTTTTCAAAACTATTTTCGCCATTTATGGTCAATACGACATAAATTGAACTCAAGTCATTTTGGATTAATTTTTTCTTAAAAATCTTTCTAAGCATGAAAACACACTATTTCATGGTGTGTATCCCACTAGAGTTTTCATTTACTTCGGTGTTGACATTAAAGGAGAGAAAACTATTCTTCGAAAAATATTTGATAAGGCCAACATCTCACTTATGCATATTTCACCCTTTTCGAGTCTTATGAAACACCTGCAGAAGAGGAACAAAGACTCGTTTAGGAAGAAGAACAAGATATAAGTGAAGAGAAGGAGGAGGAAGAAGATAAAATGGATCTCGAGGAGGAAGAATAAGAAGAGGAGGATGATACTTCCTCGAAAAGTATCAATATGCCATCTAATCCATCCAACAACGATCTTCTCGAAAATCAAAAGAAGATCATTCACAATCAAAGAAAGCTTAAGAAATCATTTTCAAAGAAGTTTACTTCACTTTCCACCAAAATGGATAATTTTTTTCGAAAGGTCATCCACAAGCTTGGTGGTTCTCCTTCGTCTCCTCCACATCTTTCTAATTGTTTGTTTAAATTATCTATCTTTTTATTTGGATCTTCTAGTTTGAGTTTGTGTTAATCTTATGTATCTTTCTTCCATTTCTAATGTATATCATGTACTCATCTTTATTATCAATGAAATTCTATTTCCTACTGTTATACATTGTTAATCATCTCTGGAAAATCATACAAGTATAATAGTTTAGGCCAAATATAATAGAATAGTAAAGTAAAGTAGTTTTGAAAATTATAGTACATATGCCAAGCATGTATGTCGACATATAACGGCCAGTTTTCAAAATTTTTTACGATTAAAAATAAAATAACCACCAAACACCTATTCATTTCAAACGACTTCTTACCCTTATATATACCTATTCACTCCAGATAATTATCATTTTCGATTTCTTTCTTCTCTCTCTTTCATATATAAACTTATCGCTTCAACAATGGCTTCTCCATATCAAAAACTATGCGAAAATCTTGAACAAACACTTGAATCATTCAAGAATATTCTTACCTTCAATCTTAGAAATCAGAGACACTTAAAACTAAGTCAAATGCAGATGATTAAAGAGCAAGAGAAGCACTTTGACGCTATTCGATGGATGATTTCTTCTCTTATCAAAGATGAACCAACCAACAATCCTGAAACCACCCTCAACAAAGATAATGAAGATTGGAATGCTATCAAGCGGATCCAATTTTCAGATCCGATGGATGGGTAGAAGTTCCTAATGAAGTCTAAAATTGATTGGTTTGGATTTAAATAAGTATGTATATTAATATGTTACAATATTGATTTGTGTGGATTGGATTGACTTTGTGTGTATTAGCTGGATTTGATTTGTTAAGTTATATGATTGATTAGTTTGATTTACTTGTTTTTCTCTAACTTATCAAATGTATTAATTAAAGTGATTAATACAAGTTATTTATGTTACCACTCTTATATTACCATTATTGCTTTTTCTAATTGCTTTTATATCTCAGTATTATATATATTACGTAGTACCTTAGTTAGGGGGAGTTCTTTAGTTAAATTTTTATTGATGACAAAAGGGGAGAAGTATATAAAATCTAAGAATAAATTAAGGGGGATTTTTGTAACTCAAGGGGGGTTATACCATATTTTATATACATGGTTATCATCATCAAAAAGAGGGAGATTGTTAGTACCTTAGGCATTAATTTTGATGACAACAACCATAGATTATGGGGAGTTTTGTAACTTAAGGGGAGTTATACCATATTTTATAAACATGGTTGTCATCATTAAAAAAGGGAGATTGTTAGTACCTTAGGCATTGATTTTACAACAATCATACAATATTATATAAAATATAGATACTAATGTTTTTATTAAGTCATATATAGTATATGGTTCAGGGTATTAGATAGGTGTTAATTAAGAAGATTGTACAGTATCAAGTGAAGATTCAAGTGGCTGATATAGAGATTCAAGAGTTAGAGATTGAAGACCCATGAGTATTGAAGAACTCAAGATATCCGGATAAGTTATAGAGTTATAGATATTGTTAAAACCTTGATAGCACTTCTTTGATCTTTCTCTATTCTTCTTTTCAAATGGTTTTTAAATATTATAAATTTCAAAAATGATTTTAAAAGAATTCTTGTTTTCAAAATGATCTCTCAAAATAACCTTCAAATTATTTTAACTTTTGATTTTACAAGATAATTATACATTGAAAATTTAACTTTTTTAATTAGTTTGTATTTTAAATATACTTTTAATCTATAATACTATGTTATAGTTTTGATTTTATGATTTCTAAATATTTATAAGTATATTATAATATTTATAACTTTGATTTTAAATATATTCATTCATACTTCATATGTATTATTTTATTTCAAAAGAAATTCTTATTAAATCCTTTATATATTTAAAAATATTTCAAAATAATTTTATAAAGTTTTATTAACTTTTGATATGATTAAAATATGTATAAACTATGTTTAAATAAGTTTACAAAGTATAAAAATATCTACAATGTATAACATTTTCAAAACATTTTTAAAAGTAAGTTTTCAAAATGTAAAAGGATATATCGACATACCCTCACCCTATATGTCGACAAATGGACCGATTTTTCCAAAATTCAAATTTGAATTGAAGTATCTTTTCATCGTATCTCTTCATGAATGGACATGACTATTATTTCTCTATAAATAGGGGTTAAACCAAAGAATTTCCTTTAATTACTTTCTCAAATTTTCTCTCATCTCTTCACGAATGGACATGGACACTTATCAGTCCACACAAACTTCACATCCTTCCTCATTAGCTTAGACATCGGTGCCGCTATCCACGAGAAATCCTTAATGAATCTCCGATAATAACCAGATAATCCAAGGAAACTCTTTATCTCAGTCACTGTCTTAGGTCTCTTCCAACTATTCACCACTTCAATCTTAGTCGGATCTACTGACAACCCTTTCTCTAAGACTACATAACCAAGAAACTTCACTTCCTTCTTTCTAGAAATGACACTTCAAAAACTTCACCTTTAGCTGATGCTGCCTCAGCGTCTTAAGCACCACTCTAAGATGAACTTCATGCTCTATTTCATCCTTAGAGTATATTAAGATATCGTCTATGAAAACCAACATGAAGCTATCCAAGTGCTCTTAGAAAACCCAGTTCATCAAATCCATAAAGAATGCCCGTGCATTAGTCAGTCCGAACGGCATAACTAACCATTCGTATGATCCATATCTGGTCCTAAACGTCGTCAAAGGTATACTATCCTCTACTGCTCTGAGCTGATGGAAACCTGTCGCCAAATCCAATTGGGAAAATACCTTGGCTCCACTTAACTGATCGAACAAATCATCAATCATCGGCAGTGGATATCGATTCTTTATCATCCTCTCATTCAACTTACGATAATCGATGCATAGCCTTAACAATCCATCCGACTTCTTAGCAAACACTACGGGTGCTCCCTAAGGTGAACTACTCGGTCTGATAAAACTGTTGCCTTCCAGATCCACTAACTGCACCTTCAACTCCCTCATCTCTGTATAGGTTATCCTGCTTGGCGGCATACTCACTGGTTCTGCTTCTAGAACCAAATTTATCCGAAACTCAATGGCTCATTTCGGTGGTAATCCAACTACAAGCTCAAAATCATCCGCGAATTCTCTGACCACGAAAACTCGATTCATCTCATCTTCCAATTCCATAACACCCAACAAGGCATTCACCTCACTGCTAGAACCTTCATCGCTATAAACAATCCTGTTGCTACAATCAGGGTGCCTAAGCAATATTTTTCTATCATGGCAAAATATCCTAGCATCGTACTCACTTAAACAGTCCATACCAAGAATAATTCCGAACCCCACAAAATAAAACACATGCAAACTGCAAACAAAAGTATGACCTAACAAGTCAAACTCTAACTGGTCACATCTCAACCCTAGAGTTGCATACCCTCATATTGGATTCGCAACCCATAAGGAAGTAACTAAATATGTGGGTTCTAGGTTAAGCTTATCTATCAAACATCTAGATATAAAAGAATGCGATGCACCAGTATCAAATAGAACGCTAACAGACATACCATGAATCTGAAGCGTACCTCCCAAAACTGCCTTTCCTTTCTCCTGAGCTTTTGGCTTCGAAGTAGTAGGCTCTAATGCATACACCTTGCCCTTTCCATCCTTAGCGGGCTTCTTGCATTGATTCTTATAGTGGCTAATCTGGTCGCAATTGAAGCACTAGACATTCTTCTTCCCATCCAGCACAACACTCATTAGCCAAATGCCCCTTCTCCCTTACCACTCCAGCTGCAATTCCAGCTTGCAACATATTCACAATAAACTGATATATATCTCCCATGTCCAATTCCGGGACTCCAACACCCATATTCTCTTCTTTTCTCTGAACTTGGGTCCTCCTCGTATTAGGTCTAGCATTCCCATCGGTGCCCTTCCCTCCTAGGTTAACTCTTTATCTTCTACCATCCATATCTGTATTCAAACCTCATGATATATAAAAAATATCCTAACAAAGATAGGAGACTAGAGATAAAGCGTATACTTATATATAGCAAATACAAGTACGTTAGTATAGCGTTATCCCATACCCCAATCTTACTCTAATTCCTTAAGATTATGTTTTAAAAACCATTTTTAGTTTAAAGTTTTTCAGAAACCTATACTCTGATACCAAGTTGTAACATCCCGTATTTGGAGGCCAAAAGCTAAGCGCTACAGATGCTACAGTCATCTATAGTATTAACTTCTGGTGACAAAATATAGTAATGCTAATGGTATCCATAATATCAGAAGCACTTGAATATGAAAAAAATCACAGATTTCAAAAACAACATTTTACTGATTACATTTCAAAATAATAATTCATATCCAACTTACATAATCCCTTAACATTTCCTAAGCAATGATCAAATATATCAATTACAAAATATGCCAAGAGCGACATATGACGATGCCCCATTGGTTGACTAGAGTCGATATAGTCATATTTGACTTAATACATACAGCAGAAATAAACTGAATAAACTGTAACTCCTAATTAGCTATCCGACAGCCACCTGCTCGTCTTTGGAAGCTTTATTCACCAACATTACAAAAACCTGAAAAGCTCAACCCTCAACCTACTCAAATTAATTTTGAGCACCCGAGAGTTTAAGGGGAAACAAAAACTTCGAGTCAAACATAAAGCCTGGTGTGAATAATACTATACATCTCAGTTTACTGGTATTAAGTGAGACCATGCCGCTTAGCGGAATGAGTTTCCCCTCACTAATATCCTCTCCAAAACATATATTTTGCAAATCTTTTCCTACAACCAAACTGGTTAATCAAACTGATTATAATAATAATAGCAATGTCTGTTAAGCTAAAATCAGGTGACTAATGGGCTATCTGTCAATAAGTAATAAATGGACTATCTGTCCAAAAACTGGGCTGACTGCCCGCAAACTGGACTAACTGTCTGCAAGCTGGACTAACTGTCCGAATCAAAATGGACTATCTATCAAATCATTTTCTTAGGGTTAACTACCCTTCATCTTTTTGCTTGAAAACCTTTTCAAAATGATTACCTATCCCTTCAAAATTAAAAACCCTTTTTAACTTAAAAACACTTAGGCTATATTGCCAAAGTGGTACATTAGAAACCTTTGTTCAAAACCTTTAAACAACCCTTTCGAAACCCTTGAAAGTATATCTTTCGAAACCAAGTAAAACCCTTTACTTAACCTAGGTCGAAAGGCTAAATCCTTCCTTTCGAAACCATTCAAAATCTTCCTTTCGAAACCATTGAGAAACCTTCCCTTTGAAAGCTTTAGAACATTAGACATCCTTCTTTAAAAACCTTTAAATCATGCCTTTCGAAAACATTGGAAAAACCTTTCCTTTTTGACCTTCCGACATCATTAGGGAACCATCCCTTCGAAACCTGCATTTAAAACCCTTTCGAAAGCATTAAAATACTAAACCTTTCGAAAGCCTTTGGGTTCAATTTAAAATATGTGGAAACCTTTCGAAACCTTTCAAAAATTTACTCATTCGAAACCTTTGAAAATCGTTTCGGTCGAAACCATTTGGATTATGCCTTCAAGTAGAGAAAAAGGATCAAAAATCCGTTAAAGTCGAAAGCATTCCTTTCAAAATCATTCCTAAGTAAAGAAGTGATGGTGTTGAAACCATCCCTTCGAAAGCATTGGAAAAGCGGTCAGGTTTAAAAAAGCAAAACAAAGCAACCCTTTTGCAACCAATCTGGGTCGAAAGGTAGAAAGAGGCAGTCAAGGGTTTCGACCCAGTCGAAAGTATTTATTTAAAAACAAAGGCGCAACCTAATCGAAACCATTTCTTTAAAACCAATTGATCTGGTCGAAAGCCTACCCAGTCAAAAGCTATTCAGTCGAAAGTAAGCGGGCGTATTTTCATATAAAAGCAAAGTATCGCTCCAACCCCTTCGGAACCCCTGGTTTCGACCCTATATCTTCTGCCTACATCCAATTCACTACATACCAGTTACCTGATACCATGTGCATTGATTTCGATGGAGTCGGAGGCGAAGGTAAGGAGGCAAAAGCCTGGTGCCGAAAGCATCGAAACAGTAAAAACCATGTAGATTAGTCCTTTTTAAACTATTTCTTTGTACCTAACCTGCCTTGTTTGTCAAATTATGATTGGTTGCAAGTTTCTCTTTTCTAAAAGTACTGCCAATTTCCAGAAATAACAATTTTGAATTATTTACAAAATACCCCTTCTTCTTTTTATAAGTATATAAAATATTTAAGTCTCATACCTTAAATAATTTTATATATCCATTAAAACACTTAGGAAAATCTACAAAAATTTCAAAAAATCACTTTTAATATGTTTTCTAACATATATTAATTTCAGACTCAAACCATTAATTATTTAACCGTAAATAATTTTTAACCCAAAGTAACATTTTCTTCACTAGAAAATTCATATAAAATCCACATAAATTCAGAAAATTCTGAAATTGAAACCCATCTCTAAAATATCATTACTGGTCTATAAAAAAATACACAAGGCATTTGGATGTCATTTGATAGGATTTTCACCTTAAAACATGTCATAAAGTCTATATGAACAAACATAAATCATCAACAAGTATATATAATCATTCCATTATTCAAAAACATGGTAAATCATTGCAAATAGGTTCGGATTTCATCTTAAAACCGAAAACAATAAGAAATTTGAGATGTAGTCATTATTCACCTTAGCTTTAGAGATTAAGAAGCTTGAGATTTGAATGGATTTGATTTGATTTAGCTTCTTCCTTAGCTTTTCTTAATCTTCTTCCTCTTTTTCTTGTTAATGGTGGCCGGCCTCAAGTTATAAAAAATTTGATGAATGAAAAATGAACGTGTATAGAATACGCGGCCAAGGTTGAAGGTTACAAGAATGACCTCTTTCCTATTTTACCCCTCCTCTATTTTATTTTAACTCTTATTTTAATTCATTAGTTAAATGACACGGCTACCCCTTAATAAAAACCAAATCTCAATCCCCTAATCAACACATTATTTAATTTAATTTAACTAATTAAATATCCTAAATAATGTTACCAAAAATATAGGGTGTTACATGCTCCACGAGAATTAAATAAACAACGTACTAACTCTGTACTAACTCTCGGCTAGCTCATTTTGGAGAAATGTATATATTTTTGACTTTTATATATTCTCTTGTATCATCATACATGATTACCTCTGACCGACCATTAATTTTAAAAAAACAATCAAAAATCTTTTTTTTTTAAATTTTTTAAAACATGAACATATTTTACAAATATAAAATATACACTTTTAAATCTAGGATATACATACATATGTATGTATGTACATGTAACTAAATATTATTACAAATTATAAACGTTTACGAAAAATATCACATTAGTATTGATGATTTTATTTTTATGTAAAATATCGCGTTAGCATTGATGTTTTTTATTTTACAAAACTATGTTGATTTGTTTCAATGTTATTTTTTATAAAACTAAATATTATTACATATTATAAATATTTATAATTTTTAAAGTCTTACAACTTATATAATTTATTTTTTATAATTTTAAAATTTATTATTTTGCTTTTTAAAGCTCGAATGAAGTTTTGACATTTGATGCGTTCGATATGTCGTTTTCAAACCATTTATTTTCGCCGTGTGAAGGTAACTGGACAGAATTGTGTGCACCCTAAGTTGGAAAGTGACTAAAAGGATGAGCCACTACCAAATCTCTCATACCCAATATTTTATCTGTTACTATTTGAGTCCAACCCTTGATGTATAAAATAATATTCCTACAACATTATAATGTACTCGCCGTACTTAAACTAGCAAGCTATATAAACTATTCCAACAATCTAGCTCTTAAACTAAAGCTCAAATAAGTATTAAGATAAGTGTAGTCAATCTATGTCCTTAATTCCACAATCATGAGGACATCAAAGCATAATCTCATTGAAAGTGAAAGTTTCTTTCATATAAAATTACGCTATCCCTATAGTTATAGTAATATTTAACTGTATTGCATGTTGTACCCTTTCCTAAAACAGACAAGCGATTAGAATGCTATGCTTATTTTATTATAGTAAAAATAGTAAAATATTTGAAGCTCCGTAGTTCACAAAGAAACATAAATCATATTGAACTAATTTTCAAATTCCAACACATATTGAACTAATTTTCAAATAAAAGGACCAATCTTAAACTGTTTTACTGTAACATTTCATTTTTTGCATCTTCCAGTTTTCAACTACGTAAATACGAAAACAATGCGACTATTTGAAAGCAGATATAGTAAATAAAGACAGTAGACCTTATCTTTATTCTCTTCAGCACTTGTAGAAATAAGGAACAAATCGTAGTAGCCTTGTCAAGCTTTGTTTTCTGTTCCAAAACTAATGTAAATTATTCAGGATTCATCAACAAAAGAGGTCAAGCTACTACAAACTAAATCATTTCTTAATTTTTAATTTCCCCTTTTTTCTTCAGGGTTATTTTCATTCCGAGGGTTTGCTCCAAGTAGATACTTGTTAGTCTATAAAATTTGCTACAAACTTTCAAGTTTTTGAGGTTTGCTACTCAGTAGGATTCAAGAAAATATATTCAAGTGGATTTAGTGATAATTCTAAAGTCTACTTCTGAATAGTCTGCTTCTATAGTCAAAAGCACAACTTGAATCTACACAAATCAAGATGTCTGATCCATCTTCCTTCATGTAAGTTTATTGAAATTCTAACAGTATTCGGACATTAATTTTTCTGATGTTTATGATTATATGTGCATACAGGCCTGATAATGATTTTGTAGAATTACTGTGGGAAAATGGTCCTATTGTGATGCAAGGACAGTCAAACAGGCAAAAAAAGACATCTTATATTCCATCCTATAATCAGAAAATTCATGAAGATAAGGATACAAGAGATCAAGAAATTACTAAAATCGGTCAATTTACTGCCATGGAGTCCCATTTTGCACCTTCTGTGCCTTGCACAAACATGGGACTAAGTACTCAAGATGATGATATTAGAATGAACCCTTGGATGAGTTATTCATTTGAAGATCCGTTAAGTTCAGAGCTTTTCTCCGAGTTAACTGGTGCGGATAGAAACAATAGAAGTAATTTAGACAACGGGAACAGCTCAAAAATCAATCCAGTTGATATCAATAACAAGTTTTCAAAAATGCAACATTGGCAGTTTCAGAAGTACGATGTAGCATCAAACTCAAAGCCTTTGCATGCAAATAATGGTTCTGGTTTGACAAATTTTGCTCACTTTTCAAGACCTTTATCGCTCTCTAAGGTGACAAATGAGAGTTTGGATAGATGTAAAGCAAAGGAAAAGGAAAAGGAAAAGGAAAAGGAAAAGGCGAAGGGGGAAATGAAGGCTATTTGCCATCAAGATGCATCTACAAATAAATGTATAAATGATAAGATTACTAATACTATATTAGGTGAAAATCAAGTTAATGTACATAGCTCAAACTATGGTGCTGAAAAGTGCCTCGAACCGATTGTCGCTTCTTCTTCAGTATGCTCGGGAAATAGTGTCATGGCAGCTTCTAGTGATCTGAAGACTATAGAAAAAAGGAAGAGCAGAGAGGAATCTGAATACCAAAGCGATGTATGGTTTTTATTCAAAGACGTCTTCGTATGGCATTCATAGTAATCATGTGTCAATTAGTTTTAATGCTACCCTGGGCCTTTTTGAGTTTAGGTCGGGATGCACAATATATAAACTAACTTAGTGTTATAACACGGTTAGTTTTTTTGTGTTATAACACATTATCATACTGCTCTTGGAAAGGAAATGGAATTTTTAAGTATCAGGCAGTCAAATTTCAGTTTGTTGGGCGGAAATAGTAAGGGATCAGTTTGATTCCACTTAATATATGTTTGTCCAGTATTAATGAAATTTTATGTACTCAAACTAATAGTACAGATCAAGTATGCAACACTCACCGATAATTTATCTTCTCGTTTGCTAGGATATTGACGATGAATCGACCGGTCTGAAGAAAACCACACCAGGAAAAGGAGGCTCAAGCGCAAAGCGAAGTCGTGCTGCAGAAGTTCATAATTTGTCAGAAAGAGTGAGTTAACATTGCAACTGATATTTCATTTACATTTATGATGAGATAAAACTAATAATATAACATGCACTAATTGTGTATAGAGGCGAAGAGATAGAATAAACGAAAAAATGAGAGCATTACAAGAACTCATACCCAATTGCAACAAGGTACATTTGTTATGTAACTCTATGTGACACTCAAACATTGCAATATTTTGTTGTTTATTTATATAATTAGAATACAAGATTATTGATTCTTCTATATTTACTTTTTTTTTTGAAGGTGGACAAGGCATCAATGCTTGATGAAGCCATTGAATATCTTAAAACACTCCAGCTACAAGTTCAGGTTAACTCTGTACTTAAAAATATCTAATTTGAACTTCTACATGATAATCTTGCAAGAAAACACAGAAAAGTACACCTCAATCTGTATTAGAAGTGTTTTTCCCCAAACCACATGTCTTATGTTGTTAAATTTTGGAAACTACTCGATCCAAAGTGAACATGTGAGATTTGGAGCTGTCTATATAGCTTCCAAAAAGTAACCACTTCCCTTTTTAGAAACCAGCTCAAAAAAATCCATTTCGATACGAAAAATAATCCGACTTTTAATGTTGTTTTTCCCTTATTTCAATGGATATTTTGAAACCAGACAAACAAATATATAAACATATTTATTTTTCAACCTACAAGCTTTTTAAACTCGAATGACCTTTCTTTGATCCGAATTAATTATCATCTACTCTGCTACAATACCAGAGAAGAGGTTTACCCATTGTTTCGAACCATTTGATAAAAGATCTAATGGTTGGAAACAGATATTAAACTTTGCTAAAATAAACTGGTGCTCTAAACTATTAGATCTTTGATCCAGTGAGTCAGGAAAATGAGTTTAGAACAAGATGTTTGCACATTATATCACATCAATTTAATATACAAGATATGACCACAATGAAAGAATAATGTAATAATAAATTTTGAAAAAATAACACAGATGATGGCAATGGGAAGCGGGTTATGCATGTCACCTATGATGCTATCTCCGGGCATGCAACACATGAGAGCACCCACAATGGCCCATTTCTCAGCAATGGGAGTAGGCATGGGAATGGGCATGGGATTGAACTACCCTATGCTCGACATGAACGGCATTCCAATATCGCATATGCACGCATCTCAGTTCCCAGGGTTTGGGATCTCGGGACATGGGCAAGGCATGCCATTGCCTCAGCCCTCCCTCTTCAACCCTTTGTCTTCTTTACTCCCAAGAGGAAATATGATGAATGAAGCGCCCTTGCAAGTTCCAGAACTGGGAACTTCCTTACGGTTCAATGATCAAAGACAGCAACAGCAATGTGCTAATTTAGAAGCCACGCCCAAAACTAGTAATGCTGGATCACGGGTATGATAACAGTGTATGTCCCTCTGGTTTCTATACATATGTCTGCGTCACCCTATTCATTTGATATATTTACAGGCTGATACAGGGCATATAAGCAATGCTATAGGACACACTGGTCGCAATGCTGAAAAGATCGAGTAGATTTTGCGACTTTATCGCACGCTAAATGAGCTCTGAACATAAGCCGGACTTTAGAGAGATTTTGCGAAGTGAAGAGTGATTATACTTGAGAGTTGTGTGATTATGTGTTATATGAATCACCTGCAGCAAATTACCTTTTGTTATGCATGAAATGTGAGATATACTACATTTTTATCAGAATCTTCTTTAAATTTATGCATAGATTATTAATTTTTATCACTATTACAAATGGTTATGCGTAATCTTTTGAACTATGCATCCATCTTCACCATGTTTTGTTGGTCTACTTGTTATCTTTTAAGTGATGCACACACATTTCTCGTATCTACAAATTGCAAATTCTCAAAGCGATGGTGATACAAAGTGGCTGTTCCTCAAATTCAGACAAGAAGATATTTTTGTTGTTGTACTGACTTATAAAATGCTAGATGAGTATTATATTGAGCAAATTGAATCTGTTTGAATAGTACAGAATTTTCTGTGTTGTTGCTTGGAACAAACCAAAATGCCCCTCCTAAGGTGAAAATCAATAATCAACGCACAGTATCTGTGTTGTTGACACACAACTATTTTTCTACATTATTTTTTTGGTAACAAATCCAGTATAATATGATTTATAAAGTACAAGATAAGGGTCTCGGGTCTCTGTTTTCGATGTTGTTATAAGAAAAGTATCTGCAGAAATGAATATGTAAATTTGATCTTTATTTTTTGAAAATAAAAAACGCAAGCTGCCATGCATTTTTCTGATAAAAAATTACAATGTAACCTGTACTTTCCTGATTTTAGAATCTTTTTCGAAATTTTGAAAAATTTAAAAAAATTTTAAAATTTTGAAAAGCGCAAGTTAACTTGAACTTTCTATAGGGAAAGCGCAAGCTAGTTTGCGTTTTCTGATTTTGAAATTTTTGAAAAGTGTTAGTTAACTTGCGTTTTCTATCAAGAAAGCGCAAGCTAGTTTGCGCTTTCTTATTTTGAAATATTTTTAAAATTTTTGAAATTTTAAAAAAAAAATTAATGTTTAAAAAGAGCAAGCTAACTTGCGTTTTTTTATTTAAAAAAACAAAAACCTAAATTACACTCTTATTTCTACCGGGACTTTTTTTATAACAACAACAGAAATATGGATCTTTCGTGCAAAGCCCTTGTAAAGTATGGGAAGATAATATCATCTTCAAGATTCCTAATTTTGATCTTTTGCCTTATCCTTAGAAAACCCCTTTATGGCTGGCTCGCAACTTTGCAAAGACAGTGGAATCAAGCATATATATGACATTTATACCTAAAGCATCCAAGTATGTTAATATCGTGCTCTCATTAAGTCTACAATTTTATTGCGTCTTTCAAGTGACGTGATAAGAGGAGCGGCCGAGGTTAATGTTGAATTTTCATTTATGATAAAAAATTAAGACGTGAATATGTATGTTCATGAGAATTGGACGATTATTTTGGTGGTGTCCATTTGTTATTGGACGATTATTATTATCTTACCCATTTTGTTACTCTCCAAATGGTGCCTAAACTTAAATCTTGTCATGTTAGTATTAATCCGAAGTAGGATCACACGTAGTTTGCCTCACTTGCGCTCGGGGTAGACGAATCATATAGATCCAAATGATAATGACAGTGAAAATAACTTGTTTGCTCACTGTCAAATGATTGCATTATTCAAAAATTTGTGCAATGCTTCTTCATTTAGTAATGTAAAATATGTCAAATGGCAAATGATTACACCATTGGTAAATTTTCATCTTTATGATATCGTTTATAATCACTCAAGTTTTACCATAAAGCAAATGGAAGAAAAACCTTGGAGATGAAAAAGTTCAGATGCCGAGATAGCATTGTGGTAGAGAGTTAATTATAGCCTTATGAAATGTGCCTTGTAAGAAAGATGAAAAATAATAATAATTTCACAGCGGTGTCGGTTGTGCAAAATAGGCGGTGTGGCACGACAAATAAGCATAACCCAAAGCAATTTGAATATAATGTTAGTGAAAAACCATGGCTTTGAGATAAACAGACAAGATAAAAACTTTAAAAGCAATTGACAATTCCAAATTTAAGTATCTTATCATGGTACCTGCAACCAGAAAAGTCATAACAAACCATTGCCTGTAAAAAACATATCGGTGTATTTAATGCTTGTCTGCTATAAAATGCTGCAAATATATTACTGCGGTGCTTTACTTCACCAGCCAGGACTATATTCAAAGCAAAATATTAGTCAAAAAACGAATAGGTGTAGACAGTGCTCTATGTATTATAATAGATTATATTGTTAGAATTTTATATGGAGAGAAAAGAGAGATTAAGCATTAAACATTAAACAAAAGACACTACATTGTTATTTTCCTAATCAATGATAAGAAGTACAAAGTTTTAAATAGTCTAAAAGGAAATACCCACTAACCTATTAATAAGGATCTTGACCACTATTTACACATATTATTAGGGACACATGTTTGACTAATTCAAACATAAATTCAACTTCTAATACCCTTCCTTAAACTGAAATGTGTCAAAAATTCAGTTTACAACTCAATGAACCACAGTTCTCAATTTCTTCATCGTTTTGCATAGACGAACTCGGTCACAACTTTCATCTCTACCTGGTTGGACATGCTCAACTGTTTCACGTTGATTGATACTTTAACCATCAACAATACTCTTGGTTTCCTCTTAGGTATCCACTGACCTCTCCATTCGGATCGTCCCTTGTATATGTCATCCCCAACAAGTGAGAACCGCGGCTTTTCTTACTTACTTGTTGGATGACACAAAACCAAGTCTTCCTCACTCAGCCTACTTCACACGTAGGCATGCCTATCTTCTCTTAGGCATATTATCAAACAGTTCTCGAGCGCTCTCCATAAATGTTCAACCTCATAACCGACGTTATACCCTTCGTCATCTTTATCTTCATATCCACATCACTTTCACACAAGCAAGCTAACTTTTGCATCCTTCTTCACTCAATACATCTCTGCCGAACATCTTTAGTCGGCCAATACCACCACAGTCCAACTATATCAAACCTCTTCACATCACCATTCACATCACCTCATTCTTACTCTCATTTCATTGCACTCAATCACTTTTCACAACAAGGCACCTCTGCAGCAACTTCATATTCATCCACTAATAGCTTCAGCCAAAAGCCGAGCATCTCACCATTCACTGTTCCACATCACTGGCCATCAGCACTGCTCATTAATTCATCTAAGGCTAACAGAGCATCTGCATAGCTTCGGCTTCAATTATTAAGCTTATCATTCACAAAATCTAATAGTCCTGAAACCAACATCCCTTGAACAAACAAGTGCTTCGGTCTCTAATCACTTTAATTCACCCAAGCTTCAACTCGCCTTCTCCATAATAGCATGTACATTTTTTTTTCTTCAGCAAAACATGTCTTACTTTTGCCATTCCCAAGCTTCCATGCTACAAACTCAATACCATCAGCCCAACACAACTTTTGACCACCTCTAGTAACCACTTCACCTCCGCATCACATCACAAAGCTGCTCACTGCCACTTACTGACACACCACCAACCATCTTCTCCAACCAACTGACCGCTTTCCAAACGGTCACCAACAAACCAACATCGATCAAATTAAACCACACTTCTATCAACAGCCATTCACTTCCTAATTCCAAACTGCCAAACTCTCCACTACCCGATTCAACTTCCCCTCAAACAACATATCACCCAAAAACACACTTCACTGCTGCAACTACTGCCTCACCGAACCCAAACCATTGCCATCAGAAATCTGAAAACAAACCAAACTTCACAAGTACTATTAGCCCAATAAGTCACACACCCAAATTCCTCCACCACCAACCAAACAGCAACTTCATGCCATTTTCATCCACCAAAGCAATAACAACATCGAACTCCAGGCAGTGCAAGTTCCTGCGTAAGCACAACATCATCATTATAGACGAGCATCAACCTCGCACCTCAAAACAAACGCAACACCAGAAACTTCCAGATCCCATCAAACATGACATAATTAAAATGAAAATTCCAGATCGAATCAAACTACTGCAGCAACATTTCCAAGCGAACGACATCTCAGATCGACGGTGTCAAAACTTTTAAATCTTGTCAAGGCAACACAGTTTTCTAGGCAGTGGGTAATGCTTCAGATTTCATCGAGAAAAATCCAGATGAGGCAGCATCAAATTGCAGGAAACGTGCTTGAGTTGGAAGCGGCGAGATTCTTTTTGGCAGCGTTGTTTTTCAGATTTGAGAGAACAGAAATTCTTTTCCAGTTTGCGTTTATATTGGGATTTTTTTTCTTCTTTTTAAACTCTCGCTCACTTGTTTTCTCAACCCTCACTACATTCTGTGAAATTCCTTCTTCATGCTAACATCAACATCACCATCAAAACACACTTGACACACTACAAACATCTCTCACACAAACCAATCTCATCAATTTTCACTAACCACTTGGATTCAAAAGCTAGAACCATTTCCTCTGCTATCAGCTTCATCTCTTCCTCTCTCTCAAACTTCATCTTCTCTATCTCTTTTAAAGTAAGCACCTAACCGCATTATGATACATAAACTCGTCCCTGCCTGGGCACGTCTTCTTATACTCATCAAACTTCTTTTGAGTTTCATTCAAAGCATTTCTGTAACTAAAACTAGTGGCCAAAATGTTTAGTTCATGCCTATATCTATCAACCGTGAATGCCCAACTTCATTGCTCTTCTACATGTGTTTTCTGCAAGTTCTTTATCAAAAGTCACCAATAGTCAAAACACATCCATTCACATCAAAACATATTGTCTTCAACAACCCATACTTAAAGCAATTATACGCAATTTCCATTGACTTGCCTCAGAAGTCAAAAGTCATAATTGAACAAGTTCAGATCACTGTATCCTTACTCAAAACTAATAACAAGTTAACTCATGCCAGCACTTCAACATTTTCAATAGTATATTTCTACTTGTCAACTAATTCTCTTATAAATAGCTCACCAAATTGCTTACCTCTTTCATACAAATTAATCATGCTTACATTCAGTACTTCTTCACTGCTCCTCCTCCTCCGTTTTACAGTATCATTTACATCCATATCAAGCACACTCTCAAACACGGATTTGAAATGCAGCAGAATAGACTCAACTGTACTACTTGATATGAAAAGATCATTCAATAACCTTCAACTTTATCCAGCTAGACCAACTCAACCGACTACTGCACCTGGAGCAGCGTCACCTGCGATACATCCACTAAAGGCAGAGTCACCAGCCTCGTTCTAGAAGGTACAAACCTCTCTAGAACAATATCTCCATCCATAGGCAAACTCAGCGGGATTACTGAGCTTCTCATAAAAGGCCACACTGATCTCACTGGCTCTAGACACATGACTCCGACATAACTCCAACCAGAAACACAGCAGTGGTTCTAATTTCAAACATCAGTAGGTTGTGACTTACCTCCACATCTCAGTTAAGGTAGCTACACCTCCAGTACTTCAACAACAACACAAACAATATCAACAAACAGTTGTCTGCAAAATTGGTAGCAAGCATCACTAGTTGTCTTCAACCAAACATAGTCCAGAACGCTACCATTCTCACCAACCTTACAACCAAATAACCCACTACTTCATCACCTCTTCCTCTACACAAACCGCTTCTTCACCATAAAACAGCCACTAACACCATACTTCACATCACAAAACTCCACCACCATAAATAACAAGACCAATCAAAATCCAAACCACTTCACTTCAGCTCAACCTTTCCTCCTGTAACATGCACCAACTCAGATCTCCGGCGTAGCATCACCATAATGCATCTTCACTTCTCGGACGACGCCAGCATAGACGAATCCCATCAGATTCAAGCGAGTCAACTCCCAAATCAACGACGCCCACACGAGCTTTAGATCGGAAGAGCACTGACATTGACACACACTTTTGCCTGAACGTAGGCCACTCCCACGATTCTTCATTCAATAGCAGCAACTTCGACTCCAGGCAACGTCGAAGTATAAATCAAACGGCAGTGGGGGTTAATTTCCGAGCAGCATTTTTTATTTTGGTGGTGGATTTATTTTTGAAGGAGAAAAGCTTTTAATTTTGAAAAAGCTGGGAGAAAGGTTTATGTAGATCGGGATTTTTCTATTTTCAATTTTATATCTCTTTTAATTTTCTCTCTTGAACTCTTTCTCTCCTCCTAGCTCTGATACCAAGTTAGAATTTTATATGGAGAGAAGAAGAGAGATTAAACATTAAACATTAAACAAATAAGCATGCAAAAATCAAAATACAAACCTTATTTTAAAATAAGTTTGCCTTGAATAGACTATAAATATATACCTTTTAATGCCAATACCTAATGACTACTTACAAATATTTGGACCTAACTGAAAGTAACTATTAGGTAACAACGCAGTAAATCATTCATAAATCTATAATTATCAACACCGAGAAATGTCATATTCACAAAAAAATTACCTTCTATTAGAATCACAAAACACTAATGCTTAATATAACCTTTCAACGTATATATAAAGTCCAAACAAAGGCATATTTAAAATTAAGAAGAATGGATCTGCTACATAAATAATATAATAAATTCTTTATAAATTTGACATTATAATACAGTATAAGCATTCTTATTAACATTTTCAAACAAGGTCCAATTTTATAGGGAACACTCTTTGTTGCTCCAAGCCTTTAACTATATCCATATGATGGCTAGAAATTACATTTTTATGGTAAGACATTACGATTGAGGATATAATACTAACTGAAGTGGGAAATATTGCTAAAAGCAAGAGGTTTACGCAATTTCAATATTCTATCCTATCTATTCGAAAAGCAGGACCAAAAGCGTCCAAGAGTAAGTGAAGGTAGACATTTCACACTTTTCCTCTACTAAATCTTCTCTCGATAATAATTCTATAGTACAATCATTAAATAATAATGATCGTACAGTTATTCGTTACGAACCCCATTACTTATTACGTTTAGTTGGCAACAATAAAAGTAATATGTTATCTTAGCTATATAACCATAAATACTTTAATAGATATCGAATACATATATGGAAACATATACATCATATATAATCTTCAATATAATTACCAGTTATGGATCAAATTGGAACAAAGTAAACATCTTATGATGCTACATTTGTAAACACTACTAATTTTTTTACTAATCTTTATCTTGTAGCTAGGTTGCAGCGTTAATGATATGTAGAAATAAAATAAAAAGATTTAGTTAATGTACATTGACAAAGTTTATATTTAACCCTAACCAATCAAAAATTCAAGTTGTAGGTAGAGAAATGAAAGTTGTTCAATGTTTGAAAAGAATTAAAAATTAAAAATTAAATAGCCATTGACATCATTGGCGTGATTATGCATGATTTTACAAAGCTCCAATTTTACTTTCATTATTTAAAACTATGCTAATCAATGAAATCAATATATTCCACTTAAATCAAGCCTTAATTATAGAAATTGAGATTCTTAACAATAGCCAATAATACTTGTAGTTTTATTGTTAAAATTCTTAGGTCCGCAACTTTAATATTTATGTTCAAATCTTGTAACTTTATTATTTAGCCAACAATACTTGTGACTATTTTACAAATCCAATCAGAGAGAAAAAATAAAAAAATGGATCCGTAGTTAATTGTTTATCAAAATCATAGACTCAATTTGTGTTATGCAAAAATGAAATAAAATTACTTTACTTTTAGCTAAAATTACTTTAGGAAAACCATATTACTAAATGAAACAATAAATTATCCTAAATCTTCCCTAATTGCTGGATTTGAAGCTCTTAAAAAAATGGATAATAATAAATGTTATGTTGCATCCGATTAAAATATAGTGTAAGAGTAAATTAAAATTTGAGTTAACATTTACCTTTTACCTAATCTAATAAGTGCATTATATATGTATATTATAGACTGCAAACTTATTGCTATGAAAAAAAGAAAAAGAAAAAAAGGAGAGATTTATTTATTGTATGCTAACATTGCCCAATTTCAAACCTAATTTACCATTAACTAGCACAACCGTGTAACGATGGGGAACCGACCGTTAGACTACATAATTTAAAAATATTTTGTCTCAATTTTCATTTACTTTAGTTAAAAATTTAAAATTGTAGAGATTTAAGGAGACATTAGTGAAGAGAATAAACTAAATAACTTTGAGAGATTTAAGAAGATATGTTAAAGACACGTTCCTAGTTTTTTGGGCTTCACAAAATTTGATTTAGTATGCCTATAGTAGACAAACTTCCCTAATGGTCGATTTGATTACATAATTTAAAAAATATTTTGTTCAAACCTAATTTATCATTTACTAGTACAATCGTATAACGATGGAGAACCGACCGTTTGATTACATAATTTAAAAAATATTTTGTCTCATTTTTTATTAATTTTAGTTAAACATCAAATGATAACATGATAGAAAAAATTTAAAATAGGAGAGATTTAAGAAGATATTAGTAGAGAGAATAAACTAAATAATATTGAGAGATTTAAGGAGTCATTAGTGGAAAGAATAAACTAAATAGCATTGAAAGATTCAAGGAGATATTTTCCTTGTTTTTTTGGCTTCATACAATTTGGTTTAGCAAGCCTACAGTAGACAAACCTCCATAACAGTCGATTGATTAAACTCAAAACTAAAATAAATTGTGGAGAAATGAGAAAAAGTTAAATTTTTGAAAAAAATAACAATTAAATAGCCATGTATGCTCACTAAAGATCAGATTCAATTTAGCTTTGACTTCCTTTTTGTAAAGGAAATTAATAAATCACATAAACCAAGCCTAGATTATAAAAAGTGAAACTTTTACTCTAATGGTTAAAAATATGATGCATGAAGTTAAAATCCAAAATAAATGAAAAATGAAAATTTGGATCGATAGTAATTCTTTACTTGATAGAGAGATTGAAGATTTCAAGTAAGGATCCACTATTGTTATTGATTCTGTTGGAAGAAACAAAAAGTTAGCTTTGAATTTGGGGATGTAGACAAATTAGATTAGAAATAATTGAATGTTATGAGAAAACTTATGGATGAATGAAGAGGAAGGTTCAAAAGAACTCTTTACATTCTAAATAAATAATGAGTGTCACATGTCAGTATCAGGAGAGAAAGTTAAGAATAAGGGAGAAAGTAAGGATGAGAACTTAGCCTGAATAGTATAATACAGATTTATTATAGGATAGAACTTGAACATGACTACATCTATACCCCTAGTATAGCATTTGTTGTTTGCATTTTTCCATTAATTTAGAGCATCTCCATCTATTCATTTACCACTACAAAACTTTTGAAAATCACTAGTTTTTGAGTGAAAGTTAATGCAACGGTCTTGACTGTACATACAATGATGTGGAAGATGCTCCGGTTTGTGGGAAATTCTCCCATTTGAAAAATAACATTGCAATGTTTGTGGAGATGCAACCTCGTAAAGACGAGGGTTTCTTGCATCAATGGGGACTAGGGTTCCATAATACAACCGCCTCTGCTAGCACATTGTCTTTTTCTTCCACTTCTTCGGCCATTCATTCCTTTTCCTTCTGTAAGATCATCGTCATTCACTTCTCCTTTACCCAACCCTAGCTTTCTCTACTACTACAAGATACCAATCGTGACACTCTATTTCATTGCTCTATGCTATTTTGGCCTTCCGCCTCTTTTCTTTGCCAGATCTGAAGTCGTCGGCTTCATTTCTTCTGTTACACGACTCCTTAGTTTTACTTATATTTCAAGGTGAGGTTTTTAGCTTGGATTTTGAAGTAGCGAATTGTGCTTCTGCTTCGATCTAGTATGAATTTTTGTTTGGATTGTCCTTTGTTAGATATGGGGTGTGCACATTTGCCATAGCGGAGACAATTCACCTTTTGCTATTTGCTCTAGACGGTTATCTTCCTCTAGTGCTTATTTGGGCTGCCTGTTTAGTTGTTTGCTTTGGCCTTGCTTATTTTTCATCACCTCAACTGATTGCCTTGGCAATTGTTAATGCAATGTGTTTTTTTTTCTTCTGTTTTGATGTGGCTAGTGGTGCTGTACTGGGCAATTCTGGCTAACTGTACATTAGCCTGACCACTTAATGATGCTCTAGTTGTCCATATCTGGGTCCGAGCATGCTTTTGGGCACAGTTTATCTCCTTTTGCGAAATTTGTCCCTGGTAGTGAATCTGCTAGTGAAACTTATTTCTTCTTGTTTTATCTTGTTTAGCTATGTTGCTCCATGCATCCTATGTTGCTATGTACCTTGTGCACTGTTTTGCTTTGTCATGCCTTGATAATATGCTATCTTTTGGATTTTTGCAATGTGTTTTGTGGTGATGGATAGTTATGCAGCTGGTTTAGTGTATGACATATGTTGGCTTAGATGAAAATGTCAGGTCAGTGTCTCTTTGTTAAATTGTGGTTGTGTTTGCAATTGTGATTAGATTGTTAGGTTATGCATGTCATAACTCCTTTGTAATGTCTGGTCTAGTTGGGCAGAATGATGGTGTTTCTTTGCTTCACCAAGCTACATCTGATCTTGACCTTGCCTCTTTCATCCTCACCTTTTGCTCTATGGGGATTATCTCGGACGGCCGTGTAAGCCTCTGGGTGTGTGCTGTTGTGCTTCATGAGCAACCCGGTTGATGTTTGGGGGTCCTTTCTAAAGCTCATATTGCTCTATTGTTTTCTTGGTTAGATCGATTTTATGAGAATGATTTTGCTGAGATTTATATTTGTTTGTTGCAATATTTGGCTTCTTGAGCTTGAAGATCATCTTCTTTTCGAAATTACTAGCTTTCTTTTAGTACTGGCGGAAAATTCTAGTAGCTTTCGTTCTACCTATGTAATTTTTGGAATCGATGATGAAGATCTTCATCTTTTGGAATTGTAGTCTATGGGAACACTTGTTTGTATTGTTGAGTCTATTGTGTTATAGTGCTTGTAGTTTCTAATTGGTAGCCGCTGAGGTGCTTATGCCTCAAACTTGTGCTTCAATGTTTGTGGGTGTGGAAGGCCCATCTTAAAAACCAATGAGCTACCTGCCAAGCCTTGTTGGTTGTTGTACACACACGTGTACGTACGTACATATAACCCTCAAGTCACATCCTTTTTACAAAAAAACATTACAGTGTTTTTTAATGGTGGTTTTTTTAAAAGATCATTGTAAAATGCAGTGGTTATAAGAAAACAACTATAGCACAACAGTTTTATAATGTAGTTGCGTTGTATGGTAAATTTTGTTAAACCTCCGCATTTAACACCATATTTTCCACCAACATTTCATTTTACGATTTAACAAAAACCACCGTATGAAACATAACAACCTCAACCGTTGTCCTTTATGTATACTCTACTTTCTCCCTCCTCCAAAGAAAAAAATGGATTTTCCCATAATCCAGCCATTTCTTCAACAGACAACACAACTTCATCCATTCCTACTAATTCTTCTCTACAACAAAGTCTCCTCAGCAGTATGCAACAAAATTTCTAGTATGTTTGATCCATGATTATATCAAAATCAGTATCAGTTATTTTCACCAAATCATTTGAATATTTCACCTGTGTAAGAAATACATTTATTTGGCAGTATCATCTCACGCGTTGAATGCATCATTAATGCATGAGGAAGAAAAATCTAAAGACTGGTATATTATTATAGTAAGCGATTCAGAGGTGGGAAAAAAAGTTAACCTAAACTAGATAAATTAATTTATTGCTTGTTGATGACATCGAGGAAATTATGGCCACATTTTCTAGGCTCTTCCAATAAGGGCGTTGATAGATCAACCCATAAGGTAGGTTTTGCATCATCTTGAGTTATTAGGATAATTATTGAAATGGAGCATCGAGAAGAATTGGTAAGAGGTTACATACCATTCTAGAAAGGCTATTAAAGGGAAAATATTAGTAGATTTCATCATTGAATTTACTATCTGAGATGATAGAATAGAAGAAAAGATGGTGAAATATCATTGTTGGGGTTGTATGTGTATGGTGCATCTAATGAGCATAACTTTATAAAACGGGGGTAATCTTGGTATCTTTAGAAGGTTGGAGGATGTATGCATAAAATGTGCATGCAAATCGTTTTCTGAAGTCTGAAGCCACAAATGTATGCACAAAATGTTCGTTTAAACTTGCTAAATTGTGCGATTCCAATTTTTTTATGTTAAGAAACAAAAGTTTCGGTGGAGAAATATGAAATGATTATTTTACATTTTGTGCATTTGTCGTAACTAATTATGGTTATGTTTTTATTTAGAGATAGGCTATTAAAAAGACAAAATCAATCAAGATAAGGAAACCAACCTTTGATGAATTCTTTTAAACTGGGATATTTGGCAATATATGTTTTTGTGACCTTTATATTACAAATATCATAAATCATCGAGTATCCGATTGGGAAATGTCAAAAAATGTCAATCACTTAAGCTAATATATAATATAAATTCTAAAATATAGGATTATTATATTTTCTTTCTTCATAATCATACTTAACTGCAGTTGTTTGAGATATGTCTTATTTAATAACGTGAGAATGTAAGAATCGAACTGAAAAAAAGAGAGATTATTTATAGACTTTGAAAAGCTTCATTTATAGCTATAACTAATAATGATAAATGAAATTTTAATTCAGAATATGCCACCATAAAATAATGCGTAAAATTCCTTTAAAAAACTGTCAAATTATTCATTCTATGCAAGGTAAAGAAAAGTTTCTATAAACATCATATGAAATGGTTATTTCTTATATTTTATGCAATTATGGTGAGGATAAAATGGACCAACTTTCCTTAAAATTAAATCAAACAAAAAATAATGCTTAGAAGATGTAGAATGGGAATCTTAGTAGTTTGAAAAGTCTAAATATAACATATAAAAGTATTATTGACAAATGTACATCATTTTCTAGAATATGCTACCGAAAAATTATGCATAAAATACTATTGTTAACTTGGAAAATTATACATTTTCAAATGGTTTGTCTATGTCATGAAACATAAAGGTTCTGTAGAAAAATTAGGTTATCTTTCCTAGTAGAATATCTTTCTTAGTAGAATAAATTAACCTATAAAAGCAAAGAGCGTAGGATTATGATGCTAACTTAGAGTAAAATTGAAAACCATGAGACCACTACGTTATATAAGATAGAATTGTTAAAAGATTGAGGGACAAAACATCACAGATGGAATGAATTGAAGGCGTATTAATGAAAATAAATTAATCCCAATAGGGGTAGAAAAACAAATTTACCATAGCTGAACAAATAATGAAAATAATGACAAACCAATAAACTTATAAGCTTAAATAATGAATTCAATAAAAGAGAAATATTGGAAAAGGTACCTGAGTTGAGATTGAAGCCGAGGTTGAAATCATTCGGTAGGCAAAATAAGAGTGGGATGAGTGTACAATAATCAATTGCCATAACCAATTTGTAGTTGAGGACGATTAAAATTCCGAGGGGTCATTGAATTTTGTTGAAAGTTGAAACCCTAGTTATAGTTGTGGAATAATCTGGAGAACCGAGGAGGAAGAAGAAAGAGGTAGAGGGTGTTATAACATAGTAAATGTAATAAGTAACTATGTCTTCTTTAATTATTATTTTTACTAGAAATGTAAGGTTCATGAGAATTCAGCAAATAATTCTATAAATTTTATATAAAAAGGAAAGCATAAGGTCGGTGATTCAGCTTTATTAAGTACTAGTGCGAACGCGTGCTACACAGATGGGATTCATAACATAATTTATTTAGTACTGCACCTTTATACATATTTTTTGGTTATATGAACTTGAGAGTGTGTTCATGGATTGTAATTTTTTTGATTAGTTTTTCCTAACACTATTGATAAACTTTTATTGGTAAGTCTGTTATTGCAATCTCGAAGTGCAAAAAGTATAACTTCACATTTCTGGAGCAAAATAATAGTGTACAACAATATATAACCTAAACTATCACTTTTTTCAATCTCGGTAGCATTACATTACTAAACATGCATATTGATTTTCAAATGTAAATGACATAAGTCAAATATGGGTTTATTGTTTATTTAACATATAAACTAAAAATTTACATATTTTGCCATGTTAATGGCATTCTAAACTTGTAATAGAGAAATTGTGCTCAAAGTGAAATAGCATTTCAAATTTGGTTCAAATAAACAACACTCCACCATTTGCATTATTAAATTTTTTTGTATTATGCAGTACTAAGTGAATTAGCAAAATATTGTAGTTATATTGAAACACTACATTTCATAATACATATATATTATATGCAAATTATACAATATACATTATGGTAAAATTATATATTAAACAACCAACTAATATTTCCCTTTACTTCGAACGTTATGTAAATATAAAACTAAAACAATGCAGCAAAAAACATAATTCAAAGTAAATAGTATTACTATAACATGAAATACCTTTAGATATATGTTGAAATACTTTGAATGATAATTCATTGAAGATGAAAACCAATAATACTTTTTCCTAAAATAATATATGTAACATCATTATTTGAATATATTCTTTTACTTTAATATAATGTTTTTCTTCCAACTTGATTTTCTTATTATTTATGTTTAAGAATGAAAAAGACAAATTTACCTCTATTTGATTAGGCAACTGTTAAAGAGAGAAGCATCTTCAATAATAAGGGTGAATGATATGGAGAAAATTTAATGGAAAAATATAATGGGGGCAAATATTTGTTCTATATAGCCTTCTAGCTTTCTTTCTCTTCTAATTTCAAAAACACTATATTCATTTTCTCTTTATATGCTATTGAAAATTTAGTCACCATAAAATTTTTAACTAATTTATTTGTATTGTTTTTAATGTAATTCAAGATGTTGATAGAGATAATGGTAATTTAGATGGAGTTTGAGATGATGCTATAGTAAGATACATTTGTTAACATTGTGAAACAATACACACTACATACTTCATTATATGATTAAATTTGTAATGCTTCTAAAGTATTTCTAATAGAAGAACTTAATTAAAAAGAATTAATTGGTTAAAAATTAACTCTTCAATTTATTAGCTTTAAACAAAATTAGTACATATCAGATTCTTTCACTAAATCTAATTTTAATTACAGATACTAATTAATACACTAATTAGTTTAAATTGAAATTAACAGAAATGATATTAGTTGATCCCTTTTATCTATTACATGTTCATAGTATTTGATACGATCCTTCCCATTTGAAGTTTGATTACTTATAACTATTGCCAATATGAGCAAATATATTTTATTATATATTATTTGACATATATGTTCACATATAATACTTAAACCTGAATATCGAAAGAAAATCGAGAGAACCTTTTGTACATATATTTCAACACCAATTCGATCTTGACTATATGTGGTGTTCAAATTGTTAAGAAAATAATTCTAGCAAGGTTCATGATCATTCCCAATTTTGTAATGTGTCATCACCTATAATATCAACTACTAACTAAATTAATTTTTTTATAAAAAATACGCATATTTAGTAAATTATGCATATTCTCCAATAAATTTATAAAAATTATACAAAATAAACTAAACATATGTTTTGGTAGTTTAGGAATGGTTTTAAAATGTGAAGGATTATCATTTTGATATTGGTGAATTTTTAGAAAGAAACTTGCACAATAATTTTAAATTTATAAACAATTACCGAAACTGATAATGACTAAAGTTTTTAAGAAAACACCCTCTTTGATTCCAATATATATAAGTATATGAACTGACACTATGTATGAATGAAATTATAATTTTCACATGAAACTTAGAGTAAAAGCGAATTATTATAAGGATATTTACAAATTTGAATCTAAATTTAAATTCAAACTAATTTGAACCCATTTTGTTGTACGTATGTTTTATATTTGTATTATTCACTTATGTTTCGGTTCACTTACCTTTCAGTTTCACGTACATATAACAATTTTCTTATTTCAACATAACGTGACTTGAACTTTTTATTTAATGCTTTGACTGCTTTAGGTATATTTTTTTTATTGATGATCTTTTATTCTAGTTTTTCAATTATAAACTATTGGAAAATAATGCCTACTTGAAGTGTGATATGGGTGAATATATGTGAGGATATGCTTTAACAACAAAGAACTTACAATTTATTTTATTTATTAATATACACTTGGTACTGTAATATTAAATTAATATATCATCTCGATTTTATTAGATATACAAGTTCGATCTTTGATCATTTTTTCTTATTAGAAATTATGAAAGGAAAACAATAATTTTAATAAAAGGGCGAATTAATGTATTTCTTTAATTATATAATTTTACTAAAATAATAATCTAATCATTAATTCTTCTCTTATAAAATCAATATTAGAATACCGAATTAACTATTTCAAAATTGCATTTCTTATCCCATCTTTCACATACTTGTATAATCCTCCTTTTTTTTCTTTTTATCCCCAAAGTCTGGAAACTATAATTCCTCAAGTTAAATAATTGCCAAAAAATAGGATGAGAGTCCGAAAAATTAACAAAGTATTTATTAACAAGGGTTAATTTATTAATAATAAAGAAAAATATGAAAGTTGAGCAAATGTTGGAATTTGACTACGAAACTTACACCGGTGTGTTAATGTCGATTTTCTTGACAACTTTTATATATGAAGTTTTATGATCGGAGTCCATATGGAAAAGTTATCAACGTTTGAAGATTTGAAATCAAGAATAATTCAAAACATTTTAAGGATAATAAAGAGTGTTAACATTAAATAAAATAACTTTAATGGTCGACGGCCGATATAGGAATGGTTGACCCCTAGGGGTCGACTGCCTCATATTGATCGGTCGACCGATCAACGTATGTCGAATAGGGTTAGCCTAGGCCCGAATGGCTTGGATTTTATAATATATCAAACGGTTGTTGTGCATTCCAGTAGTTATAAATAAGGATGTAACCCTCCACTGTTCTTATTTGGAAACCCTAGTCTAGCCATCAACAGTACGTTAAAATTTTCCTTCTCTATACAAAATGTATCCGTCTCCTCTAGATTACAAACCAAAATAAAGATAATAGTCCAAATAAAATCAAACTAAAGAAAGGGAATCAGTAAATAAAGAAGATGAGAAGATTTAAGGCAAGCTAGGAAGGAAATGAGCATCAAGAGGTGAGTGAGTTGATTAATAAAAGATATTGTTTCATAAGCAATTGTATTTTTTTATGTTTCTACTTGATTTGGAATTCGTTTCTTTTAATTAAGATAATAGTTTCCATTCAAAGCTTATCTTAAATAAATTAAGCTCATATATGTATAAACATGTGGGGGAAATGTGGACTTTATATACAACAAAATTAGACAAATTAGATTAGATTAGTCCCCTTTAAACCATACATATCCTTATTGATAAGAAATTAGTTTAATTAAATAGAGCAAAGTTGAATAACCTCCTATTTACCTTGATTTGGTCTTCAGACTTAAATATATATAAAACTTTAGTTGGAGATATATATATGTATATATTGATTTTGTATAAAACGATGTAATACACACATATCATAAAGTTAATGGTTTAAATTATTATAAACAAATAATTATTGATTATGCAGAAAAATGTACTTGAATTATAGATGAGGTGAATGAACAAAATGACCGGAGCAAGCATATAATTAACAATATAATTAAAATTTATGTCATAAAATAATTTACGACTGGTTGGTGAAATTAAATTCCACCGGTCGATGGCAAATCTTAGTTGATCAACAATATGCGGACGACAGCGAAGGTACAGATAGTCGATCGATTATTAACGTGCGCAGGTTAAATCTCAGCCTGTGGCCTAGGTTTAATATATAACAATAGCTTGAGTATGGAAAATTAGTTCCCACTTTCTTGACTCTTTAATACCAAGGAACTGAAGCAAACATATACGCGGACAATTAGGCCCAGACACTGTTTATCATGAGGGCGCGACATTCGATATGAGGGCGGTTTGATTATGATGGTGTGTTGAGCACACAACACTAATGAGAGGTTCCTCATTGTATGCGTGAAGTTCAACCTAGACATTACTTGTGGATGCCCAACGTAATGCATAGTTACGCCACTAATGGAAGGTTCCTCGGTGTTGCAAGCAATTCGGCCTAGACACTGTTTATGGACGTCCGAAGCGGTGCGCATGGGACGTTACCATTAGGATTATTGACACAGATGCATAGGTAGGCCCTAAGTCATCGAGATAATAGGTTCGACGAAAGCCTGTCATCGCGAGGTCCTCTTAGTGTGTAAGCATGATACATGTAGTTGTTATTTGGGTAATGCCAACCCAATAGTGATAGGAAATTATTTCTTACGATTTATACTATGAGAAGTCCTAGAGATTATTAGTCGATCCGTTGTTTGACCCTTGAGTATAAACCTCTACAATATGTTTTGAGTGTAGGTATAATTAGAACTATATTCCTTAAGTTAAGTTGACGAACAATAGGTAAGTAATTAAGAAACATAAAAAGGACACCCTAGGTCACGTAGTTTGTAAGTAAAGTTAATTGCTTTTGGGTCTCATGCACTAGTGATACAATTCATTCACTAGACTTTTGTCTGACCCACTCCTTTCTTTTCCTTTTCCCCCCACCATAGGAGGGCCCGATAGCAGGTGATTTGGCCCAAGCATAATATGTGGAGAAGGAGGCTTGGCTCTGGAGTTCCACATTATTCTTAGTTATTCTCCATGCAACTATTTATTGTCTGTCGAACTTTATGTCGACACTTTGGAAACCTTAGATATGAACTACGTAACTTTGAGACTTTTTATTATGAAATGTTTATTTTTAGTACTTAAATTTTAAATTCCTTCCATTGTGAGATCTGAAAATGCAGTATGTTTTAGACTTTATCTCTGTTACTGCATCATGTAATGTTTTAAAAACCGATAGCTTGTACTTCTTGGCACATAGTGGTTCAAAAGCCATTAAGAACCTTGAATTCGGTGTGTCCATAGGTGGGGGTTGTCACAGTTGGTATCAGGGCAAGGTTTAGGGTTCCTTAGGGATTAAGTATGTATGAGAGAATGTACTTTTATGTTTTAAAAATTTTACACAAACTTTACACACATATATACACACACATGTATACGTATAACATGCAACGCTCTATTCTTATTTAATACTATCCATGGAAAGTTGCTAATAATTCCTAATCACAGATTGTGAGAATGAGCAATCCTGTTAGAAATGGATCAGGTGAGATAACTGAGATTTCAGGCATGAATGTCCCGATATAGTTCCGTCGATATCTGCAAATGAATGGGCAAGCTGAGTTTAATACTAATGGAGGACCCGTGGTGCAAGCGCCAGATGTAGTTCTTGTCAATCTACATATTCCTAATTTTGCTAGGTTGTGTAGAGACTCTATGAGTCTAGGTGTGAAGCCATGTATGGGAACTGAATCTTTTGTGGACTCAAAGGCATGGTTATGTACTTGTGAGTGGATCTTTGGATTGTTGGGCCTAGGTGATGTTGTTTGAAGGAAACTTGTTTCTTGGCACTTATAAGGAGAGGCTTTAAATTGATGGGATGTGATGGTGGCAGAGACTAATAAGGAAGAGATAACTTGGGGAGATTTTAGGAGGTGTTTTGATACGATTTTTCTTTCGATAGTAGAACAAGGAGTATGGTTGGAAAAGTCTACACATTTGAAACAAGGAGAGGCGACGGTGAAAGAGTATATTAATCAATTCAATGAGCTAGCTAGGTTTGCGCTTGATTTGATAAATACCCCTAATTAAAAGGCAATGAAGTTTGCGAAGGGCCTGAATCAACCTCTTCAAGCTTTGGCCCTTAGTCACATTCCCATAGGAGCTGGTTATGAGAGTTTAGTGGAGATGGCCTTGCTAAATACCGTTTCCAAGGATTAGGTAAAGAATAAGCCTAAGAAGGCAGGAGGAATAACATTCCAGTAGAATCAACATAAGGGCGGATAGGGACTCAAGGGAAGATAAAGAAGAAAGAAGTCAAGTGTAGGAGATTTAATAGAAAAGGGCATGTTGTAAAAGATTATAGGACGAACTTCTCACAGATCAAATGTTATAACTACAATCAACTCGACACATGAAGAGGGAGTTTCAATCTACACAAAGACCTCTACCCAGGTGATTCTAGCTTATGCCCTAGATGTTGATCCTAGCTCGAGTGCACCTCTAGTGGTGGATAAGGGGAAGAAGGTCGTAATTGAAGATGTGTTAACTTTATCCATTTATCTATCCATACCTTATTTAACATCGGGGCATCACACTCTTTTATTTTGAGTAGACTAGTAGATGAACTGTACTTATAAACTAGCATAGTTATTGACCCTGTACTATAGTTCTATCGAACCTTGTTGGAGGATCGACTCACTTATCCATGATTTGTAAGGTTGTGAAGTTGTATATTTTGAGGGTTGAGTACGATTATGATTCCTTTGTTTTGTGATTTTCTAGGTTTGGTTTAATTATGAGAATGGACTGAATGACTATGTATGGAGCAGTATTAGATTGTGATAGGAAGGTTGTTTATTTGGGTACTTACAGTGGGCGTAGTCTTAAGGTTTACTGCGACCCCAGAAGTTTGGTTATGTTGTGTTACCTTTATTCTTTAGACCTGTCACACGATGAGTTAGCTTCAGTATCAGTAGTTTGTGACTACCTAGATGTATTTTATGAAGTTACCGGTCTTACGCCCCATAGGGAGATCAAATTTCGAATTTACCTCGAGGGGAATGCTAGACTTGTTGCCTTACCTTTGAGGCATGTGGCTCCAAAAGAAAGAGCGAGCAAAATAAGCAAGTTAATGAACCATTGGAGAAGGGCTTCATTAGGAGAAGTATTTAGAGTGCGAAGCACCGATTGTCTTTTCCACGAAGCCAGATGGCTCTCTAAGGCTTTGCATCGATTACCATAAGCTGAATACACTAACAAAGAAGAATCGTTATCCATTGCTCCACATAGGCGATCTATTTAATCGGTTAGTTGGAGCAAAGGTGTTCTCTCAACTGGACTCGGCTATCGGGTTCCATCAGTTGCATGTAGCCGAAGATAAGATAGTATTCAGGAAGTCGCATTTCATACGCCTAACTGACTTTATGAATGGTTAGTCATGCCATTTGGACCGACCAATTGTAACATCCCGTAGAATGAATAGTTATTAACTAAAAATAATTGATAAATACTTAATAAGACCCAAAATATGAAATTTAAACAAACATTGAATTTTACCATGAAACTTGTACCATTACTTTTGTGGCGATTTTCTGAGCAACTTTTATCTATAAAGTTTTACAATTAGAGTTCAAACAAAGAAGTTATCAATGTTTGAAGGTTTTTCAGATCGAAAATAATTAAAAAAGGAATTAAAGAAAATAAATAATAAATAAATGCGTGGACCTTACCAGTTGTAACAAACCTCACTTTCCGACACACCGATCCAAGGCTTAGGGTGACTTTCAGACTCGCGTAATGCCGAGAAATACGAGCTGTTGGGTTTTTAAAACATTACAAAACATAATTATAAGGGTAAATTCTAGGAGATTCTACACTTTCAGATCTCACAGCGGAAGGAATTAAAATATAAGTACTAAAAACGGACATTTCAAGGAAACAGTCTCCAGAATACTTAATTTTCATATACACTATTTCTAAAGTATAATATAAGTTTTGATAGACATTTAATACAATAAAGAGCTACATGTGGAATAGTGAGGAATACAAGAACTCTAGTGTTTAGCTCCTTTCTCCTTGTACTATGCCTAATCAATTACTAACCTATCATCCTATGGTAGGGGAAGTAAAAAAGAAAAAGGGCGAGTCAAAAAAAAGTCTGGTGAATGAGTACAGGTTTAATATATAGTGATCATATGCAGTTGACTTTTTCTACTCTATGTTACCTAAGGTGTCCTACAATTTTTCATGTATTCCTATGGTCCTTTACTTAAGGGTTTTTATCCAACATACACCTACACTACAACCTGTGTAGGCTACTACAAGGATCGAATAATGGAGCAAACCTCAATAACTAATGATCGGCCATTGCTCCTAGAGCTACTCAATATGGAAACAACGATACTTCTAAAGCTACTCGATATGGAAACCCGCTAGTAGATCTACTCGATATAGAAACACCACTACTAGAGCTACTCGATATAGGAACACTGCTCTAGAGCTACATTGGAATAAATTACTCGTAACTATGACTACACGTAACCCAACTACGTACCGAGGGGAAGCCCGCAATGTCGACTCGCCTGTGTGTCTCATCGTCTGCATCCATATCCACCTCTCAACTACGTACCGAGTTTCAGTATGTAGTGAAATTTCTAATGAAATTAGAGTTAGGTTAGGTATTTATTTATAGGAGTCAAAGCTTAGGTTAGTCGATCATAACAATTAGGATACACTAAGTAAATGTATTTATATTTTTACCTATAATTATATATATATATATATATATATATATGTACACACACTATACTCCAAACTCTATAAATTTCGACTATATAAGTAATTACGACCATATTCTTAAAAGATGGATAAGGCAACTATAAGTTGGAATAAAAAATTGAGTTAAATTTATATGCCTACTTGGATTACACCATAGGGTATAGGTTGTACCGTAAAGCGTTGACCAAGAAGAGCATGATCATGAGATATAAAAGATTACCGAAGTTGGATGGTACCTGACTCCTTTGTTAAGCCTGGATTGACCTATGATTGTGGATTTTAATAGATTGCCAATTGAAGACGTACATTTCATCCAGATAGATGGGAAGTAAGAACCTACACGTCGTAAGCATCCATAAGTAAGATGTGAAATGATTGAGCAAGTTCTCGCAAGATGGTGTGCATTAGCTACCACAAGATGATAGTCGGATTTTTGACATGTTCTTTATGAAGATGAGTTAAGAATGAGTACAAAAGAAGGAAAGGACAATTAAAGTCTATTTTTGAGTCTGACCCAATGTGAAAGAATTTGATAAAAATATTTTGAAAATTCCTTGAAACATTTTGAATGAGTTTTCAAATAATTTAATTTAATTAAAGGACCCTATAACTGAAAAGTTGTTGTTTTGAGAAAGGAAGAAAATTTGGAAAATTTAAATTAAGGAGCTATTTATAGATTCCTAGTGAAGTTTGAAACTGGTTGTGTCAATTTTTTTGATTTAAAGGTTTTGGGAAAGGGATTTTTCATTTTGAAATAAATGAAAAAGAGAGCGTATGTTTGGCTCGATGATTTTTCCTATTTTGGTAAATTTAGAACTTTCTTTTTAAAGTTCTATCTAAGGGGTGAATAAATGGAAATGTATTTGATTGAAATGGGGTAAAGAGAATAGAAGGGTAAAAGTGCACGATAATTAAGATAGGAAGAATATTCCCTTATAAAGAATATATGGAGAGATAAAATTGAAACAGGTTTATACATATCTCTTTCATGTTAAAGAGAAAAGCCCAATGCTAAAGCAATAGGCGAACACACTACAATGAGTTAATAAAGGAAACAATAAAAGAGGAAAAGAGTTATGTAGGGAGAGGCTATTTAAAGGCAATTTAGGCAGGATAAATTTTAAATAGTAACAATATCAGGAAATTTAAATAGAAACAATATCAGGAATTTGTACTATAATAGGGTTAGTAATTTAATTAGAAATAATATAGAAGAAAAACAACATGAATAGGATAAGAATAAATGGATAATTTCCATAAATATGTGCAGTAATTGCGCATATCTTTTGGAAGCCCCTCATATAGGCTATTAGAATCTCCCTAAGGTTAAAAGTGGAAATAACATGAGTAGTACAGAAAAATAGAATGGAAGTTATGTTTTCCTACTCCATTTTCGTTGTCTAAAGTTATAGAAGATGTTTTTGAAAAATGGTTTGATATGACAATTTAGTTTATGAATGCGAAAAAATGTTTTGAGTTAAAAATCCAACTTTTAAGGAAGTAAGTCTCTATATTAGAAAGTCCTTTAAAAGGGAAAGTTGGTTAGAATGAGAAATCTTTTATGGCTTCTTTTGGAAACCAAGCAAAATTTTGAATTTAATAAAAAGGTTTCTAAGTTTATATTTTCAAAGATAAACTTTTTGGATTAAGTACTTCATGACTATGGGATATTAATTTTATAAAGAGTGGTGAAATCCAAATCAATTTTTGATATGGAGTAGATAGGGATGACTGTCTAAGTAAGATAGGGTAATGTTCAAGGCTATAAATAAAATGACTACGAATGCTTGTAGGGTTGCAACAAAGAATCACCGTCGATTATAAAGAATATTGATATGAACCTAGGAATGTTTGATTAGACATGTGAAAGCGATAAGAAGAACCCTCAATGGAATGGAGAATGGTATGAAAGTACACTTTTAAGAGTCTAGGGGTATACTCGCATGAAAGGTCAAGGATAAAGAAAGTAAATACCAAAGTTTGAGAAAACTATTAAGATATTTTGATTGAAAGAAGATAGTCTTACGATTGGAGAAGAGGGTAATGAGATGACAAACACATATAAAGGTTGTTGGTTGATCCAAGGTTAAAGAAGACACGATAGGTGGTAGGAAAGTTATTCCACTAAGCCGATTTTCCGATGAGTTATTTTAAATATGCAAAGTTTATATTCATTACCTACCGCAGTGTGGGAATGCACAATTTATCCCCTAATCGGGTGTAATAAGTTAAAGTAATGGATGGACTTTATTTATTAGAAGCCAAAAGGTGGGTTAAGACTTTTGGGTTAACCCACCTTCTGGGTTATAGTAGAATGGCATAATAGAAGCGTCCATCTTAATGGAGTAAGAAGTGACAGGGCCACAACATCTTTAATACTAGTTGATGTTGTAGGGAGGCTTCCAACAATTATTTCTTTTAGGTTATTTGTGTTGTAATCGCTAATTGTCTCACTGTAACGACCGGGCGTTTCCGACCCTCAAAAATCGACACTAATACGTTCATTGTATAGAGCGTCGAGCAATCGAGTGTCGAAAATACCAGGTTGTTAGGGTTTAAGAAGAAAAAGAGATAGAAGAAGAAATAGAATAAAAACACAGATTCTCACAGTCGTAGCGGAACAAAATATAATATACAATAAAAGTATTTTATATAATGGAAACCTGTAACTGTTAATATACATACAAGTTATCAGAGTATAATCATCAATAAATAAATCTGGACAGTTATAATAACTTGTCCCTAAATGCTGAATATACAGCCTACAATACACAACGGAATATAGTCAAATACGTGCAATACGTCTCTGCCATCCAGCTCGTCTCCTTAGTTCCAAAAGCGTCCTAACCTGGAATTCTGTAATACTCAGTCTGACTCGAGCATTACAATAAAGTAACACCCGAGTCAGGCTAGAAACTAGCGTGAGTAAACCACACTTAATTTGAAATACTAAGGTATAAAAATTCTTTGAAAACCAAGGTAACTCGTACAAACACGACGAGTTTTTATCTGATTATAACCAAAACACTTTTGCAGAAATCCATCGATATTATAATAATGTCTAGATACAATACTTATTTAAAATGGTCAAAGTTATTAAATTTATTCAATTCCAGCCTATTAGACTCTTTAGTCAAAATTGTAGGGGTTCGTAGTTATTATCAAATCGAAGTGGTTCCGGATAACACGAATATCCGATTCCAGTCTCTTCGAATCTAAGCGATAAATTTAAAAGGCTAAATTGTTTAAAATAAAAATTTATATTTAGGGTGACAATATTCACATATGGGAATTTTTTACAGATGTTTACCTTCAATAAAATGTGTCAACGTTTTATTCCAAACCTTTCAATTCGTATGGCTACTCAATGCACAGACAAGAATACTTGAAATAAATATTCCAGAGCAATAAGGCAAAACATAGATCGTTAACTTAATTTAACGATTAATAATTAATATTAACCAATTCGCAATTCACGGTTTTATTAACTTTAGTTACCGAACCCATTTATATTATTAAACCAAAATAATTATAAATTAAAGAAATTATAAAACAATTTATTTTTAGTTAATTAAAAATAAAACAATCTATTTAATAACTGATTTATTAATTAACAAAAGATTTAAGTCAAATAAGAATATAATTAATTTCTTAATTATTATAATATGATTTAATTTTAAATTACGGAAAATCAATAACATTAATTTATAATACCGAGTAATAGGACCACAATGCAAAAATCTTCATGTTGATTTAATTTTATAGGTATGAGGAGATATGTTTTTAAATTAAAGGATTTTAAAATATAAATTTCATCAAAAATCTTTATTTTTCAAAACAATTTCCTCAGCCCAAAACATACTATACCCGGCCCAATACTCAAGGAAAAAAACCACCAAATTTCTTCTCCCCCTCCGGTTCTTTCCTCCCTCTCTCCTTCCTTTCACTTGAAAACACCCAGACGTGCACAACACCGTGCATGTGCACACAGCCACACTTCCACGAATCACGTCGCCGACCCCTCGTGCAAACCACCTTCGACCCTCTCCTCTCAACTACGCGCCTGGAATTTCGGTCGAGCCCCAGGTTCGAAAGTCGAAATCTCCACCAAATACTGGAACAACCCAAAACCATTATAACCCCTCGTCTCGCCAACCACCACCACCGATCACCACCAAACTTCACCGAGAGACACGCCATCATGCCTTCTTCCATTTCCCCCTGGACCGTACTTCCCTATCTCCCTCGTTTCTGCGCCATTAACACGAAACCGAAGCTCAACAAACCACCACCAACCATAACGCCGCCTCGCCTGGCCACTGCGAGCATTTGAAAAATGCTGCATTATTTTTCTAGTGCATGCCATCACCTGCCCTTCCTCCACGACCAGCACCGTGACCTGAACTCAACTAGGTTGCCGAAATTTTGCATTTGACCCAAATCCGGTCAACTTCCAACCTCTCAACCCACACGGCCTTAAAAAACCCCCAAACCACATCCTAAAATCATATTTTTCGATGGCGAACCCGACTATATAATCCATTTTCTAAATCATGATAATTTGTTTTCGACCAAACTTGACCCATTTACCGTTGTACAGTGTTTTCTTAGCCTCTATGTGATGAGCTTGCATGAAATAAATTTTTATATGTTCTATACTAAAAAATAAACATATTTTTGTTTTGGAATCAAGTTCTAAAACCCACCAGATGATGAGAAAACGATTTTTTTCTTTAAATTGGAAAAATCCTAACTATTTTACTTAATCAAAGAACAGAGTATTCCTTTAGTTACAGGGTGTTTAAACCTGATTAGCACACAAATATAAAGCATTGAACATATTAATATAGGAATACATGCCAAAATGCAGGAGTTCACTCAAATTTTCAAGTGTACCGATGCACAAACAAGTTCCAGTAAGTAAAGTTTTAAGCTTTACTCACTGTTTTTGCTATAGGTGATGAACTTCTGTTAGTTTTCCTCCTCTCTGTTTTTATTTCAATAGCAGTTCCTTCTTGTTCTGTTTACCTTTTTTTAAACGATGAACATGGTGATAATCTCGGCCATATGCATATATAGGGATGAAGTGTACAGTGGAAGCTAGGGTGGCTGATGCTTCTTGTACATGCTTCTTTTCACACCTTTATTTTTTTATTTTGTTTGATTTGATAAAAAGCCAATTTGATTTTCATATGTTGATTTGCTATTTTGAATGATTTGAAGTTTTGTGTGTGACTTGATTCATTTCATGCTTGAGTAGATATATCTCAAGATGATGTTTTCTTAAGCTTATATATACAATTATATGTATATATATATAGTTATGTATACTTTTACACTATGTTACCATTCACATACATTCAATACCCACATGCTTTACATATATTTACATGTTTAATTATTTTCAAATTTATTCACACCCATATATTTTGACAAAAATACATACATATAGATATGTACATCCATACAATGTACATATTTATTTTACTTCCTATCTCACATATATATATATATTAGCTTTATAACACATACATCAATTCATGTATATTGTTGTTACCATATACACATATATTTACATTTTCACTATTTAATAATAAAAAAAAAATTTGCTTATAATTGTCATCATATATACATATATATATATTCTCACATTATCCCCTATCCATATATACATTACTTCATATGGGCATATATATATACATATATGCATACCTATATACTTATATATATTATCAAACATCATAAAGCTTATATATATATATAGATACTTATATGGATATTCCATCTTAAATTTTAAATGGTGAATTTTATATACATATTTCTATAAAATTTATCATATCCAGAAATTTATAATTCAACATTTAATATAGTTTTATCAGTTTATATATTTAGATATTTTAAACATCAAAAAATTTATTTATTCGACTAATAAAAATTAATATTCAAAAATTAAAATTAGTTAATTACCCCAATATCCAATGGCTAAAAATCCGGGTCGTTACACTCACTTCGGGTACCGGAAAAGCGTACAATATGATATGAGATATGTTCCTATTTTATTGTCCTGTTGATTTTTTGGATGAGTTTTGACCGCTATATATATATATATATGGGAAAATAGTGTAAATAAAGAAATCTCATAAGGATACTCAACTAGTGATGAACGTGATTATTGGAACTGGGCCATTACGTAATGGAAGTTATTAGTGAATTTCAGAAAAAATTCTCTTATTGGATATTTGTTGGGTACGAAGTCTAATTTATTTAGAACATTTCTAAATATTATTTAAATAAAATCGTTTATTCTATTTAAATTTGTAAATTATATAGTTTTATTTAATTTATGTCTTGATAATATATGTGTGTGTATCATATACACATATTTATGTGTGTGCATGTGTAACGTATCAATCCATGCAAGGTATGATATGCCATGTTGGGATTTACATTGCAACAAACACGTTAGCTCATTCAATATGCAAATTTTTATTGTCCAAATATATGTATGTATATATATACTAATATTTCTACAAGTATTATAAGTAAATAAGTAAATATATATGTGTGTATATATTAAGTTTTGTTCAAATAATTTTATATTAGTGTATAAATATATTTATATATATGTGTGTATATTTATATATAATTATATGAATAAAATATTAGTATTACATACATATTATTCTAATAGATTTATTTAGATATAAATAAATTATTTGTAAATATTAAACTATTTTTTTTAAACCGTGAGTAATACATATGTAACACCCCATAAATTGAACGTAATTAATTAAAAAGAAATTAATTAGTAATTAGTAATGTTGAATTTTTTTTGTAAATGTCATAATTTGGCTACGAACTTACACAATTGGGTTCGTGGTGATATTCAAATCAATTTTCGTGTATATAATTTTACGATCAGAGTTCAAATGAAAAAGTTATTAACATTTGAGCATTTTGGATGGTAAATAATTATATATTTAATTATGAAAATAAATGTAATTAACTAACGGCGATTAACGTTAACTGTTGCTTAACGTTTAAGTATAATCATTGTTAAATTAAATCGGGTGGAAACAATATAAAATAAATTAAAAAGGGAAACAATCAGTGCTAGCCAAATAGGCATGACCGGTCGACACCTAGGCTCAACCGATCGACCGCTAGCGGTCAACCGGTAGAGGTGGAGTGGTCGACCAGTAGGGTTTTCGTGGTTGTAATCTGAACCTATGCTGAATGGGGCAGATTTAAAAATATAAGAATCTAGCGGTTGGCATCTATTCAAACCACTATAAATACTGGCATAACCCATCACTTTTCTCATATTTTCTGAAGCAACGGCGAAGCTCTGCCATTTTCTCTTCTCCACAAATTCTTAAATCTAAATAAATCTATAGTTTATATATTTATTTATAAGTGGAGAATAGCAAAGGATAATAGAGAAGAAGAATAGGGTCAAATCGAATTACCAAAGCCAACGTAAACTGTAAATCTAGATCCAAATCTAAATTAAATCCAAATCTCTTCTCATATCTAGATTGCTAGTATATATATGTATGCTTGCGGTATATGTATTTCGATATAAATAGAAAGGAGAGTCAAATTGGAATAACATGGATTAGATCTGGAGATTTGGAAAGCTAAAAAGGCGAGTGATTAATAATTTAGATTAGTGTAAATCTGTTCATGTATGCCTAAATGTAATTTTGGACTTGTAGACCTACTTGAATACATATAATGAATTTATAAACCATGCCTACATAATCTACGATTGATAATTTAGATTTAATATTGCATGTACTTGAATCTGGAAAGTATTTGATAGTAGTAGTCCCTGAATTTGATAAATTATACAATAGTTCTAGATTTATCGATTAAACGATTTATGCAAATAAATGTAAATTAGAAGTTAGCACAATAAATTATTGGAAGTTAAGTAGGATTTTAATTCATTGAAATATAGGGTATTGCAATGTAAATTTCTATAGATTATCAAGTTCAGACTCATTAAAAAGTATATCTTTTGAACTAACAAGGAATATGCCTAAAAGAAAGAGATGTATAAAATATGGATATTTACTGTATTTTGTACCGTATATTTTAATAAATACAAAAAGATAATTACTTGTAATTCCATGTAACAAAAATTCCATTTTTAGATAAGTTATAGAAATTTACAATGTTAACCTTTCCTTTTTGGGGAAAATGTAATTCCAACATATTAAAATGTAGAAATCCAAATGTATGAACTAGAAAATTTTAATAGGCATAAACATAACAGCCTAAATGTAATAATTAATACATGCAATAATGACAAGTTAGAAATTAAACAATAAGCGAAGAAATGTCGGTTAAGTAATAGAACAAATAAATACAGGTAATATAATGAATAAAAAGTAATGGATGTCTAATAAACAAGGAAGGATATAAGAGTTAAAAAGAATAGCAATAAAGATTTAATAATGAAAGAGGAAAGTAAACAGTAAAAGATAAGTAGATCTTTTAAGTTAAAAATAAGCGGTGAATGACACTAAATTGACACTAATGAAATAATAAGTAAATGCATGAAAAAGTAAAGAAATATTATTAACAATTGAATATTGGAGGCGTAGTAAATAAATAAGTATGAATACGCACTCACACACACACATAGCCTCAAGTATGCATTTATGACGAATGTGAACTATTAAAGTTAGTTAATAACTTGGATTAAATAAGAAATGACGTAGTCATTAAATTGGGTTGGATTGCGAGGTCAGTAGTGTTACACAACAGAATTCTACCCACCATAAGGGGCTACTAGCAGTTATGTATACATTATACTAAGGTGGGACATATCCAACTTTATGACCCGTGGAATTATACGTTTGCGTATAGGTGAAGGAATACCCAAAGTAGTGTATGCTTCATCTTTTTAGGGGGTGTTACCTTGTTAGGCAATCTAAATAAGACTGTGAGCAAGGCTCAACACTATAACAGTGAGATTGGTACCATATGTAGAAGTAGGAGCTGTTTCATAGGTCAAAATGTCATCGGTCCCGAGCGGTCAGCGGAAAGATGAGGTTACACCTAAACGGGCTACACCTCCTACTAGTACAGATCACATTTAGGTCATGCACCACCATAGAAGTTTGCTAGTTTGTTTGTTATGAGGAAAGACTAGATAACCCTTAATGGAGGTCTTTCAAATGATTTAGAGTAATCTGAGGAGCTCAGTCCTCAACAGTCCATGTAGCTGAGTCCTTAATATGAAGCATTTAAGTAAATCTCTAAGGCGAGATAAAATATGGATAAATAATTATGACGCCATTATTAGGCACTATGGGAGTTCCTTAATACACACGACAACGAGGATATGATACTGCATTGATGATGGATCCTAACGAGGTGCTGAATTGTAGAAACTAGCAAGGAAGTATCTTGGACCAAAGGGAGACTATGGTACTTATATATATATATACACATATGTATGTAGTTATTGTCTTCTTTGAGTAAATGATGCAAATCATACACGTACATGGAGTCGAGACGACTAAGTAAAGTAATAGACATAACATATAATGAAAGGCAATCGGTATAAACTAGTGTTATGTATAAATTGTTTAATTTTCCAGTCACCAGAATGTTTTTCTGACCCCCTCCTCATTTCTATCCATAAGACAACTTTAAAGGGACAGGTACTGATGCAAGGCGGGAACGGTGAAAGGATAGACTTCCTTTTGCATGCTCGACACTGACATGGACACTATATATCAGAAGTGTCAACCTTGGTCAATAGCTATATGTTTTATTATACTTTACCATTACTCTATGAGTTTATATCTGTAGTGCTTTGATATGCATTTGTTTACATGCAGGATACCAAAACCAATGATCCATACTTTGGTGGAAATGGGTTTTCGATTTAGCGAAAGTTTGGGCCTACTAGAATGCGGATTGTCACATTTGGTATCAGAGTTTAGAATAGTCAATCTTAAGAATTAGAATATGTTGAGTGAACGTATTTGAACTCTTACCTATAATTATATATATTATATGCCAAACTCTACAAATTCCGACTATAAATGTAGTTGCAACCATATTATGAAAAGATGGACAATGTGACTATGAGTTAGAATAATCAATGAAGTTGAAGATATACACCTACCCCGATTACAGAATGGAAAATAGGTCGTATTGGAAGATGTTGACTTTAAAAGAGCATATATGCGACATATGGAAGAATCCAAGAAGCTAGATAGTACTTGACTCCCTTGCAAAGCACATTTGTCCTATGGTTGTAGGTCCCCACAAGGTTGCCAATTGATGATGTACCATAGGTCAACATAAGTGGGAAAGTAAAAAATTATATATTGTAGATATCCAGAAGTAAGAATTAAATAAGTTCCCAAAAGACGGTGCGCAGTAGTCACTCCAACATGATAGCCGGATTTTTAATATTCTAGAAGAAGATAAGTCAGTAAGTAGAAAAGAAGAAAAGTCCAAAAGAAGGGACAAGTAAAAATCCACTCTAAGTCTGACCCTATATGACATAATTTGGTTAAAAAATTTCAATATAAAAGTCGAGAAAAGTATATAAATAATATATTTGAAATGATTTTCAATGGAATTATTCGAAGGTAGAAAAACCATATTTTTGAAAAGCAAGCAAATATAAAAATTTTGAAAATATAAAATAACTATGTTTTTTAAAGAAAAAGTTCTAGTAAAAAAATATAGTTAATTCGAAAATTTCAAGAAATGGTTTTTCACAAAACGTTATTTGTTTTAAAAAAACAGTGAAGCGTGTATAGCTCGTTGATTTTTCCGATATAAAAATTTTTAAGTGGTAAAAATTCATTTTAGAGGTTGACAATAGGAAGTGGTAAAAGTTTTCAATTAATGAGAATCAGCTGGACTTTCACCCTCCTTGAAGATGAAGCCGTTTCCAGAATCTGAAGCCGCTCCTCCTATTTTGATTTTGCTATCGATTGATTCAAGTTTGTGGAGATTTTTCGTCTTCAATTTGGCCATTATTGAAGTGGTTGTTTTTATTTTTGGTAAAGTTAGTTTATCTGGCTTCATTGCTTCTAGAAGAGCTCAATTTTTGTGCTACCGGTGAAGACTTCCATTTTTTATTTTATCTGCTGTTATTGTTGGTCACGTGTCTTGTATAGGTGTTTCACCTTTTTGTTGTGTTATTTGTTTTTTTAGACCCTAAGAAGCTCGTATATATGGTTTTGAGTGTACCCGTCAATTTTTTACCCCTCCATCTATTTGACATCTTGAGTGTGGTCTATCAGTCCGTTGTATTGTTAATATACAGAAGTGATACGTACTCTTTTTCCTTGCAAGGCAACCATTTAGGTTAGGTGGGTTGCAAGGTTTTAGCGAGGCATATCATGGAAGTATGTGCTATTTTGTTATTTATAAAGTACATTTCTTCTAATTTTTTTTAAATGGGGTAAAAAGAATGGAAAGGAGACAAGAACTTGAAAACAAAGTAGTGGGCGAATGCACTGCAATGGTTCAATAAATAAGACGGTAAATTAAGAGAAAGTTATATAAAGAGAAGCCATTTAAATAAGAGTAGTTAGGTAAAAGAAAGTTAAATAGTAGTAACACTATGAAATATAAATAGAAACAATGTTAGAAATTTATATGAAATAGTGTTAGTAATTAGAAACAACATAGGAAATTAAAGGCAAAATAAAGGAAAATAGACATTTTCTATAGTTGTAAGCATTGATTGCACAAACCTTTTTAGAAGTCCTCAATATATGCTATTAGAACCTCCACTTAGGTTGAAAGTGGAAGTAGCATGAGTATTAGAAAAACAATAGAATGAAAGTTGTCATTGTCAACTCCGGTTTTTAGTAAAAGTTACAAAGAATGTTTTAAAAAAAACTATAAATTGCATTTTTGAAGAAAAATGGTTTGGTATAAAAATTGAGTTTTTGGAATACAAAAATTAACAAATAGTTTGTTAAAAATCACACTTTAAATAAGTAAAATCTTTGTTGTGAAAAGCTTTTAAACGAAAGATTGATTTGAAGAAAAAGGAAAGGAACTTTTTAAAATTAAATTGCTAACATTTTCTTTTGGACTTGATGATAAGCTTAGTTCAAAAATCCTAAATTGTAGTTTTAAAAGATAAGACATCAAGTTATTTTTAAATTTAATAGAAAGTTTCTAGGTTGTACTTTTAAAAGATAAGTTTTGGAATTAAGTACTTTATAATCGTGAAGTTTTAATTTTAGAAAAAGTGGTGAAAACCAAACCAGAATTTTAATATGAAATAGATAGGGATGATGACTAGGTAAGACAGGGTAAAAGTTAAGGGTATGAGTAAAATGCGATGTACCAATCTCCGTAGAGTGTGAGGAATATTGTTGAGGATCTAAGAATGTTTTATTGGACATATGTGCAAGCTATAAGAAGAACCCGCAAAGGAATGGTGAATGGTATCAAGGTACACTTTTGCGAGTTGTAGAGTATGCTCGCATGAAAGATCAATGATAAAGAAAGTAAATACTAAAACTTGAGAATACTATCAAGAGATTTGACTAAAATAAGATGGTAACAGAGGGTGGTGAGATGGCAAACACACATAGAGGACGTCGGTAGACTCAAGGTTGAGAAATGTATGATAGGTGGCGTAAAAGTTATTCCTTTAAGCCAAATTGTCAATGAGTTATTCGAAATGTGCATAGTTTATATTTTTTACCCCTATAGTGTATGGATACATAGTTTATTATACGATTATGTGTGATAATAGAAGTAATAGATAGATCTTATTTATCAAAAGCCATAAAGGAAAGTTAAGGTATGTGGGTTATGGTAGAATGACATGTTAAAAAGGACCATTAAATTTAAGTAAGGTGATAGGGCCACAACAACATTTATGTCAATTAATATTGATGTGCAGCTTTCAACAATTGTTTCTTTTAATTTAGTTGAATTATAGCATTAGTTGTTTCTGTTGTAAAAAAAACATACGACATTGTGAGAAAAGTTTCTTTTAAATTCGTTTTCTAGATTGACCGCATACTTATTGGAAAACTATGTAAGGAAATCTCATGCGGACACTTACTAATGCAAAGTAAGACCAGAAGTTTATAAAGTAAATTAGAAAATTATTGAATTGGCCACTAAAAGAGAAGTAAAGTTAAGTTCCAAAACTCATTAAATTTTTGGTTGAAATTTTTTGGCAAGCAAAGGATAGGGAAAGGTTGTTGCGAAACTACAGATCACTATCCATACGCCTTAAAAGCTGAAATTTATAAATGAACTTGCTTGTTGTTTGTTAGTTCAAAATAAAAGAAACTTTCTTTTTGAGAATTAAAAATTACCGTGTAGTAGAAAAGAGACAATCATGGATGTTAACTCATTGACTAAATTCCGACTGTGCAGGATGTGACTTAGTTTGTTTTGAAAAGATAAAAACAAATACTTTTGAAAAAAAAATGATCAAAGATCTTTGATTTTTAATAGAAAATGTTTTTATAAAAGTTTTGAAAAAAAAGAATGTAAGTTTTATTTTCAAATTTTCTAACCATTTCTAAAATTTAATTGAAAATGATTTTGTACGAAAAAGATGGAGTTTTTCATTTTTGAAATGCCACATGCTTAGCATAGTAAAAAGTTGATGGGTTCGCAAGTACGAATTTTACTAGGCAGCATAAGTGACAGTAAAGTAAAAGGTAGTTAGGAAAAAGTTTAAGCCATGGGATTTCTTTATCCATACCTTACCGATAGGTAAATCAAAATTATTTTAAAATAAATTTATTTTAAAATTTTAAAAATTTAGAAGTAAATTTTCTTATGTGGACCGTACTTGAAAAAGTGGAGAAAGAATTGGGGGCAAAAGAGAAGGTTCTAAGATACAGGTGAATGGGTACACAAGAGAAGGATGAAATATGGAATTTTCCATCTAAATCCTTTTCTGACATAACAATATAAGTTTAGAAAATCAGATTTTCAAAATTTTGGATGTTAGAAAATTATGTGCTAGGTATTGGATGGTAGGGATTGGATGCAAAATTGGTTGAACTATACTTCTATTCATAGAAGTGTGGGAAAATTTCGATGCAAAAACAAAGATTTTGATTTTCAATTGCATACATATAGAACTGCTAGTATATATAGGTTATTTGCATCACATTTTCAAAATTGTTTTAAAAGAATGCATTCATATATGAGGCGTCGATTTAGAATTATTCTGCATACATATCATATGTATTGTGGTACATCGCGTGTACTTGTACATGATTAGCTGCAAAATTGAGTTCACACTAATTGGTTGGATAGCTTAGAATGGTCGCGTGTTATGTTACATGATCTTGTCCTTGAGGAATTTCAGGGATAAATTATTTTAAGGAGGTAGAATGTAACGCCCTAAAAATTGCACGTAATGAATTAAAAAGAAATTAAATAATAATTAGTAGCGTCAAAACCAATTTTTTTTATAAATATCAAAATTTGTTTACGAAACATACACTGTTGGATTCGTAGCGATTTTCCAATCAATTTTCATATATAAGGTTTTACGACCTGAGTATGAACAAAAAAGTTATTAACAATTGAACAATTTTGATCGTAAATAAGTACATATGTAATTAAGTAAATAAATTTAATCAACTAACAATAGCCAGCGATAACAGTTGCTTAATGTTTAAGTATAATAGAAGCTAAATTAAATCGGGTGGAAACAGTATAAAATAAATTAAAAAGGGAAACAAAAAACGCGAGCCAAATAGGCTCGACCAATCAACACCTAGGCTTAACCGGTCGACTACTAGCGATCGACCCATAGAGGTGGAGCGGTCAACCGGTAAGGTTGTGGTGGCTGTAATATGAACCTATGGCGAATGACACAGATTTAAATATAAAAATCTAGCGGTTGGCATTCAATTCGAAACCCCTATAAATACGGGCATAACCCCTCGCTTTTCCTCTCATATTTTCCAAAGTAACGGCGTAGCTCTTCCATTTTATCTTCTCCACAATTTCTTAAATCTAAATAAATCTATAATTTATATACGTATATACAAGTAGAGAATAGTGGAGGATAATAAAGAAAAAGAACATGGTCAAATCAAATTGCCAAAGCCAAGGTAAATTATAAATCAAGAACAAAATCAAAATCAAATCCAAATCTCTTCTCAGATATAGACTGCTAATAGATATATGTATGCTTACGGTATTTGTATTCCGATAGGAAGAAAAAAGGGAGCCAAAATGGAATAACATGGATTAGATCTGGCGATTCGGAAAGCTAAAAAGGTGAGTGAGAAATTATATATTTTTATATAATATTGGATTTACATCGTTGTAAATATGTTCTTGTATACCTAATGTAATTTTGGAGTTATAGACCTAATTGTATACATATAATGAATTTATAAGCTCTGCCTACATATTCTGTGATCAATAACTTAGATTTAATATTGCATTTACGTGAATCTGAAAAGTTTTGGGTAGTAGTAGTTCTTAAATTTGATAAATTATACAATAGTTCTGGATTTTTCGATTTAATGATTTATGCAAGTAAATATAAATTAGAATTTATCACAATTAATTATTGGGATTTAAGTAGAATTTTAATTCATTGGAATGCCGGGTATTGCAATGTAAATTTCTGTAGATTACCAAGTTCAGATTCATTAAAAAAGTGTATCATTTGAACTAACAAGGAATATGCCTAAAAGAAAGAAATGTATAGAATATGGATATTTACCGTATTGTACTATCTATTTTAATAAAAACATAAAGATAATTACTTGTAGTTCCAAGCGTAAGACAAATTCCTTTTTTAGATAAGTTTTAGAAATTTACAATGTTAACCTTTCCTTTTTGAGGAAAATGTTATTCTAACATATTAAAATATAGAAATCCTTATGTATGAACTGGGAGATTTTAATAGTAATAAACGTAACAGCCTAACTGTAATAATTAATACATGTAATAAAGAAAAGATATAATTAAACAATAAGCGACGAAATGTAGGTAAAGTAATAAAACAAATTAAGATAGGTAATAGAATGAATAAAAAGTAATGGAAGGGTCCAATAAACAAATAAACAAGGAAGGATAGTAAGAGTTAAAGAGAATAGTAATACAGATTAAATAATGAAAGTGGAAGGTAAACAGTAAAAGATATTTAGATCTTTTAAGTTAAAAATAGGCGGTGAATGACACTAAATTGACATTAATGAGATAAGAAGTAAACACATGAAAAAGTAAAGGAATATTATTAAAAGTTGAACATTGTTGGCGTAGTAAATAAATATGTATGAATACACACACACACATGTATGTATGTATGTATGTATGTATGTATGTATGTATATATATATACACACACACACACAACACACACATACGTAGCCTCAAGTATGCGTTTATGATGGGTGTGAACTATTAAAGTTAATTAATAGCTTGGATTAAATAAGAAATGACTTAGTCATTAAATTGGGTTGGAATCCAAGGTTAGTAGTGTTACAAAACAGAAGTCTACCCACTCATGGTGCTACCAGCATTTGTGTATATGTTATACTGATATGGGACATATTCAACTATAGGACCCATGGAATTATATGTTCACGTATGAGTGAAGGAATACCCAAAGTTGATTATGCTTCAACCTCTAAGGGGGCATTACCTTGATTACATTAGACAATATAAATGAAATGGTGAGCAAGACTTGATGTTATAGTAGTGAGATTGGTACCATATGCGGGAGTCGGAGCTATTTCATAGGTCGAGAATGTCATCGGTCCTGACCGGTTAGCGAAAAGACGAGGGTTACACCTAAACGAGCTATACCTCCTACTAGTGTAGATCACATTTAGGTCATGCACCGCCATGAACGTTTGCTTGTTATGAGGTAAGGCTAGATAACCCTTAATGGAGGTCTTTTAAACGATTTGGGGTAGTCAGATTATAACAACCCATATTTTTGACTATTTTAAATTATTAAATTTAATATAATTATGAAATAAAAATGGCTAAAAATATAAATTTAATGATTTATTAATGTAGTTTATTGAATATGAACTTAGATAAAATTTTGAAATAACAATTTCGAAGATTCAATCAATAACCAATATTGAATGAAATTTATATATTGAACGTGTTTGTAATCAATAACTGGAATTGAATAATAAATATTGAATTATTTAGCTAGAAATAAAATATTTGTTGATAACTAAAATTCAGTTGAAATTAATGGTTATTAATGTAATTTATTGAATAATTATTAATGTAATTTATTGGATAATTAAATTGTTTAAATTTAATATTGGAATTATTTAAATAATTGAATCCTGAAATAAACATGAATGAAAATGATTTCAAAAGTTGATTTAAGTTTTATTTAAATATGAATGAAGATTGTTAACATTTAAAATTGGATTTAAAAGTGAATAAATAGAAATTGAAAATTTTATATTTTATTTAACGAGTAAAAATAGCCATTTTGGCAACTGTCTCGGATTTCGATGAAATTAGTTTCATCGGATCCGTAATGGTGAATTATTATAAGATTTTAAGTTTCGTAGCGGTCGGACTTATCGTTTGGCCGTGCGAGCTTGAACTGTGTAGAAATTAATTAAAGAAATTTAATTAAAATAAATTGACTTTGAAAAGCTACCTTCTGCGTACGATCAAATTAGGCCTCGAGACTAGTTCCATTGTGTTCGGAATAGAGGTAAGACATGCAGAACGCCAGGCGGCACGCTTCATTTGGAGTTCGGAAATTTCACGGGTCAACTGGGTCGAAACTTATATAAGGCCATGTTCGTTTAGTCAAACCCTAGCATAAGAAAATCATGGCAACGTCTCTTATAACATTTTAATGGCTGAAAATTCGCCACCTTCCTCCTTCAATTTCTCTTCATCCGTTCATTAAAATCAAAAACTTCCAAAAGCAAAGTCGTAAATCTCGGTGAGCTCTACGTTACGTGCGGTTGGATCGTGATGAGGCGACTTGAAATCGCTAGAATCGAGGCGATTAGTTGCGGAAGTTTTACTTGTTTTGCGCGACATCGGCGACGGAGTTGATGAGTTCGCTGGCGGTGGTGGCTAGGTGGCAGGCACGTGCGTTGGTGTTGTTGGATCGGCGAATGTTGGGCTGGTGAAGTGTGCACATAGAGGCAGCGTTTGTGTGAGATGGGTTTTGAGTGCATTGCTTGGTAACGAGATGGAGAGAGAAGTGGTTAGTTGTTAAGGTTAGTTAATTATGTTATTAAACGTTAATTAAATTGTAATTATACCGTTATATTAATTATCGCGTAACTTTTTCGTACGAGGTCCGTTTCAGACGAAACAAGTCGAGTTGCGACCGTATCGACATCGTCTACGACATGGAATGTAAGAGGAATTTATTTGAAGCCGAAATATTTTCAGTTTCAAATAAAAGGTGAGTGTTTTAAACACTCACGATGTACTAAATATTTTTAAGTTCGTTAAATTAATATCATGAAGTAATTTAATTTCATTGACTGAAGTTTGGTAAATTAATTGACATAAAATTGATAACTAATTAACTGTTGGGTTATATTGACTGTTTGGATGATTAATAGTGATGGATGCAAATTGATTGATATTTCGAATGATTTGAATGTTTATTTACTTTTATATCTTCCAGTTATTACCGTGTATATTATTGGCACCATATAAAATGTTATTTGAATTATTTCGAATAAATTAAGAAATAGGTTGAAATGATATATACCTATGACATTATTTTAAATTGAAATTATATATATCCATCCCTGAAATTAAAATTAAAATAACTGATAACTTGGCCATAGGATAGAAAATTATATACGGACATCAGATTGGTTAAATTAAATGATTTTTGTTATAATATATGTAAATATAAATAGTGAATATGTTATATATTGTTTTTATGTTTAGTCCCACATCGTGGGATAAGTTCTATCCCAAGCTCCTAGGCCTTTATATAAAGGAGCTAATGTAATGGAAATGTATGATTAATCTCTTTAGTGAATGAAATATTTTCTTCCTCTTTCTCTAATGTCTTCTTATTTCCTTTTATTTTAGAACATAAAATTTTGAATTGAAATTATTTAAAATGATTTTTGATTTTTAAGAAAAAATCGAATTTATGGAAAAGGAATTATTTTCGAACTCGATATCGAAATGTTGAAAATGAACTTGTTAAAAGGAATTGTTTAAAGAATCAAGTTTGAAATTTTGAAGTTATAACTGAGAAGCCATTTGGATGACGGAAATTGATTTGTTTAAGTAATTTGAACTTTTATTCAAACTTTGAAATAAAACCAAGAAAAAGTAATTTAAATGGATATTTCAAAAAATTTGAGCTCGGAATAAAATTATTTCAAAGATTTGAATATTAAAATTGAATACTGAAGTTAAATTTGATTGAATTATTTAAATTGATATTCTTAATCGAACTCGAATTTATATAAATCGAAATGGTTTAAAATTGAGAATTGAATTGAAATTAATTCAAATTAGAATTGAATTGAAATTAATTGGAATCGAAATCGAAATCGAATTAATTTGAAATCGAAATTGAAATTGATTTGAATTAAAATTGGAATCGAAGTTAATTCGAATTGAAATCGGAATTGAATCGATTTAAATGGAAATCGAAATGAAAATTGATTTGAATTGGAAGATTTGGAATTGAATCAGTTTGACTTTGAAACTATTTTCAAATAAAATTATTTTAATATAAACTATTTAAAATCTATCTTTTCAAATATTCAAATTACTTTGATTTCCAAGCTATTTTACTATATAAACCATTTCAATACTCAAACTATCATATATTAAACTATTTTAACTATTTTAACTATTTTAAAACTATTCAAACTATTTTCTAAAAATTCAAACTGGTCAGAGTGGGAATTGTTTATATTTAAATCATGGATTTAAATGCGAATTTGGTTAAAATGAAGTTATAACCTAAATTGTAATTCGAATCAAATTTTGAAGTGAAATAACATATTTTAAGTAATATGATTTTTGAATTGAATATGATAATTTTGAAATGGAATTGATTTTAAAGAAAATATGATATTTTGATATCGAGTATGAATCGTTTTCGAAATGTAAAAGTACCAACCGGTGTGTAAAACGACGTTTGATTGTTAAAGAGATCGGGGCCTCTTATTAGCAAACTCTTTGTCAATATTGGAACCAATTTAACAACTGTGTACGCGAAGGAGACTCCAGAATGAAGTGGTTGGATTTGGGGTCGTTTACTAGATTTGTAGAAAGAGAACAATGATGGATAGACCCCGGCATAGGTGCCAATTTGAAATGACTAAAACATGACGACATGACATGGCTAAGTGGGCTAGCTACCCCTAGCGGACATCCGTTCTTTGATTTTCTTGGACTCGGTCCATATTATTCCTCCTGTTGTTGGTTTCGAGTGGTCCACCTTGATTTGGGATAACCTCCCTTTGATTCGATATGGGATGGATGGACGCGGTGGGCAGTCGTGGCTACGATGAGTTACCACCATTCCTGCGACCCGAACGGGTAGTATCCTACCTTAGGCATTGCCTCACGTGCCTTATCATACTTTTATCCCTATACGAGACCACTACAATTTTGGTTTAGTATTGTCGTATCACGACACATCCATATTCCTCGACGTGACGTGGGGGTTATATGCATACTGTACGACAATGCTTGAAAACGCGTTAAGGGGGATCAATGTAAAGCCTTAACGCTAAGAAAAATATTTATTTTACTGATTAGACATTATATATGTAGCGTATTCTACTATATATAATATTTTGATGGATCCTTAAGAGATGGAAAATCCTGTAACATCTCTTGAGTTGTTGCTCGCACGTTATACACTGGATATGAGATGTGAAACCCCATAAACATCTCTGACGCTATTACGCTCATGTTATACGATATCGATTGGACTCACATAAGGATAGTTTAGTCCTGACTCAAGTGTTTTGCCTTTTCATTACGCTCGGGTCAGTCCGGAGTTTTTCAGTGCATTGAAGAGTTTTCTCTAGAGGACGAAGACGAAGATGTTGTATATTATTATTATTATTATTATTATTATTATTATTATTCCTTGCATCATGTTGCTCTGGTGCATTATATTTTGTTTCTTTTGTATATATAACTCTGATAGTTGTATAAATTATAATCAAATGTATAGTATAAATAGCTTCATGAACTGTTTATTTGATTATTATATTTTGTCATTCTGCCGCGAGATTCTATGTTTGTTTTCTTCTTATTTTCTTATTTTTCTTAATTAACCCCAATGATTATCTATGTTCCGGATTGTTTAAGTTGGACATGTGTGGATTATTGTCAATTTAAACCTTCCGAAATGTGGGTCGTTATAGTTGGTATCAGAGCTTTGGTTTAGCGATAACCTTAGCTTTGTGGGGTTTGACTCATTAGAGATAGGGTAGTGATACCCTAGAATGAGTCTGTTTGAGCGTATATATATATGAGAGCGCGTACTTGTTAGTGTTATAAAATGTTTTATATTGTGTTTACTTATCCATTGAGTTGTTTGTGATTTCTGGTCGGTGCGTGGGATGCCATGTTATCGATAGAGGTTTCTAAACACTTAAACGAGGCAAGACGACATAATATTGTTTTAAAATCAGGTAAATGAAATAATTTTACCTAAATTGTATATTATGTGTAAAAAGAAATTGAATGAGAATAAATGAGTAAGGGAAATTAATGTGAGTAATTGAATTTGATTTAAACTGGATTTAAATTGGATATAAATAAATTGAATGCAAATGGAATAAGTTTTAATAATTGAACATTAACTAATTGAATATGAAATAAGTGAATGTTAAATAAAGTAATGTTGATACACTTAAGTATAAGAGGAAGAAATATAAGTCCAAATTGTGAAATGAATAGCTTTATAAAATAAGTTGAATATGAGTGAATAGGTTGCAAAACTAAGTTTGGAAATATTAGTTTAACTAATTTGAGTTTATGAATGTTATAAACTTAAGTAATAAGTCATGAAGTAAAAATCTAATCTTAGCTAAGTTAAAAGAATGAATTTAACTAAGAATTTGAAAATCTAAATCCCGGTGCTTTTGAAATTGTTTTCTAAGAGATTGAAAATAATATTAGTATTATTTGAAAATATTTACGAATAGAAATTGTTTTCAAAAGGAATTAAAAGGAAGTTAATCCTGTACTCCCCTCTTCTATCGTTGGAAAATAATTTTGGTGATGATGGCCGCATCATCGACATTCATTTTCGAGTTTCAAAGCGGGGGAGGCCACTTAGTAGCTTTGCTACGCATTTGGGTTGATAAACAGATTTTGATTTGAAATTTCTAAATATGATTTGATCTACAAAAAAGATATGAGTATATATATTATTTCAAATTGATTTGAAATGAACCCGGTATTTGAATTCTTAAGTTCTGTTAATTAATGATTTTCAGTTGTAGAAATAAAGTGAATTTTTGAATAGTTGGAAACTTCTAAAATAAGAAATAGGAAATATAAGCTAAGTGTTAAATAAAATACGAGATGTCACTTAAATTTCAAGATAATGGAAATTTAAACGTGTGTAAATTATTGAACATTCTTGTTAACTAAAATAAATAAGATAAATTTGTATAACACTCAATTACATTCTGAAAACATATATAAAACTTACCAGAAATGTTTAAAAAGTTGAAATGTTAAATATGAATGGTAATGGAATATTATACAAAGTTTGAACCAGAATAATAAGAAATGTTTAAAGAAATATTCCAAATTGAAATTGTGTTTAAAGAAATGTTTAGAAAACTGAATTAAGTTGTTATAAAATGTTATACACTTAGGTTATATTCTAAGAAATGTTAAATGAATAATTTGATTAGAAAGAAGAAAATATTATTTAGATATGAACTTAAGAGAAGGTAAACAAATAATAAATTAAATCATATCATTGTAAATTGTTAGAAAAATAAATTTGCAAGGATGTTTTAAGGTTTAATTATAGCTTCTGAGATAATTATAATTTAAATAATATTGTGTAAAAGAAGATACATCTGTATAAAATAATTATAAACTTAAGAAATGATTAATGAAATGAAATTTCACTTAAGTCAAGTTGAATGGAATGAATTGATAAAATAAGTTAACGAAATAAATTATAAAATGGAAATTAACTTAAGAAAGTTGAATAAAATCGATTGTGATAAAAAGAAAAATTTATTATTATGAATTTGAATTATAAAATAAAATTTACTTAAGTAAATTTAATGATATGAATTAGTGAAACGAATTAATGAAGTGAATAAATGAATTGATATGAGATGTTGATAACATAAATTGAAACAATTGAAATTTTAAAAATTGAATTGAATAAATTAATTGTAAATAAAATAGATGTGAATAAATGTGAAGTAAACTAATTAAACGTTAATTAAAGTTGGATGTTAATAAGAATGAAGTGTATAAATTAAATATGGACATTGGAAATGTAAAATTGTGATAGTTATGAATTAATTAGATGAATATTAATAATTGTTGAATGGTTTCTTTTGTTGAAAATTATTGTTATAACTGTTTTGATTGCATATGATTGTTGTGTGGTGTGTATTGGTGCTCGTGCATATGATTTGGATTCAGAATTCGTGTTATATGGTTTTATTAAACTTATACCTGTCCTACATCTTATTATAAGTGACTAATATCCTAATTTGAGTTGAGATAGGTACATATGAAGACGTTTGGACATATACGTGGATTTGTTTTGCTTTTTCTTGCTTAATATGAGCGAACTCGCTCGTATTAAAAATAATAAGGTACATACCTTGGATTACATACCACGCTTTTATATTTTTCCCTACGGGATGCCTCATCATTGAGATGAGATGTATATTTGATATATATTTGGTATATTTGTGTTATATATTGTATTGTAATTTTTTTTCGATCGAGCCACGCAAAGGAGACTTTGTTGAAATTTTCCGTAAAACCGGGTGTTAGAAAAATTTCAGATTTTAAAATTTTATAACTTGTTTTTGTATATAAGTTGTAATTTTCATAAACTACCAAGGTAGCGTAGCGAGAGCGTAGTAAAGGTTTTCTAATAAGGTTTTAAAGTTTCTAAGTTGATTATTTTGAATAAAATATATTGTATGTAAAATTCCTTAACCCCTTTTCGACGACGAAATTTTTTGAGTTGCGGAGAATGTAACGACCCATATTTTTGACTAATTTAAATTATTAAATTTAATATAATTATGAAATAAAAATGGTTAAAAATAAAAATTTTAATGATTTATTAATGTAGTTTATTGAATATGAACTTAGATAAAATTTTGAAATAACAATTTCGAAGATTCAAGCAATAACCAGTATTAAAATGAAATTTATATATTGAATGCATTTGTAATCAATAACTGGAATTGAATAATAAATATTGAATTATTTAGCTAGAAATAAAATATTTGTTGATAACTAAAATTCAGTTGAAATTAATGGTTACTAAAGTAATTTATTGAATAATTATTAATGTAATTTATTGGATAATTAAATTGTTTAAATTTAATATTGCAATTATTTAAATAATTGAATCCTGAATTAAAAATGAGTGAAAATGATTTCAAAAGTTGATTTAAATTTTATTTAAATATGAATGAAGATTGTTATCATTTAAAATTGGATTTAAAAGTGAATAAATAGAAATTGGAAATTTTATATTTATTTAATGAGTAAAAATAGTCATTTTAGCCACACTCTCGGATTTTGACGAAACCAGTTTCATCGGATCCATAATGGTGAATTATTTTAGGATTTTAAGTTTCGTAGCAGCCGGGCTTATCATTTGGCCGTGCGAGCTTGGACCGCGTAGAAATTAATTAAAGAAATTTAATAAAATAGGTTGATTTAAAAAGCTATCTTCTGCATACGATCGAATTAGGCCTCGAGACTAGTTCCATTGTGTTCAGAATAGGGGTAAAACATACAGAATGCTAGGCGGCATGCTTCGTTTGAAGTTCGGAAATTTCACGGGTTAATTGGGTCAGAACTTATATAAGGCCACGTTCGTTTAGTCAAACCCTAGCATAAAAAAATCACGGCCGCTTCTCTTATAACATTTTAATGGCTAAAAATTCACCACCTTTCTCCTACGATTTCTCTTCATCCATTCATCAAAATCAAAAACTTCCAAAAGCAAAGTCGTAAATCTCGGCGAGCTCTACGTTACGTGCAGTTGGATCATGATGAGGAAACTTGAAATCTCCAGAATCGAGGCGATTAGTTGCGGTAGTTTTTCTTGTTCTACGCGACATCGATGGCCTCAGAGTTGATGGGTTCGCTGGCGATGGTGGCTAGGTGGCAGGCGCGTGCGTTGGTGTTGTTTGATCGGCGAATGTTGGACTAGTGGAGCGTGCGCATCGAGGCAGCGTTTGCATGATGATGGGTTTTGAGTGCGTTGCTTGGTAACGAGATGGAGAGAGAAGCGGTTAGTTGTTAAGGTTAGTTAATTATGTTATTAAATGCTAATTAAATTTTAAGTATACCATTATATTAATTATCGCGTAACTTTTTCGTACAAGGTCCGTTTCGAACGAAACAAGTCGCGTTGCGACCGTATCGACATCTTCTACGACATGGAATGTAAGCGGAATTTATTTAAAGCCGAAATATTTTCAGTTTCGAATAAAAGGTGAGTGTTTTAAATGCTCACGATGTACTAAATATTTTTCTGTTCATTAAATTAATATCATGAAGTAATTTAAGTTCATTGACTGATGTTTGGTAAATTAATTGACATTATATTGATAGCTAATTAACTGTTGGGTTATATTGACCATTTGGATGATTCATTGTGATGGATGAAAATTGATTGATATTTCGAATGATTTAAATGTTTATTTACTTTTATATTTTCCAGTTATTACCCTATATATTATTGACATCATATAAACTATTATTTGAATTATTTTGAAAAAGTTAAGAAATAGGTTGAAATGATATATATCTATGACATTTATTTTGGATTGAAATGATATATATCCATCCCTGAAATTAAAATTGAAATAACTGATCACTTGGCCATATGATAGAAAATTATATACGGATATAGGATTGGTTAAATTAAATGATTTTAAAATTTTGATTTGAAATTATTTAAAATGATTTTTGATTTTTAAGAAAAAATCGAATTTATGGAAAAGGAATTATTTTCGAACTCGAGCTCGAAATGTTGAAAATGAACTTGTTAAAAGGAATCGTTTCAAGAATCGAGTTTGAAATTTTGAAGTTATAATCGAGAAGCCATTTGGATGACGGAAATTGATTTGTTTAAGTGATTTGAAATTTTATTCGAACTTTGAAATAAATCCAAGTAAAAGTAATTTAAATGGATATTTCAAAAATTTGAGCTCAAAATTAAATTATTTCAAAGATTTGAATCTTAAAATTGAATATTGAAGTTAAATTTGATTGAAATGATTTAAATCGATATTCTTAATCGAACTCGAATTTATATAAATCGAAATGGTTTAAAATTGAGAATTGAATTAAAATTAATTCAAATTGGAATTGAATTGAAAATAATTGGAATTAAAATCGAATTAATTTGAAATCGAAATTGATTTGAATTAAAATTGGAATCGAAGTTAATTCAAATTGAAATCGGAATTGAATCATTTAAATGGAAATGGAAATGGAAATTGATTTGAATTGGAAGATTTGGAATTGAATCAGTTTGACTTTGAAACTATTTTCAAATAAAATTATTTTTGATATAAACTATTTAAAATCTATCTTTTCAAATATTCAAATTATTTTGATTTTCCAAGCTATTTTACTATATAAAACATTTCAATACTCAAGCTATTTTATATAAAACTATTTTAACTATTTTAAAACTATTCAAACTATTTTCTAAAAATTCAATCTGGTCAGAGTGGGAATTAATTATATTTAAATCATGGATTTAAATGCGAATTTGGTTAAAATGAAGTTATAACCTAAATTATAATTCGAATCGAATTTTGAAGTGAAATAACATATTTTAAGTAATATGATTTTTTAAGTGAATATGATAATTTTGAAATGGAATTGATTTTTAATAGAATATGATATTTTGATATCGAGTATGAATCGTTTTCAAAATGTAAAAGTACCAACCGATGTGTAAAACGACGTTTGGTTGTTAAAGAGAACGGGGCCTCTTATTGGCATACTATCTGTCAATATTGGGACCACTTTAACAACTATGCACCGGTGGAGACTCTAGTACGAAGTGGTTGGATTTGGCGTCGTTTGTTGGATTTGAAGAAGGAGAACGATGAGGGATAGACCCCGACACTTGTGCAAATTTGAAATGACTAAAACATGACGACTTGATAGGGCCAAGTGGGCTAGCTACCCCTAGCGGACATCCGTTCTTCAATTTTCTTGGACTCGGTCCATATTATTCCTCCTGTTGTTGGTTTCGATTGGTGCACCTTGATTTGGGATAACCTCCTTTTGATTCGATATGGAATGAGTGGACGCGGTGGGAGGTCGTGGCTACGATGTGTTACCACTAGCCCTGCGACCCGAACTGGTAGTATCATACCTTGGGCATTGCCTCACGTGCCTTGTCATACTTTTACCTCTATACGAAACCACTACGATTTTGGTTTAGTGTTGTTGTATCACGGCGCATCCCTATTCCCCGATGTGACTGGGGCGTTATATGAAAACTATACGACAATGCTTAAAAATGTGTTAAGAGGGATCAATGTAAAGCCTTAACGCTAAGAAAAATATTTATTTTACTGATTAGACATTATATCTGTAGCATATTCTACTATATATAATATTTTGACGGATCCTTAAGAGATGGAAAATCCCATAACATCTCTTGAGTTATTGCACACATGTTATACACTAGATAGGAGATGTGAAACCCCATAAACATCTCTGACGCTATTACACTCATGTTATATGATATCGATTTGACTCATATAAGGATATTTTAGTCCTGACTCGAGTGTTTTGTCTGCAACAACTCGCATATTTTACGATTATATATTTAAATGTTTTATTTAAATGTAACATCGTTAATCGAATTAATGTCCGAAATGTTACTTTTTGTAAACAGTCGAATTGGAACTCGAGACCACTTCCATTGAGTCCAAAATGGCGTTTACAACTTTTTTGAGTATAAACATCGATATGATTGAAGTTGAGTAGAAATTCGCTATGTTTCTATTTTAGGCTTTGGGTTTAGGTTTCAGCCCACTAACCCAACTTAATACCCTAACTCCTCTACTCTTCATTCATTTTACTCCTCATTTCCTAACACTCTCAAGCTAAAGTAAAAATGGGGAAAAGGATAGGAAATTAAAATTCCTAAATCCTGGTTTAATTAGGAAATACAAATTCAAGTCCAAAATCAAAGGGAAGCTTAGGTAAGCATCCTCTTCTTCTTCTCCATCTCAATCTCTCTCCAATTTCAAAATTTTCCTATAACCTAACTTAGAAAATATTTGCTTATGATCTTAGATTAGACCTTCTTGAGTTGAAGTTGAAGAGTAGTTGATCTTTCCTTTGTTTTAAAGCTTCTCATTCGTTGTTTTTGGGTTTAAAGGTGAGTTCTTTAACTCACATCTATGTCTATAACTTTCATTGTTGTTAGGTATGAATTCCTAACATCTATTCATATTCATTTGCTTTTGATTTGAATTGATTAGGTGAAGTATCCAATTTTTGGTTTTTAAGTCCAATTTTATGAAAATCCTACTATGGATGTTTGGACATGATATTTGGGGTGTATCGAAGAGCCTATAAGGCTGGGTTGTCGCTTGGTATAAATCCCTAGTCTTCGTTGCTCGTCCGATCGCTCCCGAATCGTTTTGGCCATCATGGCCTAGGAAAACTGTTGCCCAGACCAGGTGACCAGACGTTTGGTTGGTCAAGTCCAGACGTTTGGTTGGTCAAGTCCAGACGTCTGGTTATAGACCTGGAGAAAAAAAAATGGTAGAAACTTGGACCAGACGTCTGGTAACTAACCAGACGTCTGGGAAGTCTATCAAACGTCTGGGAAAGTCTACCAGACGTTTGGAAGGTTTCTGAAAATTTCCAAAACCTAAATCCAGACGTCTGGATTTTCAACCAGACGTTTGGAACTGCCAATTTTGCCTATTTTAGGTATTTTTGATTGGATTTCCAATTTTAATCGATTTTTGTCGATCCGGTTAGTTGTTATCACTTATTAACGACTTTGATGACTTATTTCTTTGGATTTTTGGGAATATCCATTTGATGGATTTGATATCGATTTTTATGGATTTAATTCACATTGTCGTATGTGAATTTTTGGTGATTGATTGTTTTTACAATCGTTTTTGTGATTTGTCACTTTAAAATACAAAGGTTTTGATACTAGTAGTAAATACTAAAACTCTTTCATTAAAACGATTTCGACACTATTTTAAATATAAAGCTCGCTTTTAAAACCGTTTTCCAATCTATTAGTATATACAAACCTTTACCTCATTCATATGAGAAATCTAGTTAAAGGCTTAGCAAAACAAGTGGTATGAAACGCTTGCGTTTACTTCGTCGGTTAATTCTTGGACTTGTTCGATTGAACTCTTGTGACAATTTTCGAGTGGAAATCTACAATCTAATTGTAAATATTTAAGTTAATCCAATAGTTATGGGACATGAAGCTAAACTCATTTATTTACTAGCTTAGTGTAATTTACACTTCTTATTGATCAATGGTGATCATTTTATGATTTAGATTAGCGATGTGCGATGTCTCTTTGTCCGCGTGGGGGACTATACCCCGTTCTGTTGAGCTTCGTCTCATTTTTATAGGCTAGCGACCTATGGGTTTTATGGAGTTCGGTTCATCGGGCGTAACGCTGTACTACGTCGTTGTTCCAAATTATTTGAGTTTCAGGTTCATCGGGCGTAACGCTGTACTACGTCGTTGTTCCGGATTTTTTGAGTTTCAGGTTCATCGGGCGTAATGTTGTACTACGTCGTTGTTTCGGATTATTGGAGTTTCAGGTTCATCGGGCGTAACGCTGTACTACGTCGATGTTCCGGATTATTTGAGTTTCAGGTTCCTCGGGCGTTTCGTTATACTACGTCGTGGCACCGGCTCTATGGTTAGCGACCATGGAATAGCGACTCGTTTGTGATACACGTGTTGGTGAGTTTTCATGCTCTCGTTTGTGATAGACCTTCCCCTTTTTGTGATTTCTGGATTTCTAGTTGATGATTTCTAGAATTCTTGTTTCACCGATTTTTTTGCGATTGGCATTGATATGTTTTGACAATATTTGTGTTTTGGTGAATAATTTAAAGAATATGACATTCTTTTTAGTGTTTGAGAATATTTGAGATATTGTATGATTTTTATTGTTATCTGATGTATACTTGTCACTATATGGCATTATTGTTATCACACGTTTTTTTCATATCTCTTATCCTATCTCATTTTATATGATATTTATAGCTAGACTGATCCGTTTATTATTTTTCTTCTTAAATAATACTCGGGTCAGACCGAGGTATTTCAAGTGCTTCTACTTGACTTCTTATCAGGGGCCATCATCTGATTTTTGGCTAACTACTTTAGATTAGTAGTTTTTTTTATACATTCGAGATAGAGACTCCTTGATGTATACTTATTCTTTTATCTAGCACTTGTACCTATTCTTTTGTGATGTAGTGGATCTTGTCTGACCACTACTTTGATGTTCACTTCTATGTGTTATATTCCTATCTGTTTCCGCCTTTGTGATATGAATATCTGTGACTGATTTGTGTTATGCTTATTTCTATATTTGTTTCCGAAGCCTACATAGCCACTGTGTAGTAGTTTTGAGTTTGTATTTGATATGTCAGATTTCCTCTTGAAATGAAATGCAAGTCATATTATCTTACATATCGGTACTCACACAAAGCAATTACACAGATGGTCGCTCCTCAATAGCCTTATTCATCGCGCTAGTCGATGACATTACCTCGTAGTGTCCTTGGCTAGTGTGAGTATAGAGGTGGGGCATCACAGTTTTGTCTTTTCATTACGCTCGGGTCAGTCCTGAGTTTTTCAGCGCATTGAAGATTTTTCTCTGGAGGACGAAGATGAAGATGTGGTATATTATTATTAAATATTATTCCCTGCATCATGTTGCTCTGCTGCATTATATTTTGTTTCTGTTGTATATATAACTCTGATAAATGTTGTATAAATTATAATAAAATGTATAGTATAAACAGCTTCATGAACTGTTTATTTGATTATTATATTTTGCCATTCCGCTGCAAGATTCTGTGCTTGTTTTCTTCTTCTTTTCTAATTTTTCTTAATTAACCCCAATGATTATCTATGTTCCGAATTGTTTAAGTGGACATGTGTGTATTATTGTCAATTTAAACCTTCCGAAATGTGGGTCGTCACACAGATGAGTTAAGTCCTCAATAGTCCATGGAGCTAAGTCCATAATATAAAGAATTTAGGTAAATTCCCAAGGCGAGATAGAATATGGCTAAACTATTGTACCATCGTTATTAGATACTATGGGAGTTCCTTGGTATGCACGACGACGAGAACGTGATACTGCATTGAAAATGCATAAATACTAGCGGGGAAGTATCTTGGTGCAAAGGGGGACCGCGATACTTATACATACACACACATATACATATACATATATATGGGTGTGTGCGTGTGTGCGTGCGTGCGTGTGTGTGTATTGAAAATGTTATACACACACGTATGTTGTTATTATCTTCTTCGAGTAGATGGGGTGAATAATACGCGTAAGTGTAGTCGAGATGGCTATGTAAAATAATAAACATAACATGTAATGGATTGCAATCAACATAAACAAGTGTTACGTATAAAGCGTGTAATTTAGTAGTCACCAGAATGTTGTTCTGACCCCCTCCTCATTTCAACCCACATGATATCTTTGATGGGACATGTGTTGGTGCAAGGAGGGAACAATGGAAGGACAAACTTCCTTATGTGTGATTGACAATGAAAATGACACTAGATTCAGAAGTGTCAACCTTGATCAGTAGCCATATGTTTTAATATACTTAACTATTATGTTGTGAGTTTATATGGGTAGTGCTCTTATATGCATTTGTTTTTGTGCATGATACCAACACCAACGGTCCATAATATAATGGACTTGGGTTTTCGATTTAACGAAAATTCGGAACGACCAGGGTGCGGGTTGTCACAACACATATGTGTGTCTATATATACACACACGAATATAACAAATTTATACACACACACAATGTATGTATAATAATATTTTTACATATATATATATATTAATAAAATAATCAAATCAATTTTTTATTTTAAAATATTGAAGTCCAGTTCCTGTACACTATAACTCAAAAAATAATATATTTATTTTTTTTGTTAATTTTAAAATACATTTAATTAAATATCCATTTGAAAATTAATAAAATATTAAATAAAAATTAAGTTCGAAACTTTATTTCAAATTTTAAATTTCTAGAAAATCTTAAATAATATCTTATGCTTTGAAATTTTTTTCCATAATTTTTTCAGTTAAAAATAATTTCATAATGATTTTTCCTTTTTCCGGTCAAAATTAAATAATTAATTTAAAAATAATTTTTTTTCTACCAAAAGGTTCTTTATTTTTAGTATTACTTTATAAAATATACAATATAACTTTCATAATATATTTAAATTAATATAATTTATTTATGTAATAAGTTAATTTAAATAATATTAAATAATAATAAAACTTTATTAGAAAATAGTTTCCTACTGCCAACAATTCTCATAGCTTTAATTTTTTACATATAAAACTATATGATCGTTTTGGATTAAATTATGATGTTGTAATTAACTGTAATATATATATATATGTAATTAAATAATATATATTAATTTAATGAAATATTAGAAAAATTATTTTTATTCAGAGTTGTACTGACCTAAAGTATATTTGATAAAATATATACTTTTATTTTATTTTAAATATGGATATATATTCATACAACCAAACAACTTTGTGACAACATTATTTGCATATCAGAATCGTTGCCTAACTAACAACATATATTATATATACATATATAATAAAACAATATAATTGAGAATTAATAACTATATTTTGATTATAAACATACACTAATTCTAATGCCTTAAAGTACACCTTGAAAAGATGATTTCTACCCCTAGAAATTATTTCCGATTCAGTAGATAACTAGTCTTTAAACCATTGACCACAAGCTATCGGATAACGATTGAATTTAGTTGATTTGAAACTTTATGATTTGGAGAGAGACTAGTGGGGATTTTGGACAGCAAGCATAGAGGAGGGGTACCAAAAAAACTAAATCTAATTAGGTTAGAATTGCTTAAATAATGGATAGGAAGGAGAAAATTATTAATCTCGTCTCATACTAGTTCTCCTTTAGTCAGAGCGATCCAAAATCAAGCCCTTGCTAACCTAATTTGAGCCACCTATACCTATGTTTTCTATAGAAAATAACGAGCCTTAAACCCATTTGAAACTAAATAAAATATTATGCAATTAAATACAATTTAATCGCTTATCGATATTGTATATCTATTGATATATTTATAACTATTATGGATATATCCAATAATATTTAACCATCAAAACATAATCAAATTTTACAATTAATATTTCATAAATATTAATTTAATTAATTTATAATAATTATAAATTAATTAATTCGTTTGTTCAAATGAGAATTCATCAATTTGGTGGTGTGACTCGTCAGGTGTAAATTTGGCCAACGATTAATTTCAAACAATTCAAATATTAACATCCACACATCACTTAGCAGGTAGTGTGACATTTTGGCCAAATTTATCGCATACTTGGTTTCGGTAAAATCCAATTTTACTTTATTAAGCGTTACCTTGTTGTGACTTTTATTTACACTAATTCTATTCGTCAAATCTATATCACTTTGAACTTATGGATTTAGTAATGGTCAAAATTCCAATATCGTTCATATTCAACTCTATAGTCCAAACACAAAGTCCTTGGTTCAATACTAACAATTATTATTAATCGAACTGCTCTGGCTAGAGACTTTCACCTTGAGTTGACAATGATACTAACCCCATATAACCGAGGAGACAAATCCTCTCTTGAATAGTGCTTCACTTCCAATACTTCCACTCGAAACCATAGTCACTCGATGGACGCCGTGCCATGATTTGAACACAATCAAAGCAAAGCTTTCATACTAAAGATTGACAGTATTCTCAAGTCGAGAGAACTATGTAAATCAGTCATATCAACATTTTATGTTTAACCTTAGTTATATTAACCAATAGGAAACTATCAAGTGGTCGTTCCATAGTTATCCAATAACTAAGTCCATATCCAGTCTCGATGCATCTTAACTATGAACATTTAAAATGGTATATTTGTTTTCATTGTGGTAAATTACTCATGGTTACAATACTTTGTAACTACTATCACAAGACATACCATTTATGGATTTTCTATTAAATATACTTTTAATTAAATTAATTAATACAATATATTATATCAATTATATAATAGAAAGAGAACACCTTTTATTTCGAACAAGATTGGTTATCCAGTTAGATATATGTAATAAATTACATAATTGCCCTTTGAGCATACCCTTAACTTTATCAGTAATTAAGGCTATAAGCTTATAAAATAAATTATGAAATTAAATTAGCCACCAGATATAAAGAATGTTTTAATCCATAAAACTTTAGAATTTTGAGAAAAATAAATTTTAGCAAGCGAACGACAGGGAAAGGTTGTTGCGAAACCACGGGTCACTATCCCTACGCCTTAAAATCCAAAATTTAAAAATATGTTTGTGTGTTGTTTTGAAAAAAAAGAAAATGTTTTCAAAGCCTAAGATTAACTACGCAATGCTAGAATCAATCATATGCATTAACTCATGGACTGACTCTCGATTACTTTAAGATATGGCTTGATTGGTTTTAGCGAAGGAAAGGCAAATGCTTTGAAATTTTATGTTCAAATGCTTTTGAAAAATTGTGCTCAAAATTTTTAAAAAATTGTGTTTAAATGATTTTGAAAATTTTAATTTTCAAATTATATTTCAAGTTTGATTGAAAGGGGAAAAAGATTTTCAATGGAAAACGAGAAAATTTCCAATTTTTAGGTGCCACATGCTTAGCGTAGGGAGGACCGACATGTTAGTGAATATGAATTTTTACCGTTCTATAAGGGTGGTAGTATACAAAAAATAGAGAATAACAAGGGGAAAAGCTGTTTTAACTTTGGATTTTCTATTTCTATACCTTGTTGGTCGTAAAAAAACTTGCTTTTAAAATAATTTTGTTATAAAATAAAAAAATAAACCTCCTTATGTAAATTGTACTTGGAACGGTTGGAAAAGATCTAGGGGCAAATGAGAAGATTCCCAAGTACAACATAATATGTATCCAAAACAAGGGTGGAAATGTTAAATTATCCATCTAAATTCCTTTTTCGACATAGGAGTATAGAGTTAGGAAAATTGGATTTTCAAAATTTTGGATGTTAAAAATTATGTGTTAGGTATTGAATGGTAGGGATTAGATGCAAAATGTTGAACCATACACCAATTCGTAGGAATATGGAGTTTATTGTATGAAAATAAAGATTTCGATTTTTGAAAAACTTATATACATATAGAACTATAAGTATATATAGGTTGTTTGTATCATATTTTCAAAATTATTTTAAAGAACACATTAATATAGGAGACGCTGATTTAGTATTATTTAGCATACATATCATTTATGTTGTGATTGTTAGAACTGAGCCAGCCACAACGGAAGTTATAGGTGACTTTCAATTTTTTTTACCATATCGGATTTTTATTGTGCCTATGAAGCCTAGTTTATTTAGAACATTTCTAAATTTATTTAAATAAAATATTTTATTTTATTTAAATTTTAAAATGATATAGTTTTATTTAATTTATGTTATATTATATATACACATGTATTGTATATATATGTGTGTGTGCATGTGTAACATATCAATTCATGCAAGGTACAACATGCCCATATATAGATGTTGAGATTTACATCGCACCGGACATGTTAGCTCATCCAATATGCAAATATATTATCCAAAAGTATATTTATATATATACACACACGCTCTTGCTTTTAAAAATAAAGTATTACAATATAGATATGTATGTATGTATATGTATGTTTAAATTAAAATTTTATTTATATATAATTTTGTATAAATATATAAATATTTATATGTAGACATAAATACAAAATATTAACAATATGTATATATTTATAACAATATAAATATATGTTTAAATCATTTTCAAAAATAATATATGTTTAAATCATTTGTAAAATATATTAAATTAAAAAAATTAATGCCGAAAATAGTACATGTATAAATATAATTTGTATATATATGTATATATTAAATAATTATATATATGCTTAATAATAAATATATATCAATATAAATAAAATCAAAAAAGTAATATATATATATCTACCTGGCCTTGTGAATGGCACAAGCTTTTTTTTATTTTAATATATATATTACTAAAACCATACAAATTTATAAAAAATTAATTTTTTGATATAAATTTGAATTTAAAATTTCCAGTAAAATTTTAGATGAAAATTTTATAATTTTAAAATTTATTATATACTTTTATAATTTAAAACAATTTATAATCTATTTTCTATTTTTCGGTTTATATTTAAATAACTAAAAATATAAATAATGTTTTTTTTTAATTTCAACTGTGAGTATAATGTGTACCAATATAATTTTATAAAATATAAAAACATATATTCAATACATATATGAATTTATATAATTATTTATATGATTAATTAATTTAAATATTATTTAAAATAATATATATAATAACCCGCCGTTCGTAGCTCGGTTGGTTTGGGAGCTGGGAGATGGGAACCAAAGGACTGTGTCCGGGCAGGTTCGAATCCCAGCGCCAAACCATCAGTGGGAGTTTCAACGTTAAGCATCCGTGTGCGACGACTAAATAAAAGCGGGGTAGACACACGGCGTGGGGTTTACTTAAGTGAGTATCAATGAATACCATGATCTTAAGGTTCCCCATATCTCAAAAAAAAAATATAATGTAAAAATATTTTCTTCTTGTCGAAAATACTATACTTATTAAACATTATGTATAAAATTATATTTTCATATCTTACATATATTTAATGCAGTATTTAAATTTTAAACTATATATATAATAAATTAATTAAATAATAAAACAATGTTTTTCTAATTTTGAGCCGTGCTACACCAAGAAATATTATCATAATTTTTTTTAAAAACATATATGCATATACATATAACCAATCAATATTGTAACAGTATATTTGCATGTTGGAATCGTCACGTAACTAGCAATAATATATATATATATATATAATGAACATTATAATTATAGTTTAATATTTATAATCGTATTAGAAATGTATCTTGTAGCCAAAGCCCTTAAGTATACTTTGAAACGATGATGAATGCTTCTTGAAATGATTTTCAATCCAAAAGTGTGCTAGTCCCTGAACGGCCGCCAACTGTCGAATAACAATTGATTTGATTTGATTTAACATAGAATATAAAGGAGATGGGGGCGGGAGTTCGACACCCATGTATATGGATAGAGGGCTCCAAAGAAAATCTAATTATCAAATGAAGGAAGAGATGCATAAATAGAGGAAGGAAAGAAAAGAAATTGGGATCTCATCTTTTACTCAATCTCCTTCCATGTCATCCATCCCAAATCGACCCTCTCTAGCCTATGTCATAGCTTCCGATAACCACCATTTGACCGATAATCATATAATTTAATATTTCTATCAAAACACTTGTTTAATTTTGATGCTTTTCTGAATGATACTTTCGCATCCGTTCATGGATCATATCCAAAAACTCACAAACTAAGTATTGCTCCCACTAACTTCGAGAAACTTTGTTTATTATGTGTGAATTGTTTAATCTATATCTTATTTAGAATTTTTTGTTTCAACACATACATACCAAAACATAAAGTCATACAATGCTATAATATTGAGAGTAAAATCCTAACCAACTTGAGCACATCGAATGGTGAGTCTTTACGTTAATTTCAACAGTGAAATTCATGGTATTATTCTTATCAATATGGCTTACTATATTCCAACTGCATTTATCTTTCTCTTAAAGACGCATTTGCGACCAATGGGTCAAATCCCTTTGGATACAACTATCAAAGGACAATGTGCTTAGAATCTATTTTGTATTTGCGCATCATACCATATTATAGGATCAATACTCTTAATGGTTTAATTAAACAACCAAGGATTATATATTCTTGATGTTGACAAGAAACTCACGGTTTCTCTTTAATGTACGAAAATACTCATTAGAAATTCTAATATGTTGTGTTCAATTAAGTTCGGTCAATTTCATTTAGTTCCTTGTAATCAGTTTTATCCTTGGATCATATCCAAATTCATTTTACACAAATAATTTCTCAAAGAAATTCCTTCGCTACGAAGTTAGAATTTTCTTGAAACAACAATTGTTTCAAAGTGCAACGGAATGGGCATTCATAAGCATTTTAGGAATTGCCTATAAAACTAATTTTCCATTAGTTCATAATATATTTTTGTTCACAATATAAATAAAGCATCTAATGACTATCGTTCACAAAACTATCTTAGGGCGATTCAGAAAAGATCCCTTATGTACAATTATCACGTGCAGTCTTTTGACTTGCACAACCTGCCAACTCCTTAGCCTAGGATATGGAGTTTCAATAAACCCTTATCTTGTATGGTTTTGTCAACTATTCTTTGGATGATATTAGTTTAAACCTTATGTATTACTCATAAGTACACATCCTATAACAAGAATTTAACTCAAGTTCACTCAATATTAATCATGCTTTGTCTTATAAAGTTCGATTGCTCCTTATCAATACATCATTATGTATTATAGGGAGGAGTGAACTTTGAGACTAAATCTTTATTGACATTAGGTACATATATAAATCTTTCCAATATACTCACTCATTCGATCAAATCGATCATTTCTATTGCATGTTATATTATTTACTTCCGTTTTATATTCTATGAGCTTATCATAGACTTATATATGTGTATCAAATACACATACCCATATTTGTGATAACTCATCGGTGTGACGAAGTACGTAGAACTCTTTTGGTATTAATAGACTTACAAATGCATACATCTATATGTATCAATCCGAAGAGTTCATTAACTCTTTTGATGCTTCCACTGAATGGGTGCATTGCCCTTAATTATTTGAGATATAATTAGCCAGTATCATACTATTCATAATAATATAATAAAAATTATTTCTCAAAACTATGGCTTAGTCTATATTTCTAAAATAATTGTAAATAGTTTTAGAAACTTTAGTATTTTCCAATGAATCGCTTTTGTTACGAAAACAAATATCACATTATAGTTTTATTTCAAAACGAATATTCATAATATTAACATTGAAATATAACTATGTCTATTTTTCTGTCGACATCGAAAAATAGTCATTATTTCATAAATAGTGTTCGATAAGTATTGCGATTATAATGTTCATAATTTGATGCAATCAATAAGTGCTATACGACTGCTACCACTATTTACGCTATACTCCATTCGGAGGTCCATCATTCACTTAATATAGATTATTTCTTTCATATACTGCAATTAGTTTACAACAAAGAGTTCTTTAATCAAATATCTTAACTCAAAGAAATAAAATTCAAAAAAACCAATTTTCTATATGAATATACATTTCAGAATAGAAATCATATTTGATATTCCAATATCACGTATCAATAATTATTATTACAATTCTTGTTTTCGATGTTTCTTTATGAAGTAGAAGTGACCATTCAACTTTTTCATCCAAACTGTACCTGAAATCACATTTACTTTTATACATTCGTTTTTATTCCTAAATGGTCAAACCATTCAAAGAAAACCCTTACTATAATATCATAACAAACTCTCTACAAAAGTACATTCGATTATCCTTGACGTTTAAGGACATCAAATATGTTGCACTTTACGTAAACCGATCAAAATTTCAGTTCAGTGATCGAATTCTAAAATCTTTCTTGTAGTTTTGGCCTAGTGTTACATTAAACACAATACGGTCCTTTTGTAATCAATTAACTTGAATACTCGATCTCACAGTACTGTTATTGGCTTATTTCGAATGAACTAATTTCATCGAAGTATCGTACATTACAAACTATGACCGTTCCCCATATAACACTTATATGCGATAGTATGTTGATCAAATATCCATAGTATTGTATTGCTTTTTAGTTTGGAACTCATAGAATGCAACACATGGTCTCAACTAAATAAACATGCAAGCAACCAAATTAGGAACGTATTTAGTAGTTGTAGAACATGCGCTTACATGGATGTTGAAAACATTAACGTGCAATAAGCATTTATTAGTAAGTATATGTTTTATTTTTAGTTGTCAATCTTTAACTCGATTCATTTGTATATCTTAATCGATAAGCGTTTTATCTATCATATTAAATGCACAAATTTATCAATGTAAATTATTATAACATTATATAACATGTGTTCTTACAATATTAGAAAGGTTAAATGTTATCATTTCATTTTTCTAATAAGGCTTCTGCTAGTCTTTTATATTTCACCAAACCCTAAGTCGATACATAGAAGTGTTTTGACTTCATTAGTGGGTATTAGGATTTTTCTGTATTGGAATTCTGACCTTGAGTTTGCTTAACAAGGCATATGCCCACGGATGATGGACAACTCCTTGTTGGTTGTATCATATACAACTCCTAACCCACGATACCTTGTCCTAATTTCACTTCGACCTTGAGTTTGCTCAACAAATCGATACAAAATTATTCACATACCTACCATATCGCGATGACCTAAGTATAGTATACATACCTTGAGTTTGCTCAACAAATACATATAGTTATCTTATGTCACCTATTCAATATATTAATAATACTGCACATAACTTCTCTAGCTTGAGTTTGCTCAACAACTAAGGGGTATGTAAGTAATTTATTAATATATATATGGTAAATGACAACATTGTATTGAAGATTCATAATCTTCAATATATTATATTGAGTGTTATCGACTTGTTTAATTATTCTTATTAATACATGTATGTATACTCATTTATTTTATTATTCTTATTAATAAATAATATTTTCAGAATTAATTTTATAACATTTTCAAATATTTGAAATTTTATATTATAACTTTATAATATTTATTTTATTTTAAATTTAACTTTTAAATTTAAAACTTTTTTAATTTTCAAAACAATTTGAAAATTTATATTATAACATTTATATTTTTTTATTATTTTAAATATAACTTTTAAATTTAAAATGTTTTTTTAATTTCAAAATAATTTTGAAATTAGCCCAAGGCCCAATTCAAATTGGGCCTTTTTCTATTAAGGATAACCTTTTAGTCTTACCTCATCATTTCGGGATAGGATAGTAGCCAGGTTGAGCAAAGTACTTGATTACCTAAATCCAATCTTAGACACTACCTTTTTAGACTCCCTACTATATAGGTAGGCTCTAATAAGTTATCCCTAATATGACTAATTTAGACCGCACATGCTATTTGGGCTTTGATACCATTCTTTGAATTAAGGCAGCTGACAATGGAAGTTATGGGTGAATTTCAAAAAATATAACACATTAGATCTTTATTGGTCCTATGAAGTCTAGTTTATTTAAAACATTTCTGAATTTTATTTAAATTTATAAAATGATATAGCATTATTTAATTTATGTCATGTTATATATATATACGTGTATCTTATACACACAAATATATATATATATATATGTGTGTGTGTGCATATCATTCCTTTCAAGATATGACATGCCCATATATAGATGTTATGATTTACATCGCAACAGACATGTTAGCTCATCCAATATGCAAATTAATTATCCAAATGTATGTTTATATATACACCTTTTATTTTATGAATAAAGTATTACAATATATAAACTAAAATTTTATTTATATATAAATTTGTATAAATATATAAGTACTTATATATAAACATACATATAAAATATTAACAGTATGTATATATATATATAATTATATAAATATATATTTAAATCATTTATAAAATATATTAAATAAATAAAAATAATTTTTTAATTTCGAAAACTGTATATGTATAAATTTTTAATATATATATTAAATAATTACATATATTTATAAAAATAAATATATATTAATAAAATAAAAATCATAAAAATAATTTATATTTAATTAGATATATCTACCTAGTCTTGTGCATGGCTTATGATTTTTTTTATTTTAGAATTTAATATATATATATATTAATAAATGTCTTTTTTCTAGCATGGTCTTTAATGGCAACCCTAGACCTCTGGCCATACTTTCCCCTCCTTCCATTCCTTTTGGCCATATCTCCCCTTTTTCCCCACCACCTCTAGTCTCTTTGGTCTCTCTTCATCACCCTCTTGACCCTCCACCTCCACCTCCACCCTCAGACCATTTTCCACCTCCACCATCCTCTTCTTCATCTCATATATCTTCTTCTAACTACTGCTTCTCTCCTAAACCTCTCTTCCTTCTTTGCTAGTTATGATATCAATCATGTTAATGCTGCTCTCGATGATTAGCCATCTCAGATTCTTGCTCCCTCTTCAACATGGTCTTCTTTGTTTAATGGCAAACGCAGGAATGGTGGTGTTTATGTTCCAGTTCAATTCGATCATTCTTACTCTGGTAATTCACTCTCCCCTCCCTAAGAGGTTATTAATGCGGGTATCCAGACTTTGTCTAATTACCAAGTGGGATTTTTTCTTGGTGGATATGTTAATTATATGGCTGTTAAGTCACACTAAGAAAAGACTTGGAATTTAAAAGGCTCTCTTGAGATGCGGTATGATAAACAAAACTATTAATTTGAATTCTTATGCCATGAAGATAGGCTGAGTGTGCTGAAAAGTGATCCAGTGTTCATTAGTGGATAAATGTTCATCATCACTTCATGGAATCCATCTTTTGGATCTGCTCAATATGCTATTAGGGGTGTTCCGGTGAATGTATTTATATAGAATTCCTTTGACGACATGGACCCTCATTGGAATCAATTGGCTGTCTTGTCAACTAGGAAAGTTAAATTGTTGAGAACAGTGGAAAGATGAAGAGATTTGAATATGCCAAGTATTTGATAGAATTTAAGCTAGATAAAGAGCTTCATGATTTTATTTGTGTTTGGGATGATTCCTATCCTAATGTATTAGTTGAATAATCCTGGAAACCTTTGATTTTTACTCAATGTAATGTCTTTGGTCATGCTACAACTAATTGTGAAGCTAATAAAGTAAACAACAATGATATAGAGAAGAATAAGATTAATTGTGATGATTCTGAACACTTGAAAGAGAATGTTGATAAGAATGTATTATACAGTGGTAAAGAGAAAGTTTCTAATAAAGATTCTCAATTTGTTAAGGATAAGAGGAAACGTAAATCTCAACAAAAAGTATGGAGGAAAGTCAAGGAAGCCTCTATTATTTCAAGCCAGAATAAAGATGTTGATCTTATCGAAATTGTGGATAATGCTAGCAATGATGATGTGGTATGGTTTCCAAAGATTCTGGAAATGATACTGTTTCTAAGGTGGATGTGGTAGTGGGTCCCACTATTGTTGTTTATGATGCTACGATAGGTCTAGTGAGCACATAATTGAATCAACAAATGTGCTTGTTGCACCAGACCCAAATTCAATTAGTTCTGGTCACAATGGGCAGCTGCATTGTACTTTAGCCCAACTTCTTTATCTTCAGAACAAATTTGCAGTGCTGAATGCCATTGAAGAAGGGGAATTTCTTTCTCCAATTACTAGTGATCCTTGTATTAATTCAACCATTTCCTCTTCCATTGATCTTAATTCCTCTCTTTGTGATCATTCTCAACAAACTTTGATTTCTCCTCCTCGTTCTATTTCAGTTCCCAAATATCTCCTCACAATCTTCTGTGTTGTGCACTAACATGCACACATACATGCACAATGATATGCACAATGATATGCACAACATCGAACCTTCACCCATATGTATTATTTCTCATTCTCCTATCCATTTGCAACATTCTACGTCTCTTCCATCCAATCCAACCTTAACTTCTCCTTATACTTCTCTTAAACTTTTTCAAAAGATTTTCCATGCTCCAAACTTTTCCTCTTTTATCTCTTTTATTTATAATGCTACTAATTACTCAAGAATAAGATGGGAAGACTAAGAAAATTCATTCTCAGTTGTCCCTCCCTACTGATCTTGATAAGGGTATTTCTTACAATAGCGATCAATCTTCTTTATGTTAATCAAAAACATAAAATTTTGCTTCCCTTGCTGTTAAAACCAGGTCAGTTACTAACTCCCAAATTTTCTTATGATTGATAAAATAGGTTATTGGAATATTGGGGGTGCTAATTCCATTGCCAAGCAACTTGAAATCAAGAACCTAATTCACTTCCACAATATTCAGTTAATGGTTATTGCAAAAACAAAACTCAGTCATGAATCACCATTCAATGTTGTTTCTGTTATTGCTCCATCATGATCCGTTATTCACAATTTAGCTCAATCTCCTTTTGGTAGACTATTTATTCTCTAAAACCCTATTATTTTCTCTGTTTCCCTTATTCTCATGCATATGCAATTCATTCTTTCTAAAGTCTTGTTAACCAAAAAAATGGATCAACACCCTGGATTGAGTGTGAAAGCACCAGCCCTGTTCTTACAAAGAAATATTATAGATAATAAATGTCAAAAAAGTAGAAATAATAATGAGAAAAGAATATTTTTATAGTGGTTTGGCTGTTAATGAAGCCTACGTCCATTTTATAAGCTTTATTATCGACTGACTGCTATTACAAGTTGAATTTAGTTACAAGCTGATGAGATTATAATAAGTAACAAGTGCAAGGGTTCGCTAGAGAATCACAGTGAACTCCTAGATGACTATTGTGTGGGAGAAGAAGAGTGAAGAATGATCTCTATAGAGTTCCAACAGCCAGTCTAGAAGAAGATCCTCTTTGTGTTGCAATTTATAGGGGTAGGAGAGCAGTTGGGACAAGGCTGACTTATCAGAAGCCTCTACTAAGTGCTGGGAAGAAGTCCAGAAAAACTCTAAGGCAACCCGAGCTAACATGATGGATCACTGGCGATCCATGCCCTTAAATTATTTTTGAGTCTATCCTTTTGGGTTGCCTTCCTTTCATCTAATTGAATGGCCTGTCCAAATATCAAGTCGTTTGGAGTTTGTTTGATCATCCATCTTCAAGAGTCATCTGATCCAGAAGAATAATCCATAACTCGCCCAAGACTTAACGAAATCATATGAAACTTTGTAGGTACACTCTAGAGGGTTTTTGGGACCAACCCTAAAAATTTCAGGTTGTGGGGCCCAATCTACATGGATCGCTAGCGATCCATCTTGCCTTATCCAATCAAGCCCATTTTTGGTTAGTGCCTTCTTTTTTGTCTCCTAAGTGTTCTACCAAAATTTCAAGTCAATCCGACTTCGTATGAGTTCTCTAGGTCCGTTCTAAGTTAGCTGCTTTTGGTCAAATAGCTTGAATAAGATGAGTCTTCACTTCTCGAGCTAGATTGTTTGGTATGCTATGAAACTTGGCAAGCGTGCTTAGAAGTGGTAATGAATCATGATGTAAGAGGTTTAGATGACTCATGATGCTTCCCTATGGATCGTTAGCGATCTATCTAGTTAGTATTTCATTGGCTGATTTTCCTTGAATCTTATTGGTTTATTCGCTTGGTTGTTTTGGTTGAGTCTTGAGTTATTCTGGCATAGTCTGAATTTTCTAACTCCTATTGAATTCTGGTTGGTTAAAAACCTTGTTAATATTTGCCCTCCAAAGTATGCCTTTTGAATGAAAGGTGTGCTTTGCTTAAGAACAAGTTCTTATCTCCAGTCTTCGACAATTGAGCTTTCCAACTGCTTTAGCCTTGGTGAATCATCCAGTTCCTTCGGTTTCCCTTGCCAATCACAAGTCATTCCAAACCTATTATAGCCTAAGACTATTGACTCTGCCTGAGTGTAATCTATACATCATAATCATTTCGATTTCATTCGGGGATATTACACCACATATCTCTAATTAAATCACATGTTTCTAATTACATCGCATATCTCTAATTGTCCTATGCTCATTCATGATTTACATCATTATCATTTTGCTTCTCATTTAGAGTTGTCACATCATATATCAAAATCACATTATATATCAAAATCACATCATATATCAGAATCATATCATATATAGAAATCATCCTATGTTCATCCAGGATTTATCAGTTTTATTCTATTTATAAGGCATTCAAATCTTTTTATTGAATCAAACCTGTTTTAAGGCATAATCTCTCTTGATTGTTTAAGTTTAATGCGCGATTTCTTCAGATCGTTTAATGTTTAGTTTACTATGCGATCTGCTCGGATCGTTTACTGTTTTAAGTTAAGGGACGATCTCTCTGGATCATTTTTTTGTTAAGTTAAGGAGGATTAATTAAACTCATCCGCTCACTCCCCAATGAGGTTACTTACTTCTTGCACTCCGGTCCTATCTCTCCGGTTGGTACTCTAAGGCAATCAATATCGTACAAGTCCATCTACTCGCTCTCTGGTAAGGGAACTTGCACCTTACACACCGGTCCCTGGATTTTTTAAAATTCAAATATTCAAATCAAAACAAATAATCAGAAATCAAACAAACAGGAATCAAAACAAGCATAAATCCTAAATGTTTGCCTCGGAGACCCGACTCAGAGCATGCCTAGAGACTAGTCTAGGTCCCGTACACGTGCAAGCGGTCCGAGGTTATTTTTGTCCCAAATAGTCATCTCAGGCATCCGACTCTGAGCGTGCCTAGGGATCGTTCGGGATCCCATACACATGTAAGCAGCCTGAGGTTATCATTGTCTAAATACCAAAAGAAAAGTGCAAAAAAAGAAATGAAAAAGCAAAGCATGGGAGATGGATCCGACTCCAATCTACCCTGATCATGGGATAATTTGTCTTGGCTCAAATCCCTGGGTGTTTCTTGATGCATTTTCCATGGATGGTGGTTGTTCTTGCAATTCTACTGCAGTTATGTTCCTCACGTACTGTCGCAGCTGGTAGTTCTGAACCAGTTCTTCTATCAAATCACGAAGGTGTCGACACTCATTCGTTTGATGCCCATTCAGATGGAAGATACAAAACTTTCTAGATCTTTTCTCTCGATCAGTGGGCTCCCTCCTAGCTGGCCTTTAGTAGAGATTCTGCCCTCTAGTATCCAAGTATATCCTCTCTGGGGTTTTAGCCAGGTAAGTGTATGAAGAGAATCTCGGCTCCTTCCTTTGTCGTTTCGGCTCCACGAAGTGGTCATCGATTTTCCTTTTCCCTTTGTCTTTTCCAACTCCAGCTCCAGACAGTCCCTATCGTCCACAGGATTTATTTCAGATCCTTATCTTCATTCTCGGCTTCAGCGTCTTCCTGACACAAATATCTCTCGGCTTTGTAGTAGAATTCCACAAGATCCATCGGTGGATCCCTTTTCAATGCAGCTTTGAAATCAGTCTTACTAGCAACTCCAGATACTATTGCCATTAGAATAAATGACAGATCCGGCTTGTCGACCGCAGCCGCCTCCGCATTGAATCTTGTTATATAACTTCTTAAGGACACTTCAAGCCTTTATTTTACATTTGAGAGCGTAAGTACATTCCTCGATTATGAGATGTGAACTCTGAACCGTCTCAACAACTTGCTCACCAAGTTGGTCCATGTGCTTATGGACCTATTCTCCAACTGTCTGAACCACATTGCAGCCAAATCTGTTAAGTATAATGGGAAGCACCGCCCTATTACCTACTCAGAAGCACCCAACACCTCCATGTATTAGATGTATCTCATTATATGAATTGTCAGATCTATCTTCTCGTCGTAGATTTCTAGGAAGCTTGAAATCTGGAGGATTTCTCGCTTTTTGGATATTAGCAGTAAATTCTGTTTACGTTTTCCAGACCCTGATCTAGGGCTCCTCCTCTAATGAATCTTCATACCAATTCAGCATTTCGGTTCTCACCATCCAATGAAGGTCTCCATCCTAAAGCAATATTTTGCCCTCATTTCAGTGTAGGTGTCCCGAGATGTACTATTCCGGCCGTACACCTATGTTCTGATTTATAACTCTAGCTTCATTCGGACCTACATTCCTTCGAGGAAGTTCTGGTACATATTCTTCTGTCGGTTGCATCCTAGTATTTGGATTATGTCCCGTACCACCAGTTCTTGGTGTTTCAATAGTCACTCCAGCATTGGGAATGATTCTCATGTTGATTCCAGCGTTTCCCCCAAGTATCGGTTGCTCTAGACGTAGGGGCAAGACTCCATCTAGTTCCAATCCAACTCCGACAGCTCCTGTGTTATTCCCTGGAGTTTGATTCCTATTCCCTGCAGATCTAGCCATCCCTTGCTGCTCCATCCTCTGGAAGAAACCGTCCATCATCTCCTGTTGTCTAGCCAAGATTACATCCTGCATCTCTTCCATCATCCATTCCATCTCCTCCCTAATCACATAATTGGGTTGATGAGAATTTGAGGACACCTCCTAGGTGCCCCTAGGCTCCGGTTGACTTGCTACCGCTCTAAATCTAGTATTAGGCCTATTCATCTTCTTTAAATCTTAGATTTAAACATTAATTCTTCAAATCTTGTTCAATGTTCTCAGTGAGAGCACCAAAATGTTAACCGAAAAAATGGATCAATACCCTGGATTGAGTGAAAGCACTAGCCCTATTCTTACAGAACAATAATATAGAAAATAAATGTCAAAAGAGCAGAAATAGTAATAAGACAAGAAGATTTTTATAGTGGTTCGGCTGTTAACGAAATCCACTTTATAAGCTTTATTATCAACTGATTGCTATTACAAGTTGAATTTGGTTACGCATTGATGAGATTAGAATAAGTCACAAGCACAAGAGTTCGTTGGAGGATCACAGTGAACTCCAAGATGACAGTTGTGTGGGAGAAGAAGAGTGAAGAATGATCTCTGCAAAGTTCCAGCAGCCAGTCTAAAAGAAGATCTTCTTTGTGTTGCAGGTAGGATTGTATTTATAGGGGTAGGAGAGCAGTTGGGCCAAGGCCGACTTATCGGAAGCCTCTACTCAGTGCTAGAAAGAAGTCCATAAAAACTCAAGGTGACCCAAGCTAACATGATGGATCGCTAGCGATCCATGCCCTTAAACTATTTTTGAGTCTACCCTTCTGGCTTGCCTTCCTTTCATCTATGTGAATGCCTTGTCTAAATATCAAGTTGTTTGGAGTTTGTTTGATCATCCATCTTCATGGGTCATCTGGTCCAGAACAATCACTCATAACTCGCTCAAACCTTAACGAAATCAGATGAAACTTTGCAAGTACATTCTATAGGGTGTTTGGGACCTACCCTAAAATTTTTACGTGGTGGGGCCTAATCTACATAGATCGCTAGCGATCCATCTAATTAGGTCGCTAGCGATCCATCTAATTAGGTCGCTAGCGATCCATCTAATTAGGTCGCTAGCGATCCGTCTATCCTTATCTAATCAAGCCCATTTTTGGTGAGTGCCTTCTTTTATGTCTTCTAAGTGTTCTCCTAAATTTCAAGTCAATCTGACTTTGTATGAGTTCTCTAGGTCCATTTTAAGTTAGGTGCTTTTGGTTAAATAGCTTGAATCAGATGAGTCTTTACTTCTCGAGCTAGATTATTTGACATGCTATGAAACTTGGCAAGCGTACTTAGAAGTGGTAATGAATCATGATGCAAGAGGTTTGGACGAATCATGATGCTTCCCTATGGATCGCTAGCGATCCATGGGTGATAGATCACTAGCGATCCATCTACTTAGTATTTCATTGGATGATTTTCCTTGATCTCTATTGGCTTGTTCGCTTGGTTGTTTTGGTTGAGTCTCGAGTTATTTTGGCATAGTCTGAATGTTCTAACTCTTATTGAATTCTGATGGGTTCAAACCCGATTAACAAGTCTCCCACTCTACCACTAGTCTTTCCTTTTTTCTTATGCTGAAAATAGTAAATCTCATAGGAAAATCCTCCTTGATTTAGTTCCTTCTTTGAACCCTGGTCTATCTTTATGGTTGTGCTTGGGAGATTGGAATTGTATGCATTATTCAAATGACAAATGTGGGGGTACTCCTTTATCTCTCAATGTCACCAATCCTCTTAACAATGCAATTCACTCCTTTGAACTTATTCTCATCAACTCAACTGGGTGTTTTTTTAACTTGGAATAATAGTACCAGGACATGGGTTAGAACCCTATGCGGACTTGATAAAGCTTTCTACAACATCCATTCCTTATCATTATGGCCTAATCTGATCATTCATATTCCCTCACCTTCACTTTCTGATCACTTTCCCTTTATTTTGGATTGAGGGAATTGTCTTTAAAGGCCATCACCCATTTTCCTTTTTTAATATTTGGTCCGAACATCATGATTTCTTTAACATTGTTGTAGATAGCTAGAAAAATAAAGTTGTTAGGAATCCTATATTTATTTTATAGGTTAAATTGAGGAATCTAAAAGTCAAATTAAAAGGATTGGGCTTCTTCTACTTTTGGTGATGGGTCAAAATTTCTTCTGCTATTAGGACAGTTTAATCCAATCTGTTATCTAACCCTATTGATGTGCTCTCTCTATTGAGGAACATAGACTGAATGATAATCTGTCTAAGGCCCATATTGAGGAAAATAAAATGATTAAACAAAAATTAAAATGAAAATGGCAAATTCATGGAGATAAAAAACTTCCTATTTTCATAACTCCTTGAAAATAAAACGGTGCTTCTAGCATTGTTGAAATTAATGATATAAATGGCCAGTCATGTAATTCTCCAGATTCTATTCAAAAACCTTTTTTGGATTATTGTCATAGTCTTCTTGCTATTCAGAACAAAGTTCCCATTTCCTTATCTTCAATAACCCAAATCAATCTTCCCTTAGTTTCTGATGATGATGGCTTTTCCTTAATTAAAGAAGTTTCCTTCGATGAAATTAAGCAAACAATTTATAGCAAGAACTCTTCTAGTTCTTCTAGGCCTAATGGGTTTAATGTTTTTCTATGAAGTTTTTTGGGAATTTATTAATTTAGTGTTGTCAAAACAGTTAAGATCTTTTTCTAGCACAATAAAATGTTGTTTGGTATTAATTCTACTAAGTTAGCCCTAATCCCAAAATACCTCAACCTTCTAGTGTTTCTGATTTTAGGCCTTTTGCTTGCTGCAATGTAATATACATGTGCATTTCTAAAATTATGGCCGCTATAATGAAAATTGTTTTATCTCCTATTATTTCCTTTAAAATGATGGATTTATTGATTTTGGGAATTTGGAAAATTTTGATAAGTAATAAATGGGATTTTTTTTAAAAGTCCATCTAAATAAAGGTGATTTTCAATAACGAAGAAAATTTTAAAATATTTATAATATATGGATTTAAATATGAAAATAATTTTTTTAGCACATGAATGTTTGGTGAAATTTTTTGCTTGATATAAATTAGAATTTATATGTGATTTAAAACTCAATTCTTGGTGAAAATGGATTAAAAACAAAGAGAATTAATTTTTTAAAGACTTATTATGGATTTATATCCATTTCTACTAAATATATTGCTCTCGTTCTCTTTAAAATGAACATAAATATCAATTTTCCAACCAACGACAAAATTGTGAGAAAAACTTTCTTCTATACCTATTTCCCCCTCACCCTAAAAAAAGCTACAAAATAAATCAAAATAAAATTCTAAATAAGAAACCCCTCCTAAACCTCTTACGACATCTAGAATGCATTATAGCTTGGATAATGGACCTTGGGGCATGTTTCAGATCTAAGACAGCAAAGAAAATACAAAGTTTTGGGTTGAAATCGATAGCTAAAGTGGAAAAGAACATGTAGTTGCTAGGAGTTTAAGGTAGAAAGTTATTTACTCATTGACCTTGAGTTGACTTCAGTTGACCCTGATACCAACATCATATAACTGAGGAGAAGAATCCTCGCTTGAATAGTGTTTCACTTCTAATGCTTCCACTCGATCCAACTATAGTCGTTTGATATATGCCATGCCATGATTTAACTATGATCAAAGTGGAGCTTCCGCATTGAAGATCAATGGTATTCTCAAGTCAAGAGAAATGTGTAATTTAGTTACATCGATATTTTCTATTTGACCTTAGTTTGCTGCAAAGAGTTCTTTGATCAAATATGTTAAACTCAAAGAAATAAAACTCGTAGAAAACAATTTTCTATATGAAAATACATTTGAGAATAAAAATCATATTTCTTATTCCAATATTAAGTATCAACCATTGTTATTACAATTCTTGTTTTCGATGTTTCTTTATGAAGCAGAAGAGACCATTCAACTTTTCCATCCAAACTACATCTTAAATAACATTTACTATTATACATTCTTTTTTATTCCTAAATGGTCAAACAATTCAAAAGAAACCATTACTACAATATCATAACGGACTTTTTACAAAAGCATATTTGATTATCCTTAACGTTTGAGGACATCAAATATGTTGCACTTTACGTAAACTGATTAAACTGACAATTCAGTGACCGAATTCTAAGATCTTTCTTGTAGTTTTGGTTTAGTATTACATTTAACACAATACGGTCGTTTTTTAAGCAATCAAGTTGAATACTCGATCTCACAATACTGTCTATTTACTTATTTCGAATGAACTACTTCATCTAAGTATCGTACATTATGAACTGTGACCGTTCCCCATATAACACTTATATGCGATAGTATATGGATCAAATATCCATAGTATTGTATTGCTTTTTAGTTTGGAATTCATAGAATGCAATACACGGTCTCGACCAAATGAACAAGTAAGGGACCAAATTATGAATGTATTTAGTAGTTGTAGAATCAGGCGCTTACATTGGTGTTGAAAACATTAACATGCAATAAACATTTATTAGTAAGTATATGTTTTATTTCTATTTGTCAATCTTCAATTCAGTTCATTTGTATATCTTAATCAATAAACGTTTTATCAATTATATTAATGCACAAATTTATCAATGTAGATTATTATAACATTTTATAGCATATGTTCTTACAATATTAGAAAGGTTAAATGTTACATTTATTTTTCTAATAAGGCTCCTACTAGTCTTTTATGTTTCACCAAACCCTAAGTCAAAATACAGAAGTCTTTTGACTTCACTAGTGGGTGTTAGGACTCGTTCGTCTTGGAATTCTGACCTTTAGTTTGCTCAACAAGTCATAGGTCCACAGACGATGGATAACTCCTTATCGGTTGTATCGTATACAACTCCTAACCCGTGAAACCTTGTCCTAATTCACTTCGACCTTGAGTTTGCTCAACAAATCGAAATGAAATTATTCACGTATCCCTTCTATATCGTGATGACCTAAGTATAGTATATGTACCCTATTTTTTCTCAATAAATACATATAGTTATCTTACATCATCAATTCAATGTATTAATAATACTACACATAACATCCCTAGCTTGAGTTTACTCAATAACTAAGGAGTATGCAAGTAATTTATTAATATATATAAAGTAGAGGATAATATTGTATTGATGATTCATAATCATATTTTATATTCAGTGATATCGACTTATAGAATAATATATTTCTTTTGAAATACCCTCGTGATTCAAGTATCAGACACATCGAAAATTACAACATACATACATTTACGTATGTACTTATTCATTAAGTCTATTTAGGGTTCCTTAATGTTCCATCTTTAATTTATACATTTGTATTATATAATTTTTATTATCATATAGCTTTTAAATTTCATATTACTTATATAGTAGTCTTATGTATAATATTATATTAATTAATTTTTATTTAATTAATTATTATAATATTTAATTATAACATATTATGTTGAATATATATATATACTAAAACCTTTATAGCAATGCACATATATCATACATATATATTTTTAATTTATTAATTAACTTTTAATTTATTTATTCGATTAAATTTTTTTAATTAAATTTTATTAATTTTAAAAGCTCTTTTATACACACATGTATACTCATATTCTCTTAAGCAATTCAAGACAACATAACATATATCATTATATATATTATAGAAGTATATATATTTAATCAATTAACTTATTTAACTAATTCGCTTATTTTATTAATCTTATTAATAAATAATATTTTCAAAATTAATTTTACAACATTTTCAAATATTTTGTAAATTTATATTATTACTTTAATTATATTTATTTTATTTTAAGTTTAAAACTTTTCGTAATTTTCAAAACAATTTGAAAATTTATATTATAACATTTATAATTTTTTTATTTTTAATTTATCTTTTAAATTTAAAACTTTATTTTTAATTTCAATTTTTTTAAAATTAGTCCAGGTTTCAATTCAAATTGGGCCTTTTTCTAGGAATAACCTTTTAGGCTTACCTTATCATTTCAGGCCAAGCTAGTTGGTAGGTTGAGCAGAGAACTTGATTACCCAAATCCAACCATAAATACTAATTTCCTAGACTTCCTACTATATAGGTAGACTTTAATTAGTTAGCCCTAATATGACTATTTTAGACTGCATAGGCTATTTGCGCTCTAATACTATTGCTGGAACTGGCTAGTCCATAGCGGAAGTTATAGATGAATTTCAAAAAATTTACTTTACTGGATCTTTATTGTGCCTATGAATTTTAGTATTTAGGACATTTCTAATTTTTATGTAAATAAAACCTTTTATTTTATTTAAATTTTTAAAATGATATTGTATTATTTAATTTATGTTATATTATATATATACGTGTATCATATACACATATATATGTATGTGTTGATGTAAAATACCAATTCGTGTAAGGTATAACATGCCCTTGTGTAGACATTGGGATTTACATCGTAATGGATACGTTAGCTCATCCAATATGCAAATATATTGTCCAAATGTATGTTCATACACACACATGTTTTCTTTTATAAATAAAGTATTACAATATATATATATAATAAGATTTTATTTATACATAATTTTTTATAAATATATAATACTTATTAAACATAAATATAAAATACTAACAATATGTATATATTTATAACTATATAAATATGTGTTAAAATCACTATAAAATTATTAAATAAATAAAAATAATTTTTTTATGTCGAAAACAATACATGTATAAATATAATTACTTTAATATATACATGTATATATTAAATAATTATATATATGTATAAAAATAAATATATATTAATGCAAATAAAAATAATTTATATTTAAATACATGTCTACGTAGTCTTGTGCATGGCTCAAGATTTTTTTAATTTGAAAATTCAAAAAGTTTATATATGTATTAATGAACCCGTACAAAATTATTAAAATTAATAAAAAATAAAATTTTGAAAATAAATTTGAATTTTATATTTCCATTAAAATTTTAGACGAAAATTTTATAATTTGAAAATTTATTATATAATTTTATAATTTAAATCAATTTAAAATCTATTTTTTATTTTTCGATGTAGGGGATACTAATATCATATCCTCGTACTCCTAGAGTGTAGGAGATATTTTTCTAATCCCTGTTATTTCAGTTTTACTCCCATTATTCTCCCTATTTGAATACATATACCACAAGCATACATATATCGATTTGAAATATAGATCCGAGAAGATATTTGGATTTAATTTAGATTTGGGTCTGGATTTATAATTTACCTTCACTTTGACGATTTTATTCGACCATATTCTTCTTCTTAATCATTTTCTGCTATTCCCCACTTGTATATACATATATAAACTATAATTTATTTAGAATTAAGAATTGTGGAGGAAAGGAAATGCCAGAGCTTCATCATAATTTAGAGAATATGAGAAGAAAAGTGAGGGGTTAGACCTGTATTTATATGGGTTCAAATCAATGTCAGCCGTCATTTTTCGCTTAAGTTTATTTATTTCCAAATTACGTTATTTTCTTTATAAATTTTGGAGATTTGATCAATGTTAAGCTTTCTTAACCGTTAAGCAACTGTTAGATTTAACCAACGTTAAATAATTTTGTAAATTACATTTTATCACTTAGTTACGTATATAATTGTTTATAGCCCAAAATATTCAAATGTTAATAACTTTTTCGTTTGAACTCCAATCATAAAACTTTATATATGAAAATTGATCAGAAAATCGCTTTGAACTCAATGGTATCAGTCTCGTAGCCAAATTCTGAAATTTTTAAAAATTCTATTTTTTACGGTACTAATTATTTATTAATTTCTTTTTAATTAATTATTGTTAAAATTATGGAGTTTTACACGAGCGGCCGTTAGCAAAACTTGGGTTATGCCCTGATGGATTTTATTTCATACTAGTGTAGAATCTGTAGGGATACACAAAGACCTTAAAGTTCAATTAATTATTTGTCAGAGGCGGGCTAGTTAACCCTTAGATAAGTCTTTGAGATTTCTAACACCCCATAATTTGGCGTTGGTTATTTAATTAGTTAGTTAATTAGGCTAAAAAGCTGGAAGTTGTGCAAATGATGGAATTTGACCACGAAATTTACACCATTGCATTTATGGCAAAATTCTGAGCAACTTTCAAATTTGGAGTTTTGCGATTAGAGTACAAATAAAGAAGTTATGGACGAAAAACGAATTCGGAAAGGAAATAATTCGTTTAAGAAACTAACGTTTTAAATTAATTGAATGGGGTCTGTAGATCGATCCACTTAGTGTAGTAGTCGACCTAGGGCGGTCGACCCTCATGAGGGTGGCAGTCAACCACTCTTAAGGTGGCGGCGAGGGTTTTCCCCCACCCAATGGCCCAGATCTATTATATTTTGATCTAACGATTCCGGTTGATTCTAGCGTCTACAAATACAGGCCTAACCCTTCCTTCTCTTCTCATATTTTTCTGAATAGAGCAATGAAGCTCTGCCATTATTTCTTCTCCACTTTCTTTCTAAATTATAAAAACAATATATTTATATCTATATTCATACAAATTGGAGAAGAATAGAAATCAAATGAAAAGGAAATGAAAAGAGAAGAGAATCAACTATACGCGTATTTGAGGTAATTTATATATTTGTATCTATTTTCCCTTCCAATCTCAAATCTCTTCTAAGGTATGTAATTCTAATGTATGCACTTTTTATACGTATTTCTTGGATTAAAAACGATTTGAAGATGAATTTAAGGTTCTACTTCAAATCTGGAGATTTAAATCGCTTTTAAAAGGTGAATGTTAAATTTTATATATTGTTTATGATTTTAAATCTATTCCGTTGGTATATGTTTGATTTTTATGCCTAAATCAATTTTATTTGTGAACAGTAGGCTTAAATTAGTGTAGAAAACTATTGCCTATAAATTTTTGTTTTAGATCTAATTTGAAATATGTTTACACTTAGATTTGGAAATCAATCCCAAAGATTTTAGAATTTGAATATTGTATATTTTCATTCCAGATCTGTAGTGGATGTAAAATAGGATTTTTAGACTATTGCCCAATTTGTGCTACGTTATAGATTTTCCATTGTTTAATTTATTGGAAAAACATCCATTTGATTTTTATAAATTTGTTCACTTTTCCAAACTTTTCATTCAAATGGGCGATGTTTGATTTAACAAGGAATAGGAAATTATCCTTCCTTATAATTTCTAACGAAGTCAATCTTTCCTTTTTGTGTTAAACCAATTTACGGAAAGCATAGTGGAAAATCTTCCTAAGGAATTTAATTCCAACAAATTAAAAATGGAAAGCATATTCTAGTTACATATTTATGACTAGAATATATTTGGTTACAAATAGGTAGTTTCATTAGGCAATTTATATGTGTTTATTGCATTAATAAAGAAGAATGACGTTTATTCGTGCGTTATTTACGTGTAACATTCATTTGTTATTTTTATATTCAGGGAAGCTATTAGATAGAATTAGAAAAGGTAGTAATTCATATTAATGAGAAATAAAATAGGAATTCCTATTAATTAATTAATAGGAAATGAAAGATTGTAACCTAAATTAATGGGCAACTAATGAGAAATAATGGATAGTATTAAATTAAGGGTTACAATTAATAGAGAAAAATGAATTAGTGAGACTGATAAAAATGGAATAGATATAAAAAGGTTACTAATTTGAAATTAGTAATCATACATAAATGTCTTAGAAAATGTCTGTTAGAATTTTATGGACAAATTGACATTTATGAGCATTAAAAGGGGATTTATGGGTAGATAAGTATTTAAGGTAAATCTTATTGTCTTAAATAAAAAGGGAATTAGTAAGCTAAGTTGTAACAATCCGGGATTTCGCAATTATTTTATTATCGTCATTAGACGATTAATATAGTTGCTAATTGCTGATTGAAGTTTTTAAATTAAGTTGAAATTCTTTTATAAATTGTTAAAAGGATTTGTGGGCTTTATAAATTGAATAGTGGCCTATGTTTTAATTGACGCTGTGAAAAGTTGTAAGGCTAGTACCCGTTCCTCTTTATCTTATTTTCATTTCGAAAACCCTAAGCAATAAACGAAGAGAAAGAAAAATGGCGACTCAATGTTTTCGTTCGACTCCCCAAAAATTAGGGCTTTTGATCTCGAAGGCGTTGACTTCGAGTCGCTCAATCGAATGAAGGATTCGTTGCTCGTCCCGATCGAATGCTAAGGTGAGTAGTATACTCACATCTAATTCAAATTTGAATGATTTCTGTGTTGTGTAAATTCGCGATTTTAGTTGTTTTAAATTCTGGTGTTACCGGTTGATTTTGATTGCTTGGTCGAGATGAATTTTTGACGTTCTATTTTTATATATTCACGTTGTTCCATTTTTGGATACCTCGACTTCGATTTTTCTTGTTTGATTTCGATGAAACTCGACTTGAACTATTTTTATTTGGTATCTTTGACTTTGGCACAGTTTGATTTGAACTGCATTTGAACTTAACATGTTGCTTCGACCATTTGTGACATTGATGCTTCGGCCTTAACTTGTTATGAGATTCCCTGACTTTATATTGTTTTCGACCTTTACCATTGCTTTGATTTCAAGTGGCAGTTTTATATTGGAAATGTATTATACAGTATTGGTGCACTTGCTCGATCCATCTCAGCTACACTGTATATATATAGGATGCACGAGTTTTACTTGTTGCCTTGACTTGTTCGATTTCTGTTTGCATTTCGACTCATTCGAGCTAGTTCATTTTGAACTGGTCCATTGTTTTCATACTTGGGTCATTTGGATTTTGTGAATTTGTTAGTTCATGGATTGGTGAAACTGGGTTTTACAAAAATGCAAATTTCTTGGTTTCAAAGACTTTGACTTTGTTGCTGTTGAATATTTTGACGACGATGTTGAATTTGAGAATTTTTGGTGTTGTTTTGAGTTTGATGTTGTATTGTACCTGGACTTCACCAATTGTGCTTGAGGCATTGAGATATGAGTTTCATTTTGATGGCTTGTCCAATTCATTTTACTGATGTTTGAGACAGGCCATCCCCTTCCTTTCACTGTTGCATATATGTATGATCATACATGCATAATGTTGCACCATTGCTGTTTCATCTTGGTTTTAGCGATACCTTTGTGCCTTTGTAATGATTGCAGTTTGATTTGTTATATCTGATTTTGTAGATGCCTGTATTTATAAGTACAATATATATACAGGTGTGGATTAATATGTATGTATATATACTCTTGTATGTGTGTATGCATGCATAGTTGGATTTATACTTGGGTTCTATCTGTTGCATTGGCTTGATATTATATATTCAATGCTGCAGATGTCCTTGATCACTTTGGAGTTCATTTGTTGACTTGTAGTTTACATACTTGTTGACATCTCTGATGGTAGCTTTGGGGTTTGAATCACGACATGATGGAGTTGCTACCATTACCGTTGGCACTGACTTCATCTTGTCTGCTCTTTGATGGTCTGGTTGCCCTGTGCACATTTGTGTGTATACTTGGATCTGGGTTTGTTGCCTTGATCATTTTGACTTCAGATGTATAGTTGCATATCACTTGAATTCAGTTGTGTTTACTGCCTTCATTTTGCTTGTAGCCTTTGTGCTTGTTACTGTGTTGCCTATTCTTGGGCACGCATGATTGTTTCACTTGTTGCCTCTGATCTGGTTTGGTATTTATTTAGGTGTTCACTGGTAGAGGGTAGTTACATTGATGTGTATATGACTAGTGCATGTCACCTTTCATTGTTGGCAGTTGTGTTGAGTCACGTTAGTCGTGGCTTGACCTTTGCAGTTTCGACGTACGGTAGTGGCGAGGCAGTACACGCGTGCGTGAACTGCAGCCACACCGTATTGATTTTATTGGTTTTTCTTTTGTTTTGATGCATTGATCTGTTGGGTATTCTATCACTGTAGTGGCGAGGCAGTGCACGCGAGCGTGTACTGCAGCCAAAACAGTATTGGCGTTTTATTTGATATTTCAATTATTTGAATTGTTTTGCGTTCAATTCAATATTTGAGAATTGTATTTGATTCACTTCGATTTATTATTTTGTTGTGTCTAATTATCTATTCGATAATTAAATTCTGAGTTTCTAATTATTATTTAATAATTGGATTTTGTGTTAATTGTCGTTTAGACAATTCTGTTGTTTTCTAAATTATCTTCATTGATAATCTTTTCATTTATCTTCGTTGATGGTTTGTATTTGCTGATTTATTGTTTAACACTGTTTAGTGTTATATCTGTCGTTATCCGATTCTCTTACCGAGGAGTCGGATATACGAGATTTCTGTGACTGTCGTCTTCTTGATATTGATTATTATTGCTTCCGTGCATTAATGACTGAGTTTGAATTAGACTGACCCGTGTATTATTTTCTTTTGAATTTAATACCCGAGTCAGACCCGAGTTATTTCAGGTTGTAGATTTCCTGCTTTGAGTTGCTGTTTGAGCTATGAAGACTTTTCACATCTTTTGAAGTAGTCTTTGTCTTGTTGTAGTAGTCAGAGTGTTTGTTTTAAGTTGATATGTATTCATGTATATTAGTCGATAATGTACTTGTATATATAACTTCTTGAGTCGACAGTTGTAGTTGTATCATATGTATTGTGTCAAATGTATTGTAACTGACATCAGTTATTTATATATATGAGACTTTTTGTTATCTGTGTTCCGCATTCTTTTGTATCTGTGTTATTATTATATATATTGTCCTAAACTATTATGAACCATCGTAGTTCGTTTTATACTGGTAATTGGGTATGTCGATGGGAGTAAATAAAGAAATGATGAAATGAAAAGTATATACCACTCCTATCGAGGTAACCAATACTAGTGTAAGGCCAACTACGGATGGCCGCTCCTATCCAGCCTTATTCTTCGTAATAACAGACAGTATTTATTCTAATACTCTTTATTATTGTGAGCATAGAGCTGGGGCGTCACATAAGTCCAATGTCAACCTAATATAGTATAAGTAAAGAATTAGGATGGTTCATTGGACTTAGTAGGCTAGTGATGCAAGGTCAGTAAAGTTACTCGATGGAAGACTACCCTTCACTTTAAGGTTACCAGTGTCGGGTGCACTTACTACTGATGTGAGATATCACTATCCTAGGACTGGTGAGGCGTGAGAGACTGGATCTACTTTCTTAATTGAAAAGTACTAAATGGTCCAAATCTGGAATTAGGAAGCGGTAAGGGATATCTCTAAAAAGGTTCACTTCAGTGTTGAGGTATTAAGTGGCTATCTTAGGGCCCTCCTTCCTACCGAAAGAAGTAACCTAACGAAATTACATATTTATAATTACGAGTGATATTGGATATCTCTTCGGGTTTGAGGTACTAAGTGACTGATCTAGGGTCCGCCTCTCTCCTATAATTGAAGTACTAAGTAGCCTAATGGGATTTCCAAGCAATGTCAGCTAGATAGTACCAGTGAGGTGTCCGCCTTGGGGTTAGGTGTTAAATGGCAAAGGCCTATCTATAAATAGGTGTTAAATGGTCAGAGGCCTGCCTAGTCCTTATTAATGAGGTATTAAGTGGCTTGGGTACAGTCTCTAACATTGCTAAGACTTTAATAATGATAGATGCGCTAGTGGTATGACTATTATAAATTATAAGGCTATATATAGTGGTCAAAGTTCTTTATAGTTAGGACCAATAGATCAATAATGACGACGCTAGAAGTCTACCTTGGGAATAAGTCTTAATTGATGGTATCTACCTTGATTGAGGTCTTAAATGGAAAAGACTGTCCATTTCTCTTTTAAAAGTATTATGTGGTTATAGTGGAAGCCCGCTTCATATTTAGAAGTATTACGTTGGCAAATGGGTATGGAAGTATTAGATGGTTGATAAGGCTTCGTAATTATTTTATACCTTGGCAATGGATAGGTAAGTAATCATGTATGCAATGCAAGGTTAGATTAGAATTTCTCAACTTAACAAATATAATAATTAAATTGAAACCATTCGGTATAAATTTATGTTGTAGACGGTTTATAGATTTACCATTTAGCATAACATTGTTTTGACCCACTCTTTATTACAACCCACATGATAGATTTAGAAGAATATATCACTGGAACTGGATGTGTTTAGTTGTTGGAGAAGTCTTCTTTTCTCTCATGCTCGATGCTGATGTGACAACCTGATATCCAAAGAATACCATTAATTTCAAGGTAGTGGTCATAATCAGTATTCCTATCCTATTATTGTTTCATTGTAAGTTTAGATTTCTATCAATCTCTGTTAATGCTTATGCTTATTTGCAGGTAGCAAATCCAACGATCTGTGCTTTGATGGACTTGGGTTTTGATTTTTTTCGGAATTTACCCTCATTAAGGTATGGGTTGTTACAAGAAGTGTTAGTAATACGACTAATTGAATTATAAAGCCGTATCTAGGGGTCATAAGTCTTCATAGCTAAGGGTTGGTTGATTAGCGATTACGTTTCAGAGGGCCCACTTTGAGGTTGAGGTATTGAATGGCTATTAGGTCTTCCTTCTCCCTAATTAAGAAGTATTAAGTGGTTGGGGTTTTCTTTTAAATAGTACAATGTTTATATATACACATATACATACACAAATACATATATGTATGTTGTTATGCCTTAGAGAAGTTTGGATATATCGTACACGCATATGGAATTAAACAAATAAGCCATAAATAATAGACATAACACTTAAATAGAAATCAATCAGCATAAACTAGTGTAATGGATAAAGTATATAATTTTCCAATTACTAGAATGTTGTTTTGACTCCTTCCTCATTACAACCCACATGATAGACTTAGAGGGACAAGCTGCTGGTGCAAGATGGGAACAATAGAGGGAGAAGTCTTCTCATTAATGCTCAACACTAATAAGACAACCAAATATCCAAGGAACAATATTGATTCCAATGTAGTAGCCTTAGTCGGGATATATGTTCTATTATATTTTTCTATTCCGCTATGAGTTTATAGCTCTTTGATATACTTATATTTATTTCAGGTTACCAATACCAATGATCTATACCCTACTGGACTTCGGTTTTGACTTAGTCAAAATTCGGGCACATTAAGGTGTGGGTTTTTACACCAATGCACCAGCATTTTTTGTCAACTTCATGCGTTGAGTTTTTAGAGGGTTACTAAATATTTTCATGGTAGTATTCGTTGATGAACTATTGGCCTATTCGAAAAGTGAGGAAGAGCACAGGTTGCATTTAGAAGAAGTGCTCAATACTCTCTGTGGTCATAAGTTAATTAACGAAATTTTTTTCTACATGTTACTTTTGATGCAAGGAGGCTCGCTTTCTAGGACATGTTGTCTTTGAGCATGGACTTGTGGTTGATCCTAGTAAAGTTACTACAATACAACATTGGCATATACCAAAGAATGCCATGAAGGTGAGAATTTTCCTTGGTTTTACGGGCTATTATAGAAAGTTCATAAAGGACTTCACTAAAATTTTCGCTCCTTTAACACGCCTTACCAAGAAGAATTTGACTTTCTCACGAGAATCAGAATGTGAGAACACTTTTATTAAGCTAAAGGAGTCGTTGACAAGGGCACCTATTTTAGTACTATTCGATGGTTCGAAGGCATCACAATGTATACGGATGCTTGCGGTACAGACCTGGGCAGATGCAGGAAGGGAGAACTGTAAGTTATGCTAGTCAATAATTGAAAGTTCATGAGAGAAACTATTCTACCCATGATCTTGAGTTGGAAACCATTTTTTCCCACTCAAGTCATGGAGGAATTATCCTTTAGTAGAGCGGTTTGAGTTATTCACACATCATAACTCAGTGAATATCCATTCTCCCAAAAGGATTTGAATTTAAAGTAGCAGAGGTGGATGGAGTTCTTGGCGTCGTATGATTTTAGTATCTCCTACACTCCAAGAGCAAAGGTGGATGGAGTATTTGGGTCATAATCGACCAACTGACCAAATGCGCTCACTTTATTCTGGTTAGGAGTACAAGGACAGCTGCGTCTTTAGCAACTTTATATGTAAGAGAGAAAGTTCGGTTACACGGAGTTCCTTCTAGCATTGTTAATGATCAAGACCTGCTTTTCACCTGTGAGTTTTAGAGGAGTCTTCAGGAGGCTGTGAGCAATGACTTGAATTTGAGTACCATGTATCACCCTCAAACAGATGCACATACTGAGAGGGTGAATCGAGTATTGAAAGACTTACTTCAGATGTGTATTTTGGATTTTGGAGGCTCTTGAAAAGACCACATGCCATTAGTAGAATTAGCATATAATAATAGCTATCAAGCAATTATTCAGATGGTAGTATTTGAGACATTGTATGGGAGGCTTTGTAGATCACCATCTTGTTAGTGGGGCACTGCAAAGAGAATCACTCTTGGACCCGACATAATAAGGGAGAATTTGGAGAAAATAAACTTGATCCGTAGTAGGATGAAAACTGCATAGGTTAGACAGAAATCTTATGCTAATAGGAGATACACAAAATCAGAGTTCGTAGTGGGCGACATAGTTTTTGTGAAGGTCTCACCGCTTAGACATGTCATAAGGTTTGGTAGTTTGGAAAAGTTATGCCAAGGTTTGTATGGCCTTTTTCAATCACATGTAGAGCAGGGAAGTTGGCATACATGGTGGAGCTTACTGAAAAGTTGGCATGAGTTCACAATGGTTTTCATGTGTCATACTTACAGAAATGTCTACACAATCCAACAGCTGTGATCGAGCCAAGTCAGTTAAAAGAGGTGGCAGTGGAAATGAGGTCACTTGTTCGCCGTGCATCTACCTACATCGTTGAGCATGGCACAAAGCGAATCTTCAATAAGGTCATTAAGCCGGCTAAGGTTCGGTGGAGAGACAACCCAACGAAGAATATGTACGAGCCAGAGGAGAAGATCCGAGCTACCCATCCAAAACTCTTTTATGGTACATTCCCATTTTAGTTAACATAATTACTTATGCACTTAGGTTTTAACTGAATGTACCCCATATGTAGGGATGTTTGGATGCTAAGGATGGTTATGAACGTATCATTAGGACAAGTTTTGGATGATGGTTGCTAATGGATGTATTTATTAAGTCAATCATTGCATGCATGGGCTAATATATTCAGGTTATCCTACACTTACACTGTCACTCATTTTATTTTATCGAGTTATATGCATATAGTTGTTACATATGTATTGAATGGTTGCTCATCCATATAGAATTGCAAGTATAGGCTATTGAATACATGTTGCATGCATAGCATAAGCACGAGCATTTCATTTAACTAGTTCTAAAAGCGACCTAATTTTGCATTACTTATATGTTGATATGCATTCCATACCTCTATGTACATGTTGGATTAGAAATTGAAACTAAAGACAATGGTTGCAAGTTGTTGCTGGTTGAGTAGATGTTGTAGACATTGAGTTTCGTATATACGAGCTGTATTTTTTCATCCGTAGAGATTTCAAAAACAAAATCCTTTTAAGGGAGAGTGTGTAACACCATGAAAAATTAACAAAGAATTAATTAAAAGGAATTAATTAACTAATAGTAAAGAAAGAAATAAAATTTAAGCAAACGTAAAAATTTGGCCATAAAATTTACACTATTGTGTTCGTCGCAATTTTCTTGATAATTTGCATATATAAAACTTTATGATCGAAGTTCAAACGGAAAAATTATTAATGTTTGAAGATTTGAAATTGAGAATAATTCAAAACATGTTAAATTAAATTAATAAATAGTGCTAATGTTAAATAAAAAACGTTAACCGATCGACAACTGATATAGGACAACTTGACCCATAACGGTCGACCGCCTCCTATTGACCGGTCGACGTATGTCGGCTAGGATTAGCCTAGGCTTGAACGGTCCAGATTTTATAATATTAATTGAATGGTTGCTGTAAATTCCAGTAGTTATAAATAAGGACGTAACCCTCCATTGTTCTTATTCTGAAACCCTAGTCTAGCCGCTAACCATACGTTCAAATTTTCCTTCTCTTCTAAAATCTCTTATTCTCCCCCAAATTCTAAACTAAAATAAAGATAAAACTCAGAATAAAATCAAACTAAAGAAAGGGATTCAACAGATAAAAAAGTAGAGAAGATTAAAGGCAGGCTAGGAAGGAAGGGAGCTTTAAGAGGTTAGTGGGTTGATTATTAAAAGATGTTTCATAAGTAATTGAATTTATTTATATTCCCGCTTGATCTGGAATTGGTTTCTTTTAATTTAAGATAATAGTTCCTATTCAAAGTTTATCTTAAATAAATCAAGCTCGTCTATGTATAAACATGAGGGAAAATATGAACTTTATATACAATAAAATTAGTGAAGTAGACTAGATTAATCTTCTTTAAACCATATAGACCTTTAATGATAATAACTTGTATTAAATAAATAGAGCGAAGTTAAATAAACTCCTATTTACCTTAACTTGATCTTTATATTTAAATATACATATAAAACTTTAGTTGGTGATACATAGTGATTTTGTATAAAACGGTGTAAATCTACCCATATCATAATGTTAATAATTTAAATTCATGTAAACAAATTAACATATTGATTATGCATAAAAATATACTTGAATTATACATGAGGTCAATGATGAAAATCAGATAAGAGCAAGTATAGAATTAACACTAATAAATAAATAAAATAAAATAATTTACGACTTGTTGGTGGAACTAAAATCCACTGGTCGACGACCAACCTTAGCTGGTCGATAGTAAGAGGTCGACCGCCAAGGTACATGCGGTCGACCGGTTATTGATGTACAGGCGGAGGTTGAACCCCGGCCTATGGCCTAGGTTAATATATAATAATCGTACGAGTAGAGGAAATTTTTTTCCCACTTTCTTGGCTTTTGGATGACATAGAACTGAAGCAAACATATACGCAGGCAATTATGCCTATACAGTGTTTATCGTGAGGGCGTGACATTCGATATGAGGGCAGTTTGATTGTGATGGTGTGCTGAGCATACGACACTAATGGAAGGTTTCTTGGTGTACTCGGCAGTTCAACCTAGACACTGTTTGTGGATGTCCAGCGCGGTGCATAGTTACGACGCCAATAGAAGATTCCTCTGTGTACGTCGGCAATTCGGCCTAGACACTATTTGTGGATGTCCGACGCGGTACGTGACATTTTATCATTGAGATTGTTGACATGGATGCATAGGTAGGCTCTAAGTCATTGAGGTAGTAGGTTCGACGCGAGCTTGGCATTGCGAGGTCCTTTCAGTGTGTAAGCACAATATATGTAGTTGCTATTTGGGTAATGCCAACCCAATAGTGATAGGAAATTATTCCTTATGATTTATACTAGGCGCAGTCCTAGGGATTATTAGTAGATCCTTTGTTCGACCTTTGAGCATAAATCTCTGCAAAATGTTTTGAGTGTAGGTGTAATTAGAACTATATTTTTTAGGTTAAGGTGACCAACCCTAGGTAACTAATTCACAAACACAGTAAGGATGCCCTAGCTAGGTCACATAGAGTATAAATAAAGTTAATTGCTTTTAGGCCTCATGTACTAGTGATACAATTCATTCATAAGATTTTTGTCTAACCCACCCTTCATTCCTTTTTCCCCCACCAAAGAAGGGTAAGGCATCAGGTGATTTGGCTCGGGGATATTACATGGAGAAGGAAGCTTGGCACTAGTGTTACACATTATGCTTAGCTATTCTCTATATAACTATTTATTGTGTTTTATTGTCTGTCGTCAATATTGTCACTTTGGTAACCTTGGATATGAACTATGTATTTTTGAGACTATTTTTCTGAAATGTTTATTTTTAGTATTTATATTTTAAATTTCTTCCACGGTGAGATCGGAAAGTGTAGAATATTTTAGATTTTGTCTCTATCAATGCATCATGTAATGTTTTAAAAACCGATAGCTCGTACTTCTTAGCAGGGAGTGGGTTCAAAAGCTATTAAGGACCTTGAATTCGTTGCAGCCGAAGGTGAGGGTTGTCATGTAGGATTACGTAGGAGTACACATCTTAATTAAATTGATGTGAACATAATGTTATATTTGTTCCAAATTAAATTAGACAATAGATTACACATTGATTCTTGAACTAGTTCTTCATAATGCTACTTAAAAGAATTAGATAACATTTAATTGAATATTGAAGATGGAAAAATATGGTAATATTCATTCCTCGTTGAATATTAGCTTGAAACCAATAGTAATATAATAACCAATTTAACTAAAATAAACATATTCAAATTAACTAAATTATACATATCCTCTAATAAATTTATAATTTTTTTTGAAAAAATTATGTATATGTAACAACCCTACTTTCTCTACTGTATAAATTAAATAAATTTAATTAAAATGTTCGAATTTGATTTGTGATAATAAATATTTTAAGAATAAATTTACTTTATGATAATATGATGAATAATTAAATAAAAATTAATAAGCATTGAATTGCGCGGTTATCGAAATATAATTTGTAAAATGAGGTGTTAATCAATTTAAAAGTAAACTGAAATTTGTTAACAAATAAATTAAAGAGGTCGTTAAATGAAAAGAGTGCATAAATGGGCAAATTAAATTAATTAAAACAAGCCCGAAATCAACAAAACCCAAGCTCGGTTTCTTTCTCAATGTTTCTCGAATACTCTTTCCGCTTCTCCATTCATGCCCAAAACCCAACCCACTTCATACCCTTCAGGCCTAAGCCCTAAAAATTCAATTCGTGGCTAGATAGGAAAAACAAAATGCTGCACGGACATGGACTGGAGGAAGAATTGGCTACGTCGATGATTTCGGGTGGCAGCCTGGATGCTTGTGTTCAAGTGGTGGTGCGCGACCCGAAAGGTTTGGCGTCTAGTCATGGACGAATGAGAGGGCGTATGGTGGTTGAAGGTGATGGTGATGCTGGTGGATGGAGGCGCGATTAAAAGCTGCTAATCTGCTGCTGTACGTGGTGATAGACTGGTGTGAGTTGGAGGAGGCTGTTGTCATGGTTAAGTAGGTGGAGTTAGATGCAGTGCAGTTGCAAATTGGTGGTGAACCTAGGCTGTGCGTGTCAGGTGGTGGTGAGCTCAGAGCAATGATGCAGGCGAGCAATATCAGGTGATGAGAAGGTGATGGCAGGTGGTTGATGATGGCATATTTAAGGTTGAAGTGCTGTGTAACTTAATTGTACGATCATCGATTCAGTGAGTTTTCTCACTCTTAATTATATCAATTTTATCACCTCCTATTTATTTATTTATTCCAATTGTTGGTTGCATTGTTTGGTTGAATTAATAGAGATTATTGATTAAAATGTTTGGATGATTTTTTATTCGGGATATTTATTTGATCGTGTGATATTGGGTTTGTGTATGTTGGATTATTCAAAATGCAAAGAAGATGTTTTCTGATTCATTTTGATGTGTAGTTATTTTTATATGTGTGTGTTTATTTTACAGATAGCCGAAATTCGATGGAATTTGACTCGGCCACACGACAAAATTTATACTGATGATTGTTGTTGATTTTGAAGAATTTTGCTCCATTGTTTTTATTTTAGAAGATTCATGAATTTTCACATTTTTAAATACTTTTTAAAGCTTTGGGAAATTATTTATGGGGATTGTTTTAAAAATAAAAGTTGATTTAAAAATGAAAATAGAGATTCAAGAGTAATTAAGTATATGGAATTATTTTATTTTATGATTTTGTATAATCGAAGGAATTAATAATATTTTCGAAAAGAAATTTACTTTGCAACGTATATTTTTAATAAATAATATTTAAGAGATATTTTCGGAAAAAGATTTTGGGTATTTGAGTTTATTTTGATGATAAACCAATTTTGAAATATTGTTGAATAATTTTAAAAGTATTATCATATAAATCCATTTTCCTGTATATATATTTTGGTGGTTCGAAATTGATTTAATGATATTATGAGAAATTCTACATGATACGAAGGTTTTGAATTATAAATTATGGTTAGAAATAGAAAGAATTATTTTTGGGTTTTATAAATTTATTCTAAAGTATTATTCAGCTATAGAAAATTCGTGAAATAGAATCTATAATTATTTTGATTTGTAAAGTGAGCTGGAAGTTTTGGAAAATGTGTATAAATGGATTTGGACGTGAATTATCATATTTGAATCTTATATGGAGATTAAATACACAAAATGAATATATTATTCGATGTATATATTGAATTGGATTATATGAGTGATTCATTGTTGATATTGATTTGTTTAGTGATTTGGTATGATAAGGTGATATTATTTATCTATACGATATTGTGATGATTTCTATTCTATGACGAGATATCTGAATAAACGAAGTTATAATACCGTTTGGGATATAACATTCAGTAATATTTCTCCAGTTATTTTTTGGAATCGTTATATAGTATACTGAAGGACTGAGTGTGATGTGTGAGCACTTTATAAACGGACTAGTAACACACATCGAATCATATATATAGCCATGTGGTAACAACCCGTACCTTAATAGGCCTAAATTTCGATAAAAATCGAAACCCAAGTCCATCAAAGCAGAGATTATAGGATTTGGTACCTACAAATAAGCATGAGGACTACTAGAGATTGACAAAAATCTAAACTCACAACGGAAACAATAATAGGATATGAATACTGACTATGACTACTACCTTAGAATTAATGGTATTCCTTGGATAGCAGATTGTCACATCAACATCGAGAACGAGGGAAAGAAGACTTCTCTAATAATAAAGCACATCTAGCTCCAGTGACCTGTTCCTCTAAATCTATCTTGTGGGTTGTAATGTGGAGGAGGGTCGAAACAACTTCTGGTGACTGGAAATATAAACTGTCCATAACATAAACTTATACCGATTGGTTTCTATTTAATTGTTATGTCCATTAAGGTTAGCAATTCTAATCTAACTTTGTATTGCACACACGATTTCTTACTTATCACTTCCCAAGGTACAAAATACTAATGAAGCCTTATTAACCACCCAATACTTCCAAACTCATTTTCCACTTAATACCTTTAAATATGAAGCAGGCTTCTATTATAATTTTAAAAAGAGAAATAGGTAGAATCTGCCATTTAAGAACTTAATCAAGGTGAACCCCTTCATTTAAGAACTATTCTTGAGGTGGTTTCCTAACAATGTTGTCAATGGTCAGTGGTTCCTAGCTACAAGACCTCTAACCACAATTTAAGGCTTCTGACATTTAATGTCCAACTATTATCGCATCTATCACCATTAATGTTGGGTACGTTTCTATCACTACCAAGTCCAGATGAAAAAGGAGCCACCGAACCATTCGGTGCCAAGCCAATAGGAGAAAGTAAGGGACGAACCAACTCCATAGCCGGACCAACCCCATAGCCGGACCAACTCTCACCGAACCAACTCCATAGCCGGACCAACCCCATAGCCGGACCAACTCTCACCGAATCAACTCCATAGCCGGACCAACCCCATAGCCGGACCAACTCTCACCGAATCAACCCCATAGCCGAACCAAGACATATCAGGCCAAATCACACCAACCTAGGCCTACCAGCAGCTATATACATCCAAGACCCCTGCTCCCTACCTCACTCTATAAATAGAGGGGCAGGGGTACAACAATGGGGACAAGTTTGGAGAGCTCAAGCACGGAGAGAACTTTCAAACAACTTTCTTTTACTTGTATCAAAGCTTTGTACTTGTAATCAAAACAAAAGAAGAGAAATAACATATAAAGTGGACGTAGGCACATTTTGGCTGAACCACTATAAATCTGCGTGTCTTTTTACAGTTTAGCCCCTGCTTTTCATATATTTGCATAAATCACCCAAATCACTAAGAACAACATAAGATATACTAAATCATACGACTTTGAGGTGTTTGTCCATTTTTTGTGCAAACATTTTTGGTGCTTTCACTGAGAACTAGAAGCTCGAAGCTTCAGCTTCATCCACTTAACAGTTTTTCTAACAGCATCGTCCGCCACTTGGAAAACATGCCTCCTAAACAGAGAAAAGATGTTAACAAAGGAAAAAACATCGCATCCAGCAGTCTTCCAGATCCAGCTGTCACGAATCACGTAAATCGTCCTCCTCCAGCAGCAGTAACAAATGAAGGACAGGCTAACCCAACCACTCCTGCCACAGAACAGCCTGCAGCAATTACTAGGGAAGATTTGGACAGAGTTGCGGTTGAAGTAACTAACCGCTTCACGTCCCAGCAGGAAGCCTTGGTGGACCATCTCATGTCACGCTTAAGGGATGCTGAAGAATCCAACCGCAACACTGAATCATGGGGCGAGTCCCAGTCTGGAGGATCTCAGAGACAACAAAGATTTTCCTTCTTCGAAGGAGCTAACGGCAGAAGTAGCCATGGTAGGAGCCGAGACCGAGCACAGCCCGAAGTTAGGCATGAGGAAACGTTTGGTACCGAACCCAACGGGGGAGGTACCGGACGGAGGTCAACTATAGCTGAGCCTGTCATACTGCCTAACCACGGAAACGCCGGTGAACGGGGCCGAGCTAGAGTCCAGCCCGAAGTTGGACCCGAGGAAGTGCTTAGATCAGAACCCAGCAGGGGAAGATCAAGGCAAGGGCCAACTGTAGCTGACCCTAGCATGCTCCTAGAAGATCAAAGGCAGCCGCTGGAAAATATGAGGAACGATAGACGATACCATCCCTACAGGTCATCTGGACGGAATCAATCCCACAGAACAGAACCAAACTCATTTCTATATGCTCCAAATTCTGATGAAAGGATGGCATGCTTATTCAGAGAGTGTGTCCAACGGGAGCAAAGAGATCGAGGGATAGGCGCTAGGGTAACCAGCCCTTTCGCCCGCAATATCGAAATTGCTATCACCCCCCGAGAATGGAAGATGTCGACAATGGAACCTTACAAAGGAACCTCCGACCCCGTTGTACACTTACAGAGGTACACGCAACATATGCTCATGAGTGGAGCAACAGAGGGAGTACTGTGCAAATTCTGTCCGCTCTTCTTAGCAGATCTCGCTACCTCCTGGTTCTGTCATCTACCCCAGGGATCCATCAGCTCGTGGGAAATGTTGAAAGAAAATTTTATCAGTCAGTTCCGCATCCATGTGGAACAACCTAAGGACGCTTATTCCTTATCCAGCGTCAAACAGAAACCTGGAGAAAAACTGCAGCAATACCTAACCCGATTCAATGCCGCAGCAGCCGCAGTCCAAGATGCCGATGAGAAGCTTATCCTAATGGCCCTCTGTAGTGGTGTGCATCCGAACACTAAATTTGCTAGAAGGTTGACGAAAGAAAAACCAGCTACTTTACCCGATTTCTTCCATGAAGCCGGGAAATACATGAGGCTTGAGGATGCTGCCGTTGAGGGGTAGTCAGGACAGCAAAATAAGGCAACTCACAGCAACGCCCCCGTTGTGGCAAGGGACGTTCGAAGAAATGATTCTAGAGACAATGCTGGGGGCAAGAAGGCAGAAAAGCGCCTATATCGGCCTGGGCCGAGATTCGACACTTACACTCCTTTGAACGAGACCGTCGAAAATATCTTCCTTGCCACCCAAGGCGAAGTTAGATACAAACGCCCACCATACAAAAAGGAATCAGATAACGCGCAGAAATCTGGAAAGTTCTGCCGCTTCCACGAATCTCACGGGCATGATACCAATGAATGCCATCATCTCCGGGATCTGATTGAGGAACACATCAGAAGGAAGAAACTGGAACGTTACGTAAAAAGTCAGGACAGGACTCCAGCTCCTGCCAATGAAAACCCAAGGCTACCCTCACCGGACACCGGCAGAGGAAACCGCAACGCTGGCAGCTCTAGTCAAGAGAAAATAGTGGTCCATACCATCTCAGGAGGACCGCACATCACGGACAGAAGCTGGAAAGAGATGGAAAGGTATGGAAAGTCGCTTAGAGACAATAAAGACTGTGTCAATTCGGTTATAGAAGAGCGCCACCCGAAGCGGAAAGAAAGTAATGACATCACATTCGGTAAGCGTGACCTAGAAGGAAGGCAGTACCCTCACATGGATCCCATGGTCATCTCTGCCCGACTCGGTCCCACCGAAGTTTACCGAATCCTGGTAGACACTGGAAGCTCAGTAAACATCCAGTTCAAACATGCATTCGACAAAATGAAGCTATCAATGAAGGATGTATCTCCCTACGATAAACCACTACACGGTTTCACTGGGGATGCTAAGATGCCCCTCGGGCAACTGGACCTCTTTGTTGAGATTGGAAGCCATCCACGCTCCATTGTACGGAAGCAGACGTTCGTGCTAATAGAAAACCATTCGGCCTACAACGCCTTCTTAGGAAGACCAGCCTTGTCTGACTTCCAAATTGTCCTAGCCCCATGGTGCCTAAAGATGAGGTTTCCAACGGACAATGGAATAGGGGAAGTAGAAGGAGACCAGGACGTTGCTCGAGACTGCTATGTGACTGAACTTCGCAACAACCACAGGAAGGATAAAGGGAAGGGTGTAGAGATTGCCCTCTGCACTAAAAGTCTAGAAGCATAGCAACTAAAGAAAGCCCCTCCTCTTCGATATACCAGCGACCCTTTCAATGAATTAGACCCTGGGGACAAAGAAGAGGAGGCCACCGCCGAGCCTACAGAGGCTATGGAGTTTATATCTGTAGACAAGCACGACTCAAGTAGACTATTGAAAATTGGGTCCCAACTAAAAGCCGAATTGAAGGAACAACTCATCGATTTTCTCCGCCACAACTTGGATGTATTCGCATGGTCACACGCTGACATGACCGGAATCTCCCCCGACATAGCATGCCACGTATTAAACATTGATCCTACCAAGGCGCCCGTAAAACAAAGAAAGAGAAGTATGGGGGCAGAACGATCAGCAGCCCTCGATGAAGAAGTAAAGAATCTACTCGCCAATGACTTCATACGAGAAGCTATCTACCCGGAATGGATCGCCAACTCGGTACTGGTAAAGAAGGCTAATGGGAAGTGGCTAACCTGCATTGACTTTTCCAACCTAAACGACGCCTGCCCAAAGGATTGCTTCCCACTTCCCCGAATCGACCAACTTGTAGACAGCACAGCCGGGCACGAGCTCCTATCTTTTATGGACGCATACTCAGGATATAACCAAATTCCTATGCATGCTCCCGACCAAGACCACACTAGTTTCATCACCGACCGGGGTTTATACTGCTATAAGGTAATGCCTTTCGGACTTAAAAATGCAGGAGCCACCTACCAGCGCCTCGTCAACAAGATGTTTGCAGGGCTAATAGGGCAAACTATGGAAGTATATGTGGATGACATGCTGGTAAAGTCAAGGAAAGCCAAAGATCACGTAAGCCACCTAGGCGAGATGTTCCAGGTACTTCGACAGTATGGAATGAAGTTGAATCCACTAAAGTGCTCCTTCGGAGTGTCATCAGGAAAGTTCTTAGGATTCATCGTACATGCCAGAGGGATTGAAGCAAACCCTGAACAAGTCCGAGCGCTAAGGGATATCAAGATACCTTCCACTCGGAAGGAAATGCAAAGTTTGAATGGAAAAGTGGCCACCCTAAGCCGATTCATCTCCAAGGAAACAGACAAGTGCGTTCCCTTTTTCGAAGTTCTAAAGAAAGACAAAGGAAAGTTCGAATGGACTGACGAATGCTTAACCTCTTTCCTTAACTTAATCGAACACCTCTAGAAACCACCGGTACTCTTGACTCCAAACGAAGGCGAAGAATTATACTTATACCTTGCTGTGTCATCTCACGCCCTAAGCGCTGCCTTGGTAAGGGAAGACAACCGCACGCAGTGGCCAGTTTACTTCGTCAGCAAGAGGTTTACTGGGGCAGAAGTCAGATATCCTAAACTCGAGAAGCTAGCATACTGTTTACTAATCACATCACGGAAATTGCGTCACTACTTCCAGTCTCATTCCATCAAAGTTCTGACCGATCAACCGCTGAGGCAGGTACTCCATCGTCCCGACACTTCTGGGCGACTACTTAAATGGTGCATTGAACTAAGTCAGTATGATATCACCTATCACCCTTGCACCGCCATCAAGGGACAAGCCATGGCTAATTTCATTGCAGAATTCACTACCAACGAAGATAAGGAGCAATTGGAAATAGCAAAAGACATCAAGTGGAATCTCTTTATGGATGGCGCATCGAACGAACAAGGCTCGGGGGCAGGTGTGGTAATAATCACTCCCAGGGGGAATAAGCTGCACTATGCTATAAGGTTGGAGTTCGCTGCCACCAACAACGATGCAGAATATGAAGCGGTGATAGCTGGATTAAAACTTGCCATAGAAATCGGAGCCAATTCTTTGTGTCTTCATAGCGATTCTCAACTTATTGTTAACCAGATACTAGGAGAATTCCAAGCTCGGGAAGAACGACTCATAGCATATTTAAAGAAGACCAAGTTACTTCTCAGCCAATTGGACCACTACTTAGTCAAACACATCCCTCGGGAAGAGAACCAAGAGGCCGACGAATTGGCAAAGCAAGCAAGTATGAGAGACATCGCCATCTTCGGAGCAGTAACCATCTCAAAGCAATTGACCCCAAGTTTTGAGCAAGTAAATCTGATAGCTGCAACCGAAGAAGCAACTTGGATGACTCCCATCCGAGACTACCTACAAAGTGGCACACTACCCAACGGGCGCAACGAAGTCAAGAAAATCTTGAGGAAAGCCTCCCGCTACACAATACAAGAAGACATCCTCTATCGGCGCGGATTCTCTAACCCGTTATTAAGGTGTGTTGCTGGGAGGGAAGCCAAGGAAATCTTATTCAACATTCATCAGGGAAGCTGCGGAGATCACACCGGAGGGCAAACATTAGCAAAAAAGATACTCCGGTATGGATATTTCTGGCCCACCTTAAGCAAGGACGCCTTAGATTTTGTCAAAAAGTGTGACAGATGCCAGAAGTTTGCTAAGATTCCGCGGCTACCAACAACTGAGATTACTCAAATGACCAGCCCTTGGCCCTTCGCAATATGGGGAGTCGACTTAATCGGCGAACTGCCAATGGGCCGAGGCGGGGCCAAATATGCTATAGTGGCAGTCGACTATTTCACCAAATGGGCGAAAGCGGAACCTCTAAATAAAGTATCTTCAACAAAAGTTATTAACTTCTTGATCAAAAATGTTCTGTGCAGGTACGAAGTCCCACTCAAAATCATATCAGACAATGGACTTCAATTTGACAGCGAGGAATTCACCAACTGGTGCCAAGAACACGGAATTCACAAAAGCTTCTCATCCGTAGCGTATCCCCAGGCAAACGGACAAGTCAAAGCAGTCAACAAAATTATGAAAACTCTAATAAAAAAGAAGCTCGAAAAGTCAAAGGGCGCTTGGGTGGATGAACTCCCTACGGCACTATGGGCCTATCGCACATCTTTCAGAACATCGACGGGGCACACTCCTTTCTCTTTGGCATACGGATCGGAGGCTATGCTCCCAGTTGAAACCGTTGTGCCTTCCCACCGTAGGATCCACTATAACCCAGAAGAGAACGAAGAAATCCTTCACATGTCTTTGGATCTAGTTGAGGAGAGAAGAAATGATGCAATCCTTAAAGCAGCAGCCCACAAACAGAAAGTGGCGGCACAATACAACTCCAAAGTCAAGCATCGTACCTTACAAGAAGGGGATCTTGTCCTCAAGCGAGTCTTCCCTCGCCCCGGAGCACTAGACCCAATCTGGGATGGACCATATGTAATTCATAAAGATCTCCACAACGGAGCTTATATTTTGTCAACAGTGGACGGAGAGGTGTTCCAGAGGGCATGGAACATCCAACACCTTCGTCGATACTTTTCTTAACTTGTATTGCCCATATGAAGTGAATTAACAAAGAGAATCAGTGGACGTAGGCATTTTCGTGCCGAACCACATTAAAAAACCTTGTCTCTTTTTTAACTTGTTCCTTTATATCTTGGCTGCTTGTTAACTTTATCCTTTTCTGTTGGACAAAATCCTGTGCATACAGCATTTCAATTCGAGGCACACCACAGCACAACTTCATCTAGACAAGACCTAACAGGTACTATGCGAATCTATGCCCTCGCCAATGAGACACTTTCACTCCAGCATCCCTCTGCTGCGGGCTAACTCATTGCTCGCGACGGCCCTTAAAGCCAACTGTAATGAGCCGATTATAAGCCACCGAGAAGGCCGACTATAGCCGAAGCAGCTCATTACGGCGTTCGGCTCGCCGGCAACTGTGAACCGATTATAAGCCCCAACATAAGGTATGGCCAGCCAGGGGCAGTTCACGGTTGACGATCGGCACCCACGCTAGCCGGCCACAGTAAATCGAATAATACCCACGATTACGGGCCATAATGGCCCGGGTATTTACTGTGCGCGATCTCGGCTCCGATGTGTCTTAAGTACGGCTGTGGTAAAAAAGAATTAACTCCCCGCGGAGGCGTAAGATGGGTGACAAATGTCTCCAAGACCCACAGCTAGGGAAAGTGACTACAAAGCCCGTTTGCCACGAACTTAAGCACATCGAAGGCCTTCCGTGATTGGAAGTTTTACTATTTCACATATTTCAATTTTACTTAAGAAACTTTTCTCCTATCCTCTGTAACAATCCCAGAAGTGCAGGACACAAAACAGGAGACACTCACTAATAGAAGCGGATACTCACAGCAAGATACTGGACCGCATCCCTTACTCGGTCACACAGGATATTCAAAGTTGCCATCTATAAGCAAAATATAAGGGGCGGTATTTCCTTCTTTCATATATGCCTATAATTTGTTCACACCTCACGCTAACACTGCAAGTCATGAAATTATGTTTTAAACAAGAACCTGACATCAAACACAATTTAATTACAAGAATATGCATAGCTATATTTCTTAGGCAACATGTCAAAATAGCAAAAACATTCAAAAGACGACAAGATCAGCTTAAGTTAAAGGATTGCACATCAAGAATAGAGCTATTTATTACAAGAAGCAAGAATTACAACCTAAAAGTTACTCTACTGTTTTAAGACTAACATATACTGCCATGTCAAATCCACAAAAAGAATTCTCAAGGTCTAATCAGGGAGCCGGCTGCGTTGGAGTCTTGTCCTTGTCCTGTTGCCCACCTGTCCGGTCAGAAAAAGAAATCATTAGTGATAAGCAACAGAGTTAACAAAAGAAGAAACTAATGAAGTAGAGATTACCAGCAACTTCCCCTTGATCGTCTTGGTCATCATCCCCTACTTCCACACCTGCCTCCTCAACAGCGAACAACCGCATCCCCTCTTTCACCGCTGTCTTCTCCTCCTTGGTAAACTGAGCGGTGACCACATCCATCCTAAAAGCCGCTCCACCCTCCTTATCCGCCTCAGCCTTGGCCTCCTCTAGAGCCCTGAGGTAAATCCTAGCCATAACCCAGGGGTAGTCGTCCATCCAAGATAAGCTGCCCTGCTTCCAAGTGCGAAAGTACATGTCCTGCAGCATATCGTCCATCATCCCCTCATTTTCCTCAAACTCCCTCATACGGGCCTTAGAAACCGATAGCCTTGCAATGGCAGCATCCCTTTCCAGTCGGTATCGCGAGCAGTCAGCCTGAAGGGACCTCCTCATCACCTCCATCTCCTCCTTTAGCCTGACCTGAGTAAGCTCTGCGGCTTCAAGCTTCCCCGACAGCTCCTCTACTTGCTCAAGATCCGCCCTCCGAACCTCGTCCACTGTCGAGATGACCCTATTTATCTGCTCCTTGCAAGCAGCCTCCATCTTCCGCAATTCCGCCTTACTAGCCTCCTCCATAGTCTTCCTCAACCGTCCAGAGGCAGCCTCATGCTGAGAAATCTGAATGGCCTGATCAGCAAGCTGTTTGGCCTGATCCGAAACCATCAATCGTAGTCGGATGTTGGCACTCCCAATCTCCTCTCCAGCCTTAACCAGCCGGGCATGATGCCCCATCAGCTTCCTAGTCTCCTCCGCCACCCGATCAATATTAGCCTTGGCCTCGTCTCCCATGGTAATTACCCGAGTGGTAAGTAAATCAAGATCTAAGGACTTAGCCTCATCAAGCACCCGTACCATGGGATTGCGGGAAAGAAGGTGCTCACCGGTAACCTCGTCAAAGGTAATATCATGGGAACCTGGATCCAGATCAGGGTGACCCGCAAATGGATTACGAGCCAAACCAGGACGATCAATCTGCGTAACGGTAGGATTTTCAGACAGGTGCAGAGAGAGTGCGAACTCAGTATCCTCCTCTGTGATATCATGAAGGGGCTGAATTGGGGGCTGGGGACCGAGTGAAGGTTCGGATAAGGGATGACTCCTCTTTCTCTTCTGAATACCCTCTTCAATAACCCCGAGAACGGTGGGTCGGAGTCTTCGGCTTGGCGGAAGCTTTGGAGAGCTTGTATTGTTCAAGCCTGTGCCGAAGATCTGAGGCCTTGGCCGTTTTACCTGCTCCTGATATAAAGAACAAGTGTCACAAGCTTACATTGATCCATAATTCAAGAAACGCGGTAAATTAAAAGTTAAAAGAAGAAAGGAAACACATATGTTATACAAACCCTGGGGAGGAGTAGGATACTACAATGAGTCCTAGATTTCATTCCAGGACGGGAGCGGATCATAAAATATTCCTAAGTCCCTATCATAAATGGAGCCTGTAGGAGTCAAAAGTTCACCTTGAGTCGTCAGAGCCACCTTGGCTGGAGTAGTCTGAGAAGATTCGCTTGCACCGGTCCCGGCCTTGTCGGCTTTCCCGGATTTCTCTACCAAAGCCGTTTCTCTGTCCAGCCCCTCAAAAGCCTGACGAAATGCATCATCCGTCCACTCCTGAATCTCGCCTGCCTACCCAGGAAGCAAGGCCCCGATGCCATCGCCACCATCATCACCTTCCCGACCATCTCCACCCTCACCTCTTTCCTCCTCTACGTCTTCCTCCCCTGGGTAAGTGGACAATTGCTGGGGGAAGGACCGTCCGACTTCTTAAGTTTCTTACCTCTGACAGCTGGAGGTTTCGTGAAAGGTTTCCTCTTGCCACTCTCTACCGTGACACCTCCCTTAGCCTGAGCAGCCGCCCTCTCCTCCGCCGTTTCCCTCAGCTTGACTACTGACTGCTGTGGGAGGATCAAGTTATACTCCAGAAGGGTCGCATTTCTGATCAGGTAGGTAGCTGATCTATCTCTCCCGGGGATAGCTTCTATCTCAGCCGCCGTCTGAACCAGGCGATCAGTCTCCACAACCGCAAAGCCACCTGTCGCTAGCAAAAATGGAAACGTATGAGAAGAAGCGTCACAACCCGAATGGAAATTATAAATAAAGCATCGACTTACATCCAGAGGTGAAACGCCGAATAGAAACAGAGTCGTCCCTGACGAAGAACCACTCCTTCTTGAACATGCTGAACTTAGAATACAGATCCAAGACCGGCTTGAAGGTTACAGCTGACTCCAAGCTGATATATGGGGACCCCTTCTTATAGCCCCTCAGATTATATAAGTACCGGATCTCCCGGTTGGAAGGAGCACGCCCATACTTCCTCTGGAAGATGACGAAGAGGCTCACCAGTATAGCATAGGAGTTGGGTTGAAGCTGGAATGGGGCCACCTTTAGATATGTAAGGAAGCTGGCTACCTAAGCATTAAGAGGCGGGATGGCACCACACATGCAGTGGTATCTGCTATAGGCAAAGTACCCTTCGGGAGGGTCGTATGGCATAACTTCTCTCCCTGGCAACAGCATGCGCGTTCTATCGATTCCGAAAGAACGGGAGATGACTTCAAGCTGCTCGTCCTTGAGGGAGCTGGGAAAGCAATCGGACGGGGAGTTCAGAAGCTCCTGAGGGCCGTACCCGTCCACCAGTGATCTCGGGGCAGTTCTGTGACGTTCCAGTCCTGGCTGAGCAAGGGGCACTGCGGAAGATCCTCCTTCGCCCTGGGACTTCTTTTTATCCGATCGAGTTTCTGCTTTGCGAGACATTATTTGCAACATCGTAAAAACATATTTTTAAAACAGAGGATATAAACAAGCAAGTACACATAGTCCGGAATTTCGCTCGTGATATGAAAAGTGAAAAAATCAAGTGTATAAAGTTCATTCAGCACCCATACTACAAGCCCATTCGGCATTCACAAAAAGTTCATTCGGCATTCACAACTAAAATTCATTCGGTACACACAAGTTTCATTCGGCGAAGGGAAGTTAAGTACCTAATTCGGCAGGCTAAAGCGGTTCGGCAGTAGGAGAAAATCTGATTCGGCTATGTAACTGATTTGGCTCGACTGCTTCGTTCGGTAGGAGATAACAAAGGCCCTAGCTCCGTACTTATAGGCGAAGGTGGACCTCCGGACCAACCGGTTCGGTACTAGAAATCGAATGGGAACGTCAAAATTGGATAACCTGAAACAAAGCACGACATATATTAGCATATGCCCTACTTTGGGGGGCAAATGTTGGGTACGTTTCTATCACTACCAAGTCCAGATGAAAAAGGAGCCACCGAACCGTTCGGTGCCAAGCCAACAGGAGAAAGTAAGGGACGAACCAACTCCATAGCCGGACCAACCCCATAGTCGGACCAACTCTCACCGAACCAACTCCATAGCCGGACCAACCCCATAGCCGGACCAACTCTCACCGAATCAACTCCATAGCCGGACCAACCCCATAGCCGGACCAACTCTCACCGAATCAACCCCATAGCCGAACCAAGACATACCAGGCCAAATCACACCAGCCCAGACCCACCAGCAGCTATATACATCCAAGACCCCTGCTCCCTAACTCACTCTACAAATAGAGGGGCAGGGGTACAACAATGGGGACAAGTTTGGAGAGCTCAAGCACGGAGAGAACTTTCAAACAACTTTCTTTTACTTGTATCAAAGCTTTGTACTTGTAATCAAAACAAAAGAAGAGAAATAACATATAAAGTGGATGTAGGCACATTCTGGCTGAACCACTATAAATCTGCGTGTCTTTTTACAGTTTAGTCCCTGCTTTTCATATATTTGCATAAATCACCCAAATCACTAAGAACAACATAAGATCTACTAAATCATACGACTTTGAGGTGTTTGTCCATTTTTTGTGCAAACAATTAAAATCGTAGCCATGTAATAAACAACACCCAAGCCACTTAATACCTTTTATTGGAAAATAGGTAGACTCGGGTCATTTAAGTCCTTAGTTAAGGCAGACCCCATCATTTAAGACCTATCCCCAAGGCATGCTCCTAAATGACACTATTGTTATTACAACCTTAGCAATGCGAGGGACTATACCCGAGCAACCTAATACTTCCAAGTGGAAAATAGGCACACTTTGGTCATTTAAGACCTTAATTAAGGCAAATCCCATCATTTAAGACCTATTTCTAGAAGCATGCTCCTCAATGGTACTATCTTGCTGTTGTTGCTTGGAAATCTCATTGGACTACTTAATACTTCTTTTATAAGAAAGAGGAGGACCCTACAGTCACTTAAGACCCCAAACTCGAAGCGAACCATTTCCGAGATATCCACTATCACTCTTAAATTATAAATATGGCATCTCATTAGGTTACTTCTTTCGGTATGGAGGCGGACCCTACATCCACTTAAGACCTCAACACTAAAGTAAACCCTTTTTTGATACATCCTTATTAATTTATTTGGAATCTTACTAGGTAACTTAATACTTCCATTTAGGAGAGAGGTAGACCCTTCAGCCAATTAAGATCTCAAACTAAAAGCGAACCCCTATAGAGATATCCCTCACCGCTCCTAATTCCAAATTTGGACCATTTAATACTTTTCAATTAAGAAAGCAAGCCTAATCCCTCACGTCATCATGGGTTCTAGGATTAGTGATATCTCACATCAATAGTAAGTGCACCCAACTGTTGGTAGCCTCAAAGTGAAGGGCAGTCTTCTGTCGAGTGACTCTACTGACCTCACATCACTAATCTACTAAGCCCAATTAACCATCCTTAGTCTTTACTTATATTATCTTAGGTAGACATTGGATGTAGCTTTCTAATTCCCTTTTTATTTAAGGCACTATGATTTACCTTAAATATTTATCTACCCATAAATCCCCGTTTAATGCTCATAAATGTCAATTTATCCATAAAATCATAACAACATTTCCTAAGACATTTCTGTATGATTACTAATTTCAAATTAGTAACCTTTTATATCTATTCCATTTTTATCAGTCCCATTAATCCATTTACTCTATCAAATTATTGCAACTCCCATATTTATTACCATTTATTGGAGTTACAACCTTTTAAATTCTTTTCCCGGTAGTTAATTATCCTATACCTGAATATTACATGCTAGCGGTGTTGTTAGCTTTTTATTTAATTATTACAAGCGTACTAAATTACATCAAATATTTACTTTTATCAAATATATTCTAGTTATATATCTTCACTAGAATATTCCTAGCCATGTTCAATTGTTGGAATCATATCTAATAAGATTGTCCGCAATAATTTCTATAAATTAGTCCAAACCAAAAGTTCTAACTTTAAAATACAAAAGATTACATCGTTTGAAATTACAAGGAAAAATCATTTCTTTTTATTACGAAAATAGACAGTGAAACTACAATGAAATCATAATTTACACGTCTCTTTCACTTTCTATTTGCTTCTATTCCTTGTTAGATCAAATGCTGTATTTTTCTTAAAGGGAAAGAAATCAAACTAATTTACAAATATTAAGCGGATCTGAATTCCAACAATTTCATACATAGAAAAGTTTACAATCCAACAAAATTAGGGTAATAATCCAAATTTATGAAATTATTATACAACCTATTTTAGATTTGGAATAAATTCCATTCAAATCAATATTCTAAATTCATACTTTTAGGACGATTTTCAGATCAGGTTGTAAACAATTCTTAATCAATTCATAAACAAGAATATGTATGCAATATTTATTATATTCATATCATATTCAATTCATTTCCTACAACTCATATACAATTATCCAATTAGGCATAGAAATCAAATAAACACCAACGAATTAATTTTCATATTATAACATTCTATAAAATTTCTCACTCACCCTTTAAAAGTGATCTACATCTCCAGTTCTGAAGTAGAACCATTGATTCATCTTCAAATCCTTTTATAATCCAAGAGATATGTATAAAAGGGTATATACGCACATTAGAATTACAGATCTAAGAAGAGATTTGGGATAGGAAGATAAAATACATATATAAATACATAAATTACCTCAAATAAGCATATGGTAGATTCTCTTCTCTACTCCTTTTTATTAGAGTTCTACTCTTTTCCGATTTTTATGAATATAGATACAAATATCTTATTTTTATCATTTAGAAAGAAAGAAAGTGGAGAAGAAGAAATGGCAGAGCTTCGCTACTGTCTCCATAAAAATATGAGAATAGAAGGGAGGTTTAGGCCTAAATATATAGGCGCTAGAATCAACTAGAACCGTACGATTGAAAATATTAAATTTGGGTCGTTGTGGCCTAGGCTCCCTAGCCGCCTGAAGGCAACCGGTCGACCGGACTGATCGACTGCTCTTAGAGCACCGATCAACCGCTAGAGGTCGGCTGGTCCTAATGACAGGTCGGCTTGTGGGTGCGGGCGACTAATTAATAAACGTTAATTTTTCTTATTTAATAATTTTCGTTCTAAACTCATTTTTCGTCTGTAACTTCTTCCTTTGGACTCCGATTGCAAAACTCCAAATATGAAAGTTGCCCATAATTTCGCCCCGAACGCAATGGTGCAAGTTTCTTAGTCAAATTCCATCATTTGCACAAATTCCATTTTTGGAGCCTAATTAATTAACTAACTAATAAAATAACTAATGTCAAATTACGAGCTGTTACATTCTTTCACCCTTAAAAATAATTTCGTCCCCAAAATTTCATCGATGACAGTCAAGGTCTTAGTTCCTAATTATCCTAAACTACACAACCAATGAGTGTATAATAAATTTTGCAACTAAATGTGCATAAGTGCATAGTGTATTACTGTATCACCATACAGAAAATATGTATACAAAATGATTCTAAATCAGATCCTCCTATATGAACGCATTTCATTTGAAAACATTTTTAGAAGCATGATGCAAACAACCTACATATATACTGACAGTTCTACATGTTTCCATTTTTTTGAAAATTCTTTTCAATAAAAACCCTCATACTCCTACAAATAGAAGTATGAAGCTACCAATTTCGCATCCACTTCCTACCATCCAATAATCTAATGCATCGAAAAATCACTTTCTAAACTTTACTCCTATGTCGGAACAAGTAACTTACCACACTATAATCTTCCTATTTCTGTAGTACAATGGAAATTTCTTCGCTGCCCCGGTTTACTCTAAATTTTCCACATGTAAAACGCATAAGGAGGCTAATTTTCAAGCTCTAAAATGGAATTAAGTCTAAAAATAGACTTGTGTGCGTTATTAACAGGTATGGAAATAGAAATTCCATGGCTAAAATAGCTTTTCCCTTGTTATCGCTTGCTTTTATCGCATCGCCGACCCTAACGCACCGCTAAATTCGCAAATCCTAACTTTATTTGCCTTCCCTACGCCTAACATGTGGCCTTCAAAATCAAAGTTTTCACAAAAATCTTTCTCACTTTTCAAATTTGTACGTCATTTGGAAATAAAATCCTAATATATTTAAATGTAGATTTCTCTTGAAATAAAATTTTGAACAAAAGCTCAAAAAATAATTTAAGGGTCAAAAATAACTAAAACATAAACCTTTGTTTTCAAAAGAGACTTTTCAAATCAGGGGGAAATTTTTCAAAATATTTTCCTTCTTAAAAATTTTGATAAATCAAGCCACAATTTCAACGTAGTCGGAAGTTGGTTATGCACTAAACGCATAAACCAAATTCCAAAATCCTACAACTAATCTTTACCCAAAAATTTGACATTTTATTTAAAAATGTCAACATATCTATTATTCAAAAAATTTAGCTTTTAAGGAACATGAGCAATGACCCATGATATCAAAACAACTTTATCATGTCCTTCGCTAAAATTTCCAAACATTCTAAACTTCTAGTCTTATATTGCTTTTACTGTTAGTTAAGTCTCTTCGTGAGATTCCCATATTTATATTGCTTCTCTACTATGCATATATAAGAGCGATTCACATATCCAGAAACAATAACATAGAAAATAATTAGAAACTCGAAATTTCGTACGTGCCTTATATAAGAATATCGACGTGCCTTATATAAGTGACAACTAACAGTTTTACAAACCAACAACAAAAAGAAAAGAACAAATTCTGTAAATAAAAAGATACAATAATGCTAAATAAAACACTGCTTACGTACTTTGAGAAGGTCTCACTCCACGGCTGGAGCTCGAGCCATTGTTGTGACCATGGAATGGTCGTAGCATGGCAGCTACACACTCAATCTCATGCCCTTGGCACTGTTGCTCCGTCCCAATCTCTAGAATACTATCTGAACCTAACGGATAGCAACAAGCTCAGGACACAAGTATCCCTCGGTACCCTACGTTATCCCCACCTGCTGGTGTTGCGGCTCTAGTGGTGGTATAGGTGGTGCGGTAAGCGGTAAAGGAATACTCATCCTCCTAATGGTGGTCTGGTCGATGGCCGAAGGGACCTTCCTTACTACTAGCTCTCTGCTCAAATTTACCTCATAATGCCTAAACACTCGAGTGAGCAGGTGGCAAAATGGAAAGTGAGCCCTTGGGGTACCAACTCCCTGATTGACCATATGGAGCATTAAAATACAAGCCCAATTGTTGAACGTGCCACAAATTATAGCATAGATGGCTCTCTGCACCGAGGTATAGATCTGGTCGAGGCTTTCCATCTTCGAAATGATGTTATGCTAAATGATGCGCATGACGAGACGGGCAACCGGTCGCAAAATATCGGTCCTCTAATTGCCAACCTTTCAAGAAAAGATCCACTGTAGAATCTCAAGATCAGTCATCTTTATGTCATCCAAATCTGTGCCTACTGTAGATATCTCCAAAATCCCAGCATGATCATCGTTTGTTATTTCGATCTGAGCTCCCTTAACCTCGGACTCAATGTAGCTGTTGCCATCATCAAAATTCGGCACCATCTGTGCATCGAAAAGATGGATGCAGTGCTGGTAATATTCCCGCTCATAAGTCTCGATGCGGAGGATCAGTGCAAATCCTACCATGACGAAAAGCTTTAAGCCCAAGAGCGGTGAAATCTCCGAATTTCACTGGTCGTCTGTGGAGCAAATCAAAGTCCACCATTTGGAGATAGGAGGAGATCTTCCGCTCGCTTCGGCCAAGCCAAGCGGCTTCTTACAGAGTGAGGTTGGGAAAACGAAAGGAAGAGCTGCCGGTGCATTGCGGTGCCATAGGCTGAGAGGCGGTTGGAAAAAGAGAGAAAAAAGTTTAGATCCGGAGTGGTGGTGGGATAACATCTGAGGTGCAAGAATTTTGGTGTCAGTTGGTGGAGGAATAAAGGAGAGAGGCTTTGGTTAAATAGAGAAAGGTGGAGATGGAAACGGTTTTGGCCAAAAAATGGATAGGAGGAAGAGAGTGAGGGGGGTGCGGCGGCTGAAGGTTTAGACGTGACTTATAGTCACGTTCGAGGTTCGGGATCGGCCTGAATCCACCTAGCCATCGACCGCTATTAGGTCAACCGGTCGACCACTGTGGTCGACCACTTGGTCAATCACTGGTCCAAATTTGGGCGCAGCCTGAACCTGGACCTAACAAGGTCGGTTAAATTAATATTCTAATGACCGTTTCGCGCACCATCTTCAGCTTAACCCATTCAGAAAAATTCTACCTTCTACACACGAGGATATCCACCTTACCGTGTGGACGCTTCCTTGGCAAGATTGCGATAGCCTTAACAAAACTATTGCGACCAACAATGCTTCCAAAAACCCAAAAATATGCCAGCTGCTATTTCCTACTTATTTGCATGGAAATATTTCTTCCAATAACTGGTGGATACAACAACACTTCAAACTACATACCTTAAAAAAATTGAACGTTATTCCTATTTTGTCCGAAACTTAAAGAGAGAAAATTAAAAAAGGCATAGTTTGGCACAGGTCCCTAATAAGTTTCAAAATACACAAAAACCCCAGTAAAAAAAGTTTGTAAATTAGGTCCCTAGAATTATGTTACCGAATAATGGCATACGCTTATGCAATTATTCAGTGAATAATTGTGGAAACTTCCGCATTTTTTTCAAAAGTTTGCGGAAAATTTCGCAATTATTCACTAAAAAAATTGCGGAAATTTCCGCAATTATTCACCGAAAAAATTGCATAAATTTATGCAACTTTTGGATATAATTGCATAAATGTCTGCAATTATTCAGTGAATAATTGCATAACTATATGCAATTACTTAGTAAATTAATTCTAGGGACCTAATTTACATACTTTTTTTTACTGGGGTTTTTGTGTATTTTGAAACTTATTAGGGACCTGAGCCTAATATTCACATTTAAAAACCTCGATTTATTAAACCAAAAAATCACTGAGCTAAATATATGCTCTTTTATACTTGTTTCTAAATGATAGAAACCATTTCATACCAAAGCTTCCTTGAAAAGTCAAACTTATATATATTTCAGGGTTTCCAAAAACCTTTTTTTAAACACAATTTTCCCAAATTGTAAAACTATATTCTTGCCAAAAATCAATATTAAGCCTTTGCTGATATATATATATATATATGTTTAAAGATTTAAAGAATTAATCTTTTATAAACAATGAATCAACACAACCAACTTAGTGGTATACGTGTTTCTTTGATAATTAAAATTTCAATACTTTCCCGAAAAAAAATTTCCAAAATAAATCTTTGGGAAAAGAAATCATTTGAAAACTTTTTTCCAAAATCTAAGGCATTTCCAAAATATACTTAATAAAAATTCCCTCACAGGTTTTAGACTAAGGAATTGACATTAATTATTCAAATAAAAATAAGGTTTGCCATCCAAGAGATGATCACCAATGCACCCTAGCACAAACTTGCTTCCGAAAATTTGCGACATATAGACTCTAATTTCCCGCCCATCTAGAAGAAATGTGTGTCTTCGATTGGAAATCAAATCCCAAATCACAAGGTAACTAAAATCTCAACCATCAACTCGAACACCTCCAGACTTCGAGATTCAGCCATATGTCGTACTCATGCTCTTCATCAAAAGCGCTTTACGCATCGCCAGCACTCCATGGGGTACTTCGGAGTCGGCGTGAAAATCTTAGCTCTAAGATATTTCCAAACCCTAGTTTCTTTGCCCATTCCTTCGGAGTGGAACTACAACTACTTCTACAGTCGGAACTCTTAGAATTTAGTGTAAGAATATAATATTACTAGATAAGAAAGTATGAATATGTTCTCTCAATTTATCCTAATTCCTCTGATCCACTAACCTATGTTTTGATACCAAATGCAACAACCCATACCTTAATAGGCCGAAATTTCGACCAAATTCGAAACCCAAGTCCATCAAAGCACATATCGTTGGATTTGGTACCTGAAATAAGCATGAGCGTTATCGGAGATTGGTAAAAATCTAAACTTACAGTGAAAAAATAATAGGATAAGAATACTGACTATGACTACTACCTTGGAGTTAATTGTATTTCTTGGATAGCAGATTATCACATCAGCATCGAGCGTGAGAGAAAGAAGACTTCTCCGACAAGAAAACACATAGCCAGTTCCATTGACCTATTCCCTTAAATCTGTCATGTGGGTTGTAATGAGGAGGGGGGTCAAAACAACGTTCTGTTGACTGGAAATATAAACTATCAATAACATAAACTTATACTAACTGGTTTCCATTTAATTATTATGTAACGACCCACCTTTTTGGACGGTTTAAATCGACGATAAACCACACATGTCAACACAAACCATTCAAAAGGGAGGATTGTTAATGGGGTAAATAACAAAATAAGAGAAAAGAAGGAAGAACAAAACAGAGAATCTCACAGCGGAATGACAAAATATAATAATCAAATAAACAGTTCATGAAGCTGTTTTACAAATAACATTCGATTACACTTTTACAATATATCAGAGTTATACATATAGTAGGAATAAATAAATAATGCAGCGGAACAACATGATACAGTGGAATAATAATAATAATATAATACTAAACTCCGTCTTTATCCTCTAGAATAATGTCTTCAACACTGAAAAGCCCAGGTTGACCCGAGCGTAATGAAAAGATAAAACACTCGAGTCAGAACTAAAAGATCTTATGTAAGTTAAATCAAAATAAGTAAATATGAGTGTAACGACTTCATAGATGTTTACGAGATTTTACATCTCCTATCCAGAGTCTAACGTGCGTGCAATACCTTAAGAGATGTTCGGGATTCCATCTCCTAAGGATCCGTTAAACTATCTACATATATAGTACAATACGCTATTATAATATGTCTACAGTAAAGTAAAGTATTAAAATAGCGTTAAGGCGTTACCCATATCCCCCTTAACACATTTTTATATAAATACCGCAGTCTATACAGATACTGTAAGCTCCACCAAACTGGTGGTTAACTCAGGGAGCACTCCGTAGGTACGATACAAACCAAAGTAGTAATAGGCTCGATCAGGATAAATTTGACAAGGCACGCAAGGTAATGCCCAGGGTAGGATTCTACCGTTTTGTACTCCCGGACCGGTGGTAACGCATAACAGCTACTACCGCCCACCTCGAGACACACTCCCTAAATCAAAATCGAGGGGTGGCCACCAATCAATCACAAAGTAACATATATGGTATCGAAGAAATGTGCACGATCGGAGGAGCGACCTGACTTGGCCTGGTATAGCTCCTATTATAGTCATTTTAATTATGATCCAAAAGTTAAGGCTATCCATCATCGTTCTCTTACTTCATTCCCATAGCTTTCGCCAAACCATCCTACTTCATTCTGGATTCTCCACCACGTGCACAGTTGTTAAAGTGGTTTCGGTATTGGCAGAGAGTATGACAATAGCCGACCACGGTCTCTCCAACAACCAAATGCTTATTTCACACCGTGGTCATTTTATAGAACACTTATATAATAAACCCAGAAAATAGTCCATACTTTCATATCAAGATATCCATATACTTATTCCAAAAATATAATTATATTCGTAAATACCGATGAAGATTTCTTTCAATCAATTTCGAAAATAATTTATAAATCTCGCTCAAACCATTTATAAACTATTTATATGCTTTAGAACCATTTACAAAGCTATTTATAAATTCCAAATAGTTTACAACTTTTTCCCTTTTCATAAACTTCGATGCAAATTCCTTTAAACCGCTTCCAAATCCATTTATACAAGTTCTTTGATAAAACCCCTTCATCAAATCCTTTAAAACCTTTATAACTACTTTATAACACTATTATAAAATCCTTTTAAAAAATATTTTATAAAAATCCTTTTATAAAATCCATTATAAAATCTCTTACAAAACTTTTATATATTCCTTACAAAATCTTTTACAAAGATTCAAAATCTTTTACAAGATCTTTCATTATTAAGTAATTATAAAAGTCTATATTTATTATCTTAAATTAAATTTTAAATAAATATTTAAAAATATATTTATTATATTGAATTAAATTTAATATATATATATATTAAAACTATATTAAATATTTTATCAAATTAAATTTTAAACTATTTAAAATATATATTTAAAACTAAATAAAATTATAAGTTAAAATCTTAAATTTTTATTTAAAACCATATATTAACTTATAATTGAAGCTTTAAAACATATAAAATAATTTATTTTCCAAATATAAATTTTAAATGAAATAATTAAATTAAATTTAGAAACTAAATTTATAAATCAAACATACTTTACTATTTAGAAAATAATTTAATACCGACCAATGGTGTCTGTATATAATTTTCTACCCTATGGTCAAGTGATACGGATATATATCATTTCAACCCGCAATAAATTTCAATTTTCGGATATATATCATTTCTACACGTATCTCGAATCACAATTTTCCAAATCCATAAAATCGCTCGGGTTTATCATTTCAACCCATAACGATTTTTCCCTAATCTATAAGATCGTTCGGGTATGTATCATTTCAACCCATAGTGATTTTTCTAACAACAAACTAAGGGAACTTGTAGTGTGATAACAACATATATAATAAACATAACATCCAATCATCCAAAATGTCAACAAATAAACATCCATCACAATCAACATCCAAATCAGTCAATAAATCACAACAATTAACTGGTTATCAATATCAGGTATTTAACTATCAATTTAATTTCAATATTAATTTAAATGGCCATTTAATTCAAATTAAATCCAAATTAAATTTAAATGACAATTTAAATTACCAAACAACAATCAATTCATTTCTTATCACATCATAAACTTAATACAACTAACATAAGAAGGTTTAGTATTGCGTGAATGGGTTAAATCACTTACCTTTATACAAATCTAAAAATAATAGACTTCTAATCAATAGCTCCTCTCTATGTTTTCTTTGTCTCCTTCTTGATTGCCAACTTTGTTACTTAATTTTGCTTTTTGTTTGATTTACTTTAATTTTCCTCCTTATTATATTAATATAGATATGTATGTATGTATTTTTAGAAGGTTTGGAAAAAAGAATAAGATTTGAAAAAAAGAAGAATTGAAAAAAAAGAAAAGGATTAAAACAAGAAGAAATGAAAATGAAAGAGAAGATCAAGATTTGAAAAGGAAGAAGAAAGTTTGAAATAGAAGAATATTTGAAGAAGAAGAATATTTGAAGAGGAAGAACAAAAATAAAATGAGAGAGAATAAGAAGATTTGAAGAAGAAAAAAGAAGAAGGCTAGAATGGAGGCTAGGGTTTCATTTGCATCATATCTTATTTATAAGGTTAGAGTTAGGTTTAGGGCCAATGAAATTTGAAAATAGAGGCTGCTATTAATTAGAAATAAATGAAATGAGGTTTCAGGAAATGAAGTTGGAAAATGAACGAAAAAAATAAAGTAAATATGAACAAACTAGGTATTGAAATAAAATAAATATGAGCGGCCTTTTTAAAAGTAGCAGGAATTAAAAAAAAGGTAAAAGAAAGAATTAAAAATATGAGAAGTAGTTCATGTTTGCAAAATGGAAAAGCTTTAGACTACGTAAATGGAAAGGAGTAATGGAACAAATGAGGAAATAATAAGAAGAATGCGGCAATTATTAATTAGAAAGCGAAGGAATGGACCAACTCTACACTGTAAACAAACTTTTAAAATTCAAATTTCAAAACTAATTGTTCAATTAATTAATTTTGTTAACCCCAAACATACCAAAATTGACATCCATTAAAGATTTAATTAACACACAATAAATGAAAATAAATTCTCTACACAAATTTGTGTCATTAATTAAAAAAATATACAACATTAAGAACTTTTCATTTCTCTCTCTCTCTCTCTCTTTGATTAGTTTGGTAATTTAAACAAACATGTTAACATTTCGATTGAATGTTTTACTAGGAATGCATTAACATACATTCAAAAATATGATAGCATGAATAAGGTTATATAAACAAGTGTATAATATGTATATGTACATCTTTATCGCCATTTATAGTTTACATTCATAAATAAAAGGTATGAAAAAAATCCACATAAGGAGGCAATGAATGTAAGAGTAAATTAGAAGAGTGAAGATGTAAAGGTAAATTATGTTGCAATTAAAATCTTATCAAGTCTAATTGAAAAGGAAATAGTCAAGTGTACATCTATTTTACCCCCTTTATCATCTCCTATTAACATTTAATTTAATACCGTATGAGATTTCAAACCTAAATAATCCTTTTTTAGATATAATTAGATCTAAAACATAAGATGATATTTAGGTATAAACATACTACAAGTAGTAAACTAACATTACATTTTGAAGCATGAACTAAATTAATTGTAATAAATCACCCAATTGAAATTTATTTCAATATATGTTTACAATTAAAATCTTCCCTCTTTTTAATTAAAAGATTCCGATAAATTCTTTTATTTTGATTCTCACTCTTATTATTGAATCAACTATTACCTTATGAATATATTTAACATTAGTTTACATTTTATTACATACATATTCTACGGTTGTCATCTTAACTCATATTAACTGCAATATTTAATTACATTAAATTTCATTGATTTCCAAATTAATTCCAAACTGATTTAATCAATGAGATGCTAATAAATCAATTATTACAGCTTAGTAACTCATATCTATTAATTCATTGTTTACAACCAAGGGTTATAAATTACTTAGTAACTCATTTTCTATATTAACAAATCTCAATTTAATGCATATAATTTCACCATTAATACCACATTTAATTCATTCCTTATTGACTTACAATTATTTCCAATTTAAGCTATACAATTACATTCCCAATTAGCTTTACCATTATAGTTGATTGAAATCACATTAACAGTTGTCAATTTCATTCAATCAACATTATTAATTAATTTTTTTTTCCATTTATAAATCATAAATTTAATTTCTCCCAACATTAAATTCCAAGGTCTTATTAATTTAATATTTTTAATTATCAAAAATGCTGGTCGTTACAATCTCCTCCACTCAAAATTTTTTGTCTCCGAAAAGGAATAAGAAGGAATTAAGAAGTTTGATACATTTTTTTCAAAATAATCAATTTATAAACAATTAATTTACATAATTTAGTTAAACAAAAATTTGAAAATAACTCAACTTTCACAAAAAAATTCTGAGTCCTAAATTCACAAAAAATTTCGGCAGAGTCACCTTTGCGCGGTTAGGTCTGGAAAAATAATAATATCACTAATTTCAATATATATATATATATATATATATATCGTATTTTAATAATAAAACATCCCAAACCATGGGGAAAACAATTAAAATATCGTTGCAAAACTGAAATCCGAAAACGTACCTATTTGTCAGGTAACAAAACTCTATTTATGAAACCAAAAGCAATAGCTATTGCTTCTGTAAAACTGTATTTTACTTACATAATCCAAAAGAGTTAAAATTACGTAAAAGAGCAATATATTAGTTGTTCCAATTTATAGCACAAGCAACATACAATGAATAATAATCATATGCAAACAAAAAGAAGTACAACCATTATATATGCAATAAAGGAAACTATCAAACATCCATAGCAATTGAAATAATGGTTTGTTTAGGTTTAGAAACTTTTAATCGTACAAGGGTGATAAATGAACTACCAAGTGTATCTTACGGTCAACAGCCTTAGATAATTACTTAATAGATTATTCAAACAACCTTGAACAATTTGAAGTATCTTTTCCCAAACTTTCCACAAGCCAACAACATAGAATTTAAATATTATCTAAGTTTATTCTATTGGTTTCTTTTTTTCATCATTTACTTTTCATTTATATTAATACATTCATACAATAATGATCTTTTATTAATTTTCCTTCATTACTTACACAATTTATTTCCCATTCAATATTTGAAATCATCAATGAATCCATTATTAAAGTATTACGTACATTTCATTGCATTTTATTTCACATTTATTATTTACTTATAACCTTGATATCCATTTTAATATTAATATTCATCAATGAATCATTTCAGTCATTTTCTTGAGTTTATAATCATTTACTTAAACAGTATTCATTTTTTCTATTTAATTTAATTACTAGCATTTCAAAATATTAACTTATGTTTATACATTCCTGGTAACTGTCAAATTTTCATTTATAACATGTTCATTTTGAAGCATTTTTGTTCTTTAAGCTTTTACTTGTATAATATTCTATTACATATTCATATTAACATTTCAAATTTTAAATATTTCAGGTAATTTTATATATGTTTTAGAATGTAGTTCAGTGTTATGCAAATTTATCTTAATCATTTTAGTTAGCAAAAATATTCAATAATTTACATCTTCTAAATTTCATTACCCTTTAATTTACAAGTGACAAATCTCCAATCTCTTTACAGTTTCATTAATCACTTAGTTTCTAATTTCTTATTTTTCATTTTAGAAGTTTCCAACTATTAAAATAGTCTAGATTCCATTTCATTACAATAATTGAAATCCCTAATTCATAGAACTTAGGAACTAAATATCGGGTTGTAACGAACGGGGATTTTCGACCCTCGAAAATCGACATCAATACGTCCACTGTATAGAATGCCGTGCAATCGAGTGCCGGAAACACCAGTTCATTAGGGTGAAGAAGAAAAAGATAGAAGAAAGAAACAGAACAACACAGAATCTCACAATCGCAGCGGAACAAAATATAATATATAATAATAGATTTTTATACACAAGAATATATAGCTGTTTAATACCTACAATCACTAGAGTACAGCAATCACTACATCAAATCTGGACAGTTATAATAATTTGTCCTCATATACATAACTCACACAACAGAAATAATCAAGTACGTGATATATGTTTGAACTCCTCCAGCTCATCTCCTGAGCTCCATAGCATTAACCTGAATCTGTAATACTCAGTCTGACCCGAGCATTATAATTAACATAACACCTGAGTCATTCTGGAAAACCAGCGTGAGAAAACACACTCAATTTGAATTATTAACTTTTATCAAAATCCTTTGTAAAACAAAGGTATCTCATAAGACCACGCCACACATAAACACGACAGGTTTATGCCTTACGATAACCAAAACACTTTTGTCAAATCCGTCTGATATTATAATAGTGTCTAACCCAAGTAAATAGAAAATAGCTGAAATGCTTGCATCTCACGTTTCAACATAGTTGGGAATAATCAAAACCGTACGACGCTTATTGGAGATTGGATTCCATACAATGACCAGGCACTGGGGTACCACCTATCACAGTACACTTCTAGAAGCATGTACCGAGGACCTCGCTGGGATCCCCTGCAACACAAGACCGTTCCTATCCCTAACCTGGATAAAACCGAATATGTTATCATCCCGGATGTTCCCACCCTTACTGAGAGCTCTTTCGCATGCACCGTATCCATCTAATATAATATATCCGAGGTTATCTAGAAATGTGATAACATACCCTAATTGGGTATGACACACTTAGCCTTACTGCATACCCCTTGGTTTTCAGCCATTTCGGTTGATGAGGCTAGAGGCTACGATTACCTTTCAAGAATAATCTCACTTAGAATGCTCATCGTCCTCCAATGACGATGTTCTGATAGCATCCATCCATACAAGTTGTCCTGGGTCTGGACAAACCGAATCACCGTCTTCAACATCTTCATGGTATTCATTCGTAACGTTCAAAATGGATCAAAGTGGTTTTTGGATAATTAAATCCGATCCCGATCTCTTCGAAACGATTAACGAATTTGGCTAAAATTGATAGTTGGTTATTTAACTATCAATATAACATCTATAAGCAATCACTAGGCCATTATTTGTAATTTCTCCCAAATTACTCTTTTCAAAATATCTTTACAAAGATATACATTCAGTACTTCAACATTTGAAAACAGTTTCAAATCCTTATATTCTCAACGGAATATCCCCACCTATTCCAATACTTAGAATATTTTTTTCCCACTTCATTTATATTCTCACTTAGGAAGTATTCCATCTATTTCTTTACTTCCTATTTTCTCGAAATCATTTACAATTTTATTTGTAAATTGCTTAACTAGTTTATGACGAATCCTATAAATTTAGGAATTCCTTAATTAATTCCCTTTAAGATTTCCAAAGCTAATTATACTTGCTTATAATTTCAATTTCCCTTTGTACTTCTTTATGAATTCTATTTCATTTTTCAAAGTTCACTTTTATTTAACTACTTCGGAAATTTCCTCACTTTTCTTCCCAATTCCATTTTGAGAATTTCTCTTATAAGTCCCAACTACTAAATAACCCTTTCCGACTCTCGAGGAGATTTATAAATAAATTTAAAACCATTACAAAACTCTATATATACATATGTAAATAAAAACAAGTATTTAATGGAAAATAATAATAATTTATTTTTAAGACATGTTCAAATAATTATTTAAAATATTGAAACACTTTTTATAACATCGCCATTCAAAACAGGTTTAAAAATTTAGGATTTATTAAAATAAATATTAAGTATTTGAAAATTCACTTATGAGGTATTTCAATACTAACTAACTTTAAATTACATAATTTAATAAATAAAAAGTTTCCTTTCTTAAATAAAACTTAACTTATTAATAAAAATATATTTTTAAATCTCAATAACCAAATTTTAAATTTATAAATCCTTCTCGATTTCCATCACATCACTTCCATTTTGATCTCTTTAACCATTTCCACTTCAAAAATAGTATCCACTATTTTCTCTCACCCTATTTCCATATTTAAATATAAATTCTTCCTATAAATTTATATTTCCAATTTATCACCAGATATCAATTTTTCTTTATTTATAAACATCGTTTATAAATTTTTATAACTCCTTAAGTTTCATTAAAAATAATCTCATTTATAAAATTACATTTTATAAATTCAATTTCTTATAAATCCCATTTATTTTATTTTTAATATCGATTTTAAATTCTTTCTATATTTTTCGAATATCATTTTAAAATCTAATCTTAAAAATCCCTTTATATAATTTAGTTTAAAATCTCTATTTAAAATATTTTTCCCTCATTATTTAATACGATCAAAAATCCATTATTGCTCATTCAAATCAATCTCTTTTAAATAATCCAAATTTCAATATACATACTTTTCTAGTAAAAATCTCCTTTTTAATTCCTTAAAATTTCAAAATAATATTTATGGTATTTAATATACCCAAGTTAATTTCCATGCTATTGTACATTTAAAAATTTACAACACACAATAATCCAGCAGATTATTCATTCACATCATATATATATATATATAACACTATATATATTGGAGGAATCCAGTTGGATCCCTCCAACCTATTTCCCCGCATCCATAGATGTTAGACAACAATAAAAATACCAATCCCACTTCAAGGGGGATATCGTGGTATATAGGGTCACCCGCTATTGTGCGGGGCGCATAGGGTCTCATCCGCTATAATGTGCGAGAATATCACTCCAATTACTAATATATATACTACTATATATTATATAATCATCCAACAGATAACTATAAATTATCAATCCAATCAAGCGTAAAATAATTTAAATTTAAACATTTAATTTAAAATCTGGCAATCCAAAAGAGTGAGAAATTTCTTACCTTTATTTTTAATTCGCCGAACCATTTTTTTATAGCGTGATATTCCTCGATACGATTCCGGTGCTGCTTAATTCATTCGATTTCAACCTAAAATGATTGGATTATCGATTTTAGAAGATTTACAACATCTGATAGTATTTTTAATCACTAATTACAAATTAGGATCTTAATTACCAGTTTCTTCTTCCCAGAGAGTTCGAACGCGATTCATTTTAGTTAGCAAAAATATTCAATAATTTACATCTTCTAAATTTCATTACCCTTTAATTTACATGTGACAAATCTCCAATCTCTTTACAGTTTCATTAATCACTTAGCTTCTAATTTCTTATTTTTCATTTTAGAAGTTTCCAACTATTAAAATTGTCTAGATTCCATTTCATTACAATAATTGAAATCTCTAATTCATAGAACTTAGGAACTAAATATCGGGTTCCATTTCAATTCATTTTGAAATATATATATATATAGACACACACACTCTCATATATTTTATATATATCAAATCATATTTAGAAAATTAAAATTAAAATTTGTTTCACTAAAATAACTGTGTAGCAAAGCTACTATAGTGGTCTTCCCACTTTGAAACTCGAAAATGAACGTCGATGATGCTGCACAGTCATCACCGAAATTATTTTCCAACAACAGAAGAGGGGAGTACAGAACTTACTGTTTTTTTTTTATTCTTAAAAAAATTCTTTCAAATCCTATTGAAAATATTTCTATCCGAAAATACTTCCAAAAAACACTAATATTATATTCCAAAATCTTTGAAAACCAATTTTAAAACTCCGGAACTTAAGTTCTCAAATTTTCAATTTATATTCATTTTACTCGTAAATCATATTTTACCAACCATATGTATAAAATTACACTTCTTATAACATACAATAGTCAATAGTTTTTAAGAACTTTGACTAACCAACAATAGATGACAATATTTGAATATTATCATTTCCTAACAACCAACACAACAAAAATAACAAGATCAATTTATGAAAAATCACACACACACACACACACACACACACATATATATATATATATGTATGTATGTATTTTTATATATACAAAATATAATTACTAGGTAAAATTATTTCATTTACCTATTTCGAAAACAATATTGTGTCCTTCTACCCTGTTCAAGTATTTAGAAACCCCTATCGATGCCATAGCGTCCTATGTACCGACCAGAATTTATAAATACTCAATAGAACAAATTAACACAATGCAAAACATTTTTATATAACACTAACAAATACGCTCCCACGTATATATACACTCAAACTCATTCTAGGATATTAATAACCCTATCTCTAATGAGTTAACCCCAACAGGCTAAGGTTCTCTAAACCTAAGCTCTGATACAAACTTTAAACCCACCTTTTTGGACGGTTTAAATCGACAATAAACCACACATGTCAACTCAAACCATTCAGAAGGGAGGATTGTTAATGGGGTAAATAAGAAAATAAGAGAAAAGAAGGAAAAACAAAATACAGAATCTCACAGCGGAATGACAAAATATAATAATCAAATAAACAGTTCATGAAGCTGTTTTACAAATAACATTTGATTACACTTTACAATATATCAGAGTTATACATAAAGTAGGAATAAATAAATAATGCAGCGGAACAACATGATACAGTGGAATAATAATAATAATATAATACTAAACTTTGCCTTCGTCCTCTAGAATAATGTCTTTAACACTGAAAAACTCAAGCTGACTCGAGCATAATGAAAAGACAAAACACTCGACTCCGAACTAAAAGATCTTATGTAAGTTAAATCAAAATAAGTAAATATGAGTGTAACGGCTTCAGAGATGTTTACGGGATTTTACATCTCCTATCCAGTGTCTAACGTGCGTGCAATAACTTAAGAGATGTTCGAGATTCCATCTCCTAAGGATCCGTTAAACTATCTACATATATAATACAATACGCTATTATAATATGTCTACGGTAAAGTAAGGTATTAAAATAGCATTAAGTCGTTACCTATATCCCCCTTAACACATTTTTATATAAATATCGCATTTTATACAAATACTGTAAGCTCCACCAAACCGATGGTTTACTCAGGGAGCACTCCATAAGTAAGATTAAAACAAAATTCGTAATGGGCTCGACCAGGATAAATATGACAAGGAACGCGAGGAAATGCCCAGGGTAGGATTCTATCGTTTTGCACTCCCAAACAGGTGGTAACACATAGCAGCTACTATCGCCCACCTCGAGACACACTCCCATAATCAAAATCGAAGGGTGGCCACCAATCAATCACAAAGTAACATATATGGTATCGAAGAAATGTGCCCGATCGGAGGAGCGACCTCACGTGGCCCGGTATAGCTTCGATTTTAGTCATTTTAATTATGACCTGAAAGTCATATTTCTGGATTCTCCACCACGGGCACAATTGTTAAAGTGGTTTCGGTATTGGCAGAGAGTATGACAATATCCAACCCCGGTCTCTTTAACAACCAAATGCTTATTTCACACCGTGGTCATTTTATAAAACATTTATATAATAAATCCAGAAAACAGTCCATACTTTCATATCAAGATATCCATATACTTATTCCAAAAGTATAAATATATTTATAAATACCGAGGAAGATTTCTTTCAATCAATTTCAAAAATAATTTATAAATCTCTCTTAAACCATTTATAAACTATATATATGCTTTATAACCATTTACAAAGCTATTTATAAATTCCAAATAGTTTACAACTTTTCCCCTTTTCATAAACTTTGATGCAAATTCCTTTAAAACGCTTCCAAATCCATTTATACAAGTTCTTTGATAAAATCCCATCATCAAATCCTTTAAAACCTTTATAACTACTTTATAAAACTATTATAAAATCCTTTTACCAAAAAACTTTTATAAAAATCATTTTATAAAATCCATTATAAAATCTCTTACAAAAATTTTATAAATTCCTTACAAAAACTTTTACAAAGATTCAAAATCTTTTACAAAATCTTTTATTCATTAAGTTATTATAAAAGTCTATATTTATTATCTTAAATTAAATTTTAAATAAATCTTTAAAACTATATTTATTATATTGAATTAAATTTAATATATATATATATATATTAAAACTGTATTAAATATTTTATCAAATTAAATTTTAAACTGTTTAAAATATATATTTAAAACTAAATAAAATTATAAGTTAAAATCCTAAATTTACATTTAAAACCATATATTAAGTTATAATTTGAAGCTTTAAAACATATAAAATAAATTATTTTCCAAATATAAATTTTAAATGAAATCATTAAATTAAATTTTGAAATCAAATTTATAAATCAAACATACTTTACCATTTAGAAAATAATTTAATACCCGCCAACGGTGTCCGTATATAATTTTCTACCCTATAGTCAACTGATATGGATATATATCATTTCAACCCGCAATAAATTTAAATTTCCGGATATATATCATTTCAACCCGTATCCCGAATCACAATTTTCCAAATCCATAAAATCGCTTGGGTTTTTTATTTTCACCCATAACGATTTTTCTCTAATCTATAAGATCGTTCCGGTATGTATTATTCCAACCCATAGTGATTTTCCTAACAACAAACTATGGGAAAATGTAGTGTGATAATAACATATATAATAAACATAACATCCAATCATCCAAAATGTCAACAAAAAAACATCCATCACAATCAACATCCAAATCAGTCAATAAATCACAACAATTAACTGGTTATCAATATCAGGTATTTAACTATCAGTTTAATTTAAATATTAATTTAAATGGCCATTTAATTCAAATTAAATCCAAATTAAATTCAAATGAAAATTCAAATTACCAAACAGCAATCAATAAATTTCTTATCACATCATACACTTAATTCAACTAACATAAGAAGGTTTAGTACTGTGTGAGTGGGTTAAATCACTCACCTTTATACGAATCTGAAAATAATAGATTTCTAATCAATAGCTCCTCTCTATGTTTTCTTAGTCTCCTTCTTGATTGCCAGCTTTGTTCCTTAATTTTGCTTCTGGTTTGATTTACTTTAATTTTCCTCCTTATTATATTAATATATATGTATGTATGTATGTATGTATTTTTAGAAGTTTTGAAAAAAAGAAGAAGATTTGAAAAAAGAAGAATTGAAAAAAAGAAAAGGATTAAAACAAGAAGAACTGAAAATGAAAGAGAAGATCAAGATTTGAAAAGAAAGAAGAAAGTTTGATATTGAAGAAGATTTGAAGAAGAAGAAGAACAATATTTGAAGAGGAAGAAAAAAAAAATAAGAGAGAATAAGAAGATTCCAAGAAGAAAAAAAAGAAAAAAGAAGAAGGTTAGAATGGACACTACAAAAATACGGGCTTTTAATAACACTAATACATAGCGTTGCCGCATTTCCTCCGTCCAACGCTATGCAAATTATGGTTTCCAACGCTGAGAAAAATTGGTACGTATGCTCAACGCTATCAAAAATGCGGGAAATGAATTATTTTGTGCGGGAAAAAAAACCCTATTCGCTTCGTATCTACATCCTTCAGAAAACACTCTAAATTTGCATAGCCTTTATCGATGTCTCCAAATGAATCATTTCCTCCTTCAGAAATCTATCCCCAAATTTTGTGCGAATCGCTAGCCTCTGTCGTCAACTGTGAACTTCTGAAATGCGAATCGCTAGCCTCTGTCGTCAACACTCGATCCCTAAATGCAGCATCTGTCTGGAATCGCTAGCCTCTGTCTGGAACCCTAAATCTACGCCTCTCCTATTTGAACTGCCGTGAGAGGTACCACAACATTTTTTTCATTGCTTATTCGATCGTATATGTAGTAATTTGGGTCGACGATAGGAATTGACCAAACAATGTTCTACAGATTGTTGATATTCTGAAGTTAGGGTATTGATTATGGTAATGATTTCCATAATTTAAGTTACTAACAGTAATGATTTTGATTTTGAAATTGAGGAATTTAGATGGTCATCTACTGTTTTGTCCACGGTGATACAGTGTATACAGATTTTCTAGATTGACAGGTATGGTGTACAATGCTTATGTTTAGCTTATTTTCTAGATTGACAATAATATGGAGGTTTTTCTCTCGAAAAGTTTATTATTGCCAAATGTTTGGCTACATTATTTGCCCATCTCATATTCCAGACTCCTATATTTTCAATCATGGATAAGTGTTGGAGTGGTTGATAATGGAGATGGATTTTACTTGCATGATAGATTAGCATTTGATGTGTTTTTTTTGCTTCCTTCGAATGGTGGATTTGTAATAGGAGTAGTAGCTTCTTTATCAAAGAATTTCCAACCATCCCTATCCTTAGATCTACTCCTTGACACCATAGGGGAAACTTTAGAATTCTTGGCTTTTATGGGGATCTGGCTTTCCCTGTACACATTTGGATATGATCAGTACGAGTTTCAGATGGTTTGAGTGGAGAAGGTGGAGTTATGGAAGAGATTGATGTTTCGGTTATTTCTAGGAGGAAAACAGGATAATAGCATTAGGTGAATTATTTTTGACAGTAACAATGATAGGTTGTATTAGCGAATTCGTCAAATTAGAAGGGGACTCATTGAATGTGGGGACTTTCAGGTTTTTATGTGTCGAGACATTGGACCATGGTTTAGATATTATGCAGGGGAATGGACTGAAGTATTATAGGCCTGGTATAAAGAATTAGATTTTGTAGAATGGTTTAACATATTAAATTGTTGATCAAGAGGATCATTGGTTGCAGCGTGAGTGGAACCTGGATTTTTCTCTTGTATTTTCCTTGATTTTCTCTCCTTCGGATATGGTTGGCCTTGGGAAGGCAAGGACAGATGGATTTTATTGAACGAGTGTGCACTTGTCCATTCTATGAAAAAGAAACAATAAGAACTTTGTTGAGCAATACAATTTTATGAAATGAGATTTATATGTGCATCTCATGGAGATAATAAATGTTAATAAAAATATAGCCTTGAAAACCATTATAGATTAGTCTTTTCTTGAATTTTTTTATGAAAAAGGAAAAATAATAAATTCCACCTTTTTTTAATGTTGATTATGCAATTTGTAAAGAAGTAGCATAAAAGCATCAAGGGAAGAATTTGTTGCTTCTTGGCAACACTTCACACTAATTAATTATCCCAAGAAAAACTGAAATGAAAATACTTGCACTTGACTACCTCCTAATGTAGGTCTCTAATTAATTATTGGCACCTATTTGCAATGTTGCAAAGGCTGCAAAGCTCAGATGATTAATTCAAGATGATTATTGTCTAAACATGAAAGTAAATTAATACTTTGAAGATCATTGATGAACCATGGATGAAAGTAAAGTCAAGTTATCATATTAAAATAGTTTACAATAATAATTCAAATTCTTGTAAAGTACGTTTAACTTCCTTGAAATTGATATATGACAAATGCTAGAATGATATATCAAGAATATTGAAAATACATAATGATTGATAAAAAAATTTAAGTCAAATTATCGGCTGCCGATACCTAATACAAGTTTGATATGGGTTTTGGTAATAAAAATAGTTTAAAATAACTAACATCTAAATAAGAAAATTAAAGGTGTAATCAAGTATATAACTATCTGAAATTACCAAGTATATTTTTAATCATATCCATGTCATAAACTAACTGAATAAAGAAATTATGAAACATGGGTGATTGCTTTTATGAGCAGAATGATTGGAAATTGGAGAACAGGTAAGTGAGTACAAAAATCTACTAAAGGTAATAAATAAGAATAAAAAACAGACCATAGTATCAAGCGATTGCTTCGAAGTCACCTCCCTCTTTCTTTGCAAAGGAGCACGAAACTAACATTGCATAAAAGTTTATGTATAAAGAGATTATGCAGCTGGATAACATATATTTAACACTGGTTAAGAAAATTGGTTGCAATAGTCAAGTTTAGATCGTAACATTCAATCATATTGTGTCATTGGATGCGAGATGCACATAACTCAGCTAAAAAATAAAGACGGGAGAATACATTGTATGTAATACACCAATTTATGTAAAAGTGAACTACAATGGGTGGGCATTATCTTTGTCTTTATAGAATCTAGTCCATTTACTTTGGTCTTGGCATAACGAGCTTTGCTGCGTCTGCGTATGTGGATCCACTACTGCGGTGCTTGAATTCTGTCATGGTGTTGCAGCACCTGTAGTAGGAAAAAAAAAGTAGTTTAGTAGTTATGTACTACTATTACTAAGGAATGAAATATGTCTATAAGTTAAATGATTTGCTGCCAGTTAGTAAATAATGTAAGGTTTAGTGGAAGGAGAATCCATCTCCCAGGCGTGGCAGTGAGTAAAATGTACAATTTTTATATTTATTTTCTGCAGGAATACCAGGAAAGAGAAGTCATAATAGGTGAAGGGTGATCAGCTATTTTTTGTCCCATATCTTGTAATGGATTCGTGGCTGTAAATAGCCAGCTGGTATGAATGATAGAGCGAGGGAAAAGTGGTTGCATGTTGTTATACACAACATAGTTAAGCAATGAATCTAGTCAGAAACAGTAGTTAATCAACAATATGCCTAATAAAATTGCTGCTATGTAAAAAAACTAAACATTTTATCATATTGACATATGATGAAATACGTATGTTATTACATATCCGAATGACACTTGTTTAAAAAAAACTTGAAATCATTTCAAAGCAAATCAATAGTTGTAAAAAACAACGAAAAGCGCATATGGCAAGTTTAAAAGTCCGGTAAATGCTTTTAGGCAGCAATTATTAAAAATTGATATATGCATATGATATAGGAATGCTTAAACTAATAAATGAATGTCAACTTATAATTTTATTGTTTTTTCTTATATTTTTTCTTTTTGTATAGGTTATGCTTTTAATAAACGACGAATAATTGAACAAAGGAAAGTTGTAATAGAAAATGGATAAAGATATTTATTATTGTAGGGAAACTTTGTAGATGGATTTTCATTGTTGAAGACCCAATAAACAGATTCTTTTCTTTGGTTAACAAAAAAAATTCAGAAAAGTTAATTAAAATAACCGAAATATTGGATAAGATGAAAAAAACTTGGAGTCACACATGTTTTTTTATTCTAGCTGCATTCATGAAACTGAGCAAGGTGATGTCCAAGATAACAGTTCACACGGTTACGACGATAATGCGTAGAGGGAACGTGCATGGTTCAGTTTAAAATATAGGTGATAATTGGCTAGAGATGAGAAAATTATAGCTTAGATGGAGCTTGAGATTCATTTTGTAGATAAGTAAAGAAAATCACTGATGGCGGGATAATCATGATTATCCTAATATATGTTGCAAGGAAAGGACTAAGTGGGCATTGAAGTTGAAATTCAATGTATGATAGATAAAGTGTAGAAATTGAGAAGATGAGATAGTTCAATTGATTTCTTTCCAATTACTTGATAGTGCCGTTAATACGTTGAGTAATTTTGCAGCAGAAGTGGTAGTTTTACATAAAATTTTAGAAGCTTTTATGCCCACAATGATGAACGGCCCTTTTGCATCTAGGCTGATGGCTACCTACGAATGAAGCAAGTTGGTGGTTAGGATCGACAAAGTTTACACCGCAGGAGTAGCAATAGGTAAAATGGTTAATATTTTTGGCCTGACCCTTTTTTTCATGCTCTGGCTGTTGCTTTTGTAGTATGGGATGTATTTTTCGATAATACCAATTTGTAGTCCTATTTTTCAGTGGAAAGCCCCAGCTTCCCAAGGCTATTAAGTCATAAGTAATTGTACATAAAATAGAGTGTTGCACATAAATACATTGGTTATTTTCTTTTGAACCAGCAGTTGTTGCAATTTTTCCCTTGTCCGATGTAAGTCATCCAACTCACGGACGTAATATTTAGGTGGCTGTAGTTGCGTAGATAAATTGGAGAAAAAAAGCATGAATCCGTGAATACGACTGACGCATAATATGAGGTAAGGAAGGTACCTTACATAAGGTTATCTCGGATGCAACACCCTGTTCTAAAAGTATCGTCGCTGCATTTTCAACATAATTGTCTACCTCCAGGCAAAAGTTTTTATTTATGTGTTTGCGTACTGTTCTCAGTTTGAAGATGGCCTATCAATGTTGTTATGTCTCCTCACAGTGTGACTGTAATAGTTTTTCTACTGTGGTAAATGGAATGTGTGATTTGTATTAACTGGAGTAAATATATTTTTGAACATTTGCTTTGTCGGGGTTACCATGTTAACTCTATCTGTAGAGCTGGAGAATAGAAATCTCTTGGTTGTCCGTAGTAACAAATTTTGTGCACCCCCATAATTTTAATTTAAACATGTTCTGATACCGCCCTAAAACTTTTCCCCCTCGATTACTTCATATCCACTTAAGGAGTAAATTTTGCCCCATTAATCTGACTGCGGAAGAAGGAATGAAAATTTTCCCTATGACAACTTCCCTTTTTTTTCCCAATTGTAAGGGAAGTCGAAGTAGCTGCAGGTAAACAAAGTCAGCGTCAAATATAATTACGCCCAGGCATCTAAATTGGTGGGGAAAATTTTATAATAAAAGGGTTGTTGTTACGATGACTCTGGTGCTCATGCTCTTCAACATGTCGTACCATAAATTGCCTCAAAAATTTCTATTGATAACACTGCTTGTCCCCTGCATCACCAACTTGATGCACTTATATTTTCCAAAATGTGAATCTTTGAGAATTGTGCAGGTTAAGAAGTATAAACTTTAGTGACTAGCTTTTTACATAAAATGCTTTATTTTGAAATACAGAAAGAAAATTAAAGAGAAAATTTATTTTCAGGTTACACTGGAGAGACGGTAGGGGAGGTTAAAGCAGTTTCAGGAATGCACCAAAGGAAGGCTGAGATGGCTTGACAGACTGATGCTTTCATTGCTCTACCCGGTATCTATTTTCCACTTTGAATAAACAATGGACATGATTTTAGAAATATTCTAAATTCTAAAATGTTCATAGCATGAAACTTAATTCTACACTGGTTCATTCAAAATTGTGTGTCTGTACATATACACACACACGGTATATACAAGCAATACAATTTTTGTGTTGTATATTTAATATCCTGTTATAGGAATCATAATATGTAAAAACATGAAGCATAGTGTGTATATATGGATATGCATCGAATCATTTTCTACAAAATCGCATTTATTTCTCTGTACCAATTATGGGTCTTCTCAAGATTTTAAATGCTGCCAGCAGTGCTCTTTCTTCTGTTCTTTTAGTTATGGAATAGGTCCTTTGTACTTTGACTGATAGCCTACATTGGAAATTTAATCTGCATCTTATCAGGCAATAGTTGATAATAGTTTCAACACGTAAAAGTTTGAATTCAATATTAATGGTCGAGATTAACTAATCATGGACACAAAAAGATATTCTATAGTCGGTAGTTAGCAAAATTAGGCATAATGATATCTCAGTTTTATATCCGTGTAGAGTAGAATGTTGAAAAATCATATGAACATGACTAAATTCTAAATCATATCTATTGAGAAATATCTTGTTTTGATGTGCATATGTATCAATATATAACATGAATCAGGAAAAAGGTTTTAAAGAAAAACATCGAGTACAATATAAAATCTCAATTAAGGTACATGGTATCTCATATTAATTTGCTACCTACCAGTATCAATGTTATTGAATTTGAACACAATAAAAATGTGAGCTTGCAGTTGTGGATCAGTGATGAAATGGCGGGGCTGTCGGGTAGATTTGGTTGAAGTAGTTGAATTGAAATGTAGGCAGTTTTGAGTGTTGTAGTGATGGTCTTGCAATCGAGTGGTCGGTCTTTGGAGATGATGTTGTTGGTGGTTTTGAGAGGGAGATGGTGGTTAAGCTGCATGCAAGAAGCAGTGAAGTTTGTGAGTAGTAGGATAGTAGTTGTCGGCATGGATGGTTGAGATGACAGTATTGTGGTGGTTGTGTATGAAGTTGCAGGTGTACAACTTGATGATACGGGGAAGAGGTTGGTGCAATGTAATGGGGGAGGAAGTTGATTGTCAATAGCAGTTGATCTTGTTGATGGAAGAAGGTGAATTGTAAGTGGAGACAGTGGTAGTAGTGGTGGTGAGTGTCAGTTCAGAAGGTGGCAGTGTGTTTGAATGTAGAAGAGGCAGTGGCTAATGCAATATTCAGTTGACAGTAGTTTTGAAAAGTATGGTAGTGGTTAGCAAAAATGATAACAATCCTAACATGCATATTGTGTGTGTATTTAAAAAGAAAAGAGGTGATCTTGGTATTAATTCCAGGAATAGGTCCTGGCTGTCTAGTGATTTTACCTCCAAGCTCTTTGGTAACTAAATCAACAGCTTCAGCACTTTTATACTTTGTCTACTTTGTCATTTAATGCAGGAACTTGGTTAACACTGAAGCAACCTGGAGCAATGTTTAGATCCTTGCAAGAATCTTCTATAGCAGCCATTTCCGTATCATCGTCTCCATAACTGAGTATTTGTGTACATTTGTTAGACTATTTTGAGCTATTATCATGTGACCATGTCTTGTAGTATTTGTGTTCATTTGTTAGACTATTTTGAACTATTATCATGCGACCATGTCTTGTAGTATTTGAAATATTAGCAGAATTATTTGAAACTTTTCCACTGGTTTGATTGTGTGTTTCCAAATTAGAATTCACTGCAACGTTATCATTGTTACATATAGTTGTTGTCATCTTCTCGATTTGTTATTTTTGGGATCCACATTTTAATATATATATATCTGTGTGTAATGTGTATACATATATCTATTTGTGTGCGTATATATATATATATAATATAATATAATAAAAAGAAAATTGAAACAAATGCTAAAAATTAATATTATATAGAATAGTGTTTGAAAAACGCTATTGATTCATCAAATGCTATCGCAACTCTATATGAGATGTAAGATTTATGCATCAGAACGCTATAATAGAATCAAAAACACTATAGTAGAAAATAAAAACGCTATACAAGCATGACAAGAAATGCTATCGAAAAACATTGTAACGCTATAACATGGTTTGATGAAACGCTATAAAATATGCTCGAAAACGCTATAGAAGTTAAATGAAGGATTATATTCCCTATAGCGTTTAAGTTTAATAACAGAGAAAAAACGCTATGGTAGGTTGCAAACGCTATGCCCTTTTGTAAACGCTATTAGCTATTATGCTATGGCAGAGAGTATGACAATATCCAACCCCGGTCTCTTTAACAACCAAATGCTTATTTCACACCGTGGTCATTTTATAAAACATTTATATAATAAATCCAGAAAACAGTCCATACTTTCATATCAAGATATCCATATACTTATTCCAAAAGTATAAATATATTTATAAATACCGAGGAAGATTTCTTTCAATCAATTTCAAAAATAATTTATAAATCTCTCTTAAACCATTTATAAACTATATATATGCTTTATAAACATTTACAAAGCTATTTATAAATTCCAAACAGTTTACAACTTTTCCCCTTTTCATAAACTTTGATGCAAATTCCTTTAAAACGCTTCCAAATCCATTTATACAAGTTCTTTGATAAAACCCCATCATCAAATCCTTTAAAACCTTTATAACTACTTTATAAAACTATTATAAAATCCTTTTACCAAAAAACTTTTATAAAAATCATTTTATAAAATCCATTATAAAATCTCTTACAAAATATTTATAAATTCCTTACAAAAACTTTTACAAAGATTCAAAATCTTTTACAAAATCTTTTATTTATTAAGTTATTATAAAAGTCTATATTTATTATCTTAAATTAAATTTTAAATAAATCTTTAAAACTATATTTAATATATTGAATTAAATTTAATATATATATATATATATATATTAAAAGTGTATTAAATATTTTATCAAATTAAATTTTAAACTGTTTAAAATATATATTTAAAACTAAATAAAATTATAAGTTAAAATCCTAAATTTACATTTAAAACCATATATTAAGTTATAATTTGAAGCTTTAAAACATATAAAATAAATTATTTTCCAAATATAAATTTTAAATGAAATCATTAAATTAAATTTAGAAATCAAATTTATAAATCAAACATACTTTACCATTTAGAAAATAATTTAATACCCGCCAACGGTGTCCGTATATAATTTTCTACCCTATAGTCAACTGATATGGATATATATCATTTCAACCCGCAATAAATTTAAATTTCCGGATATATATCATTTCAACCCGTATCCCGAATCAAAATTTTCCAAATCCATAAAATCGCTCGGGTTTTTTAGTTTCACCCATAACGATTTTTCTCTAACCTATAAGATCGTTCTGGTATGTATTATTCCAACCCATAGTGATTTTCCTAACAACAAACTATGGGAAATTGTAGTGTGATAATAACATATATAATAAACATAACATCCAATCATCCAAAATGTCAACAAAAAAACATCCATCACAATCAACATCCAAATCAGTCAATAAATCACAATAATTAACTGGTTATCAATATCAGGTATTTAACTATCAGTTTAATTTAAATATTAATTTAAATGGCCATTTAATTCAAATTAAATCCAAATTAAATTCAAATTACCAAACAGCAATCAATAAATTTCTTATCACATCATACACTTAATTCAACTAACATAAGAAGGTTTAGTACTGTGTGAGTGGGTTAAATCACTCACCTTTATACGAATCTGAAAATAATAGATTTCTAATCAATAGCTCCTCTCTATGTTTTCTTAGTCTCCTTCTTGATTGCCAGCTTTGTTCCTTAATTTTACTTCTGGTTTGATTTACTTTAATTTTCCTCCTTATTATATTAATATATATATATATATATGTATGTATGTATTTTTAGAAGTTTTGAAAAAAAGAAGAAGATTTGAAAAAAGAAGAATTGAAAAAAAGAAAAGGATTAAAACAAGAAGAACTGAAAATGAAAGAGAAGATCAAGATTTGAAAAGAAAGAAGAAAGTTTGATATTGAAGAAGATTTGAAGAAGAAGAAGAACAATATTTGAAGAGGAAGAAAAAAAATAAAATAAGAGAGAATAAGAAGATTCAAAGAAGAAGAAAAAAGAAAAAAGAAGAAGGTTAGAATGGAGGCTAGGGTTTCATTTGCATCCTGTCTTATTTATAAGGTTAGAGTTAGGTTTAGGGCCAATGAAATTTGTAAAGAGCGGCTGCTATTAATTAGAAATAAATGAAATGATGTTTCAGGAAATGAAGTTGGAAAATGATCGAAAAAATAAAGTAAATATGAACAAACTAGGTATTGAAATAAAGTAAATATGAGCGGCCTTTTTAAAAGTAGCAGATATTAAAAAGAGGTAAAAGAAAGAATTAAAAATATGAGAAGTAGTTCATGTTTGAAAAATGGAAAAGCTTCAGACTACGTAAAAGGAAAGGTGTAATGCAACAAATGAGGAAATAATAAAAAGAACGCGACAATTATTAATTAGAAAGCGAATGAATGGACCAACTCTACACTGTAAACAAACTTTTGGAATTCAAATTTCAAAAATAATTGTTCACTTAATTAATTTTGTTAACCCCAAACATACAAAAATTGACATCCATTAAAGATTTAACTAACATACAATAAATGAAAATAAATTCTCTACACAAATTTGTGTCATTAATTAAAAGAATATACAGCGTTAAGAACGTTTCATTTCTCTCTCTCTCTTTGATTAGATTAGGAATTTAAACAACCATGTTAACATTTCGATTGAATGTTTTACTAGGAATGCATTAGCATTCATTCAAAAATATGATAGCATAAATAAGGCAATATAAACAGGTGTATAATATATATACGTACATCTTTATCGCCACTTATAGTTTTCATTCATAAATAAAAGGTATGAAATAAATCCACATAAGGAGGCAATGAATGTAAGAGTAATTTAGAAGAGTGAAGATGGAAAGGTAAATTATGTTGCAATTAAAATCTTATCAAGTCTAATTGAAAAGGAAATAGTCAAGTGTAAATCTATTTTACCCCCTTTATCATCTCCTTTTAACATTTAATTTAATACCGTATGAGATTTCAAACCTAAATAATCCTTTTTTATGATATAATTCGATCTAAAACATAAGTTTATATTTAGGTATAAACATATATGCAGTAAACTAACATTAAATTTTGAAGCATGAACTAAATTAATTTTAAATAAATCACCCAATTTAAATTTATTTCAATATATGTTTACAATTAACGTCTTCCCTCTTTGTAGTTAAAAGATTCCAATAAATTCTTTTATTTTGATTCTCGCTCTTTTTTTTGAATCAACTATTACCTTATGAATATAATTAACATTAGTTTACATTTTATTACATACATATTCTATAGTTGTCATCTTAACTCATATTAACTGTAATATTTAATTACATTAAATTTCATTGATTTCCAAATTGATTCCAAACTGATTTAATCAATGAGATGCTAATAAATCAATTATTACAGCTTAGTAACTCATATCTATTAATTCATTGTTAACAACCAAGGGTTATAAATTACTTATCCAAACTGATTTCATTTTCTATATTAACTAATCTCAGTTTAATACATATAATTTCACCATTAATACAACATTTAATTCATTCCTTATTAACTTACAATTATTTCCAATTTAAGCTCTACAATTATATTCCCAATTAGCTTTACCGTTAAAGTTAATTGAAATCACATTAATAATTGTTAATTTCATTCAATCAACATTATTAAATTACATTTAAATTATTATTTTTTCATTTATTAATCATAAATTTAATTTCTCCCAACATTAAATTCCAAGGAATATTTTTAATTATCAAAAAATGCGGGTAATTACATATTATGTCCATTAAGTTTAGCAATTCTAATCTAACCTTGCATTGCACACACGATTACTTACTTATCCCTTCCCAAGGTGAAAAATACTAACGAAGCCTTATCAACCATCCAATATTTCCAAACCCATTTACCATTTAATACCTCTAAATATGAAGCGAGCTTCTATAATACTTTTAAAAAGTGAAATAAGCAGACTTTGCTATTTAAGACCTTAATCAAGGTATACCCCGTCATTTGAGACATATTCTCAAGGTGGTTTCCTAACATTGTTGTCAATGGTTGATGGGTCCTAGCTACAAGACCTCTTACCACTGTTTAAGCCTTCCGATATTTAATGTCCAACCATTACTGCATCTATCACCGATAAAATCATAGCCATGTAATAGACAATACCCAAGTCGCTTAATACCTTTTATTGGAAAATAGGCAGACTTTGGTCATTTAAGACCTTAGTTAAGGCATACCCCATTATTTAAGAACTATCTCCAAGGCATGCTCTTAAATTATACTATTGTGATTACGCCCTTAGCAACGTGAGAGACTGTACTCAAGCAACTTAATACTTCTAAGTGGAAAATAGGCAGACTCTGGACATTTAAAACCTTAATTAAAGATGACCCCATCATTTAAGACCTATTTCCAGAAGCGTGCTCCTCAATGGTACTATTTAATGGTAATTGCTTGGAAATCTCATTGGGCTACTTAATACTTCTGTTATAGAAAAGAGAAGGACACTTCAGTTACTTAAGAGCCCAAACCTGAAGCGAACCCTTCCCGAGATATCCACTATCGCTCTTCAATTATAAATATGGCATCTCATTAGGTTACTTCTTTGGGTAGGGAGGCAGATCCTACTACCACTTAAGACCTCAACACTGAAGTAAACTCTTTTTAGAGACATCATTATTTATTTATTTCGAATCTCACTAGATTACTGAATACTTCCATTTAGGAGAGAGGCGGACCCTTTAGCTACCTAAGACCTCAAACCAGTAGCAAACCCCTATGGTGATATCCCTCACCTCTTCCAATTCCAAATTTGGACCATTTAATACTTTCTAATTAAGAAACCAGGCACAATCTCTCAGGTCATCATGGGTCCTAGGATTAGTGATACCTCACATCAATAGTAAGTGCACCCGACTGCTGGTAGCCTCAAAATGAAGGGTAGTCTTCCGTCGAGTGACTCTACTGACCTTGCATCACTAATTTACTAAGTCCAATTAACCATCCTAAGTCTTTACTTATATTATCTTAGGTAGAAATTGGACTTAGCTTACTAATTACCTTTTTATTTAAGGCAATAAGATTTACCTTAAATATTTATCTACCTATAAATCCCCGTTTAATGTTCATAAATGTCAATTTGTGCATAAAATCCTAAAGGACATTTCCTAAGACATTCATGTATGATTACTAATTTCAAATTAGTAACCTTTTGTATCTATTCCATTTTTATCAGTCCCATTAATCCATTTACTCTATCAAATTATTGCAACTCTCATATTTATTACCATTTATTGGTGTCACAACCTTTTAAATTCTTTTCTCATTAGTTAATTATCCTAAACGCGAATACTACATGCAACATCGTTATTAGCTTTTTATTTAATTATTACAAGCGTAGTAAATTACGTAAAATATTTACTTTTATCAAATATGTTCTGGTTATATATGTTCACTAGAATATTCCTTTCCATGTATAATTGTTGGAATCATATCTAAAAAGATTTTCCGCTACAATTTCTATAAATTAATCCAAAATAAAAGATCTAACTTTAAAATGTAAAAGATTACATCGTATGATATTACATGGAATAATCGTTTCTTTTTATTACTGAAATATATACAGTGTAAACTACAATGAATTCATAATTTATACATCTCTTTCTCTTTCTATTTGCATATGTTCCTTGTTAGATCAAACACTGTATTTTTCTAAAAGAGAAAAAATCAAACTGATCTAAATTCCAAAAATTACAAACATAGAAAAGTTTACATTCCAACAAGATTAGGGTAATAATCCAAATTTATAACATTATTATACAACCTATTTCAGATCTGGAATAAATTTCATTCAAATTAATATTCTAAATTCATACTTTTGGGACTGATTCAAATAAGGTTGTAAACAATTCTAAACCAATTCATAAACAATAATATGTTGGCGATATTTATTATATTCAGACCATATTCAATTCGTTGCCTATAACTCATATACAATTATCCAATTAGGCATAAAAATCAAATAAACACCAACGGGATAATTTTCTTATTATAAAAATCTATAAAATTTCCCACTCACCTTTTAAAAGCGATCCAAATCTTCAGAAATGAAGTAGAATCTTTGATTTATCTTCAAATCCTTTTTAATCCAAGAGATATGTATAAAAGAGTAATACATACATTAGAATTGCAAGTCTGAGAAGAGATTTGGGATAGGGAGAGAAAATAGATACATACATACATACATACATACATATATATATATATATATATATATATATATATATATATATATATATTACCTTAAGTATGCATACGGTTGATTTTCTTTTCTTCTCCTTTTTATTAGATCTCCTCTCTTCTCCGGTTTGTATGAATATAGATAAAAATATATTATCTTTATAATTTAGAAAGAAAGAAGTGGAGAAGAAGAAATGACAGAGCTTCATTATTGCCTCCATAACAATATTAGAAAAGAAAGGAGTGCTAGGTCTAAATTTATAGGTCCTAGAATCAACCAAAACAGTACGATTTAAAATATTAAATTCGGGTCGTTGTAGCCCAGGCTAACCCTAGCCGCCTGAAGGGGACCGATCGACCGCTCTTGGAGCACCGGTCGAACGCTAGGGGTCGACTAGTCCCAATGATAGGTCGGCCTGTAACCCCTGGCAATAATTAATAAACATTAATTTTGTTTATTTAATTATTTTTGTTCCGAATTCGTTTTTCATCAGTAACTTCTTCGTTTGGACTTTGACTGCAAAACTCCAAATATGAAAGTTGCTTGGAATTTCACCACGAACGCAATGGTGTAAGTTTCGTAGTCAAATTCTATCATTTTCACAAATTCCCAGTTTTGAAGCCTAATTTAGCAATTAACTAACTAATTAAATAACTAACACCATATGATGAGGTGTTACATGTGTGTCGGCATTTACATCGTGCTGTGCATCGACACAAATATGTAGCTAAATGTCAGCTATTATTTTATAGGATGCCGTTGTGTTATATATTCAGTTAATCTTTGCTTGAAGATGACACTCATACGAGGATTTATTATGTATGATGTGGCTCGTTGCGGCGAGTCACATATTTAGCCGTGTGCCGGCATATGTATCGTGCTGCATATTTGCACGAGTATGTAGCTGTGTGTCAACTATTGTATTATATATATTTAGTATGCGGAAGTTGAACTAGATTAACTAGTATCCATCCTAGCGGCCTGATCGCGTTGGTTGCACCTTGAATCTGTGACACCATAGCCGTGTGTCGGCAGTCTATATAGCCGTGTGTCGGGAACATAGAGAGCCGTTTGTCAGCAATGTATAGCCCATGTGTGTCAACTAGGCCAGCAGTCTGTTACCATTTAGGGGCACGTGTAGGGTCATGACCAATGCATAGCGTAGTCGTGTTCGCCAATCACTTGTGTAGTCTCCTAGAGCAGGTGTGTCCGTCAGTTTCCCGTATGGTTCTGCTGTGTGTGATATAGACATATACTTATATATATTTGAGACGATGAGCTACGACTATACCAATGACTGTGTCTAGAGTATGATCAATCTCTGTATTCTTCTCAGGCATGTGTCGTCGAATATCTTTTTCGTTGGCGTGTGTCGCCAGCTACTATTTATTGATATGTGTTACCTATTTATTATTGTGTTGTCTATTTGTCCTTCTCAGGAGTGTGTCGCCGATTATTCTTTATAGGCGTGTGTCGCCATTTCTGTGATTTTGTTTGTGGATGATTATTCGTATTAATGTGGAGGATATTTATTCATAAAGATTGGGCGATATGTTTAGACTAAGCTACATGTAGCCTGATTATTCATAATGATATATCTTTATCGATGATTTCTGGATTTATATAATGATTTTTGAATATGGATGATTCACCCATTTGATGTTCTTTCCTGATTTTTGATTTAATGAGTTTTAAATGGATGATGACATTTTTATGTTGGGTTTTGTGGTGTTCTATGTAATATGATATTTGGGATTGTTTGAGATAACATTATTTATTTATACTCAGTATATACAGAGTTCCGTATGTTATTTGATCTTAGATTTAGATATAATCTGACTCGTTTATTATTTCATAACACTCTGGTCAGTCCAAGTCATTTCAGGTTCAGGGGACGATGAGAACAGTTTTTGTTTTCTCGACATAGATGGGACTAGATATTTGATATTGTAGATTAATATTATGCATTATATAGTCTCATGCGTGTATATCATTGTGGTGTGTATTGGACATATTCAATATATTGGATATTGGATATTGTATATTGTCGCTATGATTGACTTTGTGATATTTGATAGTTACTATATATTGTGTATTGTTCTATCCTGAAGGCACACATGTTTATTGTTTTGTGTCAATATTGTATATGTATAGATTAGTTATTTATTCGATGTTTAAAGACGTACCGGTGTTATCCCAAGTGAATATTCACGTATGAACCTCATATCGTTACATTCCCCGTTTTATTGACAGTATTACTCCGTAATACTCTTGGATAGTATTGGTATAAAGTTGGGGTGTTTACAGCGTATTTCCAATCATTCTAAAATTGGTTGAATTTGGAAGGAAGAGTTTTAGAAGCTTAAAACATAGAAATAACAAACTTACCATTATCCTTAAAAGCAAAAACATTGATAATGCTGTAATAAATTCAGTCATCACCATGATCATAAAAAGAGAGCAATAAATGAAATAAAATTAATTTTATTTTGCAGACACTTAATGTATAAAAGCTAGTATTGTTGAATCAACGCTTGAAAGGTATGAAAATAGAATTATAAAGCTGTAAATATAAATGGTCTCTGGAATTGATAAGAAGTAAATGGGTAGGAGATAAGAAGTAAGTGTACAGGATGAGAAGAAATAGGGAAAGAAAAGAGTGCACAGAGGATCATATATTCTCTTTTTAAAATAATAGAAGAGATGGGAATGATTTAGCTCTATGTCATCCAATCTGAACTTGTACCATCTTGGATTACTCATCAGATAAGAAAAGCATGCAGAAGGCAGGCAGGGATCAGGCAGCGGAAAAATCAAACGCGGTTTCGAGGGGGCTTCAGAATAAGCGGGCCTTGCGCAGTCTGCGGGCCAGAAAAATAATAAATGAAGCTGGATGTTAAGCTGAAATTTCATCAACAGATTTTAGATGGGCCGAAGAATGTATTACCGCTGGTGATCACGTTAGTTTATACTTTTATTTCCCAATCCCATGCAAATATAATCACACGAAACTCAGTCCATTAATAAAAGACATATGTTTGTGTTTTTGCTGGTTTATAAACTGAGAGAGAAATAAAAACTACAATCCATGTACGTGAATGCATCAAAAGTCCTACGTTTCAAAGATGCATGTATACATAAATGTTTTAATCGTCATTTTCCTCTTTATTCCTCATTATAATGCCTCCGTCCATGGATTTGGTGATTTATATTCAACCATTTTCAACCAAGTCCCTTTGAATTAAAAAAAACAACGGACATTTTTTGTTGCACCTTTAGACTCACAATAAATTGGGATTCTAGTGACGCAAAATTCACTGTTGTTTTTCATGAAACAAATCCAAAGCTTCTAATCCACAAAATAAGATGAAGCAAGTAGCTTCCTCTAATAGCGCAGTCGATGATGCGGTTCTCACGCTTAAGAACGAACACACTCTACAAACTTTATTGGTGCATGTCTTCTAACGTCAAACATGGCATGTGTTTTTATGTAAGGCTCCAAATGACAATCTAACATCCATCAACCTAAACTTCTTTAGTATATCCAAACTCCATCCACCGATGTAACCCAAATGAAGATGTAATGACTAAGTAGAATCAGAAATAATGGAACTGGTAACAACGACTGGCACTCCTAATACAATTTCTTCTAGAAATTAATAAATTTATATCGAATGGTGCATTGATAATGGGTTAGAAGGAGAAAGTTTCTAAATAATAAAATTTCTTTTATTAATTTTGCATTAGACCTTAGTTTTGAGTTATTGTGAATTATACAGTTATGTTTAATCATATTAAGTGCATTCTATTTTTTGAATATACTGATCAGGACAACCAGACGGACCTGTAAACTCCTAAAAAGAATTAAGTTGTGCCTGTCCGTTTCAACTAATGACACCTATTAAATGTATATTTAATAAAAGGAGAATTTAATATTTGAAACTAATTCGGTTTTAATTTTAGTTTTAATATTTTGTTTATTAAAATTAGTTATAACTTAGTTTTAGCTTTAAGTTGATTATAATTTTTTTTGAAATTGATTAGTTTATTTCATTTTATTGAAAATTCATATTCACAATGTGAACAATAACACATGACGTACAAATCAAAGTAAATAAACTAATCTAAGTGGTATATGAGATAAACAATACATGGTATATGTGATCATTGGAATTTATAGTCACATTTTAGCATGCATTGTGTATATTTTAACATAATATCTTGTTAATACATACATATATACATACATAGACACACACACACATACATGTATGTAATCCACATTATAAAAAAAATTATTATTATTATTATATATAATTCTTCCAACCTATACACAAATTTATTTATTTTTTTAGTTAAACGAATCTTCTAAAATAATATAATAATAATAATTAAAATTTATATATTTAAATTTATTTGACATAACTCGGTTTATTTAAATATCAATTTTTTTAGATAAATGCATCTTTTTTAAAATAATATCATAAAAACAAAAATCTTTAAAACGTATATATTGTGAATGTGTTATACACACATAAACACACTAAAATGTAACACTTAGATTTGACCTTATCAATAATAATACATTTACAGGAAAATAGGAAGAAGGAAAAACTTCAGCCATATTTTTGAATGAAAGACACAAGTTTTAAAATCAAGTGTGAAGGACACTAAATGTTATGTTAATATAGTATCAGATAAAGCATATGCTATATGACTATGAAAATGAATGCTACATGAACTTAACATTATATGTATGTAATGCTATATGAACTTAGCATTATATATGCATAATCATATAGTAATGTGGCATTTCTTTAACTATGAAAATGAATTTTATTTTGGTTCATCTAGTGAAGTTCATCTGGTGCTAGTTTAATTTAGCTTTCTATTTATCCGATGATAGTTTAATATAGATTCTATTTTATCCGACGCTATATTAACATACTATCCAATTTTTAAACTAGTTCCTTCATATATTTATACATAAAAGCAGTTTTTTTATTCAAAATCGAAGAAGAAAATTTATTCTTTTAAACCTGAGAATAAAATACATGTATATACGCACGTTGATGCAGCGCAACCTTTATTTAACCAAGGCATAAGTCGTCTACGACTTAAGGAGGCATTGATGAGTCGTCCACGACTCAACTGGACAACCAAAGGTGAAGATATAAGTCGTCTACGACTTAAGGAAGCGATGATGAGTCGTCCACGACTCATAAAGACAGGCATGAGTCGTCTACGACTTAAGGAGGCGGTGATGAGTCGTCCACGACTCATCTGGAAGACCAAAGGGAAAGAGGTGACGAGTTTACAACTTAACGAAGCAACTATAACTCGTCTACGACTTAACAGGGAGATGAGTCGTTCACGACTCAAGGGGAAGAATACACAAGTGATAAGTCGTCCACGACTTATCGAAACTGGGTTAAGTCGTAGAGGCCTGGAACTGTATTTTCTGATGCCGCTTTAATCCATGCCGTAGATTATCCTGACGAGTTAATCTGAACCGATTGTTTCTAAGTCGTTACTGGAGTATAAGTCGTATGGCGTCTGTTGTAAATAAGTTGAGTCGAATGGAGTTGATGAGTCGGCAACGACTTAAAAGATGTAATTTTCTATGTTGTATTTTCTGTTTTAAGTCGTCTGTTGTAATAAGTCGTATCCTTGGCTGAGTCATGAGTCGGAGTATGTTGAGTCGTGTGTTGTTGTAGTTGTTATTTTGCAGTTTGATAAGTCGTTTTGGATGAGTCGTATACGACTTATGATGAGTCGTAGAGCATAGTTATGAGTCGGAAACGACTTAGGAGTTGGAGAAATTTCTGTTGTAAAATTGTTCGCCTATAAATAGGCCGTGAGTCTCATTTGTAAAAGGTTGTTGATTTTGAATAAAATTCTCTTTTGATTGCTTTGTGCTTTCATTCCAAATTGGTAGTTGAGTGTAATCTCCTATCTCCTCTTTCGGATAATCGAGTGCGCTCGATTCAACGATTGTAGAAGCCGATTCGCGGAATCAAGTGCGCTTGATCAACGCTTGAAGAATTGAAGATCTTCGAACCCGGTATCGTGCGCGATCAACGAGTTCAGGATAGCTAGAATTCGGTATCTTCGGATCAACGAATTTGGGCATTTCAGCATCTTCCAATCCACCGATTGCTACATTCAACGATCTACATTGTTTTTGTAATATCCGCTGCGTCATTTGGTATCAGAGCCTGTTCTAACCAATCATAGTTAGATCGAGACTTGGAACCTATTCATTTTGAAGATTTGAAGTTTCATTATTCACGGCCGAGAGTTTGAAGAATTGGGTCGTGCATTGATTTGAAGATTGAAGTTCGGATTTGCATTGGAGGCCGAAACTTTGTCCATCGTGTTCATCGCGATTTGCTACAAAGTGGAAGTTTTCAATCCGTTTCATTTTGGATCAAAATCCGAAAAGTGTTTGAATTTGAAGTGTTGAAGAATTTGTGAAGTTTTCAAGCATGCCGCCAAGAAGAGCTAATCGCCACCAAAACGTAGAAGCTTTGTATCGAAGAGAAGAGGCTGATGAGATGGAGCAAAGAATCAATGAGAATTTTAGTGAAAAGCTTAACGAAGGAATTGGCCGGTTAGAGAAGCTTATGACAGAAATGAATCAAAATCGGAGAAGGGTTTCACCTGAATCTAACCATGGGGGTAGTAGAGTCTCGCCACATTCCAATCGAGACAGAAGTGTTGAAAATGATCAAGGGCGTGGGAGGAACGTGAATGATCGTGAACGGAGGAATGTCGATAGAAGGGATGAAGGTGGAAGGCGTAATGGTAGTAGAGATGTGGGTGGACGAGATAGACAACGATATACATCTGATTTTGAAGAGGAGTATGATGGTGGTAGTATTCAAGGAAGAGGTCAAGGAAGAAATTACTCTGAGTATGATCACAAGTGGGAGTCGGGGATGAAGACTGAAATTCCTGAATTCAAAGGTGGTATGCAAGCAGAGGAATTTCTAGATTGGGTGGCTAATGTTGAGGAGATTTTTGACTTCAAAGGAGTTCCAGAACATCGTAGAGTGAAGTTGGTTGCTACGAGGCTGAGGGGTAGAGCTTTGGCATGGTGGCAGCAGACCAAACTTACACGTGATCGGATGGGAAAGTCAAAAGTTGAATCTTGGGAGAAGATGAAGAAATTGATGAAAGCAACGTTCTTACCATACAATTATCAATCTTTGATGTATCAACGTTTGCAGAACTTGAGGCAGGGCACAAAGACAGTTAATGACTATGCTGATGAATTCTATCAACTTATTGCAAGGAACGATATTATGGAAACAGAAGAGCAGCTGACATCTAGGTTCGTTGGGGGATTGAGAATGCAGATTCAGGATATGGTTAATATGTTCGATCCAAGATCTGTGGCAGAAGCACATCAGAAAGCGTTGGCTTGGGAAAAACAAGGGAGACGAGGAAGTGGTGTGTTTACTAATTCTAACAATCAAGCGAAGGGTGTTGTAGGAAGTTCTAATGTTTCTAAACCTATCAGTAGACCAGTGGTAAAGGAGGTTGAGAAGACAAGGGTTAACAATGGTTTCAAATGTTACAATTGTCAGGAATTGGGTCATAAAAGCAGTGAGTGTCCAAAACCAAAGAAGAGAACCATGATTGTAGAAGTTGACGATGAGGATGTTGATGGAGATTGTTATAATCCAGCTGAGGAGGATGAGCAGGATATTGCGTCAGGAGATGAAGGTTGTAATCTAATGCTAAGAAGATCGTGTTTAACACCGAATCAGGAGGAAGCTAGTTGGTTGAAAAGTAATATTTTTCAGTCAACATGTACTATTCTGGGGAAGGTGTGTAAGTTTGTAATTGACGCAGGAAGCTGTGATAATATTATTTCGACCGAGGCTGTGACAAAGTTGAAATTGAAGACAGAGAAACATCCGAGTCCATACAAGTTAGCTTGGTTGAGAAAAGGAGGAGAAGTGAAAGTGGATAGACGAGTTCGTGTTCCATTCTCTATTGGGAAGAAATACAAAGACGAAATCTGGTGTGATGTCGTAGAGATGGATGTTTGTCATTTATTATTGGGAAGACCATGGCAGTATGATCGAGCAGTAAAACATGACGGTCGGACCAATAGCTACAGTTTTATGTTTGAAGGCACGAAGATCATCCTAGTTCCAAAGAAGAGACCACAAGGAGAAAGTAAGTCAGAAGAGATTGAAGAGCTCAAAACTTTGTTATCGTTGAAAGAGTTTGTGAAGGAAGTAGAGGAGGAACCTGAAGTGTTTTTGTTAATTGGGCGAGAGAGCAGTGAAGAGGTTGAGATTCCAGAAGAAGTAAAACCAATTTTGAAAGAATTTGACGATGTATTTCCAGAAAAGTTACCAACGGAGTTGCCACCGTTAAGAGATATACAACATCAGATAGATCTTGTTCCAGGTGCTGTGTTGCCACACAGACCACATTATCGAATGAGTCCGAAGGAACATGAAGAGTTGCGAAGACAGGTAGAGGAATTGCTTGAGCAGGGACATGTGCAGGAGAGTCTGAGTCCTTGTGCTGTACCAGCTTTATTGGTACCCAAAAAGGATGGAACATGGAGGATGTGCACTGACAGTCGAGCATTGAATAAGATTACCGTGAGATATAGATTTCCAATGCCGAGGTTGGATGACTTGTTAGATCAAATAAGCGGAGCTACTATATTTTCGAAGATTGATTTGAAGAGCGGATATCACCAAATTCGTATCAGACCAGGAGATGAGTGGAAGACTGCTTTTAAAACCAGGGAGGGTCTATACGAATGGTTGGTCATGCCATTTGGTTTATCCAATGCACCAAGTACTTTCATGAGGGTGATGAATCAAATTTTTCGACCGTTCATTGGGAAATTTGTGGTGGTGTATTTCGATGATATTCTAATTTACAGTGGGAGTCCAGAGGAACATTTGAATCATCTTAGAGAAGTGCTGATGGTACTGAGACAAGAACAATTTTATGCTGCTACGAAGAAGTGCGTGTTCATGACGCACAGTGTTTTATTTCTGGGGTATGTTGTTTCAGAGAAAGGAATACAGGTTGACCAAAGTAAAGTTGAGGCGATCAGAAATTGGCCGCAGCCCAAGACGATAACGGAAGTTCGTAGTTTTCACGGGTTGGCTTCATTCTATCGAAGGTTTATACCACACTTTAGTAGTGTGATGGCACCTGTTACAGATTGCATGAAAGGTAAACAGTTTGCATGGACAGAGGAAGCAGGGAGTGCTTTTGGGAAGATCAAGGAATTGCTGACGTCTGCACCAATTCTAGTGCTACCTGATTTTCAGCTAGTGTTTGAACTGCACACTGATGCATCCAAGGTTGGGATTGGAGGGGTGTTGAGTCAGAAGGGACGTCCTATTGCATATTTCAGTGAGAAGTTGTCAGGAGCGAAAATGCGATACAGTACATATGATGTGGAGTTTTATGCTGTCATACAATCCATTAAACACTGGAGACACTATCTATTTCAGAAGGAGTTTGTTCTGTATACTGATCATGAAGCATTGAAGCATTTGCAAGGTCAAGACAAGATTTCAGCGAGACATGCATCGTGGATCGCATATCTGCAACAGTTTACTTTCGTTGTTAAACACAAGTCAGGGGTGACAAATCGTGTGGCTGATGCTTTGAGTAGGAGGAGTCATTTGTTGACTACACTAAAGGTTGAAGTGACGGGTTTTGAAATATTGCCAGACTTATTTACTAATGATCCTTACTTTGCAAAATTTGTTGATAAAGTCAAGGAGGGAGAGACGGATGATTTCGTGATGGTAAATGGTTTTCTGTTCAAAGGGAATCGATTGTGCATACCGGAGGGTAGTTTGAGAATGAAAATTATCAAGGAATTACATGAAGAAGGGCATGTTGGAAGAGACCGTACCTTACAGTTAATTTCACAATCCTACTTTTGGCCATCGATGAGGAAAGAAGTGGAGAGGTTTGTTGAGAGATGCCATATCTGTCAAGTTTCGAAAGGAACTGCGACTAATGCGGGTTTATATATGCCGTTATCGGTACCAACTAAACCATGGGTTGATGTGAGTATGGACTTTGTGTTGGGGTTGCCGAGAACGCAGCGTGGTAATGATTCCATTTATGTGGTGGTTGATCGATTTTCGAAAATGGCACATTTTATTGCTTGTAAGAAGACGGCGGATGCTGTTCATGTTGCTCAGTTGTTTTTCAGAGAGATCTATCGACTTCATGGATTGCCAGAATCGATTGTGTCGGACAGGGATACTCGTTTTCTGAGTCATTTTTGGCTAAGTTTGTGGAAAATGGTGGGAACGAAGCTGAAGTTTAGTAGTGCTTATCACCCACAAACGGATGGACAGACTGAGGTGGTCAACAGATCATTGGGAAACTTGTTGAGGTGTCTTGTTCAAGAAAATCTGAAGAGTTGGGATGTGAAGTTATGCCAGGCAGAATTTGCTCATAATCATGCTATGAATCGAAGTACTGGGTTCAGTCCATTTCAGATAGTATATTCGAGCTTACCGAAGGGACCGTTGGACTTAACGGTAGTGCCACAATCAAAGAAGACAATTAAGAAAGCTGCTGATTTTGTTGAAGGGCTGACGGAGTGTCATAAAATCGTTCAAGAACGATTAGAGAAAGCAAATGAGAAATATAAACAATCTGCAGATTTGAAACGAAGGAAAGTTGAATTTCAAGAAGGTGATATGGTTTATGCAGTATTAACAAAAGATCGTTTTCCAGTGGGCGCATTCAACAAGTTGAAAGCCAGGAAAATTGGTCCGGTGGAAGTTGTGAAACGAATCAATGAAAATGCTTATAAACTGAAGCTGCCAGATGACGTATATACATCTGACGTATTCAATGTTAAACATCTTGTACCATATCATGGGGATGAGTTTGTTGGGGATGAAGAGTGTGCGAATTCGAGGTCGAATTTCTCTCAACCTGGGGAGGATGATGCAGCGCAACCTTTATTTAACCAAGGCATAAGTCGTCTACGACTTAAGGAGGCATGGATGAGTCGTCCACGACTCAACTGGACAACCAAAGGTGAAGATATAAGTCGTCTACGACTTAAGGAAGCGATGATGAGTCGTCCACGACTCATAAAGACAGGCATGAGTCGTCTACGACTTAAGGAGGCGGTGATGAGTCGTCCACGACTCATCTGGAAGACCAAAGGGAAAGAGGTGACGAGTTTACAACTTAACGAAGCAACTATAACTCGTCTACGACTTAACAGGGAGATGAGTCGTTCACGACTCAAGGGGAAGAATACACAAGTGATAAGTCGTCCACGACTTATCGAAACTGGGTTAAGTCGTAGAGGCCTGGAACTGTATTTTCTGATGCCGCTTTAATCCATGCCGTAGATTATCCTGACGAGTTAATCTGAACCGATTGTTTCTAAGTCGTTACTGGAGTATAAGTCGTATGGCGTCTGTTGTAAATAAGTTGAGTCGAATGGAGTTGATGAGTCGGCAACGACTTAAAAGATGTAATTTTCTATGTTGTATTTTCTGTTTTAAGTCGTCTGTTGTAATAAGTTGTATCCTTGGCTGAGTCATGAGTCGGAGTATGTTGAGTCGTGTGTTGTTGTAGTTGTTATTTTGCAGTTTGATAAGTCGTTTTGGATGAGTCGTATATGACTTATGATGAGTCGTAGAGCATAGTTATGAGTCGGAAACGACTTAGGAGTTGGAGAAATTTCTGTTGTAAAATTGTTCGCCTATAAATAGGCCGTGAGTCTCATTTGTAAAAGGTTGTTGATTTTGAATAAAATTCTCTTTTGATTGCTTTGTGCTTTCATTCCAAATTGGTAGTTGAGTGTAATCTCCTATCTCCTCTTTCGGATAATCGAGTGCGCTCGATTCAACGATTGTAGAAGCCGATTCGCGGAATCAAGTGCGCTTGATCAACGCTTGAAGAATTGAAGATCTTCGAACCCGGTATCGTGCGCGATCAACGAGTTCAGGATAGCTAGAATTCGGTATCTTCGGATCAACGAATTTGGGCATTTCAGCATCTTCCAATCCACCGATTGCTACATTCAACGATCTACATTGTTTTTGTAATATCCGCTGCGTCACACGTGCACACATGTATGTATGTATGTATGTGTGTATACGATTACATGTATATATGTTATTCGAAAATTATAAACACAAATTTATTAATCAGTACAATATAAATATATATAACAATTATGCTATGGTCAAACGAAAAAATGTTTCCAAATATTTGTATGCGTGTGTGCGTGTGCATGTGCATATGTATATGTTAAACTAGTTGAGTTTAATTGTATGTTTGGAATGAGAAAATGAGGTGATATTTATAACCATCAGATATCACTAATAAACACATCTATATTAAACTTATTGCTACCGAGAGCTAGGATTTGAGTGTGATTGTACGTTTAGAATGAAAAAAATAAGGTGATATTTATAACCATTAGATATTTTTAATATATCCTCCTTTTGTTCCTCTCTTTACTCTAGGTCTCATCTTAGTTAAAGAGCAATATTCAAACCCCTTTCCCCCAATATTTTTCCGCTCCCCTTTATTGATTATTTAATGATGTTGGGCCTAATTAATATCGTATATAATTAAATAATAATTAAATTAATATACCAACAATTATATATTATTTTAATTAATTCTAAAGCCATAAATAAATAATTAAAAGCCATAAATATTAATAACATTCATACTAATTTTCACTGTAAATATGTTATAAATTTTGAATTAATTTAAACAAGTTAAATTTGGAAAATTGCTAACAACATCGTTCTATAAACTCTCTAATGTGAACTCAGTCATCGGTTAAACAATTTAAATATTAAAGTCCGGATTTTGTTGAAGTAGTATCGGGCACAGGTTCAGTTGCTTACAAATCATTTGGAAAGATCCAATTTCCATTCTTTACTAAGCTACACTCTAAGTAACTATATTTTATGCACGTTTTCTTGTCATCATCACTATAGCACTTAAAGTTTTAGAATTTGATCAACGGTTGAAAATTCTAATAATATCCATAATTAATTGTGTAGTGCCACTTTAAATACCTTGGTTTAATCTAATAACATATTCACTGATTAACCGATTTATTCTATTTAGAGATTTAACTTTAAGTTGACTACAAATTATAGTGATACTAACCTTTTACAACGAAGGAAGTGAAACCTCTCTTATGTAGTGTTTTACTTCAAGTAGTTCAATGTACACCCAACTATGGTCGCAACATTATTGCGATGTCATATGATTGGCCATAATCAATGTATAGTCTACTTACTTAAGATCACAATACTCTCAAGTTTGAAGACTACTGCACATCGTTACGTTAGATTTTCTATTTTGATATAGTTGTTTTAACCCATAGAAGAATCTCATTGAGTCGTTCCGTAATTATTCCAAACAACAATAAGTACGTAATCCTTTGGTTTCTCAAAAAATCATGAGTAATTCACCATTTGTTATATGAAGAGCATTACATACACTAGTCTCAATGGATGTATTGATATCCATTTCTTGATATACATCCCAATTATGAACAATTTAACAAAAAATATTTTAAATGTTCAATTCAAAACTCAAGGTTACCATTCACAATTGCAATCGATTAAATTTTTCTTAGGAATTTTCTACTCATATATATTTAATGCATTCAGATCATTACTTATATCACATTATAACAATGCATATTACTGAAAACAATACAAAAAGCATACTTTATTTCAAATAAGATTTTCATATAAGAGTTAATTTATAATACAAATTACATAATTTCTCACAGGGCGCACCCTTAAATCCATTAATCTTCCATTTGCACATTTGTATGGAGCCTCGTGCTCATACCTTCTATTAGCCTACCTAAATTAGACTGGAAAAAAGCATAAGAAAATGGATCTGTGATGTTAACCTTTAGTATCTACTCTATTGATCACTATCTCTCCATCACCGATAAAATGTCTTACCATGTGGAATTTACGAAAAATGTGTCTCGACCTCTTATGGGTTAGTGGTTCCTTAGGAATTTTTATTGCCTCATTATTGTCATAATGCATCAGCATCGAACCTTCAATTATTAGGATCACTCCTAGCCTATTAATGAATTTTTGCAATCACACTACTTCATTTGCATCATTGTAACGACCCACCATTTAAACAAGAAATATTGCTTAAATGATAGATAGTTATTTAGGGTAATAATATAATCAATCATAGAACACAGACACGAAAATAAATACAACTCAGAATCTCACAGCGGAAATAAAATAAGTACATAAATAAATCCTAATTCTCCAAATAAGTTTACATTTATTCTCACACTAAACAACTAGGAATGAAATAACTGGAAATGAAATAAGTCTAACTGACATATCTAAACAAACAAAACTGATGAAATAGCAGAAATGGAACAGAGTCTCCAGCAATGCATTTGTCTCCACGACACGCTCTCCAAACTGGAAATACTCAGGCTAACCCGAGCATAATGAAAAACATAATACTCGAGTCAGAACTAATATCCTCATGTAAATCAATAAATCAATGCAAAGTAACTTAGGAGATGTTACGGGTTTTTTCCCATCTCCTAAGAATTCGTCAAACTATCTATATATAATAGTGTACGCTATAATAAACAATGTCTATCAGTAAAATAAATATCAAAATAGCGTTAAGGCTTTACATTATCCCCCTTAACACATTTTTATAGCATGTAGTCTATGCAGGCCCTGTAACAAAACCAGTAACATCGGTAGCCAATGATTCCCTTATAGGTACAGTACTAAACCAAAGTCGTAATAGGCTCGTATAAGGATAAATATGACAAGGCACATGAGGCAATGCCCAAGGTAGGATTCTACCAGTTTACCCTTTCTGGCTGGTCGTAACCCATCCGTGGCCAACCGCGACTATCAATCCAAACGGAAAGGGTGCACCCATCGAGTTCAAAATAATGATAGTAATACGAGGGATCAACGTCGCTAGAGGTAGCTAACCTCAGTGGCCAGACATAGGCTCATGTTTTAGTCATTTTAATTATGACACGAGTGTCAATGCTATTCATCATCGTTCTCTTACTTCATTCCAGTAAACGTTCGCCAATTCAACCACTACATTCTGGATTTCATCAATCGCGTACACGGTTGTCAAAGTGGTTCCAATATTGATAGAGAGTATGCCAATAAGAGGCCCCCGATCTATTTAACAACCAAACGTCGTTTTACTCACCGGTTGGTACTTTTATAATTCAAAACAATTCGTACTTGATATCAAAATATCATATTCGTTTCAAAAATCAAATCCATTTCGACATCATCATATTTGCTTCAAAAATCAAATCCATTTCGAAATCATTTCAAAATCATCATATTCTATTCAAAAATCATATTTTACTTCAAAATGTCAATTCAGTTCGATATATCTATTTCACTTCAAAATTTGATTCAATTTACAATTTAGGTCATAACTCCATTTTAACCCAATTCGCATTTAAATCCAAGATTTAAATATAAACATTCCACCCTTTTGACCAGTATGAATTTTAGAAAAAAAAGTTTTAAATAGTTTTAAAATAGTTTGAATAGTTTAATAGAAAATAGTTTGAGTAATAAAAATAGCTTATATAGTAAAATAGTTTGGAAAATCGAAATAATTTGAATATTTAAAGAAGATAGATTTTAAACCGTTTATACTAAATAATTCATTTAAAAATAGTTTCAAAGTCCAACTGATTCAATTTCCAAATTTCTCAATTTAAATCAATTCCAATTTCCATTTCGATTTTATCGATTCCGTTCCGATTTCAAGTTGAACTCAATTCCAATTCCAAATTGATTTCAATTCCAATTCCAAATTAATTTCAATTCCAATTCCAAATTAATTTCGATTCCAATTCCAAATTCAAACCATTTTGATTTATATCAATTCCGAGTTTGATTTCCAAAATATCGATTCAAAACACATAAATCAAATTTTCCTTCAATATCCAATATTTTAAAAATCCCAACCTTCAAATATTATTAAATTCCAAGCTCAATTTCGAAATATTGTTTAATATCACTTTTACTTAGCAATATCTAAAGTTCGAATAAGCGTCCAATCCTTTAAAACAAATCAATTTCTGAAATTCACATCATATTTCGATTATTGACTTAAAAATCTCAATTTCTGAAATTCCTGTTTCAAATTTAAATTTCAACATTCCGAGCTCCAATCTGAAAATAATTTGATTTCCACAGTTTTGATTTTTATTCCTTAAAACCAAATCATTTAAATAATTTCAAATCAAAATTTTAAAATTATTTAATTTAACCAATCCAGTGTCCGTATATAATTCTCTATCCTATGGCCAAGTGAATCAATTATTTCAATTTAATTTCAAGGATGGATATATATCATTTCAATCCAAAATAAATGCCATAAGTATATATCATTTCAACCTATTTCTTAATTTATTAGAAATAATTCAGTTTAAAGTTTTAGATACTGTAATTAATATACAGGATGATAACATGATATATCAAAATAAATAAACATCCAAATATCAACCAATAGCAACCATCAGAACCAATCATCCAAATAGTCAATAAAATTCACAACAATTTCATAGTTATAAATATCAGGTATTTTACTAGCAATTAAATTCCATTTCAATTTAACTGTCAATTCAAATTCTATCAATTAATTCAGATGTCAATTTAAATGTCAATTAAACTTATCAAACAATAGTCAATAAATTTCAATCCTTTCCAATATCACAAGTTCAATATATACAGTCATGTCCAAATATCGACGGACAATTTTTCAACAAAATATAACATACTAGGTATCAACAACATGATGAAACGTGACATGTCAATATTAATTTTTTCTACACTTGTGTACATACATATAACGTGTATATTGTGTCAACACATGCACATACAAATCTGATAAACCATCCATTCAACAAATATATATATATATATATATATATCGATCCAAATCAACAACGAATATATATAGGTGACCGTTTCTTTTATTAACTTGCATAATGATATTAGTTAGGTGTGAATGAATAAACATTCACCTCGATGACGATAACTCACGATGATCCATGAAACGGCCTACACGCGCGACACGACCCGAATCAATAGCTCACGATCAACGCTTGCACACACGATATCGAAACCCGGACAACTAACACTTCTCCTTGTTTCGGATATATACTTTATTCTCTCTTTTTTTTCTATATCTATATGTATGGCTGGAACAAAGGAGGAGGAATGGTCAGACTTGGGACAAACAGCGAGCTGGTGCGGCAACACTACACGGTGACTGGTGATGGAAGTGGTGGAGGTCTCGGCAAGCAAGGAGGGGTCGGCTGCACAGTTTCGATTCTCTTTTTTTTATATGCAGCAACTGGCGGAGGAGGTGGCTTTGGCTGGAGGTGATGAGGCGGCGGCTATAGAAGGAGATGGATCTAGGTGCGACGGCTGGAAGAAGCGGTGGAAGGTGGGCTATGATCGGCAACAACATGTGATTGCGTGCCTTTTTTTCTTTTTTCTTTTATTTGTGAACGGAAGAGGTGGCTGAAAGGAGGAGGTGGTCGGGGGCTAGGCACAGGCAGCGTGGGGAGGGCAGAAGGCTCGGCGGCGGTATAGGATTGGAGGTGAGGAGTCGGTGCTAGCTGTTGATGGAAGAAAAAGGTTTAGAATTTTTTTTATCTGAGTTTAAGCTTTTGTTAGAAAATATATAAATAGAACTGAATATAGTATAGAGGATGGGGGACGTACGTGGCCACGTGATAGATATTTGAACATTTCTTTCGGCTTAATTACCCATTCACTATACCGATTCAACATTTTTCAAACGTGTAATATATCATATATAATGACCAGTTTCTTCTTATACGTGTTCTTTTTTTTCTTTTGAATGGTTGTTTAATTGTAAACTTATATTTAAATTTTTAGTAGCATACCATACCCTATATATAAAAAAGCAACCAACGTTAACTCGGACCAAAATAATGCACCGAACAAGATGAGAGTCCAAACACGCGAAACAAAACACCATTGTGTTCAATGTGTCAATACGAATGTGTTAGCACACAAAAAATGGTCATTTAATGCTCGGGTAAAATTCGTTATTTACGCGATATCGGTTGTCGCTACCGTAAATCGATCGTATAAATCGATTTAAACTGAGCTAGCGAAATCAGAATTCGACGAAACGAACGTCGACATTTTTATTATAAATTTTTCCACATATTTTCATGTAAAATATTTAAATTTTTGAAACCAAAAATTTCACTATTTTATCAACGACTGATTTCTACGTTAAATTTCAAACCGCTTAAAATTTCGGTTTTATATTTTATTTCACATTTTATTCGTTTCAACCAATCGAAGCAACATTAATTCAAATTCAAATTTTATATTCTCTTTTGAACCAAGGTCAATTTGATTGAATTTCTTTTCAAAATAATGGTAAATTTTAGAATCGTTACATTCGCCCCCACTTAGAACTTTTCATCCTCGAAAAGGCGTTAAGTAAAGAATATATTTTATTCAAAATAATCAACTTATAAAACATAACCATCTTATTTGCAAACACTATTACTACGCTTCTACTACGCCACTTCAATATTGGTTTTACGAAAAATATAACTTATATATAAAACAAGTTATAAAATTATTAAAACTACGCAAATCACCTCTCACCGACCATCCCTGCTTCCCCTGCTTTTCTGGCCAAAGCAAGCTGCCGAAGACCACCACCTCCTTCCCTCAACCAGCCTTGCTCCACCACAAAAGCAACCGCAGCCCGAGCCCATCAACCCGCCAGCAACCATCTCGACCTTCACCTGGCACGCAAGCATCTCAGCCACGTGGTCATCATCCTCTTCTCTCTGTAGTAAATGTATATAGATTTATATGTATACTTATACATTAGTTCTATTTGCATGTTTATTGTTTAGTTATATATTTATTCTTTATGTAATCATATATACTAGTTAATGTATATGTAATATATATATATATATATGTGTTTTATATATTCTGGCATGCATACATTGTTTATGATTAAAGAAGTTTATCATAGTTAAATTTTATAATCTGTATATTTTAGAAAAGAAATATAATGAACATATTTTATTTTTCTCAGTGCTTTTATTATGATAACAGTGTATATTCTCTGGTTTGCACATATTAGACTATATATTATATATATAAGTTTACATTCTATGTTTCATATCTTGTTTTACAATAGCACACACACACACATATATATATATATATATATTTACAAAGTATATGAAAAATGAATTTTGTTTAGTGATTTGGCTGTTGTTCTATATATATAGTAAAGTAAAACATTATGTTGGTCTATTGCATTTGCAAGTGTTTATACATATACAGAAATGAAATTTTTTGTATATACGTAAGTTGTATTGTTTTATAATAAGTGTTGATTTTATAGTGTATTCTGTATGAAAATATATATATATGATATGTTATGGTATTTTGAAAGGAATAAAATATGAATTATGTATAACTTGGTTGTTGTATATAGTTTATGTAAGTTTTATTAAATCGGTTTGAGTTTTTATATATATATATATTGTGTTAGTTGTATGTATAATTTACATCAGTGTACGTATATTTATATCTAATATATGTGGGTATATATATTTGTAGTTATGTATGGGTTTTGTTTTAAAATTTTAATATGTGTCAGTTTATAACAGTGTTGATATATTGATGTTTAAGATGTGTGTGTATGTGTGTGTATTTGTTTTGCAAATAATGATTCATAGCTTAAAACATATAATTGTTTATAAGTTTATGTTCATTTGCATACTAGCATTTGTTGTTTGTATATAAATGCTTATAGTATGTATACTATAAATGGAAATATATTAGTTTAAGAAATTGATTTGCGTGTAGTACATATATATATATATATTTCAGGTTGTGTAAATATTGACTTTTATGATATATGTTGTTTGAGGTATAATATGTATGTAAGTTTAAATATGTATGTTTTTATATATTAGTTTATATATACAATGTATACATTAGTTTGGTTTTCAAATTTATATATGGAGACTTTGTTTTTATGTGTTTGAATTAAATATTAATTTGAAAATATATGTTTAAATTGATTTTTGAATATATATAACTTATATTTCGTTTCATCGATCTCTTTCCCATCTTGACTTACATCTTCTCGATATCGAATTCGTCGCAGCAATTTCCAGCTTGTCGTTGTTTCGTGTGCGTATCTGCGTCTGCGTCATCTTCTTGTCTTTGTAGCCTCGAAAGGTGAGCAACCACTCACGATTAACATTCTCATATTTATTAAATTTGATTTCACTTAAAACGACAATTGAAATATGCTGCTAGATTTAACTATTAATTATATAATTGCTATATATGATATGCTATTATCTGTAATTGTTCACTTGTGAGATATGACACCATATCATGTTGTTTATGTTTTATTTAATTTATCACTGATGATATATGCCTGTTGTTGATATGTTATATCATTTTCATAACTGTTCTCACTCTGCAAGTTCCCTGTTAGTTTAGAATTCCCTATGGGTTGAAATGATACATACCCGAACGTTCTTATAGAATATGAGAAAATCGTTATGGGTTGAAATGATAAACCCAAGCGATTTTCATAAATTTTGAATTTTGGGATTGCGGGTTGAAATGATATATACCCGTAAATATTTAAATTTGTGAATTGAAATGATAAATATCCGTATCACTTGACCATAGAATAGAAAATTATACACATACACCGTTGGTCTATATTTTGAAAAATGATCTCCAAAGTTTGAAAGGAAATATATGGTTTTTGGTTTTAAAATATAATATATATAGGCTATTTTTATATATGTATAAAATCTAGATTTTTTTTTTTAAATAATATGTTTTGGAAATTTTAATTTATAAGTTAGTTTTGAAAATATTGTTATTAAGAATTTTTCTTATAATTTTATTATTTTAAAATATATAAAAATAGGAAAAAAAATATACATTTAATAATAAGATTTAATTTAATAAAATTTAATTAAATTTGTATATAATATTTTTAAGTATTTATTTTAATTTATATTAATATTTTAAATAGATTTTTAACAACTTTAACAATAAAGGATGGGAAGACAAATAAATGTTGACTTGGAAATTAAATTGGTTAATAATTGAATTTAAATAAGAATTTATTTGAACTTATTGATTTTTGAGATTTTGAAAGATATGATTTATAACTTGATTAGATAAAAGGTGATTAAATAAATATTCTCAACTTTAAAGAAAAAAATGAGATTGAATATTGATTTAAATGTATAAATTGTAATTTCAACAAATTGTTATTTAAATGATTAAGCAAATATTTTTCAATTTGAATAAAATTGAAATTAAATGTTGAAGTATAAATGAAATTTATATTGTAAATGTTTGAATATTTAACTTGAATCTTTGAACTTTAAATTGAAACGGTTAAACTGGAATTGATTTAAATTGAATTTTGGAACTTAAGCTGATTTGAATCAATTCGTGGAGTTTGAGGAAACTGTTTTTATTATATAAAGTATGTTAATATATATAAACTATTTTAATATATAAATTATTTTATTATATAAACTACTTTAATTTATAACTATTTCAATATATATACTATTGCTAATATCTAAACTGTGTAAGTCAAAAGTGTTATGATTTCCAAAGTGTTATGATTTCAAAGTGTTATGAATTCGAAAGTGTTACTATCTTTGGAAATGCTACGATTCTGAAAATGAATATTATTTAAGGTGAATAATTATATCGAATTTGATATGGTTTTAAAATGAATATGATATTTTGATATGAAGTATGAACTATTTGAAATGAAATGACCACGGTGTGAAATAAGTGTTTCGTTGTTAAAGAGATCGGGAACAGATATTGTCATACTCTCTGCCAATATCGAAAACCACTTTAACAACTGTGTACATGGTGGAGATTCCAGAATGAAGTAGGATGGTTTGGTGATGATTCTATATGGTATTTATGTAGCCCTGACTCCTGTGAGTCAGCTTGATGTGGCTAAAACAGGAGCTATACCGGGCCAAGTGGGTTCATTCCCCCAATCGGGCACATTTCTTCGATACCATTCTATTACTTTTGTGATTTGATTAGATGCACTCTTTGATTTGGGAGTGTGTCACGAGGTGGGCGGTAGTAGCCGCTATGCGTTACCACCAGTCCGGGAGTGCAAATGGTATATCTACCCTGGCATTGCCTCGAGTGCCTTGTCGCATGCCCTATCGCGCCTTCTACGAGTTTGTTTTGTACCATACCTATGTGATGTCCTCTAAGTAAACCTCCAGTTTACGGAGGAGCGTACGAAATTGTATAGACTACAGGAATATATAAAATGTGTTAAGGGGGATATGGGTAACGCCTTAACGCTATTTTAATACTTTTACTTTACTATAGACATATTATAATAGCGTATATTACTACATAGTAGATAGTTCCACGAATCCTTAGAGGATGGAAATCCCAAACATCCTTTAAGTTACTTGTATTTCAGTTGACATTTCACTTGAGTTGAATTTATTAATATAAGAATGTTAATCCTGACTCGAGTGTTTTGTGTTTTGCTTTACGCTCGGGTCAAACTGAGTGTCACAGCATTTGAGACTCACCTTTGGAGATTGGAGCTTTGTTTGAAGATCTATCTATCCATCTTCAGTTTTTTCAGCTTATTCCAGTCAGTTATGTTCAGACTCGTTAGTTGCTTATGTATTAGAGATTCATTTGTATTTGAGATTCTGTTGTATTTTGTTTCAGACTCTGATATTTGTAGTAGCTTCATGAACTACTATTTATTTACTCCGCTGCTTATTGTTGTAATACTCTGTGTCTTTTATTCTATGATTGATTTATTTGCTGTATATGCTGAGTTTTTCCAAATATAAATTAACAATATGATATTTTGAGCAATTCAAGTTCGGCATGTGCGGATGCGAATGGTTCGAAATAGCGGGTCATTACAGTTGGTATCATAGCTATGGTTTTAGGCAAAACTTAGTATATAGAGTAAATTTAATTACAGAATCACCTTCGTTTGAGCTTGAGTCTCTTTCTCTTTGATCTGGATTTTCTTTGAATTTTGGAACTTTCCCCTTCGTTCTGAAATCCATTTTGTCTCTTTCTGTTTGTGTTCTTCTTGATTCTAGAGTATCCCATAACTCCACTTCGGTTGATCTCTATAATGAATCGGCGGTCTCGCCAATCTTAGAATGATTTGTAAAGAGGTGAAACTCCTTTACAACATGCAATGATTCACCGGTGATTTCTATATCCTCGGTTTACATGCTGCTATCTCTTACTATGCCCGAATGTTTCTCTAGTAGACGACCAGGGTAAATCTCTTGTGATCAACCTTATTCTGCCTCGATCTTATTCTTGGAATCTCTAGTTGACCCGGTTAAGGTCACTCGCGATTGATATTAGTCTATCCATCCCTTCTCTTTTTGTAATATGATTATTTTATTTTCCTTTCGAGCCTATCTTCGTAATTAGAATTATCTTTGGTTAGGGTTCCTCTAAATTTGAATCTCTGTTCTTGTTTTGAAACCTATTCTTGAATTATCGTGTAAGGGAGTGTATTTGTAATTTAAAATAAAATGTTTTATATTGTGTCGTTTGAGTTGTTAAGTTTGAATTTTGGGTTTCGATCGATTTGTCTAGCTAACGCTGTCGATAGGAATTCCAAAACACTTGAACAGAGCAAATTGACACAATATTGTTTCCAAAATTTGTAAATTTTGTATGATTATCTTTTATCTATAAAATTATAGTTTTCTAAAATTTGATAGTTAAAGGAATTGGTTGTTAGGAATGATAATACTGGATTATCATTTACTATTTTGTCAACTCTACTAAATCATTTTATATTGTTATATGTTCTAAGGTGTTGAAATTTTATAAACATGGTTTATTTGATTTGAAAATGAAATAAACTTAAACCAAGGATTTAAGAATTTAATTTCTGGTGGTTTTCATTGTTTGGAGGAGTATATTATTTGTAAGTATTTTCGAATGGAAATTTTTTTCCAGAATTTTTAAGAAAAGTAGGGCAGTACTCTCCTCTAGTGTCGTTGGAAAATAATTTTGATGATGACTGCAGCATCATCGACGTTCATTTTCGAGTCTCAAAGTGGAGAGACCACGTAGCAGCTTTGCTACATTTTTGTTTTGGAAAAGGAATTTGATTTGAATTTCTTGAATATGATTTGATTTACAATATATATATATATATATATATATATATATATATATATATATATAATTATTTCAAATAGTTTGAGGTGAAACCAAAAATTTGAATCTTAAGTTTTATATTAAGAAATGATTTCAATTATTGAAATAAAATGAAATTTTTGAGTAATTGGAATATCTAAAATGATAAATGAAATTAAACCAACTTGAAATAGTTGAATTTGAATAAAGCTTATTTGTATAATACTCAATTGCATTCTAATATATAACTTACCTAAAATATTCAAAAAGTTAAAATATTAATGAATTTGTAATTGAAGATTTACAAGAGGAAATTTGAATAATAAAAAGTTCAAACTAAAATTTTATTAATGGGAAGGGTGTGAAAATTTGTATAGTGTTTAATTACACTCTGAAGCATTAATATAACTTACCTAGAAAAGTTTAAATATAATTAGAATGTAATTGGATAGTATACACTATGATATAAGTAATAGGATATCAAAATGATATTTTTGTTAAGGGAATTTACTGATAATAAATTGGATAATAAAAAGGAAAATTTATTTTTTGAATAATATATGGTTATAAAATGTATACACCTAATATATATTGCAAAATATGTTAAGTGAAATAAATTAAATAAATAAAAGAGAAGACTACTTAAGCAGATAAATATGAACTTAAGAATAATGAACTTGAATTTTAGTGGAATCAACTTAGCTGAAGATAAATGGATAAAATAAATGAGCTTATTTAAAAATGAATTTGTTTGAAAGAAATTTTGATAAAATGAAAGAAAATCAATTTTAAATTGAATAACTATTTATTAGTTGAATAAAATAGATTAAACCAAATTGTTGAATATTAATTTATCCAAAATTGAAATCTATATGGTCTTGAATAGTTGAAGTTGAATGTTGAGGTGGAATTAACTATGGTTGATCAAATAGATTTAATAGATGAGTAAAATGAAACAAAATTTTGTTGTGAAATTTTTTGTAATAAATGTTAATAAATAAGGAACAAATCAATTGAATAAAAATATATGGAAATGAAATCAATCAAAATGTGACCACAATAAATTTGATTGATTAAATAAAATGAATTGGAATCAACTAATTGAATATAAACCAATTTTAAAATAAATGTAGTTTATATGATTTTAAATTAATTGTTTTATTTTATATTTCAAATCTATTTTTCTTTCTGGTTGTTTCTATTCTCCTATCTCCTTCCTTTTCGAGGACGAAAAGTTTTGAGTGGGGGAGAGTGTAACGACCCGTAAAATTTTAATAGTTTTAATAACATATTTAACTGAATTTTTGTGAAATTTTAAATAATTAAATTTGGAAATGAAAATTGGATATTTGGAATACGTCTATATAAACATAGCAAATGGTAAATTTTCATCAGGTAATATGGAAGTTTATTTTATTGTGTAATTTTATTTAAATTTAAATCATTTAATATTTGATGATAATAAAACGTTTTCTAAACATGAATATTTTTATACAATAAATTTGTAAATCATTTTCTGAGTGAGACGTCATCTTTCGTTTCATCAAATTTGGACTGCTATTGCTCCGTTTATCTTATTTTCGGTACCGAATATCGATTTTTGATAGGATGGTCATATCGCTGATATCTGCGTACTGTTTTGATCGTCTTGTCGTGCTGATCTCAGTAGTATATTCGTATGTGTGTTTCGGCGTCCGGTGGACGGCAAAATCTGTAAAATGTTGGACCGTATCGGTACCCCTTTTTTGAGCCTGTTGGGTTCTTTGTCTTTTCGTTGTTCCCTGAGAGAACCAATACCCATTAGCAGTTAAATAATTTTAGAATTTAATGTTGTGGCTGTCACGATTCCCTGTTTCCAATTTATTTCATGTTGGTTCGTTCATTTTTCTATCGGTCCCTTTTCTTTCTCTTTTTCATATTGAAACGAAAGAAAATTATGTTCATCATTTTCTCCTGTAGCTCTTTCCCTCTCTTTTCTTATCTTCCTTCCACCCTTAACTCGTGCCTCCCATCTTTTAATATGCTCCTTCCCACGCCATCTCACCTCACGAAATCCACTACCACCCTCTCCCTCTCTCCTCCCTCGCCCTCCCCTCTTTTTCTCGGCCTGGCCTCACAGCCCAATACCCAAGCTTCTAGCCTCGCCGTGCACCCTCTTCCCATCTTCCGTCCACTCGAGCATCGCAAATCATCTCTCACCGACCATCCCTGCTTCCCCTGCTTTTATGGCTGAAGCAAGCTACCGAAGACCACCACCTCCTTCTCTCAACCAGCCTCGTTCAACCATAAAAGCAACCGCAGCCCAAGCCCGTCAACCCACCAGCAACCATCTCGACCTTCACCTGGCACGCAAGCATCTCAGCCACGTGGTCACCATCTCCTTCTCTCTGTAGTAAATGTATGTAGATTTATATGTATACTTATACATTAGTTCTATTTGCATGTTTATTGTTTAGTTATATATTTATTCTTTATGTAAGCATATAGACTAGTTAATGTATATCTAATACATATATGTTTTATATATTCTGGTCTGCATACATTGTTTATGATTAAAGAAGTTTATCATAGTTAAATTTTATAATCTGTATGTTTTATAAAAGAAATATTTTATAAATTCGATACAGATATCTGTATTGTTTTATTATCTTTTATAAAACAATATATTAAATACGGATATCTGTATGTTTTATAAAAGAAATATTATGAACATATTTTATTTTTCTCAGTGCTTTTATTATGCAACAGTGTATATTCTCTGGTTTGCACATATTAGACTATATATTGTATATATGAGTTTACATTCTATGTTTCATATCTTGTTTTACAGTAGCACATATATATTTACAAAGTATATGAAAAATGAATTTTGTTTAGTAATTTGGCTATTGTTCTATATATATAGTAACGTAAAACTTTATGTTGGTCTATTGCATTTGTGGGTGTTTATACATATACAGTAACGAATTTTTTTGTATATATGTAAGTTGTATTGTTTTATAATAAGTGTTGATTTTATAGTGTATTCTGTATGAAAATATATATGATATGTTATAGTATTTTAAAAGGAATAAAATATAAATTATGTATAACTTGGTTGTTGTATATAGTTTATGTAAGTTTTATTAAATCAGTTTGAGTTTATATATATATATATATATATATATATATATATATATATATATATTGTGTTAGTTGTATGTATAGTTTACATCAGTGTATGTATATTCATATCTAATATATGTGAGTATATATAAATTTGTAGTTATGTATGGGTTTTGTTTTAAAATTTTAATATGTATCAGTTTATAACAGTGTTGATATATTGATGTTTAAGATGTATATATATATATATATTTGTTTTGCAAATAATGATTCATAGCCCGATACATATAATTTTTTATAAGTTTATGTTAATTTGCATACTAGAATTTGCTGTTTGTATATAAATGCTTATAGTATGTATACTATAAATGAAATATATTAGTTTAAGAAATTGATTTGCGTGTAGTACATATATATATTTCAGGTGGTGTAAATATTGACTTTTATGATATATATTGTTTGAAGTATAATATGTATGTAAGTTTAAATATATATGTTTATATATATTAGTTTATATATACAATGTATACATTAGTTTGGTTTTCAAATTTATATATGGAGACTTTTTTTTATGTGTTTGAATTAAATATTAATTTGAAAATATATGTTTAAATTGATTTTTTGAATATATATAACTTATATTTTGTTTCATCGATCTCTTGCCCATCTTGACTTACATCTTCTCGATATTGAATTCGTCGCAGCAATTCCTAGCTTGTTTAAACATGTTTTGTACTTAGTTGCCAAAATGTTTCTAATGATGTGACATTTTCTATTTTATTTTATTTTTAAATTCTTTTGAACTTATTTTTACTTAAGTGTATTTATATACTTATATACTAACATATTCTAATTTATTTATGTTTGTATGTGTATATTTATAAAAAGAGTTTACAACTTTCCGATAACTTTTAGCTGACAAAAAGTCAAAAATTCGGAAAACGAATTCCGATCACATTTTCGATTTTTCTTCGAACTAAATATTTTTTTAAACTAATTTTAAAAACTATTTTATCTCCAATATTTATTATTTAAAAGAGTTTTTATTTTAGCTATAAAACCTATTATTTGAAGATTTTAAATTAATTAAATATTCGAAAATTGATGTGGTGAAATTCCGAGTTGTTACAACAACCTTCCCACATGTATACACAGCACCAATGTATTATCATCTCCATATGGATCATGATTTGTTCTCGAAGCGCCTAACACTAGTCAGTTGCCAAAAGTTGGGCATACCGAAACTAGATGTACAAGTAAATTTGTTCAAAAATACATCTATAACTACATATATAAATCTCTTAAACCATGTATATATACATCTGTATAATACATACATACATATACAAACATACATACATACATACATATATATATATGCATGTATTTATGTATGTATCTATGTATCGCCCACTAGTCTATAGCCCTAAGTCATGCATACCGAACCGTATATATGTTTAAATTGTATATAAGTAAATCTGCTTAATATACCCCATGCACCGATCAATAGCACGAAGTAGGACATACCGAAACTATAGATAATGCTTAAACAACATATGAATATTTATACTTATACACACACACACACCCCATGCTCTTCCTGATAGTCCCAAGTCAGGCATACCGAAACTATATATAAATGCTTAAACTGCACATCAATAAGTGTATAATATCATATATACTGCACACACATATAATAACAAATTCAACTATATGGAACCATTGCTCACATATTGTACACCTATATATACATGTAGGTAACCAACAATCAAAATAACAAATCCATAGTCTTAATGGCAATAAACAATTCACACATACAACCTTGAAAATAATTCAACCAATTGTCAATAAAGGAATAAACACATATGTCCAAATCATGTATTCAACATCTACCTAAGATCTCAAATAACTAGCCTATGTCGAATTAATCCTAACCAAATTCAAATATCCACATATGTAATATATATTATATATCACCAAGGTCTTATACTACAATATAGATGAATATAGGGATTTATACACATATGTAAAATACAAAGAATTATGCCCATCACCTAATCAGCATTTCTTAATAGCCCAAACCTCGATGAAATGTCTGTCATTCGTAGAAAATCTCAATACGACCATAATGGAGAAAAGCACTGTAACGACCCGCCAATCCGCAAAGTTTGATCTGAAAATAAACCACAGATGTCCAACTCAAATTGAACAGAAATACGGATATTTATGGGAAAGAAATAAGAAAGAAGGAGAGAAAAGAAGAAGAAGAGAATGAAACTGAAAACAACACGGGATCTTACAATCGCAGCGGAACAAAATATAATATAATATCAATGAACTTTACAAAGAGAAACTGTAATATACATACATCCATCAGAGCGCAACAACTAATCACAATCATCAACCTGGACAGTTATAACAATATGTCCTCACAATTGCTGATAATTAAAATAACTAATGCGGTGGAAAATAAACATATATGTGAATATGACTTGAAAACCTCCAACTCGTCTCCTGAGCTCCAATGCATCCAAAGCAATATGTAAATATGCTCGGTCTGACCTAAGCATTAGAGTAAAATAACACCCGAGTCAGTCTGGAAAACCAGCATGAGAAAACACACCCAACTGGATTTTAAAGTTATAGAAAAACCTTTTGAAAATCAAAAGTATCTCGTAAGACCACGTAGCACATAAATACGGATGGGTTTTTACCTTACTATAAACAAAACATTTCATATGAAATTCTCTGATTTTATAATAGTGTCTAAGATACAAATACTTATTAATCATAGCCGAAATTGTCACATTAATCAAATTCCAGCATAATAGGTTACAACTAAAACCGTAAAGGCTCATATAGGAGAATGGATTCCATACAACGACTAGGTTACTAGGGCACTATCCGTCACGATGCATGTCTAGATAAAATAACACTGAGGGCCTCTTCAGGATCCCCTGCCAACACAGGACCGGCCTACCACTTGACTAGTAGTACCAAATATGATCACCCCTTCGTTAATGGCCCGAAGCATATAAATGAGAGATTATCGACTCTAGATAGGGATGATCATACCCTACTTGGAAGCGACCCACTTAGTCCTGCTGCATCTCCCCTGTTTTAGTCCTTCTCGATTGATGAGGCTTATGGCTATGTTTTTACCTTTTTATAGCACTTCCTACTTGGAATGCTAACACTGCCCTCCATCCAACAATGCAATGCCATCATTTATCCATACAAGTTTGTTCTAGGACTGAACGAAACGCTTGAGAGTTCCGTCTTCATCATCTTCAAGATGGCTTCACTTCGCAACGCTTGAGTTGGATCGAAGTGGTTTTCAGATAATATATCTGATCCTGGTCTCTTTGAAACAACATTCGATACCTTTCGGTAAACTCAATTCTGGCTCTTTAGGAAATAAACAGTCAAAGATAAGAGCGGATATGACCCCCTAGCCATTAGTGGACAGATTTCCTTATCATTTGTCCTAGGAGAACGAAACGAGTTTTATACGCACAGTACAACATCGTCGGAGATGACTTTGCCATAAACTCGCGTGTTTCTCCTAACTATTTCCAAGGTTACGTTTGGGTCCATATTTGATAGTCGGTTATTTAACTGTTCACAAACACACATCCAAATCAAGGATTTATTCCATATGGAAAATCAACATTGGTTAATCACATAAGCGACCCATAACCTCTTTTAATAAATCTTTTCATTAACTAAAATCACTTGATAAATATTTGTACCAAAATACTTTTGCAAAGATCATTCATAAAACAAAGAAAGATTCCTTTTTTCACAATTACAGAATAGATTTATAAATTCCTTTATAAATCTCTAAAACCCGTTTATAACCCCCTCAATTAGCCTATAAAATCATTTATAAACTCCCTTTTATACATTCGTAAAATCATTTATAAACCCTTTATAAATCCATCTGACCATTTATAAAGCTCCTTTTTTAAATATATAAACTCATTTATAAAATTCTCTTATAAATATCCAAGACCATTTATAAAACTCTTTTTACCCTTTTTCAATCTTTCTTTAAGTTTTCCAAACCATGTTATAAGATTCCTCTTATAAAACCCACATCTGTTTATAAAACCCTATTTACAAATCTCGAAAACACTTATAAATAAATTTTAATCGTTTACTTTAAAACACTATTGTATGATAAAAAAATAGTATAAATAAATAGTAATTAACTTCAAACATCTTAAAGATAATAATTATTAATTTCGAAACATTCTTAATAAAACAGTAATAATTTATCTTAAACATTATTATAAAAAATAATAATTAATTTAAAAAACCTTATTGATAAATAATTATAATTAATTTCAGACCATATTAATAATTTAAATAATTAACTTTTAAAAATATTAAAATATTGATAAACAACTTTTTAACAATATTAATATAAATAAACAACTTTAAAACATAAATATATTTCCTTGATAAAATTCCATACTTGAAATTCAACATAATCATTTCCATATTTATAAAACTATATTTGTAGATCTCTTTCTATTTTATAACATATCGTTTAACATCTCCAAATCTATCCTCACTTTCAATTTCCAAAATAGAATCAACTATTTTCCTAAAACAACATCCCACGTATTATCATAAATTCCCAACTTGATTTATTTTTCCCAATCTATCCAATTATAATGGTTTCTTTTTATTTATAAACACTGTTTATAAATCTATCATTCTATTAATAAAATATGATTTTGCAAATTTTCACTTTATTTGTAAAATGCCATATTTATATATTACCGCATTTATAAATTCCCACATTTATAAATAAATCTTAATATATATATATATATATGTATATATATATATCACTTTATATAAAACGGTTAATAATTATTTAAACCAAAATATTTCTATCTTTTTTTTAAAACCATATCCCTTTGTACAAAACACGAACTTTTCTTTAATATTTAGAAATATCTTTAATAACAGTTCAAAATCTCTATTTAAATTATTTTATAAAACTATAAATTTATAATCTCTAAAAATCATACTTTTTATTTTATAATAAATTTCTTCTTTAAATAATTCATGAAATTTTTTTAAAACGTATATAATTTCCAAAATCACTTTGAAATCCCTTTTTAAATCAAATCATAAGTTTGTAATATTTTAAAATACCAAAAATAAGGCCTAATGCTACTAATGCACTAAATAACCAAAATATTATCCATGTCATCGAATATAGAATCCAACAAATCATATATTAAATTATATGAAAAATAAATTCAATAGTGTGAGGAATCATGTTGGATCCCTCCATCCTACCCCCCTACATCACGTACAGTACATAATCATTGTAATCTGGTAGCATGGAAGAAAGAAGATGGTTTAATATGCATGTGTATTAGTGTGCACATAAGCAAAGCCGGCAATACCAGAAACTAATATCAGAAGCCCATTTCCCTTTAGGCTCATTGTGTGTGTACAGGCCATAATTTATCTACATATGTTTTCCCTCTTATTTTATAAAAACAAGTGACAATGAATTGTTTTGATAATAATGAAGTAATTCAAATCCATGGCGTCTGATATAAATGTTTACATATTATTTCATATTCATATCTGATTACATGGTATCAAAGCGATCGATCTAGGGTTTTGGTAGCATCAGATCTAAGTGTATTCTCTCTATTCAATCAACTGGTTCGATTTGCTGTTCTTCTTTGTGAATCATGGAAGAATCTAAGGGAGTTGATGTAATGTCGATGATGCCAAAAATTAAAGATCGGAAATTGAATAATTCTAATTATCTTGATTGGAACAAGACAATTCGTCTGTATATTCGAAGTATGGATAAGGATGATCACTTGATTCGATAACCACCTCAATCAGATTCAAAAGATAGAAAAGATCAGATCTGGCTTCGTGATGATGCTCGCCTATTCCTACAAATTCGAAACTCGGTAGAAAATAAAGTAATTGGATTGATTAATCATTGTGAAACGGTGAAAGAATTAATGGATTATCTCGAGTTTCTCTATTCTGGTAAAGGAACCTTAACAAGAATGTATGATGTGTGTCAAGCATTTTATAGAGCAAAGAAGAAGTGTAACGACCCGTATTTTTACGGATCGAAACATCGTAAAACAGTTATCATTTGGTCGCATGTTGTTAAGTCGTCTAGGGTTTAAGTCGTTCAAAACTTAGGTCGCGTAGGAGTTAGATCGTGAGCGACTTAAGAGAGTGGTGCAACCTGGGGACTTAGGTCGTGGAGCGACTTAAGGTATTGGGCGACCTAAGGAATGGGACGACTTATAGAAGTTGGCGACCTAAGGAATGAAACGACTTAAGGAAGTTAGGTCGGCAACGACCTAAGGAAGTTAAGTCATATAGCAGTTAGGTCGTGTGGTGGCTTAGGTCGAGTAAACGACTTATAGGATTTGAACGACTTATAGGATTGGGCGACTTAAAGGAAGTGGCGACCTAAGTGTTAGCGGCATAGGAAACTTTGCGAGTTAACGACCTAGGAGTAGTAGTTAGGTCGTAAGCAACCTAAGATAGTTAGGTCGTCCAGACGACTTAAGTGTTAGGTCGTAACCCAGTTAGGTCGCGTGAGTAGTTAGGTCGCGTGGGTTGATAGGTCGCGTGAGTTGTTAAGTCGTGACATTTTAGGTCACGACTTATGGTAATTCGTTAAGTCAAAGACGACTTATGGTAAGTCGTTAAGTCGAAGACGACTTATGATGGGTCGCGTGGATGCCTAAGTCGTTAGGTTGTTTCTGTCTTAGGTTGTGGTATTTGTTAGGTCGCCATGCCGCATCTGTGTTAGGTCGCATGGTGTTAGGTCGCGCAGAGTTAGGTCGGAGGATCTGTTAGATCGTGGTATCTCTTAAGTCGTAGGTCGTGATGGTCTATAGGTCGTGGACGACTTAAGGAGGCGGACGGCTTAGGGATTTCAGCTATAAATACACGTTCATTTCCTCACTTTTTGGGATCCGGATTTTGAAGCGACGAAGTGCTGCCATTTTGAGAGCTCGACTTCTACACTTCTTCACTTCTTTTCTCCACTCTAATCTTGTGCTTCCTTTCATCCAAATCGAAGATCGAAGAGCTTAGATTGAAGATCTACATTCTTCGAAGAGAGATTTCATCGTTTAAAGAGGATTTGTGATAGATCGAGTTAGATCCTTCGCTGTCCAGATCTGAAGTGTGTTGCTTTTGGGTTGTTTAGGTGATTTGGTGAGTGGTGATTATCTCTCACACAGATCCAAAGGAGTATATCGGATCGTTAGCTTGATTTGATGTTAAAATAGTGATTTCCATGCATTTTCCTAATCCTAAGTATAGATCCATATAGATTCATTGTTCATAATGATTTGGCATCCATTTTACTACATGTTAACCTATGCAAGTTCATTCATCAAGATTATAGAAATATTGTTCATGTTTTCATGCTTGTTAGACTTTTGACTCTTTAATTACGAAATTGCCATTATTGTTATAATTGTCTATTTAGATCATATTTGAATGCTTGTTTACTTGGATTAATGTTTGACTTGATTGATTACTATGAATTAGATGATTGATGATTTGATTTAGACCGAAGATGATTCAAAAGCTAAGGGAAAGGCTCTTGAATTGGGAAAGCTGCTTGTGGCATATGTGGCGGATGAGGAAGCTCATATGGATAGATTTGATGATGATGTTGAGATGAAGCTTTGCTATGATGATGATGAGGCGAAGCATGATATGAGATAGTCTTGGTCTAATCCAGACGGGATCATTCCAAGCAGATTGATAACTCGGTGAAATGGTTCGAGTTTGAGGATAATGGTTTGCTCGAGAGGCGCTTGAGCTAGTATGGAAATAGTCGTCGAGGAGGATGACTAGAAGGCTGAGATCTCATCGTTATTGAAGGTTCTAGCATGCTCAAAGCAAGAGTACGTTGGGCAGATTCGATAGTCCCTGAAGGCTACTGATTGGTAGTCAAGTACTCTAGGCAGATTCGATAGTCCTAGGCACGGGTCACGATGACGTGCGGAGTTATGTCTAGAACCGGGGTTTCCATTAGCCCTTGACGGACGGATGAAAGAATGAGCCGGTCATTCAATTAACGATGATATCGAAGCAATGATAACAGTGATAGCCAGGGTCATGGATGTTTGGTTGTATCGTCATCCGGTCTCAAGAGCGGTATTTTCTGGGTGCTTATTTGATCTTGGTTTAGGCCTTGGGGGTTTGTACTTGGAAAACATCGCCCTTGACTCGAGTGATAATTGCTTTACTTTAAATTGTATGCTCTGCTATGTTTGCTTCTGCTTAGTGTGTGTCTGGGGGCTATCACTGTAGAAAGAGGTGGAGTGGGAGGGTTGTATTCCTATTCCTTTTCCTTTATGCTCTTTTGGTATGTTGTTAGTTAATTTACCGCTCACTAAGACTGTTGTCTGACTCAAGGCTTTATGTTTTAACTCTTATTGCCTTGGGCTGTTCGTCCATTTTGGGACGGGCAGACTAGGTAGCAGGTGACAGGTGATGTTCTTGCTTTCCACAATGCTGATGTCGAAGATGAGCTGGAGGGTTGCATATTATCTTCTTACTATATGTACTGGATGTTCCGCTGTTTGTATATTCTCTGAGTGTTATGTAGTGAGGCTTGATGTATTGACTATTCAAATGTTTGTATTCAACTATTATGAAGTTTTAATGATGAGATTCCATTTCTGTGAAGCTTCACTATATATATATTCTATTGTATTTTGTCCATGCGCTATGAGTAATACGATAGATTCTGCTGTTTTAATTTACCCTGACAATCGTCCATGGTTGCCTGGCACACTTTACAGCGCACTTTCTCTAGGTTCGATGCAGGGGTCATGGGCGGTCGTCACATTTGGTATCAGAGCATTGGTTAATCGATTTTACCCAACGCTCGCTGACGTAACCACGTATGAGAGACGTAATTGTATTTTGATGTATGATTACTATATATAATATAGTAGCTTAGAAGTATGTGAGTACTTTATGCAGTTGTTTCTCTAGGTGTGCTAATCATTCCTTTTTATAGATATTGAGAATGAGTCGAAGAGGGAGACCAGCTGCTAGGGAAGGCCGTGCTACTGAAGGGGCTGCTGATTATGCTACTATGTTCGAAGCAATGATGACTTCGATCATGAGAAGGATGCCAGCTCCGGGGCCATCGGTGGATGTTGGAGTTCAAGTTCAAACTCCAAAACCGGTGGATTTTGCTAAGCTGTGTAAGGACTACACTGCTCTTGGAGGAAAGGTTTTCTTGGGAACGGAACCAACCATTGAGGTCCAGAGGTGGATAGATGCTTGTAGAAGGATCTTTGGTGATTTGGGAATTGAGGATGCGACTAAGAGGAAGTTAGCATCAAGACAGCTTCAAGGAAGAGCTTCTGATTGGTGGAACTCTATCACCATTGATACTCCGGAGGAAGAGATTACTTGGGAGCAATTCCAAGCTAGATTTGAAGCTAAGTTCATTTCTATAGCTCAGAAGTCTGTTCTGTTCAAGAAGTTTGTGGAGCTCAAGCAAGGTGGAAGACCAGTTCTTGAGTATGTTTCTGAGTTTGAAGCTTTGTCCAAGTACGCCCGGTCGTATATTGAATCTCCTTACCAGAAGAATGAGAAGTTTGTGACAGGCTTGGACAGCTATCTTGGGAGGCAGTTGGTGGATCATTTGGACGATCCATTTGAGAAGCTTGTGGAGAAGGCTCTCAGGCACGAGAATCTGTTTCCTAAGGAAGGATATGTTGTTGCTGTGACCAAGGAGGAGTCTAAACCACAGCAGGGTGGAAACAAGAAGAGGAAGCTGCAGCAGCAAAAGGGTAAGGATGGCCAGAAGAAGCTGAAGGGCGAAGTGACCTGCTACAATTGTCAGCAGAAGGGCCATTTTTCTAGAGATTGTAAGAATCCGAAGGTGCTGGTGAAGTGCCACAACTATGACAAGCTGGGGCATGTTAAGAGGAATTGTCCGGAACCACGGAGGGACAAGCAGATTGTGCAAGCTTATGCTTTGGGAGCTGTTCCATCGTCTTCGAAAGCTCCTACCGCTGAAGAGAAGGGAAAGAGTGTGGTGGTTCAGGGTACTCTCTCCATTTGTGGTGTTCCAGTTAGAGTATTGTTTGATACTGGGGCGTCGCATTCTTTTGTTTGTAATGAACTTGTAGGCCGGTTGGGTTTAGAACCGGATATTGTTGATAGGCCATTGGTTGTGACTAATCCAGTTGGGGGTTCGTCTTGTTTGTGTATGCTATGCCGTGGTCTGATTGTATCGAGTCATGGTTGCTCTTTTGTTTGTGATTGTTTTGTTCTGAACTTTGCGGGGTTCGGAATTGTTTTGGGTATGGACTGGCTTAGGAAGTATGCGGCAAAGGTTGATTGTGAAAGGTTGGAGGTGACAGTCGAGAATGTGGAGGGGCGAAAGATTGTGATACGATGTAAGCATGAAGAAGGTGTCTTCATGAGCTTCATGTATTCGCTAGTTGTTCCACGGGATGGACTGTCATCTGTGCCAATCGCCAATGGATTTGAGGATGTCTTTGACGAGGTCAAAGGGTTACCTCCGCATAGAGAGATCGAGTTTCGTATAGATCTAGTTGAAGGAGCCAGACCTGTTGTGATGCCTCTTAGGCGGATGGCGCTTAGGGAACAACAGGAGTTGAAGGTGCAGGTTGATGATCTTTTGCAGAAAGGATTCATTCGGCGTAGTGTGTCCGAATGGGGTGCACCAGTTGTGTTTGCAACCAAGGCAGATGGGTCATTGAGATTGTGCATGGATTATCGTGAGCTGAATAAGGTGACTAAGAAGAACAAGTATCCATTGCCAAGAATAGATGACTTGTTTGATCAGCTTCACGAAGCTAAGGTGTTTTCTCAAATGGATTTGGCAACGGGATTTCACCAGTTGAGAGTGGCTAAGGATAGTGTGCCGAAGACTGCTTTCAGGACACCATCCGGTTTCTTTGAGTGGCTGGTAATGCCGTTTGGATTGACTAATGCGCCAGCATATTTTGTGGATCTTATGAATAGAGTGTTCAGAGATCAGTTGAGCAAGTTCGTGCTAGTGTTCGTGGATGATATTCTGATTTATTCCAGAACTGAAGAAGAGCACAAGACGCACTTGCGTATTGTTTTGGAAATCTTGCGGAAACATCGGCTGAAGGCTAAGTTTTCGAAGTGTCACTTCTGGAAGAGTGAAGTGAGGTTCTTAGGCCATGTTATCTCTGGAAATGGAATAGCGGTTGATCCCACTAAGGTGGTAGCAATCCAGGATTGGGTTAGACTTAAGAATGCATCTGATGTGAGAAGTTTTCTTGGATTAGCAGGATATTATCGACGGTTTATCAAAGACTTCTCCAAGGTGGTTGCACCATTGACAGGATTGACGAAAAAGAACCAAGTGTTTAGATGGGAAGATAAGTGTGAGCAAGCTTTCGGAATCCTGAAAGAGCGACTGACAAGTGCTCCTGTTTTGACTATTCCGAGTGGGAATGATGAGATGGTGGTTTACACCGACGCATGTGGTACTGGACTTGGAGCGGTGTTAATGCAGAAGGATAAAGTTGTTGCGTATGCTAGTCAACAACTGAAGCCGCATGAAAGGAATTACCCGACTCATGATTTGGAGTTGGCGGCGATTGTTTTTGCTCTGAAGATGTGGAGACATCATCTACTGGGAGTTTGATTCGAGTTGTTTACAGATCATAAGTCGTTGAAGTATCTTTTCTCCCAAAAGGATTTGAATCTTCGGCAGCAGCGATGGCTAGAGTTTTTGGCATCATATGATTTTGGTATAGCTTATACTCCGGGAAAGGGTAACGCAGTGGCAGATGCGTTAAGTCGAAGACATGCAGGATTGGGAGCCATGTTTTCAAAATGGAAGAATCTCGAGTATTTAACTGGATTTGACTTCAGGCCTAGATGTGAATTGGAACCTGAGATGTTAGCAAACTTATCGATAAAACCGACTCTTGTGGAAAGGATTGGCGAGAGTCAAAAGCGAGACGATATGCTTGTCAAGATTATCCGTGATTTGGAATCTGGATTGGACCCAGAAAAGGATAAAGGATTTGAAGTCGATCGAGAGGGTTGGCTTCGGAAGCAAGGACGACTAGTTGTTACCGATATAGATGAATTGAGGAGTGAAGTTCTGAAGGAAAGTCATCACTCGAAGGTGACAATTCATCCAGGTGGAAAAAAGATGTATCGGGATATGAAGAGAACCTATTACTGGGAAGGCATGAAGAAGGATGTTGGAAATTTTATTTCCAAGTGCATGAACTGCCAGTTGGTAAAAGCCGAACAGAAGAAGCCAAGTGGATTGCTTCAGCCATTAGAAGTTCCTACATGGAAGTGGGAACAAATATCGATGGATTTTATTGATGGGTTACCTAGAACAAGAACGGGGAATGTAGGGATTTGGGTCATTGTAGATTGTTTGACTAAGTGTGCAAGATTCATTCCTGTTCGATCGACTAGGACTGCATCAAAGTTGGCCGAGTTGTATGTTAAGTGGATAGTTCGATTCCATGGTATTCCGAAGAGTATAGTGAGCGATCGAGACCCATTGTTCACTAGTGGATTTTGGAAGAGCTTCCAGGAAGTTTTGGGAACCGAGTTGTGTTTGAGTACAGCTTATCACCCTCAAACAGATGGTCAGACCGAGAGAGTCAACCGAGTTTTGGAAGATCTCCTCAGAGCTTGTGTTTTGGATTTCGGAGGATCATGGGAAGATCACCTTCATTTGGTGGAATTTTCATACAACAACAGTTACCAGTCAAGCATTGGTATGGCACCGTATGAAGCATTGTATGGAAGACCGTGTAACTCTCCGACATGTTGGTTAGAGACAGGAGAAAAGCTGATACTTGGGCCAGAGATGATTCGACAGACCTCAGATTGTATAGAGATTATTCGACAACGAATGAAGGCAGCCCAAGACCGTCAGAAAAGTTATGCCGATAAGCGTCGTAAGGATTTGGAATTCGACGTAGGTGATATGGTTTTTGTGAAGATATCTCCACTGAAGAATGTTATTCGATTCGGGAAGAAAGGGAAGTTGACTCCGAGATTTGTTGGACCATTCCCGATCATCGAGCGAATTGGAAAGCTCGCCTACAGATTGGAATTACCAGAGAAGATGTCGAGTGTGCACAATGTTTTTCACGTATCGTATCTACGGAAGTATGTGCACGACTCGAATACAGTGGTTTCTGCTGATAGCTGTGAAGATTTCGAAGTTGATCCAGTCGATAAGAGACCTCGTAAGTTGCTTCTTGTTGTGGAAACCGACACGAAACAGCTTAGGAGGAAGGTAGTTAAGTTGCTCAAGATACAATGGAGTGATGATGATAACGACTGTACGTGGGAGGTGGAAGAGAGGATGAAAGCAGCTCATCCTGAACTCTTCAAGGTATGGCCCTAAGGTGTCGTGTCATCTCACGATATTGTAACTTGTTCTAGTTTTAGAATTTTGCATGCTAAGCTAGAATTGGATGCATTGTTTGTTGATTGCTATGGATGGTAGGCGTGCAGAATAGTCTTTGATTGCTTTTGTTTGTTTGGAATTTCGAGGGCAAAATTCCTAAGGGGGAGAGAATGTAACGACCCTTATTTTTACGGATCGAAACATCGTAAAACAGTTATCATTTGGTCGCATGTTGTTAAGTCGTCTAGGGTTTAAGTCATTCAAAACTTAGGTCGCGTAGGAGTTAGATCGTGAGCGACTTAAGAGAGTGGTGCAACCTGGGGACTTAGGTCGTGGAGCGACTTAAGGTATTGGGCGACCTAAGGAATGGGACGACTTATAGAAGTTGGCGACCTAAGGAGTGAAACGACTTAAGGAAGTTAGGTCGGCAACGACCTAAGGAAGTTAAGTCGTATAGGAGTTAAGTCGTATAGCAGTTAGGTCGTGTGGTGGCTTAGGTCGAGTAAACGACTTATAGGATTTGAACGACTTATAGGATTGGGCGACTTAAAGGAAGTGGCGACCTAAGTGTTAGCGGCATAGGAAACTTTGCGAGTTAACGACCTAGGAGTAGTAGTTAGGTCGTAAGCAACCTAAGATAGTTAGGTCGTCCAGACGACTTAAGTGTTAGGTCGTAACCCAGTTAGGTCGCGTGAGTAGTTAGGTTGCGTGGGTTGATAGGTCGCGTGAGTTGTTAAGTCATGACATTTTAGGTCACGACTTATGGTAAGTCGTTAAGTCGAAGACGACTTATGGTAAGTCGTTAAGTCGAAGATGACTTATGATGGGTCGCGTGGATGCCTAAGTTGTTAGGTTGTTTCTGTCTTAGGTTGTGGTATTTGTTAGGTTGCCATGCCGCATCTGTGTTAGGTCGCGCAGAGTTAGGTCGGAGGATCTGTTAGGTCGTGGTATCTCTTAAGTCGTAGGTCGTGATGGTCTATAGGTCGTGGACGACTTAAGGAGGCGGACGGCTTAGGGATTTCAGCTATAAATACACGTTCATTTCCTCACTTTTTGGGATCCGGATTTTGAAGCGACGAAGTGCTGCCATTTTGAGAGCTCGACTTCTACACTTCTTCACTTCTTTTCTCCACTCTAATCTTGTGCTTCCTTTCATCCAAATCGAAGATCGAAGAGCTTAGATTGAAGATCTACATTCTTCGAAGAGAGATTTCATCATTTAAAGCGGATTTGTGATAGATCGAGTTAGATCCTTCACTGTCCAGATCTGAAGTGTGTTGCTTTTGGGTTGTTTAGGTGATTTGGTGAGTGGTGATTATCTCTCACACGGATCCAAAGGAGTATATCGGATCGTTGGCTTGATTTGATGTTAAAATAGTGATTTCCATGCATTTTCCTAATCCTAAGTATAGATCCATATAGATTCATTGTTCATAATGATTTGGCATCCATTTTACTACATGTTAACCTATGCAAGTTCATTCATCAAGATTATAGAAATATTGTTCATGTTTTCATGCTTGTTAGACTTTTGACTCTTTAATTACGAAATTGCCATTATTGTTATAATTGTCTATTTAGATCATATTTGAATGCTTGTTTACTTGGATTAATGTTTGACTTGATTGATTACTATGAATTAGATGATTGATGATTTGATTTAGACCGAAGATGATTCAAAAGCTAAGGGAAAGGCTCTTGAATTGGGAAAGCTGCTTGTGGCATATGTGGCGGATGAGGAAGCTCATATGGATAGATTTGATGATGATGTTGAGATGAAGCTTTGCTATGATGATGATGAGGCGAAGCATGATATGAGATAGTCTTGGTCTAATCCAGACGGGATCATTCCAAGCAGATTGATAACTCGGTGAAATGGTTCGAGTTTGAGGATAATGGTTTGCTCGAGAGGCGCTTGAGCTAGTATGGAAATAGTCGTCGAGGAGGATGACTAGAAGGCTGAGATCTCATCGTTATTGAAGGTTCTAGCATGCTCAAAGCAAGAGTACGTTGGGCAGATTCGATAGTCCCTGAAGGCTACTGATTGGTAGTCAAGTACTCTAGGCAGATTCGATAGTCCTAGGCACGGGTCACGATGACGTGCGGAGTTATGTCTAGAACCGGGGTTTCCATTAGCCCTTGACGGACGGATGAAAGAATGAGCCGGTCATTCAATTAACGATGATATCGAAGCAATGATAACAGTGATAGCCAGAGTCATGGATGTTTGGTTGTATCGTCATCCGGTCTCAAGAGCGGTATTTTCTGGGTGCTTATCTGATCTTGGGGGTTTGTACTTGGAAAACATCGCCCTTGACTCGAGTGATAATTGCTTTACTTTAAATTGTATGCTCTGCTATGTTTGCTTCTGCTTAGTGTGTGTCTGGGGGCTATCACTGTAGAAAGAGGTGGAGTGGGAGGGTTGTATTCCTATTCCTTTTCCTTTATGCTCTTTTGGTATGTTGTTAGTTAATTTACCGCTCACTAAGACTGTTGTCTGACTCAAGGCTTTATGTTTTAACTCTTATTGCCTTGGGTTGTTCGTCCATTTTGGGACGGGCAGACTAGGTAGCAGGTGACAGGTGCTGTTCTTGCTTTCCACGATGCTGATGTCGAAGACGAGCTGGAGGGTTGCATATTATCTTCTTACTATATGTACTGGATGTTCCGCTGTTTGTATATTCTCTGAGTGTTATGTAGTGAGGCTTGATGTATTGACTATTCAGATGTTTGTATTAAACTATTATGAAGTTTTAATGATGAGATTCTATTTCTGTGAAGCTTCACTATATATATATTCTATTGTATTTTGTCCATGCGCTGTGAGTAATACGATAGATTCTGCTGTTTTAATTTACCCTGACAATCGTCCATGGTCGCCTTGCACACTTTACAGCGCACTTTCTCTAGGTTCGGTGCAGGGGTCATGGGCGGTCGTCACAAGAAGGATATGAATTTGATAAATTACTTCATGGCATTTAAACAAATGTATGAAGAATTTAATCTCTTGTTACCAATGAGTACTGATATCAAAGTTCAGCAAAGACAAAGAGAACAGATGGCCATTATGAGTTTTCTGGCTGGTCTCTCATCTGAATATGAAAGTGCTAAATCACAGATCCTTGCAAATCCTGAAATAACTTCACTTCATGACGTGTTTAGTTGTATTCTTAGAACTGAAAATGTGCCAAATACTGGTAACACAAGTGCTAATACAAGTAATAGTGCATTCATTGGTAGTAGTGGAAATGTTGCTTCCAATTATCAATCTGATACTGAAAAATTTAGTGCACAACCACATGCACAAGGTTGGAGACCACCAAGACCTCCCACTGCACAAACATAGAGACCACATGCACAATCATGGAAACCACCAAGGCAAAATAGAAGATCACAAAGATCATCATGGAGGCCATCAGTGAATCAAAACAAGTTTTGCAATTATTGTAAACGAATTGGCCATGTAATATCTGAATGTAGAAGTCTGCAGTGGAATCAAAGAAATACAAATCCATCTAACATCAAAACTGTGCTTATGACAGCAAAAGAATTTGACAAGTATTCAAAATTTCAAAACTCCTTACATAGTAACTCACCAGAATTGACAAATACATCAGCAACAACTTCAGTGGCAAATACCAGTGTTGGATCATCAACTTCTAAATGGATAATTGACTCAGGTGCCTCAGACCACATGACAGGTAACCAAAATTTGTTTACAAATTTAAAAGCAAGTCGAATTCCTCACAGAGTTACATTAGCAGATGGATCTCAATCTTTAGTTAAAGGGAAGGGTGAAGTAATATCAAACACACATATACCTATGAAATCAGTATTATACTTACCTTCTCTATCATTTAGTTTGCTCTCTGTGAATCAAATCACACACAATCTCAATTGCAGCATCACATTCTTTCCTAACCACTGTGTGTTCCAGGATCTTTTGACGAAGCAGATTATTGGTAGAGGAAGTGAGTCTGGTGGCTTATACACGCTTGACACACTTTCTGAACCTTTAGCTTGTTCTATCATGGATCTAGCATTCAAAGTTCATTGCCAACTCGGTCATCCTTCTCTCTCATTGTTCTAACAACTCTGCCCTCAGTATAGCAACTTATCTTCAATAAATTGTGAAGCATGTCAATATGCAAAACATCATAGAAGTAGCTCTCAACCTAGAATTAATAAACGTGCAAGTAGTCCCTTTTCTTTAATACATTCTGATATTTGGGGACCTTCTTCAGTTGTTTCTAAACCTGGTTATAGGTACTTTTTAACTTTTGTTGATGATTACACTCGTATTACTTGGCTGTTTTTGATGAAGTCACGTGCTGAATTGTTCTTTATATTTTATAAGTTCCATGCTGAGATTAAAACACAGTTCAATACCACTATACAAACATTACGTAGTGACAATGCTAAGGAGTATATGTCTACTGAGTTTGATAATTATCTTGCTCAAAATGGTATTCTTCATGAAACTTCATGTGTTGATACTCCTTCTCAAAACGGTGTGGCTGAGAGAAAGAATTGACATTTATTAGAAACTGCTAAAGCATTATTATTTCAAATGAATGTACCAAAAACATTCTGGGCAGATGTTGTGTCCACTGCATGCTTCCTTATTAACAGAATGCCATCAACTGTCCTTAACAATGAGATTCCTTATCAAGTTCTACAACCTCACAAGAGTATGTTCCCAGTTAAACCAAAGGTGTTTGGATGCACATGCTTTGTGACAGATGTTAATCAGCAGCTAAGTAAACTTGACCACAAATCCTTGAAGTGCATTTTTTTTGGTTATTCTAGACACCAGAAAGGTTACCGATGCTTTTGTCCAAGCTTGTAGAAATATATTATATCAATAGATGTAACTTTTATGGAGGATACACCTTTTTACCAAACAAGTACACCTCATGTACAAGAAGATAATGATGAGTTTTTGATATATTCTACTATACCTAGTGAGTCTCCTCAAGTGAATAATACAGATGATACACATACAGAGGATACACATGCTGATGAGACTCAACAAACTGAAGCAGATTCAAGTCTCGACCTACCTATTGCGATCAGAAAAGGGAAGAGAAAATGCACTTACCCTATTTCTTCCTTTGTGACATATAATAAGCTACCACATTCATCACATGTTTTCATTTCAGTATTAAATTCTATTACTATACCAAAGACTGTAGGGGAAGCTATAGCCTCACCAGAATGGTATGAAGCAATGGTGGAAGAAATGAAGGCATTGGAACAAAACAAAACATGGAACTTGGTAACACTACCACCAAATAAGAAAGCAATAGGATGTAAATGGATTTTCTCTACCAAGATGAATGCTGATGGAACAGTGGCAAGACTAAAAGCTCGTTTGGTTGCTAAACGCTATGCTCAAACATATGGTATTGATTACTCTGAAACTTTTTCACCTATGGCTAAAATGACATCTATTAGGCTGTTTATTTCCATGGCAGCCAGATACAATTGGAAGCTTCATCAACTGGATATTAAAAATGCTTTCTTACATGGAGATCTTTCTGAAGAGGTGTATATGGAGCAACCGCCTGGCTTTGTTGCTCAGGGGGAGACAAGTTTGGTTTGCAGACTTAAAAAATCATTGTATGGACTCAAGCAAAGTCCAAGAGCATGGTTTGGTAAATTTAGCTTAGCCATAGAGAGATTTGGAATCACAAGAAGTAAATCTGATCATTCGGTCTTCTACAAGAATTCTGACAAAGGAATAATATTGTTAGTAGTCTATGTAGATGATATAGTTATCACAGGAAATGATGAAGCTGGTATTAGTGATCTCAAACACTTTATCTATACCCAGTTCCACACTAAAGACCTAGGTGAACTCAAGTACTTCCTAGGTGTTGAAATTACAAGAAGTAATGAGGGGATATGTTTGTCACAGAGAAAATATACACTTGATTTATTGAGTGAAACAGGAAAGTTAGCTGCTAAGCCATGTAGTACTCCTATGATGCCTAACAATAGTTTAAGTGAAGATGGTGAACTTATGCATGATCCAGAAAGGTGCAGGCGCTTAGTAGGTAAATTGAACTACTTATGTGTAACAAGACCCGACATAGCATATTCAATGAGTGTTGCGAGTCAGTTCATGTCTAAACCCACTGTACATCATTGGGCTGCTCTTGAGCAAATATTGTGTTACCTTAAAGGTACTGTAGGTCAGGGTCTTATGTATATGAATCATGGTCATATGAACATTGAGAGCTTTAGTGATGCTGACTGGGCAGGTTCAAAAATAGATAGACGATCCACTTCAGGGTATTGTGTATTTGTTGGAGGCAATCTGATATCATGGAAAAGCAAGAAACAATTAGTGGTTTCTCATTCAAGTGCAGAATTAGAGTGCAGAGCAATGACTAATGTAGTGTGTGAAATAATGTGGATAACCCACTTAATGAAGGAGTTTAATATGAAGCTAAAGTGGCCAACAAAGTTGTGGTGCGACAACCAGGCAGCAATTCACATTGCCTCAAACCCTGTATTTCATGAGCGAACGAAACATATTGAGGTAGATTGCCATTTTATTAGAGAGAAGATTCAAGAAGGAATTGTTGAAACTGCGTTTGTTCGAACAGGAGAGCAGTATGCAGACATTTTCACAAAGGCTTTGAATGGTGCACGTGTGGAGTATTTATGCAGCAAGTTGGGAATGAGAAATATATATTCTCCAACTTGAGGGGGAGTGTAATCTGGTAGCATGGAAGAAAGAAAATGGTTTAATATGCATGTGTATTAGTGTGCACATAAGTAAAGCCGGCAATATCAGAAACTAATATCAGAAGCCCATTTCCCTTTAGGCCCATTGTGTGTGTACAGGCCATAATTTATCTACATATGTTTTCCCTCTTATTTTATAAAAACAAGTGACAATGAATTGTTTTGATAATAATGAAGTAATTCAAATCCATGGCGTCTGGTATAAATGTTTACATATTATTTCATATTCATATCTGATTACAATCATAAAATATAAATCAACCCCTTCGAGGCGGGATCGTATACAAAGGGTCATCCACGCCTACACGGGAACGTAATAGGGTCTCATCGGCTCCAGAGGTGGGAATATATCCAGACCAACTAATAAAATAGTAAATCATCCAAACAGTCAATAAGAATCAACGATAAAATATCCACACATCAAATCAATAATTTTTATCGACTAAAATATATTTCTAGTTAACCAAATAGGTGAGTTTATCTCACATTTATTCCAGTTTTCAGCAAAATGCTCCATTTTGAATTAAAATTGAATAGGCGTTCAATTTTAACCAAAATTCCTATGATCTCCAAATCTATCCAATCCAACTCTATAGCGTTGTATTCGGTGGTGCGGTCACAACGTAACTTGTCACACTCAATTTCAACCTCGTATGAAAATGTTATACACTTTATAACATTTCACAATTTAAAAAAAAAAATATATAACTATATATTTAATTACATAATTAACTTTATTAATCACCTAGCTAATCACAATTAGCCATGCCCTAATTCCATATCGGTTTCACAAGCTCTAGGTCGAACTTCGAACCACCCACTTTTACTTCATCTCTCTACAGCACCACGTCCGACCAACGTCCTACTACTGCGCAACTTCCATTTGTAGCCCTGAGTCTGCTCTTCCTATCAATATTGGTTACGACACCCAGCTCGCCGACGTCACTATCGATTTTTCCAAGAATAGCGCCACATTCGGAAGCAAAATTTGGCCATCTCCATCCACCACCGCCCAATCTCACCATTGAATCCCTTCGTCATGTCGAGGCGCACCTTTTCGTAGTTGGGGTTTAAGCTTGATTCAACATCTGGTGGTCCATCGAACCATGGTCGTTCGATTCGAGGAGGGGAAAATTATTAAAAAAACAACGTATTCTTTGATTGCACGCGAACGTGAAGGAAGAAGGTATGGGTGCACGGTGGAGGGAATGGCTTATGTGGGGAAAGTGTGGGGAAAGTATGGGCTAGGGTATGAGTGTTAACCCAAAAAATGGATCAACACCCTGGATAGAGTATGAAAGCACCAGCCCTGTTTATCAGAGCAAAATAAAGTAGAATAGAAATATACCAAGAAACAGTTGAAAGACAAGAATATTTTTATAGTGGTTCGGCTGTAAACGAAGCCTACGTCCACTTTATAATTTTTTCTATTGATTGATTGCTGTTACAAAGGGAATTGGATTATAGAATGATTGACTATCCTAGATTAGACTAAGTCCCAAGTGTTAGAGTTCACTGGAGAATCACGGTGAACTCCTTGGATGACTATTGTGGGGAAGCAGTAGGATGAAGAAGGTCTTCTGCAGCGTTTCAACAACCAGTCCGGAGGATCCCCTTTTGTTGCAAATAGGAGAGTATTTATAGAGGTTGGAGAGCTACTGGGCCAAGTATGCTTGCCAAATACTTGCAGATCAACACAGGAAGGTGCATTGGAGGTTACACCGCGACCTAAGCTAAAAGGATGGATCGCTAGCGATCCATAGGTTTGGTTAGAAGGCGAGCCAACGCCTTAGAATTTTTCCCTTGCTTTGCTCCATGAAGATCGCAGTTGATTAATGAAATAGTATGGATCGCTAGCGAACCATGGTATATGGATTGCTAGCGATCCATATACTTGGTCTATTTTTGGACTTTGTTCTTCTGGAGTTTATGGAGATCTGGCGAAAAGGTATGGATCGCTTGCGATCCATAGTGCTTGGATTGCTAGTGATCAATGTACTTAGTGGTTTTCTAAGCTTTGCCTTTTGGATCGCATCTATTATCTCGTGTTGATGTTGTTCATGAACCCTCGAGTTAATGCCATGGATTGCTAGCGATCCATAGACCATGGATCGCTAGCGATCCATGCCCTAAGAGTATTTTCCTTTCTTCTTTCGTGACTTCCTTTGGCTTCTTATTCCATTCCCTTCCATTGGCTTTTGAGCTATTCTGACTCGATGGAGTTCTCTCGACTTCATCTGGATTCTGCTGGGTTGAAAATTTGGCAATCTCCTTCCACCACCGTCGAATCTCCGTCCACCACCGCCTAATCTCACTGTTGAATCCCTTCGTCATGTTGAGGCGCACCTTTTCTTAGTTGGGGTCGAAGCATTATTCAGCATCTTGTGGTCCCATCGAACCCTGGCTGTTCGATTCGAGGAGGGGAAAAATAAAAAAATAACAACATACTCTCTGATTGCATGCGAACATAAAGGAAGAAGGTATAGGTGCACAGTGGAGGGTATGGCTTACATGGGGAAAGTGTGGGGAAAGTATGGGCTAGGGTATAAGGAAAGATACTGAATATATATATATATATATATATATATTATATTCAAAATATCTAGCTCGATGCACTCAAAAATCTCGAACCCCAAATGAGACATACCGCCTAGTCTTTTATATGTTATACCTCTATTTCGAACACAATGGAATTAGTCTCAAGGCATATTTCGATCATATACAGAAGATAACTTTTCAAACCCAATTATTTTAATTTAAATTTCTTAAATTAATTTCTATGCGTTCCATGCTCGCACGACCAAACGATACATCCGATCGCCATGAAATTTTACAGCATACAATAATACACTATTACGGATCCAATGAAACTCGTTTCGTTGAAATCCAAGACTGTACCCCGAAAGGCTATTTTCACACGTTGATTAAAATGATTATTATTAAAAACAATTTTAATCACTTTAACTATAATTTAAAGTTTACTATCAACATTTTCTTCATTCAAATAGAATTTAAATCAACTTCGAAATCATTTTTATTCACATCAAATTTAAGATTCAATAATTTAAACAAATCCTAAATATTCAAACAAAATTCAAGTTATTTAACTTATAAAATTAACTTTTTAATATTCAAAATAAATTTTATATGCCAAATTCGAATGACTAAAATTCTAGGTCGTTATATTCTTTCTCCCTTAATAGAATTTCGTCCCCGAAATTGGCAGGTAATGAATATGCCCCAAACCCATTAACTTTTCAAGGCCAATTAGTTGAAATAGATTATAAAATTTCTAAGTCTTTTAGATTCACCCACCTATACCAACTAATTTCCTTCCATTCATTCATTTCACGTTATAACTAAAAATCAATTTTTAGTTACCAAAAATTTCCTTTTCAAAATTCTCAAAAATTTTCTAACACCTCAAATTTACAGAAAATTTCATCAGCGTCTCCTTTGCGCGGTTCGATCGGGAAAATTTTACAATATATATATAATCACAAATATACATCTCATCTTCGAGGATGAGGCATCCTATAGGAAAAATATATAAATACGGTATGTAATCCGAGATGTGTACCTTGTTTTAGTATTAGCAAGCATATATACAACCAACAAAATGTGAAAGCGAGCACCAAATTCGAAGTATACGCCATTCTCACTTACTAATCACTCAACAACCAATGAGAAAAGTATATAGAGAGTAATATCAATATATAGCATGTACTAATACAATATCTTTATGCAAATGTAGCAAATGTAATAAGAGAAACCATCCAACAAGCAATATCCATCCAATTTATTTATCATCATATCAATTTGCATTTTTAAATTTCAACATTATATTTATGCACTTTCATTTCTTATTAACATTTCATTAATTCGTTTCAATTTATTTACATTCGATTTCATTTACATCCAACTATTAACATTCACTGTACTTACATTCACTTTAATTTTAATTTATGTTTACCAACATTTCATTGCCTACTAAATTCGTTTATGGGCCATTCCATAAAATAGTTACATTTTAACCTTTCCTAAATTAAATTTTATTTCATTATCACTTAGTATTTTCTTCAATACTAATATTATTTATGAACCATTCCATACAACAATTACTTAAGTTTATTACAAACACTTTATACTACACAACTCATGTTTATTATTACTCCACACTTAAGTAAATATACAATTCTATAAAACGACATCCCAAAACATATTCAATTCATTTTACAACTTAAGTTGAATTTCATCTTATAACCCAAATTCATATTCATTCAATTACTTCATTTCATTAATTCACTTTATTAGTTCATCTAATTCATATCAAATCCAATTCGGTTTCATTTAACCTTTCTTAAGTCAAACTTCATTATTTAATTCATTAACTTAATTTATTTGACTTTACTTAAGTTAAACATTAATTTCATATCTCAATTCCAAATTTAATTTTCTTATCTATACTATTTTCAAATTATAAGTTCAAAACTTATTTTCATATATTTATCAAATCATACTTTGGATTCTAAAATCAAAACTAGTTTTACCAAAACACAACTTCACTAGTTGCAATTCATCACTTAGAAACTCAAAAATGAACGCGGATGATGCTACAGTCATCACTAGAATTATTTTCCAACGATTGAAGTGATTTCAGTGCTTTCTATTCTTTCGAAATCCTTTTAAAAATATTTTCAAAATACTATTATTGTTCTTCCAAAACCTTTGAAAAACAATTTTCAAAATCAATGGGTTTTTAATTCTCAAATTTCTTGTTTTAAATCCATTTTCGTTTACAAATCATATTTATATATATATATACTTATTCAATTCCATTTCCTTTCCATTTATAAATCACATTTATAAACCATATTGATAAAATCTCACTTTGGTTATATAAAACAATTTCTGACTTGTTTATCTTTGTTTATATTATAATAATAACAACTTTTATTAAAACACAAACAACAAACAACAAATGACAATAATAAAATATTAGCATTCACTAACAACCAAACACACCATATATAACAATAAAAATTTCTAAAAAATTATACCTTTGTATATAAAATATAATTTAGGTAAAATTATTTCATTTACCAATTCTCAAACCAATATTGTGTCTTTTTGCCTTGTTTAAGTGCTTAGAAACCCCTATCGACATCATGGCATCCCACGTGCCAACCAGAATTTATAAGCCACTCAACAGATAAATTGACACAATATAAAACATTTTTATAATCACTGACAATAAGCGTTCATATGTATAAATACACTCCACTCAGAATAAGTCATTCCACTACCTTATCTCTTAATGAGTTACTCCACCAAAGCCAAGAATCTCGCTTAACCTTGCACTTTGATACAAAGTGAAACGACCCACCAATCCGAACAGTTCAAGCTGACAATAAACCATGCATGCCCAATCCAAATTGAACGGAAAGAATGATAGTTATGGGAAAGAAAGAATAAAGAAGGAGAGAAGAGAAGAAGAAGACAAAGAAACTGAAAACAACACTGAATCTCACAATCGCAGCAGAACAAAATATTATATAATATCAATGATCTTTACAAAGAGGAACTGTAATATACATACATCCATCAGAGTACAACAACTAATCACAATCATCGGCTTGGACAACTATAACAACTTGTCCTTACAATTGCTGATAATTAAATAAACAATGAAGCGGAAAATAAACATATATGTGAATACGACTTGAAGACCTCCAACTCGTCTCTATAGCTCCAATGCATCCAAAGCAATCTGTAAATATGCTTAGTCTGACCCGAGCAATATAATAAAATAACACCCGAGTCGATTTGGAAAACCAGCGTAAGAAAACACACCCCACTAGATTTTAAAGTTAAAGAAAAACCTTTTAAAAATCAAAAGTATCTCGTAAGACCACATCGCACATAAATACGGATGGGTTCTCACCTTAGGATAACCAAAATATTTCATATGAAATTCTCTAATATTATAATAGTGTCTAAAATACAAATACTTATTAACCATAGCCGAAACTGTTACATTAATTAAATTCTAGCATAATAGGTATACAACTAAAATCGTAAAGGCTCGTATTGGAGAATGGATTCCATACAATGACTGGGCTACTGGGGTATCGCCCGTCATGGTGCATCTTTAGATAAAATAACATCGAGGACCTCGCTGGGATCCCCTTCCAACAAAGAACCGGCCTACCACTTGACTAGTAGTACCGAATATGATCGCCTCTACATTAATGGGCCCGAAGCATACAAATGAGAGATAATATCGATTATAGATAGGGATGATCATACCCTACTTGGAAGCGACCCACTTAGCCTTGCGGCATCGCCCTTATTTATGTTATTCCTGGTTGATGAGGCTTGAGGCTACATTTTTACCCTTTTATAGCACTTCCCATATGGAATGTAACACTACCCACCAGGCAACAATGCAATGCCAACATTCGTCCATACAAGTTCATTCGGGGATTGCACGAAATGCTTGAAAGCTCCGTCTTCATAACATTCAAGACGTATTCACTTCACAACGCTTGAGTTGGATCGAAGTGGTTTTCAGATAACATATCCGATCTCGGCTTTGAAACAACATTCGATAACTTCTGATACACTACATCTCGGTTCTTTAGGAAATAAATAGTCAAAGATAAGAGCGGAAATCACCTATTAACCATTAGGAGACGGATTTCGTTATCATTTGTCCTAGGAGAACGAAATGAGATTTATATGCACAGTACAACATCATTGGAGATGACTGTGCCATATAACTCATGTGTTTCTCCTAGATATTTCCAAAGTTATGTTTGGGTCCATATTTGGTAGTCGGTTATTTAACAATTCATAAACATACATCCAAATCAAGGATTTATTCTATAGGGAAAACCAACATTGGTTAAGCACATAAGCGACCCCTAGCCTCTTTTAATAAATCTTTTCATTAACTAAAATTACTTTATAAATATTTACAACAAAATGCTTTTACAAAGATTCGTTTACAAACCCTTATATTTTCAATATTTGAAAAATATCCATGTACTTACCTCAACGGTGTAAGTATATTCACAAAACAGAGAAAGATTCCTTTTTTCACAATTATAGAACAGATTTATAAATTCATTTATAGGTCTCTGAAACCCATTCATAGCCTCTTTCATTAACTTCAAAAATATATATATACTCCCTTTTATACATTCGTAAAATCATTTATAAAACCTTTATAAATCCATAAGACCATTTGTAAAGCTCCTTTTATAAATCTATAAACCCATTTCCAAAATTCTTTTATAAATATCCAAGACCATTTATAAAACTCTTTTAACCCTTTTTCAATCTTCCTTTAAGTTTTCCAAACCATGTTATAAGGTTACTCTTATAAAACCCACATCTGTTTATAAAACCCAATATATAAATCCCGAAAACATTTATAAATAAATTCTAGTCATTTACTTTTAAACACTATTATATAATAATAAACAATATAAATAAATAGTAATTAACTTCAAACATCTTAAAGATAATAATTAATAATTTCAAAACATTCTTAATAAAATGGTAAAATTTTATTTTAAACATTATTATAAATAATAACAATTAATTTCCAAAACTTTATTAATAAATAATTATAATTAATTTCAAACCATATTAATAATTTAAATAATTAGCTTTTTAAAATATTAAGATATTGATAAACAACTTTTTAACAATATTAATATAAATAAACAACTTTTAAAACATAAACATATTTCCTTGATGAAAATCCATACTTAATTTCAACATAATCATTTCCATATTTATAAAACTATATTTATAAATCTCTTTCTATTTTATAACATATCGTTTAACATCTCCAAATCAATCCTCGCTTTCAATTTCCAAAGTAGAATCAACTATTTTCCTAAAACAACATCCCACATATTATCATAAATTCCCAATTTGATTTATTTTTCCCAATATATCCAATGATAATGGTTTCCTTTTATTTATAAACATTGTTCATAAATCTGTCATTTTATTAATAAAATACGATTATGCAAATTTTCACCTTATTTGTAAAATGCCACACTTATATATTATCACATTTATAAATTCCCACCTTTATAAATAAATCTTAATATATGTTTATATATATATATGTATATGTGTGTATATATATACACATCACTTTATATAAAATGGTTAATAATTATTTAAACCAAAATATTTCAATCTTTTTTTTAAAAAACATATCCCTTTGTATAAAACGTGGACTTATCTTTAAGATTTAAAAAATCTTTAATCACAGTTCAAAATCTCTATCTAAAATATTTTATAAAACTATAAATTTATAATCTCTAAAAATTGTACTTTTTATGTTACAGTAAATTTCTTCTTTAAATAATTCAAGAAAATTATTAAAACATATATAATTTCCAAAATCACTTTGAAATCTCTTTTTAAATCAAATCATTAGTTTATAATATTTTAAAATACCAAAAATAAGGCCCAATGCTACTAAAGCACTAAATAAGCAAAATCATATTCATGTCATCAAATATAGCATCCAACATATCGTATATCACATTATATGAAAAATAAAATCAACAGTGAGAGGAATCCTATTGGATCCCTCCAACCAGTCACCATGCATCACATATAGTATATAATCATAAAATATAAATCAACCGCTTCGAGACGGGATCATATACAAATGGTCATCCGCTCTTACACGGGAATGTAATAGGATCTCATCCACTCCAAGGGCGGGAATATATCCAAACCAAGTAATAAAATAGTAAATCATCCAAATAGTCATTAACAATCAACAATAAAATATCCATACATCCAATCAATAATTTTTATGGACTAAAACATATTTCTAGTTAACCAAAGAGGTGAATTTAACTCACATTTATTCCAATTTTCGCCCAAACGCTCTGGTTTGAACTAATATTGAATCGGTGTTCAATTTTAACCAAAATTACTATGATCTCCAAATCCATCCAATCCAACTCCATAGCGTAGTATTCGGTGGTACGATTGCAATGCAACTTGTCGCACTCAATTTTGACCTCGTATGAAAATGTTATACACTTTATAAGATTTCACAATTAAAAAAAATATAACTATATATTTAATTACAACATTAACTTTATTAATCACATAGCTAATCCCAATTAGCCACGCCGTAATTCCATATCACGTTCACAAACTCCAGGTTGAACTTTGAACCACCCATGTCGACTTCATCACTACACAGCGCAGCGTCGGGCCATCATCCTGCCACCGTGCTACTCTGATGTGTAACTCTGAGTCCGCTCTTCCCATCGACAGTGGTCACGACACCTAGCTCACCGATGTCGCCATCAATTTTGCCAAGAACAGCGCCACGTTGGGAAGCAAAATTTGGCCATCTCCGTCCACCACCTCCCAATTGCACCGTTGAATCCCTTCGTTATGTCATGGTGCACCTTTTCTTAGTTGGGGTGGAAGCTTGATTCAGCATCTAGTGGTCCAATCAAACTATGGTCGTTTGATTCGAGGAGGGGGGAAATTAAAAGAAACAACGTATTATCTGATTGCATGCGAATAAAAAGGAAGAAGGTATGGGTGCACAGTGGAGGGTATGGCTTACGTAGAAAAAGTTCGGGCTAGGTTATGGGGAAAGACCGTGAATATATATATATATATATATATAAATATTTATATATTCAAAATATCAGCTCGATGCACTCAAAAACCTCGAACCCCAAACGAGGTGTGCCGTCTGGCGTTCTATATGTTATACCCTTATTTCGAACACAATGGAACTAGTCTTAAGGCCTAATTTGACCATATACAGAAGATAGGTTATCAAACCAAATTATTATAATTTGAATTCCTTAAATAAATTTCTACGCGTTTCGAGCTCACACGACTAAACGATACATCCGATCGCCATGAAATTTGACGGTATACAATAATACACTATTACAGATCTAATGAAACCGGTTTCGTCAAAATCCAAGACCTTGCCCCAGAAGGCTATTTTCACATGTTGATTAAAACAGATTATTATTAAAAACAATTTGTAACATCCCGCCTTTTTGTACGCTTTAAGCAGACACACATGCCAACTTAAACCATACAGAAGGGCGAATTGTTATTGGGGTGAATAAGAAAAAGAGAAAGAAATAAAACAAAACAGAATCTCGCAACGGAATGACAAAATATAATAATCAAATAACAGTTCATGAAGCTGTATACAAAACATTTGATTATACTTCTACAATACAAAAATCAGAGTTACGCTTATCAGAGATAAACAAACATTGCAGTGGAACAGTGTGAATGTAGTGGAATAAATATAGTAAATAATAGTAGTACAAATCTTCGTCTTCGTCCTCCAGAAATAAGGTCTTCAAATCCTGAAATGCTCAGGCTGACCCGAGCGAATTGAAAAGACAAAACACTCGAGTCGGAACTAAAAGATCTTATGTGAGTTAAAACAATGGTAAATAAATATGAGTGTAAACGGCGTCGGAGATGTTTATGGGTTTTGACATCTCCTATCCAGTGTCTAACGTGAGTGCAATAACTTAAGAGATGTTCGGGATTCACATCTAAGGATCCGTTAAACTATCTACTATGTAGTACAATACGCTATTATAATATGTCTACAGTAAAGTATACTATTTAAAAATAGCGTTAAGGCTTTACATTTTCCACCTTAACACATTTTTAGGTATGCCAATAGTCTATACAGTACCGTAACACCCCGTAAACTGGAGCCGCCAGAGGATACCACATAGGCACGACATAAAACAAACTCGTAGAAGGTGCGCTAAGGTAGGTGACCCGGCACAACTAGGCAATGCCAGGATAGATATACCAATTACACTTCCGGACTATTGGTAACGCATAGCCGCAACTACCGCCCAACTCGAAACACACTCCGGAGTAAAAAATCGAAGGGTGGCCACCGAATAAATCACAAAGTCAGAATCTAGATCGATGGAGTGTGTCCGATCGGAGGATCTACTCATTGGCCCGTCGATTGCTCCTATTTTAGCCACCTTATGCCAACTCACGGGAGCCGGGTCCGCATATATACCTTATATAGGATCGTCGCCACCATCCTACTTCATTTTGGAATCTCCACCGCGTACACAGTTGTCAAAGTGGTTTTCGGTATCGAAAGAGAGTATGCCCATATCTGATCCCGGTCTCTTTAACAACCAATCACTTATTACATACCAGATGGTTCTTTTACATTTCCAAAACCATTTCACAATTGATATCAAAATATCATATTCAATTTAAATCATATCATTTTTCGAAATCATTACTCATATTTACCTTTGAAATCATATCACATTTGAAATCATAGTTCGAAATTATATTTCCTTTCAAAAGTCGTGTTTCCAAAATAGGTTAAACTCTCATTTCAAAATTATCATATTGAACCAAATATGTTATTTAATTCCCAACGTAGGTTATAACATCATTAACCGTATTCACTTAAAAATCGAGAATTTGAATATAAACCCATCCATTTACTTAGTTTGGAATTTAGAAGAACATAGGTTTAGATAATTATACATAGTAAATATGGATTTAAAATAGATTAAATATAATTAAAATAGATTAAATAGCTTTAAAATAGATTAATTAGATTTAAAATAAGTTAAAACAGGTTAATTAGTTTAAAAGTTGGAAATCTTAATAATTAAAGTCTTTAAAATAATATTTTTTTTATAGTTTACATAAAAATCTGAATTTGAAATTTATATCAATTTAAACTATTTATTCCATTCCAGTACATTTGGACCATTTTAATATCCCAAAACCCAATTTCAAATTTTCCAATTCCAATTCTCAATAAAATATTTAATTCAATATCGCCTCCAATCCATGTTCGAAATACCAATTTAAATTGCTCCAAATTCAATATATTTCAAAGTTATATTTCAAACAACTTCAAATAATTCAATTCTGACAAATTTCACTTTTTATTCCAAATTCAACTTTGAAAATTCAGTTAAATCCTTTTAACAATACCTTTAAACCAATTCCAAATTTATCATAAACTTGAATTTCGATAATAATTCAAATCGTATAAATCAATTTCTATTTCAAAGTATCCTTTAAAAGGATTCAAAATTTTAACTCAACCAATCCAGTGTCCGTATATAATTCTCTACCCTAGGGTCAAGTGATACGGATGTTTATCATTTCAATCTGCAATTTAAAATTTTATATTTACGGATATATATATATATATATATATATATATCATTTCAATCCGCAATCCTGAAAATATTAAAATCCATAAAATCGCTCGAGTCTATCATTTCAACCCATAACGATTTTTCCTTAATCTATTGATCATTCGGGTATGTATCATTTCAACCAATAGTGAACTTGCAGTTTATAACGATATAAAATAAAACATCCATTCATCCAATATCAACAGTCACACATCCATCACAATCATCATCCAAATCAATCAATAAATATCAAAATAGAACTGATAATCAATAACAGGTATTTAACTGGCAATTTATATTCAATAACAAATTAAATAACGATTTTATTCAATTAAATTCAAATTAACTGAGATAATGATTCAAAATATACCAAATAGTCATAAATAAATTTCTAATCACATCATAAATTTAATTTAACAAACATAAGAAATTTTAGAAGTTGTGAGTGGATCAAAACACTCACCTTTAAATTTAAATCGAATTTAAATTCAATTTAAACCCAAAAATTGAACAGTCTCCGAATTCACCCAAACCAGCGTCAAAATGTCTGGAATTTCGATACGATCCCAGCGGATCGAACCGCGCGTGAATCGGACCTCGTATGTGAAAGTTATACGCGTTAGATCATTTGAAAACAAAATTTAAATTAAAACAAAATAAATAACTCACCCTCTAACTCTGCCATGTCATCAGGGACACGTCCATCTGCTACGTTCAAAACTATTGAAGCCTCATATCTATCTGGTAACGCATGCATGTCGCCACCTTAATGATGACGAACAGACTCTGCTCCGCCCACAACCACAACGCTGGTCATGCCTCACCAAACGCCGACCGTGACTTCCCCTACGTCGCGCAGCCGCCTGCGATCAACGCTCGCCCTGGAAAATGCAGCCGCCGCCGGAAACAATAAACCCTAGCGCAAATATTTGAGGCGATCTAGCTGTTGAAACCGTGAATAAGACATGCCGATGAACTCCCCTCAGTCCACTCTACAATACCCACAAATCAATTCGACGATCAGACAAGGTTGATCGTCGCACGATGAACGGCCGCGATTTGTTCTTCAATTTTTGGACAAACAATGATTCAAATTGAAAAACGAATTACAGATCTGAGATGCGCTCGTCAGGAGATTCAAATCGATATATAATTCGATATAGTTTGTGGAGTTTCAATTTTTGGATTTGGTTTTTGATTTGCAATTGGATCTAGAATTTGTTTATCTGCCATTGGAATGAGGAGTTGAGAAGGAGATGTACATACAGACAAATTCCTCATTCCCATTTGTCTGTACGTACATTCTTTCTCAACTCCTCATTACAATAGCAAACAAACCCTAATTCCCAATTGCAATTTCAATTCAAAATTCAACTTCAAAATTTAAACTCCACAAACCTTATCAAATTATATACCATTTTGAAGCTCTCGACGAGCGCATCTCAATTCTGTGATTCGTTTCTTGATTTGAAACACTATTTGTCCAGGAATCGGTGATTAAGTCTCGGTCGTTCATTGGCGTTTGATGATCTTCGACGGATCGTCGATTGGAAGGTAGCGTTTTGTAGAGGGGACCGAGGGGAGTTCATCTGAGGTGTTCACTTGGAGAGTTGGTGGTTGGATCGTCATAAAAAATTCAAGCTAGGGTTTGCAAATGGTGGCGGCTGTTGTCTTGAATGCACAATTGACGTGTGGTCGTGGGTCGACTCAGAGGCGTGAGGAGGCGGTAGGCGATCACAGCGCGTCTTGTGGGTAGCTGCGGTGGCTAGCGGCAGCCTGGGTGGCGCGATGCTCGGTCAAAGGTTGAGTCGTGTGCGTATTGTGATGGGTTAGGGTTTCTTGCGTGAGCTTCTGTGTGGTGACGTGTCGATTTGGTGAGGAGTGTTTTCTTTTGTTTTATTTATTTAATTTCAATTTCAACTAGTTCTAATATGCATAACTTTTACATACTAGGTCCAATTCACGCGCGGTTTGATCCGCTGGGATTGTATTAAAATTCCGGACATTTTGACGCTAGTTTGGACGAATTTGGAGACTGTTTGAATTTTGGGTTTAAATTGGATTTAAATTCATTTTAAATCCAAAGGTGAGTGTTTTAACCCACTCACAACTTCTAAAATTTCCTATGTTACTTAAATTAATTTTTGATGTGAATTAGAAATTTATTTATGGCTATTTGATCTATTTAAATCGTCATTCCAGTTAATTTGAATTTATTTGAATTAAATTGTCATTTAAATTATTATTGAATTTAAATTTCCAGTTAATTACCGGTAAATGGCAACCTGTTATCGATTAATATTTATTAATTGATTTGGATGATGATTGTGATGGATGTTGATTGTTGATTTTGGCTAGTTGGATATTGTACTTTATATTGTTATAATATTGCAAGTTTCCTATTGGATGAAATGAAACATACCCGAATGATCAATAGATAAGGAAAAATCGTTATGGGTTGAAATGGTAGACTTGAGCGATTTTATGGATTTTATTATTAATTCGGGATTGCGGTTTGAAATGATATATAACCGTAACATTTTAAATTGCGGATTGAAATGATAAATATCCGTATCACTTGATCCTAGGATAGAAAATTATATACGGACAGCGGATTGGTTAAATTAAATGATTTTAAAATACTTAATTTTTGAATTTAATTAAATGATATTTTGAAAAAAAATTGATTTATGTAAATTGAAGTATTATTGGAAAATCAAGTTTATGATGAAATGTGAAATGGTTTAAAGGAATTGCTTTAAAAACTTAAAGTGGAAGTTTAAAGTAAAATTTTAAGTATAAATGAAATTCTATCGGAATTGGGCTATTGAAATTGTTTGAAATATAACTTCGAAATATTTTGAAATTGGAGCAATTCGAATTGATATTTGAAACTGAATTGAAACGGGTTGAAATTCCATAGTTTATTGAAACTTAAAAATTGAAGGTTTGAAATTTGGTTTGTTGACTTGGAAATTGAAAATGGTCCAAATGCGTTGAAATGAAATGAATAGTTTAATTTGATATAAATTCCAAATTCATGCTTTAATATAAACTGTTTTAAAATATATTATTTCAAAATTTCCAATTATTAAGATTTCAAAGTATTAAACTAATTTAACCTGTATTAATTATATTAAATCATTTTAACCTATTTTTAAACCATTTAATTTATTTAAACTAATTAACCTGTTTTAACTTGTTTTAAATCTAATTAATCTATTTTAAAGCTATTTAATCTATTTAATTATATTTAATTTATTTTAAATCTATATTAATATTTATAACTATTTAAACTATTTTCTTCTAAATTCCAAACTAAGTAAAATGGATGGGTTATATTCAAATTCTCGATTTTTTTAAAGTGAATGTGGTTAAGCGACATTATAACCTAAGTTGGAATCTAAATAGCATATTTGGTTTAATATGATAATTTTGAAATGAGAGTTTAACCTATTTTGGAAATATGACTTTTGAAAGGAAATATAATTTCGATCTATGATTTCAATGTGATATAATTTTGGAAGTAAGTAATGATTTCGAAAATGATATGATTTGAATTGAATATGATATTTTGATATCAATTATGAAATGATTTTGGAAATGTAAAAGAACCATCCGGTGTGTAATAAGCGATTGGTTGTTAAACGTTGAGTTTAATTTTGTTTAGTCAAATGTTGAAAAAATAGAATGACGTTCTATCTATGTTTAATTAGATTCAGTTGGAGCTTAAAAAATTTAGCAATCAGTGCTCCACAAACTTACCACGGTAGGAAGAGTTCTATTAGTAGTATGATAGTATCCTCTGTTATCAGCGAGAGGGATGAAGAGCAGTGAAAAAAATAACTGCTTCCTCACCGTCGGCTTTTTAACTTTCACTTCGATTTATTTCTGCTATTGGCCTAAGGTTGCTTGGTGATTCCTTGTTTGCTTTTTAACTGTCATTACTATTCAGTTGGCAAATCTGGATCAGTAAAGTCCGCATAATTGACTAGAATCAGACATCAATCTTGGATTTTAAGTCTTGAATGAATGCCAGTTTGAAAACTAACATAAAACCAGACCAAAACATTAGCTAATGAAGCTAATAAAAACACATATAAAACTACATAGCATTCAGGCAAAATTTGATACATTTATATGCTTTCACAAAATTTCTGAAACTCAAACCTAAAACCGTTCACAAATTTCTACAATATCCAAAACATCGTCTCAGTCTTTAAGTGTTCATTGGTTTTCTCCTTCCACGGTTTGTTGAACAAGGTCGGGACTCCTAACAAAGCGGCCCTGTAGTAAATAAATCATATAGTGGTAATTACATGTGTATGTAGAAGTAATGCATTAACATGGAAGTTTATTTATTTAAAATCACCTTTTTTTGATGATTTTTCTCTCTCTCTCAGAAGGCCGAACTAAAAAGATATAAACAAAAAGAATTTAAGAGGAAATCTTACACTTGCCTTCATCTTTGGCCTACAATCAGCATTAACCTTCCTAACTTGGTATCGAATTTTTCTAGTGTTGAAAGAATTAAGTTTGTTTTTTCTTTTTTCTTTGTATATTCGACCACCCACTTCTCTGTTTTCATCTTCATCATCCGGTATCAAATCAATTTCGGAAAGCCTAGCCTGATAAATAGTTAAACACCACAGAAAAACCAAACAGATCGGATTTAGTCATTATGGAAAAACAAAGATATTCTAATATGATGCATATAAACTAATTATGCTAAAAAGCCGAATCGAAAGCAACATTTGCATTCATTGGATTAGCCATCAACTATACAATATATCGATCTGTTGATATATCGATGTCGTAGTCTGAACAAGGACCTTGCCATAAACTCTGACATTATGATATGCTCTGAACGTCGGATTATTAAAATACATCAGACATGAATCATATTATTACATGTATAAACTAAAAATGGTTATCATGCTTTCAGCGCATTTTTTGCTTACCCGATCTACTGATGTGTTGTGCTCGCTTCCCTTTGTTACCTTATTTGTGTTCCACTGTTACTGCTAATTAATACATGTTTCTCCTGCTGCTAAGCATGCTTCTGTTATGGATTCTTCCACTAGTCTAGTTATGCCAGCTTCGGCGTCACCTGCTAAGATTTAACTATCCAAAATTTTCTCTTGAACTGTTCACATTTATTTACTGTTCAAACTGTAGACTACATAGCAGACTTTTGTTTAATCAGGACAGTAGATTTGTTGAATATAAGATCTCTGCTTTTGGAAGGAGGAAGAAGAAACCTAAAAAAGGATTTTACCTTGTTGAAATTCAATCTGTTACACTATATTTTGTATTGATGCCAAAAAGTACATCTTGATCTTGTTGAAACAATACCCTCTTTATTGTTAATGAAGTAGAATTTGTTAATATTGGTATTCTGTTTTGTATTGTTAATTTTGAATTACTAGCAATATTGCTTATGTTTTGGGGGTTCCTAACTCGATATAGAAATTGAAATATTGTTTTGTAATTTTTTGTTATCAGGGCAGCACATTATCTGAAAACGAAGTTGCTGCAACTGTGTCTGCGTTACTTGGTTCAGCCCCTATTTCACTTTTAGCTCAATCATCAAAAAAGGTAATTTGTTTTTTCCTTTTTGTTAAGTATCAGAAGAATCCCGATATTCTAGCTTTAACACTGCCATATGGTTACAGTTAAACGAAATTTTGTTCCCAATCCTTTTGAAAGACCTCATGCAGTTTTCATGTTGGAAGTTACAGGAGCTACAGGCAAGTGATTAATTTTGTTGCTGTAGAAATTACTCATTATATTAGGATTTACATTTTCTGAATTTGTTATTGTTTACAGATTTCTCCCCATCATTAACCTAAGTGGGTAATGTTTTTAGTAGCATAGTTCAGTGGTCAAGTAAAGCTGATATTGAACTCTCAGGTGTGTGCTCTCTCTGCGTGGACTAATAATCTACTGTCTAATTTTCAACTTTAGTAGTTTGACATCATTGCCAAATAACAAAGCTTGATGTTGTCGTTTTCAATATATATTTAGATGAGGATGAAGTTTTTCATTTGGAGGAATCTTTGAGTGTTGACTGTGATGTTACATGCATTTCTCAAGAACTAGCATATCTTGTAAGTGTCAGGTTGTAAAATTGCTAAGCTGTAGGATTTAGCCTTTTAAACTTTCATGCAATTGTCGACTATTAGAATATGAATATATGGTTGTTAATTTGACTTTAATTCAAGGAGAAATTTCTACTAGGACCTCAGAATTGCAAAAGGAAGTATTATCGATGACCAATGACCGAAGACATGCAAGGCTTTGAGCAGCTCAAGTTCTTAGTGATGCATTTGGTACTTGTAGATGTTAACTTTGAACTATGTTGTCTTTTGTTGTCATATGTTTCCACTCTGTAATGTTTGTACACTTATTAAATTGACATTATTTTCTATTTCTCTATGTTAACTTGGCTGCAGGCTTATGTTTTATTCAATGGTTATGCACTTTCTTTAATGTTTGTACACTGTAATGAAAAATATATCACATTTCTTTCTGAGCATGTTCTTGTGTTATATTTGTTGATTATAATCTTTATTCGTTTATGAAGATTTAGTTTGATTGCTATTATTAAAATGTAATATATAGGCATAGCTCTTGAAAAGTGTATCTACGATTTTTATAGCGGCAATATGAGCTGTAAAAGAATTTATCAATACTATACCATGTTGATTTAATAGTGGCTATAATGAGCTATTGAATAAATATTTTATAGCGGCAAAATGGTGTTATAAAGATTTCCAGTTCCGTTGAGATTTAGCTGTATTATAGCGGCTATAATGAGCTATTGAATTAACGTACCATAGCAGCAAATTTGCATTATAAAACGAAGCTCTACCATAGCGGCATATTTTGTGTTATAAATATTCAACAGGTTTTTATAACATGTCGATATACAGCGCTTATCAAACCGCTATGGTTGTGATTAATAGCGGCTATATGCCGCTATAAAAGACACTTTTTGTTGTAGTGGGTACAGTGAGGACATCCTTCTATGTGATTTTAATTCTATGTGACGAGAAATCTAAATAAACAAAGTTATAATACCGGGGCATTCGGTATTTCTTTGGTTATCCTTTGGACTCTTTATATAAAATATTGAAGGAGGGAGTGTTGTATATGAGCTCTGAGTAAATGGACTAGTAACACACGGTGGTATGGGACGTCGTTGTATTATTTATTCAGTTATCCCTTGCTTGTTAATGACACACATATGGGGATTTATTCTGTGTGATGTGGCTCACATGGTAAGCCACATATTTAGCAGTGTGTCAGCATATATCATGTAGTGTGTTGGCATGACTATGTAGTTGTGTGTCAGCTATTATGTTATATATATTCAGTATTAGTCTATTCACTATCTGACTCCCTTTACAATGCATAAGTTGAACCAAATTAGCTAGTATCCATCCTAACAGTCTAATCGTGGTGGTCGCACCTCGGATCTGTGACATCATAGCCATGTGTCGGCAATCTATATAGCCATGTGTCGACAATATATATATATATATATATATATATAGCCGTGTGTCAACAATGTTAAGCCCCTACGTGTCACCAAGGCCAGCAATCTGTTACCATTTGGGGGCGTTTGTGGGGTCGTGACCAATGCATAGCGTAGTCATGCAACATGTTTATGACATGCGATGGATAAGAGTCATTATGTCCCTCGCTAAAACAGTAAGAGCCATGTTAGTGGAATATGTGTTTCATGTTCACATATCACGTGTATGGTCTCCTAAATGAGGTGTGTCCGTCAGTCTCCCGTTTGGTTCTGGTGTGTGTGATATAGACATATACTTCTATATATTTGAAATGATGAACTATGATTATACCTGTGACTTTGTCCAGAGTATGATCAATCCTTGAATCTTTCTCAAGTGTGTGTCGCCTAATATCTTTCTTATTGGTATGTGTCGCCAACTACTGTTCATTGACTTGTGTTTCCTATTTATCTTTTGTGTTAGTTATTTATCTTTTTTAGGCATGTGTCGTCGATTATTCCTTATAAGAATGTGTCGCCAATTATATCCTTCACTGATGTGTGTTGCCATTTCTGTGATTTTGTTTATGGACGATTATTTATATTAATATTGAAGATATTTTATCTATTTAAATTGAGTGATATATTTGGACGAGCTACAGATTAGCCTGTTTATACGTGGTGATATCTCTTCTATAGATGTATTTTAAATGTAGATGATGATTTATGGTTATGGATGATTAACCCATTTGATGTTGTTTCATGATTTATGATTTGATGATTTTATATATGGGTGATGACATTTTTATGTTGAGTTACGTGGTGTTCTACATTATATGATATTTAGGATTGTTTGAGATAACATTATTATATTTATACTTAGCATATACTATGTTCTATATGTTTATTGACCTATGATTTAGATATAGTCTGGCCTATGTGTTATATATATAATACTTGATTCAGTCTAAAGACATTCCAGACTTAGGGACGATGTGACCAGCTTGTGTTTACTGGGTATAGTGGAGGCTAGTTATATAGTTTAATTGCACATTATTATATATGATGTTCTTCATGGATGTATATTCTTGAGATGTATATTGCACAGGAATTGTATATTTTATATTATATATTATCACTACGATTGACCCTATGATCTCTAATGTTTCCTGTATATTATGTACTGTTCTATCTTAGAGACACATGTGGTTATTGCTTTGTGCTAATATTGTGTACATTCAATGGTGAGTTATATTTGATATTTTTACACGTACCAGTGTTAGCCCAAGGAAATATTCATATATGTACCTCATATCGCCTCATTCTCTCTATTACTTGATAGTATTACTTTGTAATACTCTTAGGTTGTATAGATATAAAGGTGGTGGGCTACATAGAAGATATTTGATCTAAGGCTATCTATTTTCAAAAAATTAAATAATTTCGCTCCGCATTGCATGCTTATATAACTTGCAGGAGCATCATAATGCGATGATTCCTCGACGTCGTGGTTCATCTTATTTTTCCCATTGTGATGGTATATAATATGGCAGCATTTGTGATAAAGTCCCGAGATGTTATTTTCATGCATTTCAAAGTCGTATAGGCCATCGAATCATCTGGTTCCAGAAATTCTTCGATTGCACAACTCGTATTGCTTTCTCTTCTTAGTAACATGAATTATTAGCCAGGATTCTATCGGGCTCGATCATACACGTATACCCATACAATACGTACAACTACAAAAAAATCTCGAAAATGATGTAACATCAAACCAATCAATACTTATACTCAAAACTCTCCTGGACTAATATTCTGGACTCAACGGAAACTTTCACGAGTCTTAATTCGTTCATCTTTCAAAGTTAGCCCTTTAGATGTTTGATTCCAATTAATTATTAAATCCCTAGGCATTTAAAAATATGGTTTGTTACATAAGTGATACCTAAGAGGCCAACCAAACTTGAGCTAGAGCCAAAAGCACGAGTAGCAGCTTCGGAAGTAGTACTATGAAGTCATGCACTCCTCCTGACCGAGTTACGAAATTGGAGAGACTTTTGCCTGGGTCCACATCTTGAGCTCGATGAATGCTCTATACTAGAAGCCTAAATCAATGCTCACGCTGCCAAGACTGTACCCTCCCCCCTTATCCAGCTAAAACTTCTGCGAGCTTAAGATCTTCTATGACCTCGAAACTTAATGCATCGTGTATGGAAGCTTTTAAATGAAGTTTAGACCAAATCCTACCAAATTTTCTCACATTTGATCCTTCCGCCAATGCATTACCCTCACTTAGCACAATGTCCCTGAACAATCACCCCACATGAAACAACCCCAGTTGCCCATGCCTTGGTTTCTACAACAGCTGGTACAAAAAAATCATTCACATACCTCTCCCCTATCTATTTAGACCCCTCACTATAACCAATTTCCCTTAACCTTTTATCCACTTTTCTCAGGCCAACCATGTTTCCTTAGCCTAACCCAGTACTGAGATAAATCCATCTTCCATGGTGTTCCTTTCATTATTTACCTACTCATCCCCTTGCACAGTAGGCACAACATTTCCTAGACGGATTTTATCCCCAAAATGTTTATGACCAACCACCTACAAGCCCCCCCACATCGCAACAGCCAAACTAATCTTAATAATAACCATCTCCTCAACACCATTATCCAATGATTTAGCCTCGTCTGAACAATTTTTCTACGAAGAAAATCTTTAGCAGAGTCAAAACAATTAAGAGAATCAATCATTGTTAAAGTCTCCTCTATTATTGGAACTGCATTAGTTACCCGCAACCAAAGTTTAATAGTGTTGCAAACTACAGGATCAAATCTGAGTGGATCCATATTCATCGTAGAGGATGAATACATGCTTGAAGTTTTTAGTAGGATTTCATCAAGCAATTTATCGCGACCTAAATTCTTAGTAAATCTTATTTCACCGTAGTTAGACTATTGAATAACATCCGACACTTCACACTCAAAAACTTTAGCCTCATTGTCAGTAAAGAACACTGCACTGAAATGGGTGTGGAATACTTCCAATAAGTCAGAACAGCTATCTTATCTTTCCACAACCCATCGATAAGAATCTTTTTTAGCTTCATGTTGTTAAGTACAAATAGTGTTGGAGTTGATGGATAGGAACAATGAAAAAAGAAAGTGACAAGAATTATGTCATGGATGAGGCTACTGCCTTAAAAGCAAAATTTGATATGACTATGGTGCAATCGATAATTATCATCTGCTCTTCAAGATTAACACAATGATCTTTCAAACTTGTGCAATAAATGTTGAAGGAATTGAAGATTTGTAGAAGTCATTGCGTAGTAGTTTTTATTATATTTAGAAAATTGATTTTATTTCAAAGGAATTTGTGGAAAGAAAGAGATGAAAAAGATGACTTTTGTTCTCTGTAATTTTTGTATTCTTTTTCAAAGAAGAGAGAAATAAGAGGAAACAAAACTAAAAGTACAATTCTCTGCCTCTAAATTAAGCCCATCAATCATAATAAATAAGCATCTCATAAATAAAAACGTTTTTCATTTATAAAGAATGCAAAAGGTTAGATAATGAAAATACTTTGATTTTTGTTGTAGTTATCCAACAATCTTCCACCAACTACACTAAAAATCAAAGAAGATGAGTTAAAATAAGCTGGCAAGAAGAAAGCTTCATACGTAAGTACCAATGTCTTTCGATTTAATTGATACATAAAGAAGTGAGTTTGCAACTTAATCTAAGTAGTGAATTTCTTCTTGAACTACATAGATTTTGGTTGATCAACTTAGTTTAAATAATGATTTCTCTTGAACTACAAAGTCTTTTATTAAGTCCTCATAGCATGTATTACGCCTTTAATTTCTATAAACTCTACGATAAATATGTGTTTTTAATGGTCATGCACCTACCTTGAGAAGTCATGAGTGCTCTAGAGAGCTCAAATCTCTCATAGAAGGCGGTCCACCTTCACACCCAAGTAGGTGAGTCCATCAAGTGCTCTACTCTAGTGCCACCACTTATGGCTATAGACTCATTAAGAGCAAAAAAAGATCAACCTCAAACATATAAAATAATAATTCATCAAGTGTTTATCAAAAGTACCACTAATATGGGTTATTAATTATATATAAGTAATAAGGCATAGCCTCATATCAATGGAACCCATCAAGTGCGTCTCAAAAGTACCACCAATGCTAGTTATGGATTTGAAAAGTGCAAATATAAACTCAAAGATAAATCAAACATCTATCAAGTGCATCTTAGAAGCATCAGCAATGCTGGTTATGGATTTGAAAAGAGCAATAGGCTCAAACTAAGATAAATCAGACATCCGTCAAGTACGTCGCATAAGCACCACTAAAAAACTGGTTATGGAGTATGCAAAAGGAAAGAACCCCAAACTTATCAAATAGTGAAATCCATCAAGTGCATTTCAAAAGCACCATCAAAACTAGTTATGGATTATATAAAAATAAAGAAGCTAAAACTCATATTAGACAGAAGAATCCATAAAGTGCATCTCAAAAACACCATCAAAATTGGTTATGGATTATATAAAAGTAAAGAAGCACAAACTCATATCAAATAGAAGAATCCATCAAGTGCGTCTCAAAAACACAACCAAATATTGGTTATGAATTATATAAAACTAAAAGGGCTCAAAATCATATCAAATAACAAAATCGATCAAGTGCATCTCAAAAGCACCACCAAGAACTAGTTATGGATTATATAGGCATAGAATCTTAAAACCATATCAAATAGAAGAGTTGATTAAGTGTGTCTCGAAAGCACCACCAAAAAATGTTTATGGATTATATAAAAACAAAGGAGCTTTAAAATCATATCAAGTAGTAAAATCTATCAAGTGCATTAAAAAAAGCACCACCAAAAACGTCTTATAGATTATATAAAAGAAATCAAACTCATATACACAAAAATAGGAAGGGAAAGAGTAATCATATTGCATTGGTTCTCCACTAATGGGTATTCATCACATTATTCTCTACACTAGGCTCGAGGCAAATTCCTCTTGAAGATTCAAGGATTATCCCTTTAATGATAATTTAAAAAAGTAATCATCAAGTTCTCTTTGATCTTATTTATTTTGATGAGATCGCTTCTTTCACCAATTTCTCAATTGCTTTAGATTCAAAATAAATGTGTCTACTATTTCCATTATACACTCTTATATAAATTCCAATATTCTAATGTTATGAGTATATCTTCTCACATCATGAATAATGATATGTTTAATAATTTAAGAGAAACATGATGCTTCCTTCAATTTTAAAATATTTACTAGATCCCTCATTCCTTCCAAGATATATACTAGGATCTTAGAGAGATAGCTCATGCATCATATCAAAATAATAAAGCCATTTCAAGTTTTTCTTTTCTAATATAGTCAAATTGGTATATGGGAGAATCATTTTCAGTAGGGTCGGCCCTATGGTAAAGTTAGATAAGCGTTCGCTTTGGGCCTTATGAAATTCTAAGGCACCACTATGCACGCAGACGGAAAAAAAAGAAGCAAAAAAATGTAAATCGCGATTCCAACTGCATAGGCATAGCATGAAAAGTCATCACGACACATCAAAGTTCATCGGAAGGCAATGGCAAAGCTGGCATAAGGACGTGATGGCTATCGATGGCCACTCCAGGCTCTAGCAATTTGAATCTCCAAGGGCTCTTCCTACCAATATTTGTGATAGAACTGCCACTAATAACATTTCTAATAGTATCTTCTTCTCTTTTCCTTTTCTTTTTTTGTTTCTTTTATTTTTTAGATACGGTTTGGGATTTTTTTTCTATATTATGTTCTTAGATATAAGGTAAAAAAACCCAAACATTGTAAATCCTAAATTTTCAATATGGAAGTGAATGAAAAATGGATCAAGCTTGCAATGTTCAAGTAATTTTGTAGAGAGTTATGAGTGATGATTTTGTATGGAGTGTTTATGATATTCGATAGAGGTATAGATTAATATGGTTTCCATCTGTAACTTTAAATGTTGGAAGAAATAAAAACTTTGTCCGTTGTCTAACTTTATCTCCATTTACCTATATTGATATTACTAATTTGCTGAAATCAAAAGTTCTTGTACATTTTTAAATTTAATTCCTGTTCCAAAAGAGAAATGTAATAACGGTGAATGGTTGATGTTGCCTAGAAGTTTGTTTGAATGTAGTGTTTGTTATCGTCTTACTAGTTATGTTTCATGACTATTATGCTCAAAGTTTTGAAGTGACAGTTCAGTGGCACAAAGGGTAATTTTGTTGTGAGTTCTATTAAGTAATTTTGTTGTTAATTAATTTTTCTAAGTAATTCAGCGGGATAAGACAGAGAAATAATTCTTTAAGTAGTTTTTTAATAGTGGAAATTAGGGAGACATCCCTATCATACTTTCATATTGTAAAGTGGGTCCCTGTCAAAGTTTCATTGTAAAGCGGGTCCCTGTTTTCTGGAAACGAAGAAAAATTATTGCTGAAATGTCAGCAACTTTTATAAATAAGTGCTGATATTTCAGCAACTATCTGTGTCAAAGTTTTATTGTAAAAACAAAGAAAAATTATTGTTGAAATGTCAGCAACTTTTATAAATAAGTGCTGATATTTCAGCAACTTTCATAAACTGTGTTCACAGTGTACATAAATGTTGCTGAAATATCAGCAACTTTTATAAATAAGTGTTGATATTTCAGCAACTTTCATACACTATGTTCACAGTGTATAGAAACGTTGCGGAAATGTCAGCAACTTTTATGAAATGTTACATCATGCTCTGCAATAATCGTGAATAAAAAACAGGGACCTAATTTACACAGAAATTTAGTGAAGGATTTTTCGTGAATTTTGAAACTTAATAAGGACCTGTGCCAAAAGTACCCTTTTTAATAATTATTAATATATAATATTTTTCGATGTTTTATATTGTTTAGAAATGTACAAACAAAAATTTGGACACGTTAAAAAGGTTAGAAAAAATGGCTAGATGAACCAACTAATTCATAGAAAACTAGTGTGAACCCGTGCTTCGCACACGGAGTTGCACAATATAAGTAAATTAAATTTGCATAGTATATTTCATGGTCGCGGTGTCTGACAAATGCATTGGATGTTGGAATTGGTTGTTATGTTGTATTCAATCAATGAATTTGGTATGTAGACCCAGTTGTATATTTCTTTGGTTGCAACTGCACAACATATTGTTTGAAGGCTAAGAGTTGGTAGGTCGTGCTGAAAGACGGCTAGAGAATATACATACCAAATGAATGCAAGTTAGCACTAATAGTAGGAAATGTCCAACTGACCGCATGCACCATCTTATTTAATTTTTATTTTTACATATCATACAACGTTTATGCTTCGTTAGGATTGTGATTTTGTCATCATGGACCGTTGAAACTTTTTATTTTTATTATAGATATTGAAGAGTGAAAAAGGTTCAATCACTGTCGAGCTCTGTAAACATGTTTCTTCTAAGATTATGGATAAATTCCTTGAGCCGTGGTGAGCATATGCAATATCTAAACGTTAGATTTATCAAAACCTCACCAGTACGTAACATTGGAGCAGTGTAGGGTTGAGGAAATATGCAGTTAAATGATTGTGTGACCTTTCTTTTTGCTGTATAACGTAAAGGTGGTAGTATAATATGCGTTGGGTCAACCCATTAATGAATTTTGTTAAATAAGTTATGCGTTGGGTTGATCCATTTTTAAAAAGGTTATAAATGGGTAATTCACTTACTCATTCATTAAAAACTAAAAATTTAAAAATATAAATTTGAAAAATAAGAATTTTGAACATATTATGTTTTTCATGGAGACTGACAGTTGTGCTTAGAAAATAACAGGCTACCCATCCTCATATTTGAACTCCACCTAGTGTAGAAGCCGCTATTTTTTTTCAGACTACAATAACTTCTTCATACTAACTCGGAATCAGGCGAGATTTCGACCGATAAACTACCACCTAAATTACAGACAATATAAAATACTCGGATGCTTCATCTTGTGAACGCATATTGTAGTTCTCCATGGGGACTGACGGTAGTACTTAGAAAATAATAGGCTGCCACATCCCCATATTTGAACTCCGCCTAGTGCAGAAGCCGCTATTTTTTTTTGTTCAAACTGCAATAACTTCTTCATACTAACTTAGAATCAGGACAATATGTAACACTCGGATACTTCATCATGTGAACGGAACGCATACTGTAGTTCTCCACGGGGACTGACAGTTGTACTTAGAAAATAACAGGCTACCATATCCCCATATTTGAACTCCGCCTAGTGCATAAGCCGTTATTTTTTTGTTCAGACTGCAATAACTTCTTCGTACTAACTCGGAATCTGGCGAGACTTCGACCGTTTAACTCCTACTTAAATTACGGACAATGTGGAACACTCGGATGCTTCATATTGTTAACGTACATTATAGTTCTTCATGGAGACTGATAGTTGTACTTAGAAAATAACAAACTACCATATCCCCATATTTAAATTTTGATGAAAATTAGAATTAAAATTTTAAAATTTTAAATTTTGATTTTTTTTGAAATTTAAAACGTAAAAATTAGAATTAGAATTATTTTATACTTATTTGTTTTTTATTAGTCAAATTAAATTTAAATTTTTAAATGGATTAAATGGGTAACCTGCTTATTAAATGGGTTGGATCATAAATGGATTGGCTCATAAATGAGTTAAAAAAGGACATAAATGGGTTGGGTCAAACTCGACCCAACCCAACCCATTTGACAGGTCTTGATTGAAGATTAAAATAAGATAGTTTATTTTAAGTTTTGTCATTGGTTATTGCAGCAGATATGTATAAACTATTATGGTACTCTTTTGTTTTTAACTTGCAATACAGCCTCTGTCCACACATTGTTCAAAAATATTACTATAATAATGTGAAAAAATAAAATAAAAATTGATTTAGTAAACAAAAAACTCAACAACAAACTTAGTCCAAACATCATCTCATTCCTAACTCCATAATGAAATCGGAATCAAAGTTTACAAAAAATTAACACATTGATTGCCAGACTGTCTACAAAATATTCTCCCACTTTTACATAAAATTATAGTAATTATTCTTCCTCACTGATTGTCATTCTGGGCCATCAGTAGAATCACCTCAATTCGCTCTAGCACCATCTATTTATGTCAGACCATCGGCTATAGTTTCTCCTACTACAACATTGTAGTCTTCTACTGGAGGAACATAACTATTCCATCTATATGTGGGTCAATGATAGCACCATCCAAGCATCAATAATCATCATCGTCATCTCTTTCTAAAGTCTAACAACGGCGGTTTTCACTGCTTTAAGCATCGATTATGATGGTACACTTCTGGAAAATCTATCACTCTGTCGATGCAACTTACTCATATACTTCTAGACAATCTATCACTCTGTTGTCGGTAGCTATTTCCAATATCTAACAGCAATATAATTCAGAGGTAGACTCATTAGCTAGCTTCGTCGTAGATTCACCTCATAGAAGCCAACTATTTATAACTTAAATTGAGACAAATTATTTATCATAGAAGTGAGCGAACTGGTTGGTTAATTTCCTCACTTCATTTAAAGATCACTTAAACGTCCTTTTCAATTTCATATTTCATATGAGGTTCATCTCATACTGGTAATTTGATGACATGGCTAAAGGTGTTACATGTCACAACTTGTAGACAATCATACATGTCTATAGATCATATTAATAGCAGTCAATTTTCCAGCATTGAATTAGTTTATGCAACTCCACGCAACTGATGTGCTGTGATTCTTATTGTGGTTGATTTGTCAAATCTTATCTCATCCCCAATAGATCATGAATATAGTGAAATTTAGGTGATGAAAACACATTCAAAGTTAGATGATCCATAAAACTATAATGCTAAAGTAAAATGTATATAGCTCGATTGAAATTGACAACCGAGATGCCCATTTACATTTAATCGCTCTAATTGTTACTTTTTTCATCGTACGATCATAACATTGAATTCCATGGTCGCTAAACCATGGCAAAGTCAGCAAAAATCTCTAGTAGCATATGACTACCAAAGTGTAGAAACATTTGCATCTTCAATGTTGCTCCGATAGTAATATATGCCATATTTTGAGTTATTTATAGAAGATGTACAATATTCTAAACAAAAATAAAAGTCTCATACATCCAATAAGGTTATGGTATATAATAGTTGCTTCAAGGAGAATCATCAGATTTGGTGAGAAATAAACTTCCATACACAGATAACTTTTTCAGGAACATGCATGACTAACTATTTAATGAATATTCAAATGAAAGGTGGATCTCATAAACCTTATCCACATTACAAAAATCATAAACTATCGTTGAGCTTTATTCTGGAACACCAAAAACCATGGTAAAAATTTAAGAAACTTAAGCTAGCCGTAGTTTAAGACAATCCCCTTCCATTAATATTAGGTCATATCCATGCACAGGACAGGGACAATACCAAACCAATCTTTTGTAGTTAACTTAAGGGAATTTTATCTATCACGATAAAATACAATATGTGAGATCCTAGCATCTACTGGTATCAATCAATTTTTTTTCAATTGCTTACCCTAAGCAACATTTTGTAATTATGTAAATAAAGTTAATATGTTTCACTTTCCAAAATAACAATATTGGTACTGCATGGAAAAATTCATTATTAAAATCATAAAAGCATGGACAACAAATGAAGGAATTGCCTCCTTAAGTGCATGAAAATAGGATGTCTTTGAAAGAATATGTTGTGGAACACATTGACTATGTACATTTTGAAAGTGTATGTGTAGTACTAAGGATCGTGTAATATGGTATATAAATGCAGAAACTGGTAATAACAGTAAAGTAAAAATTAAAGTAAGCACACCAGGAATTTTTATACTGGTTCGAACTTCCCGTTCTACGTCCAGTCCCAGAATACCCTCTGGATTTAAACTAAACCCCTCACTTAACCCGGAGGAATAGGTATACGACACCTGAGCAGCCGAACAGGAATTTTTCCGCCTCAACAGCCGAAGAGGACTTCAACTTAATACAAAATGTTTGTTGACGAATGTGTTCTAAGTAACACTGATAGTCTTTTGATAGTACAATTTTCCTATAATCAAATCCTCAAGAGTATGTATGTGTGTGAAGATTTAGAAGGAAGATAATCACGTAGAATCGAAGTATATATGAATTAAAACAAGGATTCTAGTGATATTAATTAAGAATGAAAACTTTTATTTGCAGAAATGAATAGAGATTAGATTTCAGAAATATAAACAAGAATCGGTGATTGTAGAAGTGAATTGAATATGTTTATATAGTTGTAGAAGAGTTGTAATCTTTTATGAAGAGTTTTAGTTAACAGTTGTGTCCATACCTCTTAAAATAGAGGACATTCCTCTTCATGAAATGATCGCATCTCTTCAGTAAACTAGCCGTTATTCTCTGGTCGGTCGGCCGGAAAACCTGGCCGGTCAGCTGAGTTTGAAAACGTGTACAAAACAGAAAGTAGCTGTGCATATGATACAGGGTCGGTCGACCGAGGATCCTGGTCGGTCGGCCGACCTGGTGTTATTTGCACAGTGAACACAATTTTAATATAAAATGTTTTGTGTGCGTGTGTGACTATTTGAGGAATGATTTTAACAATATTCTAAGACTTAATAAAATAAAATGTCCATACTAATCTCTGAATTGTAGCATTGTCTCCTTTGTAGTGCACAATATGCACTTATTCTCTTTTTGTCGCTTTCATATAGTATTCTCGTCGTATGATCTCTAAAGCTTGTGTCATGAATCAAAACTCATGAATCAACATTCTCCCCCTTTTTGATTGATGACAATACTTATGTGACGAAGTAATATTGACATATATATTATAATTCTCCCCCTGAATATATGGCGACTTTTCTGCAAAAATTCGTTAGTTTGCATACATTTCTCCCCCTTTGTCATCGACAAAAAGGAATACTTATAACATATTAAAGTAATGCGAAACATTTAAATTTACATAGTACATATTTAAGCCTAAATAGAAATAATTTAAAGATGTTTGCTTAGTACATAACAATAATTAAAAAAATAGAGTGCAAGAACAGAAATTTTTGAAGGTAAATAAATTGTAAAATACTACAATTACTCCTCATCATCGTCGGTATCCCACTCTTCTGGACGAATATTTTCATCGAGAGGAGCCGGTTCCTTACCCCGTCTTTGAGTGGTAGGTGCGGGAGTTGCTGATGTGCTGGAACTTGTGTTATCGGATGTAGACCAAGAGAAATTTGGTGCTGGTCTTTTTCCAGGAGCAACAAATGAAGCACCGGCTTCAGAAGTACATGATAAGGAATCCCATAAATTTACGAAGAAGCCTTTGATCTTCTTGAAACGCCCATCAATTTTTCGAAGGCGAGAATCCAAAGCTAGTTGATTTTGAGCCAAAATATCAATGGCAGCCGCTGTGCTAGTACCGGGAGGTGGTCGTTGAATTGAGGTTTGATGAGTTATACGTTCTGTAGTATGAGTGGATGGTTGAGGTGTAGAATAGCTGCGACGTAGTTATTCTTGCGGAGCATTACGCCATTGCTGAAAAGTTGTAATTTGGGACGGTGCATCGGGTAACTTCATTAGTTTTATGGTTCGTGAGTCAAAGGTACGAACTTTGGATGTTTCGGATTCCGGAGCATGGATGACAAAGTTATTAATCAACCGCATTATGTATTCTCCATAATAAATATGGAGCATCTTTCCTTGGTTGAACGTAAGGAATTCATCCATAAGAAGTTGTGTCCAATTTACTCGAATATTTCCACACATAGCATATAACGCCTTGAAGTTTTCGGGATATACTAAGTGGTATGACCCTCCTCTTGGAACAATAGACTTCATCATGAATCGATGAAAGAGTCGGGCTTTAGGTCGGAGGGATGAAGTTTGCCTTAAATCGGTAGCGTCATCTTCAAAAAATAGATGACTTAGACGATCACGAGTCGATGTATTACAGTCTACATCATGTAACGAAATTCCACCCGGTCGAGCATTTAAAATATGATTCATTCGATCAATGGAGAGAAAAATCGAAGTGCCACAAACCGATGTCCAAACACAATTTTCAGTGTTTCTCGGTGGATTTACAAGGTTGAGATTTGCTAGGAATAACTTGACCATTATATGATTAATTTTCAAGTTGTTTTTCCTATGGTCAAGAAATGCATCAAGACCACTTTCAAGAGCGGCATTTTCAACACCGTAGGAGGTAAAATCAGGATAACTTACAAAGGACTCCTCAAAGATTTTGGCATCTTGAAGCCTTATCCATCTTTCTAAAGCTTTGTCACTTACTAGCCAAGAAGCAATTTGAGAGTCTACAGGAGTTGATGAAGATGAGCCAGCAGTAGTCTTAGATTTCTTCTTAGGGGCCATTTTTTCTTTGAAGAATTTGAAAAAGTTTGGGGATGTTGTAATGGGGGCTAGGGTTAAAATCTGTTTTGGGAGAGTAAAAGTGAAGAGGTGAGATAAGAAGGTGAATGGATGGGTTAAAATATGTAGACAATTTCAGCAGAATAGCACGTTCGGTCGGCTGAAATACCTGGGTCGGTCGACCGACTTGTGGTTCACAATAGTGCTGAAACTTTCGGGAAGAGCTTCGGTCGACTGGTGCAGGGTGCTCGGTTGACCGACTTAAAAAATGTTCTAATATTTTTCGGGAAACAAGTTCGGCTGACCGACTCAGGTGGTTCGGTCGACGGACTTGACAGAAATCTGTTTTTTTTTAACTTCTCGGGATAACTTCGGTTGACCGACTCAGTCTCTCCGGTCGACCGAGGCATGTGAACAGACAAATTTATGCTGATTTTCAAAAAAGAATTATAGAAATATAATTATATTATTACATCATTTATATCTATACATCTTATTCAAAATAATAACATATATATTATTTAATTATAGCCAAGGTTCATCAGCATCTACGTTCCCATGAATTTGGAGACAGAACATTTTCTACCGGTGACCATATTGGAGCTATTGGAGTTTGAACATGGTCAGAAGGAGATGGAGTTCTGTAAGAAGGTTCAGCAACATCATCCTTCTTAGATGAACAAATTTTCATGGAAATCTTTTCAAGAAAACTTAAACGTCTTGCCGTGACTTTTTGTTCGTAATAAAGTTCTCATTGCATATTCATTTGCTGTTGTTGGTAGTGATGTATTTCATCAATCTTTTGTTTGGTTGATGGAGATACTACCATTGCATTTTTCCCTTTCTTTTTATCAAGTGTATAGCCTGTATGGGAGTCTTCCCATGGTTTCCACCTGTGTCGGGGGTCATTATCTGGAGAGGAGAATTCTAGAACACGGTTAGGCATTGGAAAAGTGGGATAGGGACCATTTTCGGGGATGCGATCAGAACAGTCGTCGTCCGGAGATGTGTATGAAAGATGAGAATTTTCAGAATTGTAGACGTCATTGTTAGAAGACATTTTTGTTTCAAGTTTTGTTTTGTAAGAAGATTTTTGTATTATATGTTCTATTCAATAAACATAGTAAATATATATAACCATTTATTTTCTAAAAAAATAGTGGTTTAAAACAAATTTTAATTTTAATCACAGAACTTTTTAAACAAAAACTGTTTGTAATTGTATGATATAGAATGCTTTAGAGTCAAAAATAGTTTGTTCTGAAATTAAGGTTAATGGTACAGATTGTAAATAGAGCTGGAACAAGAAACACCAATAGCTCAAGTGGCTATAATACAACATCTAACATATAAAACAAAGGTCATGAGTTCGAGTTCCGCATTGGTCAGAAATAAAATATTTTTTTTTGTTTTTCCATATTTTTACATATTTTTATTTATAAGTCTTTAAACGACATTATACCTAAATCACGTCTTAGTTTTATAAAAGTATTTTCATTTAGCGGTTTAGTAAAAATGTCAGCTATTTGATTTTCAGTGTTGATAAATTCTAGATTTATTAATCCTTTTTCCAAACAATCACGAAGAAAGTGATGACGAATATCAATGTGTTTTGTTCGTGAGTGATTGACCGTATTTTTAGAAAGATTTATTGCACTAGTATTATCACAATAAATTATTGATTTTTCAAGATGACAATTAAAATCTTGTAGTGTCTGTTGCATATATACGACTTGTGCACATGCCAAAGCAGCAGATATATATTCTGCTTCACACGTTGATAAAGAAACACAGTTTTGTTTCTTACTAAACCAAGAAACTAAGGAACGTCCAATGAAGTGACACGTTCCGCTCGTACTTTTTCGATCTGTCCGACTTCCTCCAAAATCAGCATCACTATAGGAAACTAATTCGAAAGGACATTCTTTCGGATAAAATAGTCCGAAATCTTTGGTTTTAGTTAGATAACGAATAATGCGTTTAACTGCTCTCATATGTGATTCTTTGGGATTTGCTTGAAATCGAGCACATAAACAAACACTCATCATAATATCGGGTCGACTCACTGTTAAATAAAGTAAAGAACCTATCATACTACGATATAACTTTTGATCAACACTTTTGCCATCTTCATCTCTATCGAGATGAATCGTTGTACTCATAGGAGTTGGTTTGGCAGCAGTGTTTTCTAGACCAAAACGTTTGATTAAATTATAACAATATTTTTCTTGATTAATAAAAATTCCATTTTCAATTTGTTTAATTTGTAATCCAAGAAAATATGACAATTCTCCCATATGAGACATTTCAAATTCATTTGTCATTATAGTTGAAAATTCTTGACATAATTTTTCATTTGTCGAACCGAAAATAATATCGTCAACATATATTTGAATTATTAAAATATCTTTATTAGTTTTCTTAATAAAGAGTGTTTGATCTACTTTACCGATTTCAAAACCAGATTCTAATAAATAACCTTTAAGACGATCATACCAAGCACGTGGTGCTTGTTTTAAACCGTATAACGCCTTTTTAAGTTTATATACATGATCCGGAAATTTTTCATGATTGAACAAAGGTGGTTGTTCAACAAAAACATTTTCTTTTATGAATCCATTTAAAAATGCACTTTTAACATCCATTTGATATAGTTTAAAATTATGAAAACACGCGTAAGCTAATAATATTCTTATTGCTTCAAGTCGGGCGACTGGAGCAAACGTCTCTTTGTAATCAATTCCTTCTTCTTGATTATATCCTTGTGCAACTAATCTAGCTTTATTCCTTGTTATATTTCCTAGTTCATCTGCTTTATTTTTGAAAACCCATTTAGTACCGATGACTGATTGATCACTGGGTCTAGGAACGAGTTCCCAAACTTCGTTTCGTTCGAATTGATTTAATTCTTCTTGCATGGCAAGTATCCAGTAGTCATCAGTTGAAGCTTCTTTTATATTCTTAGGTTCTATGTTAGAGAGAAAAGCTACATGACCAACTTGATTTAATTGATGTCTGGTTTTAACATTCGTATTAACTTCTCCAATTATATTTTGCACAGGATGATCTCTTAAAATTCTAGGTGGAGATTTTATTATATTAGAAGTCACGTTTGTATTGGTTTCATGAATATCAAGATTTTCATTTGTATTATTATTTTCATTCTGAGTAGATTCATCATCAGAATCAATAGTAACACTTGGATTTATATTTTTAAAATTTTCGTTGAAAGAAACATGTAAACTTTCTTCAATAATTTGAGTTCGTTTATTATAAATTCGATAAGCCTTGCTTCGTTCCGAATATCCAACGAATATACCTTCATCGGATTTTGGATCGAATTTGCCTAGTTGATCTTTAGTATTTAAAATAAAACATTTGGAACCAAAAACTTTTAGATATGAAATATTTGGTTTTCTTCCATTTAGAAGTTCATATGGGGTATTTTTAGTTAATGGTCGAATAGAAACGCGATTCAGTACATAACAAGCAGTAGCTACAGCTTCTGCCCAAAAATGTTTCGATAAAGTTGTTCCATTTAGTAAAGTTCTTGCACATTCTTGTAACGTTCTATTTTTCCTTTCTACAACTCCATTTTGTTGTGGTGTTCTAGGAAACGAAAAATTATGGTTAATACCTTTCTTGTTACAAAATTGTTCAAAAACTTCATTTTCAAATTCGCCTCCATGATCACTTCTTATATTTTTAATTTTCAATGTTTTAATATTTTGAATTCTTTTAACAAAAACTTTAAAATTATCAAAAGTATCACTTTTATTTTTCAAAAAGAAAATCCAAGTATATCTAGAGAAATCATCTACAATAACAAAAACATATCTATTATGATTAATAGATTGCACTTGAGTTGGACCAAAAAGATCCATGTGTAAAAGTTCAAGTGGTTGTTCTGTAGATATTACTTTCTTTGATTTAAAAGAAGATTTTGTTAATTTTCCTAATTTACATGCATCACAAAATATGTTAGTTTCGAATTTTATATTGGGTAACCCTTTAACTAATTTATTTTTAGATAGTTTGTTGATGGTATTAAAATTAATGTGACAAAATCTTTTGTGCCAAAGACAAGAATCGTTTTCTTTAGCCACTAGACACAAATTTGAATTATTATTAACGTTCATATTTAAGATGTAAATATTTTTATCTCTTTTTCCTTCGAAAATAATGTTATGATTTTTATCAAAAATGTTACATTTATTTTCTGAGAAAGTTATATTAAAACCTTTATCGCAAAGTTGACTAATACTTAATAAATTATGTTTTAAATTTTTAACTAATAAAACATCAGTAATGAGAGGTAAATTAGATGTACCGTTGCTATTGACATAGCCTTTGCCGATGATATATCCTTTTGAGTTATCTCCAAAGGTGACTGCTCCTCCATTTGAGTATATAATGTTTGACAACATTTCTTTGTTTCCAGTCATGTGTTTTGAGCAACCGCTATCTAAAAATCCATTTTCCTCTCTTCTTATGTGGTACCTGCAAAAAGTTTATAAAAAGTTGGTACCCAATCTTTTTAGGGTCCTAAGAGTTAGATCTTAGGAAGCCAAACCCATACGGGTTCAGAATTCCCTTTATAGACATAATTTTTGTTATTATGAACAGTTTCCATAAAACTTTTGATATGTTTATTCCTTATTAATATATTATTTGTTTTTGGAATCCATATCTTAATAGTTTTAGTATTTGAATAAACTGTTTTCTTAATATCTTTCTTAATTTTATTATTAATTTTACTTTTAGCAAAATTATTTTGTTTCTTAAATCCTAGTCCAGATTTATTGTTAGAAGTTTGAGAGTTTTCTAGTATACTAGAAAGATTTTCTCTTCCTTTACTGAAATTAGAAACATTTTTAGAAATATCATCAAATTTTATTTTAAGACTAGATTTTTCTAACTCTAAATCCTTAATCTTAGATATTAAACTATTATTTTTGTAAAGTAAAACATCATTTTTATTTTTCTGAATTTCTGGTTCTTCAGATATTGACGTAATTTGAGAAGATAAGTTAGAATTCGATTGTTGAGAAATTTCAAGTTCTTCTTCCAATATTACCTTCTCATCTTTTAACATATCTACTTCTAAAACTGTTCTATCTAACTTTCTTTGTAACTCCTTATTTTTCTTTTTAAGTTGTTTTGTTAAATTTACTAATTCAGAATTTATTTCAATTAAATCTTCAAAAGTAAAATCACTTACATCGTCTGATGAAGCCATGAAGCATACATTTGCTTGTTCATTATCACTTTCACTCTCTGATGAGGATGATGAGTCAGTGTCGTCCCAAGTGACTGAAAAGGTTTTCGTTTGGTTTTATCCTTCTTGAAATTATTCTTTTTACGATCTGGACAATCTTTCTTTATGTGTCCTTTCTTATGACATTCATAACATTCCATTGTTGAAGATGATGGTTTGCTGCTATTGGAATTGTTGTTGGAATTATTTTTGTTTCCCTTGAATTTGTTTCTGTTGAATTTCAAAAACTTTTTGAAATTTTTAGCGATCATTGCCATATCTTCATTATCTGAATCGGAATCATCTTTTTCTGCTTGGAATGCCACATTTTTCTTTTCTTGTGCACCATTTCGTTTTGCCTGCAAATTTACTTCGTAGGACATTAAATTACCTATCAATTCTTCTGGTTTTAATGTTGACAAATCAGTCACTTCTTCAATAGCTAGGACTTTTCGTTCCCATTCGTCCGTTAAAGAATTTAAGATTTTTGTAACAACATCAAAATCAGTAAACTTTTGTTCTGGTGATAATAAAGTATGATAAATATCCTGAAATCTAGAGTACATGTCATTTATAGATTCATTTGGCCTCATTTTAAAATTTTCAAATTGATGTTTCAACATAGAAATTTTTCTCAATTTAACTTTGTTCGTTCCTTCATGTGAAACTTTAAGAGTTCTCCAAATTTCATAACCGGAAGTGCACATGCTAACTCTATTGAATTCATTTCTATCTAATGCACAAAATAAAATATTCATAGCCTTAGCATTTGATGTAGCATCTAGTTTTTGTGTGTTACTCCAAGTTGAGTATTCTCCAGTAGGAATTGTGTATTCTCTTTGTATAATATTCCAGATATCAAATCCACTTGATTGCATATAGATTCTCATTCTAGTTGACCAATAATTGTAATTTATACCATTGAAAAGTGGAGGTCGTGAAGTCGATTGACCTTCTGTGAAACTAGAATTAGTGGAGTGTTAACATCGTTAATTTGTGTGGTTGCCATATTACTAAAAATAAGTAAATATCAAATAACTTTGTGATGGTTATAAGATGACCTTGCTCTGATACCAAATGAAAGTGTACATGTAGTACTAAGGATCGTGTAATATGGTATATAAATGCGGAAACTGGTAATAACAGTAAAGTAAAAATTAAAGTAAGCACACCAGGAATTTTTATACTGGTTCGAACTTCCCGTTCTACGTCCAGTCCCAGAATACCCTCTGGATTTAAACTAAACCCCTCACTTAACCCGGAGGAATAGGTATACGACACCTGAGCAGCCGAACAGGAAATTTTCCGCCTCAACAGCCGAAGAGGACTTCAACTTAATACAAAATGTTTGTTGACGAATGTGTTCTAAATAACACTGATAGTCTTTTGATAGTACAATTTTCCTATAATCAAATCCTCAAGAGTATGTATGTGTGTGAAGATTTAGAAGGAAGATAATCACGTAGAATCGAAGTATATATGAATTAAAACAAGGATTCTAGTGATATTAATTAAGAATGAAAACTTTTATTTGCAGAAATGAATAGAGATTAGATTTCAGAAATATAAACAAGAATCGGTGATTGTAGAAGTGAATTGAATATGTTTATATAGTTGTAGAAGAGTTGTAATCTTTTATGAAGAGTTTTAGTTAACAGTTGTGTCCATACCTCTTAAAATAGAGGACATTCCTCTTCATGAAATGATCGCATCTCTTCAGTAAACTAGCCGTTATTCTCTGGTCGGTCGACCGGAAAACCTGGCCGGTCAGTTGAGTTTGAAAACGTATACAAAACAGAAAGTAGCTGTGCATATGATACAGGGTCGGTCGACCGAGGATCCTGGTCGGTCGGCCGACCTGGTGTTATTTGCACAGTGAACACAGTTTTAATATAAAATGTTTTGTGTGCGTGTGTGACTATTTAAGGAATGATTTTAACAATATTCTAAGACTTAATAAAATAAAATATCCATACTAATCTCTGAATTGTAGTATTGTCTCCTTTGTAGTGCACAATATGCACTTATTCTCTTTTTGTCGCTTTCATATAGTATTCTCATCGTATGATCTCTGAAGCTTGTGTCATGAATCAAAACTCATGAATCAACACATTTATCCCATACATGCTTTATCTCCGTCAAAACTTAATAATACATTACTGCAAAGAAAACAAAAGTTTTTAATCGATTATCTAAAAAGCACTTGTACGCAATCCTCTAATACAACTCTAATGAACTTGATCGTTTAAAACTAATTCTTCTCTAATATGATTTTTCAAACTCATATATTTTTCCAATTTCCTAGTAATTGAATCAAAGAAATCAAACCCCCGTACTCAAGTAAATAAATCACACCACCAAAATAATTAGCAAATATCTCATAAGGCATTGACATATCAATCTAGATTAAGAAGACGGCCATCATCATGGACATAAAAAATGCGTTTCAAACTTTAAATATCATAATTCAAAATAATCACAGTATATATTAGATTGAGCAGTGTTCAAAGATACATATAGCATTTAAGAACATAATAGAATTGAATAATTAAGTAACGACCTCAAACAATTTTTTTTTATTTTAAATGTACACATAGAATCTATTTTTATATTTAAACAATAAAATGCAACTTTCAAACTTCTGCCCCAAATATAATACGTGAAGAAAATGAAAATAAAATAAATCAAACAATTGAAACTAATAGCATTCTTGCCCATGTCAAGGAAAAAGGAGGCATGTCTTATGGTCATAGTGGAATTTATGTGGGTCTTGGACTATTCTTTGACTTGCACCACATTCTCTGTGGTCACACAATAATGATACTATCTTTCAAAATGATTGATTTTCTAGTGGGTTTGCTGAAGAATTAAATGGAGGGTAATAGAATTAACGATAATTACAATTAAAGTGAATAAGAAAATAACTATGCCACACATTTAGCAAATGAGAATTATTTCAACAGATTATGCTTGCATGGAGGTCAATGAACAAATTCAAATAACAGTAAATGAGAATTCAAGTGGACTATTTGCAAATGAGAATAATCACCAGTAAGTCAAGTCACTGGAAATGTGAATTAATTCATCTAGCAAATTGAGTCACCCAATTAATTCAAGTGGTTTGATTTTATACGTTAATTGATTTTTAATAAGCCAATTTTTAATTTGATTTCACCTTAATAATGTTACTTAACATTTATTAACCCCTATTATCAAATGGAAATGTCAAATTCTAACCACCAACCATGCAAAACCTCCCACAGTGGTATTGCAAAATTAATACATGTGTTGGCCAAAACGTTCATTGATAGCCAGAGAAAAATATTGGGTGTATTACATATGTGTGCAAATTCAACACCTACATCAAAATTATTGGTAAAGTATATTTTCAAATGCATACCTACATATAATCACAATATCCAACCATTGGGAATCAGTGTCGACCTTCCAATCCTGGATGTATATGAAATAATGGATTCAGCAGTAATTCAAAACTAAATTGACCAAACTTAGTAAATAAACAGAAATAAGAATAAGCTGTCACACTGTTAAAGAAAACAAAAGAGCAAACATAGTTATTTATGCTCAATACAATAGTAATAGTTAATATTGACATTTTTAGGCAGAAACATACATGTTTTTACATATTTGTTCTACAGAACATCTTCCAAACTATTGTGAGCTAAAGGAGTCTACACTCCTCTATGCTGTGTTTGTTTTAAGTTGGTTGTACAAAAGTATGAGGGACTACAACATTACCCTCTTACCAACTTTTCTAAATATCAAATTCTAGGCATCATTGTTAACGAATGGCAATACCGTCAGTTAGTTGTGCATGTATAACATCATTATGTATATGCCTTCTTAATAAAAATTACATTTATTTCTAATTCTTCTGTTTATAATTATACCACTGTAAAGTACCAGTATAGTTAACAGTGGGCATACACAGCATATACAATAACATAAAATAGAATAGTGTTTGTTTACCATAAAGCGTAAAGCAGTGGGAACATGCAGCATATAAAATACGCATCATAGTGGGAATGCATTTATTTATAATGTGTTTGTCTACCATATAGTTAATAGTGGTAAGAGCATAGGTAGTAACGATATAGGTTAGCTTAAATAAGCAGCAGTTTAATACCATCTAAAATAGGATAACTAATTTAAAACGGGTAGACGGTATGCTAAAACTCAAATTAACGGTGGTACACATTGCAATGTTTTCTGATTAATATGCTGGTGTGATTTTTTTGCTTTTACAGATCAAATACTATAGGGCAGTAAACATAAAAGGCACAGTTAGTTGGAGAAAAGTACATACGTTGTCTATAAAACATGGAAATCTACAAAAAGGTCAATTAAAGTGCAAGAAAGCATGTTAAATGTCAAGGATTCTTGCAAATGGTGGATGTTGTTTGTACCAAAAATGGGCACAACACTCTTCGGGAGTTGTTTGAAGAGATAAAATGAAGATTATAAATGTACAACAGAGATTATCTAACAAAAACTCCAACAAACAGGAATGTAAAGTGCACAGACAAGCAGTTTAGAGTGGTTCGGCGTATAGCCTACGTCCACTATGAAGTTTTGATGATTTTATTGATTCTCTTTCAATGATTACAAGCGTTTACGGCAATGAACAGCGGATTACAGATTAGAATTCGAAATTGACAGCAAAAATAGGATGCAAATCTCAATCCGGTAGAGTCTGGACGCTTCAGAGAAAAAAGATCCCTTTTCCGTTGATTCTGGGGCTCTATTTATAGGCGTAGGAGGCTTGGATTTCGCTCAAACTCCGGGAGACTTGGCCTGACACGTGAGGGGACCCATTCGACCACTTTCAGAGAGTTTCAAGCCAATCTGTGATCGATACGAAATCATTTCGCATCGATCAAGACTACTTCCAATTGAGCTCAAAATTGGTGGAGATGTTCCTTGGTATGTGTGCAACCTTCAGTTAAAATTTCATGGTGTTTGGATCAGTGGATTGAGAGATATCATCGATACGAGACGATGTTCTTCGTTAGGCTGTCTAGTTCGAATCCATTTCTCTGAGCTGAGGGCTTCGAATCGATGGTGTCACGCGCCCCTGTGAAGACGTGGAACGCACACTTCGCCTCGATCCGGTCTTTACTCCGAGTCGACCGCGTCGACTCCATATATCTCGGCGCATTCGCATCGAGGGATGACGTAACGCGCGCGCTTCGCCTCGATCCGGTATTTGCTCCGTGTTGACTGCATCGACTCCATGTATCTCGCCTCGTTTCCTTCGAGATATGACACGTTATCTAAGCTGGTTGACCTGATGGATTCGAGTAGGACTTCATCCAAGGATACGAGGCAAACACTGGCTGATGGATACGAAGCAGGCACTGACTGATGGGTACGAAGTAGACATTGGATGATGGATACGAAGCAGGTACTGGACGATGGATACGAAGCTCACCACTGTGTGGACTTAATCGTCCTGATGGGCATGAGATCGATGGATTCGAAAACGAGGACCACCGATGGATACGAAATCCATCGATACGACCTGCTGCTTATTAATGGATACGAAATGTGCTCTTCCCTTTGCCTTGCATCCATCATATCTTGAGCATATGAACTCGGATCGATCTGAAACTTGGAGCGTTGGTTTGCTTTATTTTTCCCGATCATGTCCCATCGATTGGGGCTTGATCCGGACTTGGTCAAAATTCATCGATATCCATGACAAATGACATTTGGAACCCAACTCCTTGGTGTCCTGGCCTTGCCAAAAAGGCGGGATAACATTTGCCCCCCAAAGTACGTCTTGTGAAAACATGACGTGCTTTGAAAAGCTGTAGGTCTTCTTTGAATAACTTTGGAAGTCGTACCCTTTAGCCATTCTCTTGTATCGATGTGGGTTGACTTGATGGATACGAAAATGATCATTCGTATTGATGGTCACAAATCGCGGTGAATCCTGATTCGAATTGGTGATATCTGGGGGATACGAAATGGATGTTCGTATCGATAGATTCTGATGGATACGAAAGTGACGCTCGTATTAACAGGTCTGCTCTGTTTCGAATCGATGGCTCATAATTTGGATGTTTCGAAATGATGGTGTCTGGTGAACATTTCGCCTATATGAATGCACAGCTTGATGGATGCGAGGAGAGCGTGTGCATCTACCCCTCGTATTCACGTGGCCTCCCTGTGCGCTTCGAACCGATAAAGGCTAGTGGGCTCGATACGAATGCTCGCATCGATGCGCTGCTTGACTGGCTGCGACCGGTCATGTTGACTGGGAGATGAATCGACCCAGTTCGCCTCCAGGCCTCATATAAATACCGGGGACTTGACTCGACTTCACTTTTTTACCTTTTATTTTTACTGTTGCCTTCCGCATTTTCGTATCGATTCACGAATCTAGAAAGAGATAACAGCTCTGTACTTTCGACTCTATCAGCCTCAATCCACCAGATCTTGAAATCTCAATCTTAAACTAGGTAATCCACCACGAATCTAAATGACGAAACTACCTTCGATCCGCTCTTTCTTCGTCAATCAAACACTCTGGCAGTTGATAAAACCAGATCTGGTTCGAAGTCCAGATGGCCATGGCGGCGCTCTGGTAGATTGGAGAAGAAAGAGTGGAGAAGGCATAAGCGAATCGATCTAGAGGCCGAGTTCGAATCGACAAAGACAGAGATATCTCTTCTTAAATCCCGCATCGATTCCTGGGATAAGTCAGTGGGGGAGATCTCGTTCGCATCGATGGATGTGATGGCGGATCGTATCGACACGAAACGATCAATAATAATAAAAAAAATGTATCTCAGTTTCAGATCGATACGAACCTTGCCTTCGCGATCGGTGTTTAGCTAAGGCCTTTTCTGATCGATTCGAACCAGACAGCCAGGGATCGATGCGAAGTACTCTGATCTTTGATGGATTCGAACCTGACTCGTGACGATCGATTCGAAGCCTGCTCACGGGTATCGATTCGAACCGGTAGCATGATGGATTCGAACGAGCCTTTTTTTGATCGATTCGAACTTCCCATTATGGATGCGAAATCTTGACATTCTTCAGCATAACTCCGATGAGCTTCATCCTTGCATATATGGACTTGATAAATAAATTGCATATTTGACTACCTCTCGAAGCTCGTCGATGGAACTGCCATTTAACAGAAAAGTACAACAAATTCTTTAATCTCGAATCGATCGCTATCACCTGAGTAGCGTGGTCGTGACGGTCAGCGATGACGGTCACGCCCGTCTGACTTCCAGAATTTTAGTCGCTTGCATGTTTCCTTTAACTCTGCGGAATTTGCTCAAGTCACGCACAACACTTGCACTACACAACACATTCATGCACTTTACACCGGGGAATGCACGGGCTTTTTGTCATCTAATGATGGTTTCTCGTGAGTTATCTAGTGATGGAACCGTCAAGTTCGCAGCAACAAGACACTCAGAACCCTATCCTTCCCAGAATTGAGATTCCGGCCATCGAGACCGAAGCCATTGGTCCAGCTCCGGACGAGTTGCCCGATGCGTCCTTCATTAACAGTCCACCTGATTCTGTCCCGTCCAATATTTCTGAAGACATGCTAGGGAGAATATGCTTAAGGCACGGCTTATCTTTGGATGAGGTACTGTTGCCTGGACCGGATGACAGGCCACATAATCCCCCGGAGGGGTATACTGCTTTTAATCGGCATGCGTGCGCAGCCGGCACACTTCCTCCGTTCAATGATTACATAAGAGAAGTGTTGGCTTATCTGGACATCGCTCCGTCTCAATTGCATCCAAACGGATATGCCTCACTCAACAGCTTGTTCATTGTATTCATGGAGTACCTCCATCGTCCTCCCCGTATGACCGACATAAGATACTTGTTTAATTTCAAGAGTCGGACTGACAGCACATCTTACACGTTCTTGGAGTCTGTAAGGAACTGCCAAGTTGTCGCGGGGTCGTGGACTAGGCTAAGCTACTTTAAGTCGGAGTGGTTCTATGTCCGATGTCCTCCGGGGTTTGCCAGAAGATGGCTGTTCAGACGTGAGTATTGTCATTTTTCCCAAGTAATTGATAGGGCAATTTTCGGAGTGAAATTAAACTTACGTCTTCTTCTCTTTTTCTTTCAGCTATCATCCAGCGGCCTGAGGGTGGCTACTATAAAGAGATAGTTCGGGTCCTCCAAGAGATTCCTAGCGAAGAAAGGAATATTGAACTGTTATTGACAGATCGGAATCTCAGAGTCCTTGGGCTGATCGGCCGGAGGCAGAGCATAAGACTCGATGGTGCATTAAAGACCATCTCCAGGAAAAAGGTCAAGCGGATGAAGCCCAGGGTTGTGATAATCGAGGAACCCGATTCCGAGAAAACTCATACTGACGAGGAACCGTTGGTCGGACCTGCTAACGCAACCCCGGAGTCCGATGCAAAGAGGAAAGGCAAAGCAGTGGCCTCGAAACAGCCTAAGTCTGGGAGGCGGAAGTCTGTGGTTTTGCACCGTCCTTTGCCAGGAGTTAAGATTACGGAGGCATCCTCCCTGCAAGCTGAAGATCAACTCGAAGGGCCTGCTGACCCTCCAATCCCGGACATCGAGCCGGAGCAACATGACGTTGGATCGGGTGGGTCGCGACATATCGTCGATGTTAGCGAGTCTGATCCTGCCAGTGCGATTGACACTTCTGGTTGGTCCGGGGGGTTACACATTCACACACTCTTCACGGCACAACACACTTTTCTAACCGTAAACAACACATCGCAAACGGTTACTGATTCTTCGTGGTTTTCTTTTTAGGTACGATGTCTGGGCAAGGTTCTGTGCTTGGTAGTTTGCGCAATAAGCGCCGTTATCGCGAGCCACGCAGGAGAGAGGGGGAGAGGGATTACGACTCAGGACATTCAGGCCAGGAGAAGTCTGACAGAGATAGGGGATATGTTCGCCGATCCCGATCTCGCTCTCCTCCCCCCAGGACTTCTACACCTCCTACGGCTGCGGTTACTTGTCCTCCCGAGACTTCACGGCCTAGGCCGCCTTCTCAAGCTTTGAGGTCCGATCCTCCGCGCAGGACTGAAATAGCCACCTCCTCGGCTACTGTACCGGTCCCGACCGAGGCGTCTAGCGAAGGAGCGCTTAAACTGGCACAGATGAGGAAGGAATTTCCCGACATCTGTTTTGATGGTTATGTCTTCCCTCCGCACTTGAAGAGAATTCCGCCAACCGCGGAAACCACTATCCATGATTATGTTGCGGACATCTTTTTCCAGTACAGGGAATGGGGACGGGCCGCGAGGAAGGCGTCTAAAGTGGCATTCGAGCGGGGTGTCACCATTGAGAAGCTCGAGAAGGAGCTGGGTCGCAACGACCAAATCATAAAAGCGCTCAACTCGGAGGCTGAGTCTTCTCGTAAGTCTGAAATGGAGGCTTTAAAGAAAGTTGATGAAGTGAACGCTGTCATGGCCAGGATGAAGCAAGAGCATTACACCGCCATCGAGGACATGGGTCACAGGAACACTTCTATTACCGCCGAGAGGGATGCCGCTCTCAAGGAGCTTAATGAGCTGAAATCAAAGTTTTCAGAGATGGCGAAGGAAAAAGACGCAGCTAATGTCTCTGCGCAGGAGGCCTGTGATCAGGCGGTGACGCTTCGTAAGGAGAAGGAAGCGGCTATACAACAAGCCCATGAAGCTGAGGCTGGGGTTGACGAGAAGGTACGGCAGGCGGAGGCCAGGATTGAGGCCGAGGTGGAAGAGCTACTCGTCACTTATAACGCCAATGTGCTAAGGCACCGAGACTTGACATGGCTTGACGAATACCCCACACATCTCTATAACGCCTGGAACCTACTGGTTGATGAGGAGAGATCTGGGCACCCTGATGAAGCCCTTGATGAGTTCGAGCTGGAGAACCGCATCCTTAATGATGACGAAAAGAAGGTTCTCCATGACTCCATGATTTTCCACGACAAGGTGAGGCTTGGTGCCCAGATCCAGGAAGTCGGAGAGAGCTCTGGTGCAGAACACCATGTTACGAGTTCTGAGATAGTCGTGTCATCTCAGTCTGAGCCAACTCCGATGATCTACTCCCAGCCTATCCCGGCGTATGACCCAGATCAACCGCATTTATCTCCTATTAAGGAACATCCTTCTGAAGTAGTTCAGACGACCTCGAGCCAAACCGAGGGAGGTACTTTGAACTAACTTCTAGTATATTTGGATTGAAGAACCCGTGTTGAAATGTTGCTAATGACATGTCTTTTCCTTTGATCAGTGATAGGAGTTGCACCAGACGCGCCTCTTACCATCCAAGAATCAGGTCAAGCACCAGGAGCCATCATCTCTGAGGCGACCTCCGTCGCGGCAATGGCACCAGTCGGAGTGACGCAGGGGAGCTCACTTTCTTTCGACGAGCAGATGATAAACGAGCTCCTTGGCCGTCAAAGTGATCCTTTTGCGGACTTGCCATTCGGCTTGGGTGGATTTACGGCTACTTCTGACACCTTGTCTCAGACTACTACGGCTCCTAGCGAGGCCAGGGCACGGCGGGAAGCGGCGATGTTGGCCGAGATTAATGCCGAGATGGCGGCCGCGGCGCACGGTGGTGAAGTAGATGGCGGAGCGGCAGCACAGTGCCCTACTCCTCTTATGACTGTGTCTCCTGGGGGCACACTTACTGATACTAATGTGCCAGCCCCTCCTCCAGCTGCGGAGTCTGTTCCTCCCACTCCTCCTTCGGGAAGTATCCCTATAGAGTCCAGCTCAGACGAGGATGCTGACATTATGCCTCTACCCGAAGGGAGCTTGCCTAAGGAGAAAGGCTCCAAGCGAAAGGGTACTGGTGGCTCCAGTAGCTCCTCGAGGAAGAAGAAGCTGAGGAAATAGAAGGATTAGACATTCTTTTCATAGGCAGTTAGGGACTTTTGTTATTTTTTCTGCTTTTTCCCTTTTGTAGGCCGTGTTTAGATGCAGGCTCGGCCCCTGCTAGTAGGAACATTTTGGAAAGAATTCATGTATGAACCATTGTTCTTGAGTTAGTTGGAATAAAATTTTGTTTTCTAGCTTCAGCTCATGTTCCTTTGTATGCTTGAATATTGCAGTGTTCGAACTTTGGTCCAGTGTACTTGCATTATCTAATTGCTTCAAGAATAGCTCATTTTACTTGTTAAGTATGGAAATCTCGGACTTGAGTCGTGATAGGGGGTCGCATCGGAGCTGAGCATCACATAGTTTCGGGCAATGACTAACATTTGCCTCTGCCCCCAGTTCCGGGGTCAAGTTGTGATGATCAGCTTGTGATGGCACCAAGCGAGGACCGAGTGGTCGAACTACGCTTGTTCTCTTATGAATCGTTCCATCCACACTCCGGGGATATGCGTCATCTCGTAAGCGGTTGTTCGTGCTTTGGGAACATGGAGTTGACTGACGTTTGTACTCTGCATCGCACTCTGGGAATGCGGAGTTGAATGTTTATACTCCGCTTCGCACTCTGGGAATGCGGAGTTAAATGTTTATACTCCGTCTCGCGCTCTGGGAGGACGGAGTCAAATGTTTATACTCCACTTCGCACTCTGGGAATATGGAGTTGAATGTTTATACTCCATTTCGCACTCTGGGAATATGGAGTTAAATGTTTATACTCCGCTTCGCACTCTGGGAATGCGGAGTTGAATGTTTATACTCCACTTCGCACTCTGGGAATATGGAGTTAAATGTTTATACTCCGCTTCGCACTCTGGGAATGTGGAGTTGAATGTTTATACTCCACTTCGCACTCTGGGAATATGGAGTTAAATGTTTATACTCCGCTTCGCACTCTGGGAATGCGGAGTTGAATGTTTATACTCCGCTTCGCACTCTGGGAATGCGGAGTTAAATGTTTATACTCCGTCTCGCACTCTGGGAATGCGGAGTTGAATGTTTATACTCCACTTCGCACTTTGGGAATATGGAGTTAAATGTAGGATTGTCGTGTGTCAATCCTATTAATATCGGTGTCATGGCCTGTCCCCGAGCTCGGGTTTCACCTAGTGAGTGGCCGGTCGTATCACAACCACTCTCCATTTGAATAAGTCCCATTGCATGATGGGATTTAGCTCTTCGTGCATCGTGATGTTGTATATCGTACATAATGAATCACAGCTCTGGCTCGAAGAAGTGGCATTTTATTGCTGAAATAAGAAAATGCGGCAAAGTCAGTTGCCTTATTACAAAATTCAAATTTCAAAATGCAGAAACAAATTGCTAAACAGAATGAAATAAATAAAGCCTGTCATATGTAGTAGCGGCGGAGACTTTCGCTGTTCCAAGCCCTTGGTAAATCGAGACCGTCAACAGTCGACAGCTTGAATGTACCATCTCCGAGCTTTCGTGTAATTACATACGGCCCTCCCCAGTTCGGTTTCATGTGTGAAGGAACTGGGTAGATTCTCTTGAGCACGAGGTCGCCGAGTTCAAAGGTTCGAGGTCGAACTCTGGCGTTGTACAATCGGGCGACCTGGCTTCGATGTGCGGCTGCTCTCAAATCAGCCTCTTCCCGTTTTTCATCCAATATATCCAAAGACTCGGCTAGGAGTATAGCGTTTGTTTTTGGATCATAGTAAGTCACGCGATGAGAGAGCACTTCTGTCTCGACCGAAATAACGGCCTCTGAGCCATAAGATAGGGAAAACGGAGTGTGTCCGGTCGCGGTTTTATGGGTCGTTCGATAGGCCCATAACGCCATAGGAAGTTCATCGACCCACTTGCCCCCAGCCTTCTCCAATCGTTTCTTCAGGATCGATTTTATAACTTTGTTGACAGCTTCAACCTGTCCATTCGCTTGGGGGTGTGCGACAGCCGAGAACTTTTTGCGGATATGAAACCGTTGACAGAAATTCTTGAATTCCGCACTCTCGAATTGGGCTCCGTTATCAGTGATGATAGTATGCGGGAGTCCAAATCGACAGATGATGTTGCGAACCACGAAATTTATCACTTTCTTTGTCGTAATGGTTGCTAGGGCTTCGGCCTCAGCCCACTTTGTGAAGTAATCAACGGCGACGATGGCGTATTTCGCACCGCCTTTTGCTAAAGGTAAAGCGCCGATGATGTCAATGCCCCACATTGCGAATGGCCAGGGACTGACCATTTGGGTTATTTCAGTTGGCGGAGCTCTCGGAATTCGGGCATGTATCTGGCATTTATCGCACTTCCGAGCATAGTTTGCCGCATCTCGGTTCACTGTCGGCCAGTAGTACCCATATCGGAGTATCTTCTTAGCAAGAGCTTGCCCACCGGTATGATCGCCGCACTCTCCTTCGTGCACGTCATGTAGCACTTGTTTGATTTCCTCGTGGGCGATACACCTGAGGAGAGGAACGGAATAACCTCTCCTGCACATGACTCCGTTTTGGATGACGAACCGCGAAGCTTTTCGCTGAATTTGTCTCTTCTCATTTCTAGGTTCAGGCAGCACCCCATTCTCAATGTAACTCCGATATGGAGTCATCCAAGATTCCCTACTGGGAGCGGTTTCACATGCAGAGTTCATTTCTATCCGATCGATGCTCGGAGTGGCCAAAGTTTCAACGGGGACAAGTCCCATTTGTTGCGCTTCACCTACGCTGGCTAACTTTGCCAGTGAATCGGCTTTCTGATTGCGCTCCCGAGGCACATAATAGATGGCATAATAATCAAACTGGTTTAGTATTTCCTGAACTCGTGCCAAGTAAGCGGCCAGTCTTCGGTCTCTTGCCTGGTATTCTCCTCGCACTTGGCATACCACTAACTGTGAATCGCAATAAATTTCTACAGCGATAATTCTCAAATCTCTGGCAAGCTTTAGGCCGGTTAGGAGGGCTTCATATTCGGCTTCATTATTAGTTGCACGAAAGTCGAATTTAAGAGCATAACATATGGATCGGCCCTCGGGAGTCTCGAGTACAACCCCAGCGCCCGAACACCGGTCATTTGACGCACCATCAGTATACAGCTTCCAGATGTATTCGGGGGATTCGCTGGTCTCGGGTAAGTCTTCTGGAACGGTGAATTCAGCTATGAAATCAGCCAGGACTTGTCCTTGAATGGCTCTCCGCGGAGCGTAGGCGATATCAAATTGGCTTAGCTCAATGTTCCACTTGAGTAACCTACCGGACGTCTCAGGCCGCGTGAGGACCTGTCGTAACGGCTGGTCGGTGTACACAGTAAGTGGATGAGCTTGGAAATAAGGACGGAGCTTCCTTGAAGCAATGACCAAACAATAAGCCAGTTTCTCCAGCCTCGGATAATTTCTTTCAGCTCCTGTTAGTCGCTTACTAACATAGTAGACCGGGTTTTGCACTTTGTCTTCTTCCCGGACTAGAGCAGCACTGATCGCATGTTCTGATACTGCCAGGTAGAGATATAGTTGCTCGTGGTCAACCGGTTTTGACAAGATCGGAGGTGTGGAGAGATGTTGAACTAATGATCGGAACGCGCCTTCACACTCCGTGGTCCATTCAAAGTTCTGTTTGCCCTTCCGGATCAGATCGAAGAAAGGAATGCATTTGTCGGTGGACTTTGAAATGAACCTGCTCAATGCTGCGACCTTCCCGTTAAGACTCTGGACTTGTTTCATAGTTCTAGGGGTTTGCAAATTTCTAATAGCCCAGATCTTCTCAGGATTCGCCTCTATTCCTCGAGCGTTGACAATGAACCCAAGGAATTTTCCGGATGCAATGCCAAAGTGACATTTGAGTGGGTTGAGCTTCATTCCGTACTCCCGGAGGATGCTGAACATTGAATTCAAATCTCTGACGTGATCGGTGGAGAATCGGGACTTCACCAGCATGTCATCCACGTAAACCTCCATGGTCTTCCCAATCTGATCAGCGAACATTCGGTTGACCAAGCGTTGGTATGTTGCTCCAGCGTTCTTTAAACCAAACGACATGACTTTGTAACAATAGAGTCCCAGGTCGGTCACGAAGCTGGTATGTTCCTGATCAGGTAAATGCATGGGTATCTGATTGTAGCCGGAATAAGCGTCCATAAAGGATAGTAGTTCATGTCCGGCCGTCGAATCTACGAGCTGATCGATTCGTGGGAGTGGGAAGCTATCTTTTGGACAGGCCTTGTTTAGGTCAGAGTAATCAACACAGGTTCTCCACTTCCCGTTTGGTTTCCGAACTAGTACAGGGTTGGACACCCATTTTGGATACAAGGCATCTCGAATGAACCCATTAGATTGTAATTTATCAACTTCCTCCTAAAGGGCGGCACATCTCTCCGGATCCATACCGCGCCTTTTCTGCTTTACTGGGACATGTTGCGGATCTATATTCAGGGAGTGACTTGCAATGCTCGGCGAGATCCCGCACATGTCAGAGTGTGTCCAGGCGAAGACGTCGAGATTCGCCCGGAGAAATTCGACCAACTCCTGCTGTGTCTGCTTGTTTAGCTGGGACCCCACTTTCAGCATCTTTGAATCATCATCCTCACTGATTGGGACGTCCACAGTCAGTTCAGCTGGAGAAGCTTGACTCTCCGTTGATTCGTCTTTATCCTCGTTGTCCCTGGGGTCCAGGTCTTTTAGGAATTGGTCGTGGTGCCCGGGCCGAGGCCCAGGCATCAATTGTCAATTATCGATAGAACGGACGCAGAGAGATTCCTCTACGCCCTTCCCCTTCTCTTTACGTTGCGCCCCGCGCAGCTCAGCAACATAACAGGCCCTTCCTGAGGCCTGATCTCCTTGAACAACTCCAATCCCATGATCAGTGGGAAATTTCAGAGTCAGACACCATGGGGCGATCGCCGCCCTGAACTCGGCTAAAGCTGGCCGACCCAGAAACGCATTGTATGGCGAATCGATTTCTAGCACAACAAATTGTAACATTCGGACCCTCCGGCGTTCTCCAACGCCTAACTCGACTGGGAGTTCAGTTATTCCGATGGGTATCGTGGCACTTCCGTTGAAACCATGGATTCTGGATAAACAGGGTTTCAAATCCTTTGTCTCCATCTTCATTAGATCGTAAGCCCGTTTAAGCAAGATGTTCACAGAGCTCCCACTGTCAACCAGGATCCTCTTCATCCAAACAGGACCTACCTGGGCAGATATGACTAGTGGGTCGATTGTAGGGGCTTCGACTTTATCGGCGTCTCGGCTCCTGAACACGATATCATCGGACATTATCTTTTGTTGCTTTGCCGGGGTTCCATCCTCACAATTACTATAACACTCGAAGTCCGCATGCCTGATAGAACTGGCATACGACTCCATTTCCCCCCAGCTTCTGTCTGCCGGATGGGGACCACCACTTATTGTGTTGATAACTAATCTCCCGCCCGCACGAGCGGGTTCCTCCTCTCTTTCCTGATTTTGTGAACGATTTTGATTCGAGGGGCCCGCTCCGCCAGACTGCGGCGCCCGTACAAACTGATCTAGCTTCCTCTCTCTAATCAGCTTCTCGATGAGGTCCTGTAAGTGCCGGCACTCATTGGTATTATGTCCATAGCTTTCATGGAACCTACAGAATTTCCCTGTCTGAATCTGTCTCTCCGATGAGGGCTTCGGAGCAGGCTTCTTATACTGTACAGTGTTACAAGTCTGTAAGTATACGTTTTCCAATGACGTGTTTAGCGGTGTATAACTGTCAAACATCTGAGCTCTACGTCGTGGACCTCGGTTCTCATCTCTCTTCTTATTCTGGCCATTGTTTCCTCTCTGCTGGGTTTGCTTGTTTTGTATATTCAGCTGAACTTTCCCGGAACTCTCGCCGGACTGTTTAACTGCCACATTGCTCTGTATTCCCTCAATGCTGGGCCTCGCATCGTCCTGCTTCCTAGACTGTTTTGCATCCTCCTGCCACAGGAATTGAGCGGCCTTGGAGTAAAAACGGTCCAACGACGCGGGCGGTTTTCCAGCTAGCCAGTTTCCGAATTCGGAATCAGGATCAATCCGCTTGGTCAGAGCCATTAAGATTGAATTATCGTTGGGATTGGTGATCTCGACGCATGCTACGTGGAACCTCTCCAAGTAACGCCTGAGTGTTTCTCCAGGAGCTTGAGTGACGCTGGACAAGGTGTTGACGTCTTTTGGCCTAGCAACATGCATCCGGAATTGCTCCACAAACTTCTTGGCCAATTGATCGAACGAAGAAATTGATCTAGGTGGTAGGCGGGTAAACCACATTGTCGCGATTCCTCCCAGAGAGATGGGGAAACTCCGACACTTCACTGCATCGTCGGCCCTTGCAGCGCTCATCGACCATTCATACTTCAGAATATGCTGGTTGGGGTCACTATTCCCTTCATACATCGGGAGAGTCGGCATTCTGAATCGCCTAGGGGGTTCGGCATGTAACACTTCGTCTGTGAAAGGGGTATGACTATGGGAAATCCCCCAGTCATCATTAGTGAGCCCCTGACTCTCGCGGATCATTTGACGTATCATGGTTGATATATCTGAAACGGGCAGATTCGGAGCGTGATGAGCTAAGGCGTGGTCGGGTTCCACGGTACGAGTTGGGATCGGGCGCTGTCGACGATCCGTATCTCGCCTACTTGGCTCAACGTCTTCTGGGACATAAGGTTCAGGAGTATGTCCTCGCTGTTGATTGATCGGCTCTGATTGATTTCGGGTATCGACCCTTGTCTCTGCTGCGGCGGTTGTAGCGCGGTTATCCGTGGTGTACTGTGGGGCAGTACCTCCTCGTGTTGAGGGACCGGTTTGGAAACTGGTCGACAGTCCTACCCTCAGTTGCCCAACAGTTAAGGCGGGCTGATATTCAGCAGCTTGAGCGCGACTCCCCTCTAGTCGAGGACGGGTAGTTCAGTGGTGATAATCAGATGAAGCTGAGCTTTCGGTAGATGCTCTGGAGACATCATCTCTCCTGGACCTTCTGTGCCCCCGGCGATTAAGCTGGTTGGTCAGATCGATATTGGCGCGTAACTATTCTGCCAACTGCTGACGGCTTTGGGTCAGCTCCTGGAGCAATACTTGAAACTCCTGTCGAGTGACTAGCCCCGTTGAGTCTGAATGAGTGGCATTGTCTTGATTGGAAGAAGGCGGCTGTGTGGGATTCTGCCTATCTCTGCCTTCTTGCTCTGCAGCGGTAGCGCCAGTTCTTGTGCTGACCATTCTCGGTGGTGGAGTCCTTTCCTAGATTTTGAGCAAATCTGAATAGAATGGAAGGATTCCGGACTGGATATCTGGATCTTCCTCTTGGATTTGTGCAATCCGGTATCGACGGCAGATCCAATGAGCAGGAGAAAAAGCTGGTTTTCTCAGTGAAAGCACCAAAGTGTTTGTACCAAAAATGGGCACAACACTCTTCGGGAGTTGTTTGAAGAGATAAAATGAAGATTATAAATGTAAAACAGAGATTATCTAACAAAAACTCCAACAAACAGGAATGTAAAGTGCACAGACAAGCAGTTTAGAGTGGTTCGGCGTATAGCCTACGTCCACTATGAAGTTTTGATGATTTTATTGATTCTCTTTCAATGATTACAAGCGTTTACGGCAATGAACAGCGGATTACAGATTAGAATTCGAAATTGACAGCAAAAATAGGATGCAAATCTCAATCCGGCAGAGTCTGGACGCTTCAGAGAAAAAAGATCCCTTTTCCGTTGATTCTGGGGCTCTATTTATAGGCGTAGGAGGCTTGGATTTCGCTCAAACTCCGGGAGACTTGGCCTGACACGTGAGGGGACCCATTCGACCACTTCCAGAGAGTTTCAAGCCAATCTGTGATCGATACGAAATCATTTCGCATCGATCAAGACTACTTCCAATTGAGCTCAAAATTGGTGGAGATGTTCCTTGTTATGTGTGCAACCTCCAGTTAAAATTTCATCGTGTTTGGATCAATGGATTGAGAGATATCATCGATACGAGACGATGTTCTTCGCTAGGCTGCCTGGTTCGAATCCATCTCCCTGAGCTGGGGGCTTCGAATCGATGGTGTCACGCGCCCCTGTGAAGACGTGGAACGCACACTTCGCCTCGATCCGGTCTTTACTCCGAGTCGACCGCGTCGACTCCATATATCTCGGCGCAATCGCATCGAGGGATGACGTAACGCGCGCACTTCGCCTCGATCCGGTATTTGCTCCGTGTTGACTGCATCGACTCCATGTATCTCGCCTCGTTTCCTTCGAGATATGACACGTTATCTAAGCTGGTTGACCTGATGGATTCGAGTAGGACTTCATCCAGGGATACGAGGCAAACACTGGCTGATGGATACGAAGCAGGCACTGACTGATGGGTACGAAGTAGACATTGGATGATGGATACGAAGCAGGTACTGGACGATGGATATGAACCTCACCACTGTGTGGACTTAATCGTCCTGATGGGCATGAGATCGATGGATTCGAAAACGAGGACCACCGATGGATACGAAATCCATCGATACGACCTGCTGCTTATTAATGGATACGAAATGTGCTCTTCCCTTTGCCTTGCATCCATCATATCTTGAGCATATGAACTCGGATCGATCTGAAACTTGGAGCGTTGGTTTGCTTTATTTTTCCCGATCATGTCCCATCGATTGGGGCTTGATCCGGACTTGGTCAAAATTCATCGATATCCATGACAAACGACATTTGGAACCCAACTCCTTGGTGTCCTGGCCTTGCCAAAAAGGCGGGATAACAGATGTTTGTCTCTGAATGCATATTTCTATAGCCCGGGATTCGTTTTCTTTGACTTGTACTAAGTAAAAGGTGTTGTAAAACCTGTGAAACAAAACAAATATTGGTTTTCGGTGTAGGTTGATGTATATAGTGAAAGAATCATCTGTGTTAACGAAATCGTGGAAAATTAAAAGTCCCAAACACCTAATACACTAACTTTCAGCTTATAGTAAAGGTAACAAATCAAAAAAAATTGTTTACGATAGCAGAAATTGACAACCTTAATCATCTGTGTTAACAAAATCGTGGAAAATTAAAAGTCCCAAACACCTAATACACTAATTTTCAGCTTATAGTAAAGGTAACAAATCAAAAAAAATTGTTTACGATAACAGAAATCGACAATCCTGAAGATGGTAGGCCAGCAACAGGGTGCCAAGCTATAGCTATAGCCTTGAAAGTAGGAAGTTGATCCACATCTGGAAGGAGGACGTAGTCGGCTGGGAGAAAAATTTTGGGTCGAAAGTGTTTGGCAGAGGGGAGGCTGAAAAAGGCGAGAAAGGAAGAGTAATGAGAGAGGGGAAAGAATTTTGTGACGCTTCTTCTGGGTAGTCGAGACTGTTCAGTTGCCAAATTTCATGGGGGCCTGTGTGAGCTTGAAATTGAACTCACTAATAATAATATAGTATAGATTGTTTCTTTTTTTCCTTGTTTCATTACGTATAAACTATATAAATTATTTCAATGACCTAATTTGAAATAATCGCATTAGTTTTAATATAAGGACCTTGGTTTATAAATGGCCTTGGGTACTATAACCCCAAGGTCGACCCTGGGTTTCAGTTTTTCTCATTTTTGTGGTTAATGCCACATCTTTATGTCCTTAGTCATTCATCTTGATTTGAAATTTTTTATCTCTTTCACCATAGTCAAGTTTGTACCCTAAATTAGCATGTATTCAATATGCAGGCATTACTCTCTATGTAACACTCTTAAAATCATAATCATAGAATACACATTCAAAGTTCTAAGTAAAAATATTGGTTGGTACTTCTTCTTCCCATTTGTAAACAAAAGGCCAAAGGGACAATTGTGCCTAACACCCTCACATTTTTTGAAATTTCAATCTTGGGAAGAAACTCTTCCATAGTTCTTAAGAAGTCTTATCTAGCCTTTTAACGGGAACTAAGCCCATTATTTAAGAACCAAATAAAATAGCTTCCTCAATATACAACCAAACATATTAAGATAACTATACTTAGCTTCATATGATCAATTACATTCACATTGCTTCGACACAATTTCATTCATGTATACAACATGTACGATTATAAAAACAAACATATCCTCTCAACATATATATATATAAACAATGAGCATATATCAACACAATACCCAATTCAACTCAATTCATTTTCCTATCACGGGTAAATAACTTTTTATCATGCATACAAAACATTTGAAATATGCAGTTATAAAATGTGATTATACCAAATATAAGATCTTGTAATCAATGTACATACATATAAAAATGTATTTATTACTTCCATGCTTTGAAATATTTAAATATCAATATCATACAAATTAATCAGTAATATACAAATTTTCTTTTATATACATAAATTCAAGACATTTTCTTTCAATATAGTTAAATAATGTAAAGTTCACTTTTAATCATGTATTTTAAATAAAATATTTTCTGAGTATGTTTTTTTCTTTTCTTATGCTAAACACAAGGACTGAAATAGTTGTTTTTTTGCTCTTATTTAAAGATCACACACATATAAACCCATAAGTATTGATATGTCATTTTAAACTACTTTATGGACTACTTAAATTATTTATTATTCACCATGATTCGTAAACATCGATTTTATATAATATAAGTCATATTAGTGAAAGTATTTTTTTAATCCAATGTATACACTATCACGTGAAAAATTGAACATACGTCAAATAAATATTTTCCATATTTATTTATCAAAGTATCCAATTCATACATATAATACATGAATACTTCTTTAATTATTTATAATGTAATCATTTTTCAAAAAGTTTCTAAAGTATTTATTTAGCAAATACATTCTCATTTTCATGTATGTATTCGAAAATAAAAACGGTTTCTGGTATTCGATTAAAATACATACAATTTTCTCGAATATGTATATGATTTAACATAACTTTATTCAGTAACTATAAAATACGTAATTCCTTCGAAATACATGCATTTTCAATATTCTTTACTAACTAGTTATTTGTAATTTCCTTAACACACTAGCTATAATCATATCTTGCATGCATGTACATTTTCAAAGATCTATCACATGAATATTCATTAAGTACTTATCGTAACATAAACAAATTCAAAGTTCTTCATACAAACATATCAATATACTACCATTTGAACCTTTTCAACATTTGGACAAAAACATCATACTTCCAATAATAACATAACGATCCTTCAAACTTGAGAACTCAAAGTTGAAGGATTTGGAGATTTGTAGAAGTCGCTGCATAGGAGTTTTGATTATATTTGGAAAATTGATTTTATTTCAAAGGAAATTGTGGTAAGGAAGATGAAAAAGATAAATTTTATTCTCTGTAATTTGTGTATTCTTTTTCAAAGAAGAGAGAACTGGGAGAGAACTAAAATAAACATAAAATAAACGTACAATTCTCTTCCTCTCAGTTAAGCCCATCAATCATAATAAATAAGCATTTCATAAATAAAAACATTTTTCATTTAATAAAAAATGCAAATGATTAGACAATGAACATACTTTGATTTTTTTTTTGTAGTTATGAACAATTAGGAAGCCATGGTCTCCCCTCGTTAGTGTCTTAAACTACTTAACAAATGTTCATCGATTATGCTTTTCTGGGCTGATGAAACGTTTATGGCTAAAGTTTCAACACACGGAGAATCTGAGTGGTTCTTGTTGGGAACAATGAACTTCGGTAGAGTCGTGTACGTCGTCACTCTCTTGAAGATGTTTCGGCGTTCTGCTCAAAGGTGCAAAGTAGTTCAGGAAAATGCTCGAAGGTGATCGAATATCAACCTATTTGCACTGACAAAGGCGATTCTGATTTGCACTCTGAAATACTGCACAAGGTGTTTATTTTTGTTGAAAGAAGAAGAAAAAGAAAAATGTCTGTTATTCTTACCATTTCTCTTCTGTCTATCTATCATTTAAATAGGCAGAATGGAAATTGTATACGTTACTAAAGTGATGGAATGTTAATGGATTTTGATTTATTCTCATTTAAAACAACATTGTAATACCATTAGCTTTTGTAATGGCTCAATTATAATAATGATTCATAAATATATTACCGTTATAAACTTGCAACGGCTCAATTATAATAATGATTCATAAATACATTACCGTTATAAACTTGCAACGACTTAATTATAATAATGGTTCATAAATAAATTACCATTAACCTATTTTTTATTTAATTTTTTTAATAATTCACTTTATAAACAAAAACACTTCCAACAATCCTTCACTTGAATTTTTTTTAAATATTTTTCGAGCAGTTTCTGAAAACATAAGATTGTGCATAAACAAAGGTGTCTTTCGACTTGAACCTTTGCATAGTGGATAGGATTCAGTTTTTACTAGAGTGACATGTAGTCTTGAACTCTATTCCTAACATCAGACCACACACAATCTTTTCAGAGTGCAATCAAATAAGCCCGTGCATTTATGGCCATGCACATCTATCCCAGTTTAGTGAATGCTCTAGGAATTTTTCCCAAAACTCCATAGGAAACGACCACATTTCCACATTCACACAGGTGAGTCTATCAAGAGTACTTGTGAAGGTAGGTACTCCACTCCAAATAGAGTATAGATCTCATTAAGAGATTCTATTAACTCATCCTCTAATCACTTCTGGAATACATGCTTCTTAATATAAAAATAGCATGTTCAACTAATATAACTTCACAACTTGGTCTTACCCATTGAACATAGTTCTTGGGATCTCCAGTCATTAGGTTGGGTTACCATTGTGCGTGACTCAACAATCTAAGGGCAATAGTCCCATCCTTTTAGAAGTTCCAAGGACTTTCTCTCTGGCCAGTCCTTTCATCAAAGTGTAACGACTCAGAATATTGGTCGTTTGGTTTTGAATGTTTAATTTAATTTTAAATGTTGGATTTGAAATATTATTTGATTTTGAATATGGAGGTTTTGGTTGAATTAGTGAAATGGTTTAAAATTTCAAATATAGCGATTAAATGGATTTGGTGAATAATTAATTAATATTTGAAATTGGGTAAATATGGGAATCTGGAGTTAGATGTGAATAGGAATGATTTCTAAGTTGATTTAAAATTCTATTTGGATTAGAATTATGATATTGGACTTTTGAATGGAATTAAAAGTCGATAAGTTAAAATTTTGGATTTTATATATTAATTCAATAATGAAATTAATATATAGTAATAGTGTAAATAATTGAACTTTGATTTAATATGAATTGGAATGATTTCTAATATAAATATAAATTATATTTGATTTATAAATGAGTTAGTAATTTTTTAATAATTTAAAATTTTAAGCAATTTTGTCGATTTTGAAAATCGCTCGATTTAATCGACACGTTAAAATAACCTTCCGGGGCACGGTCTCGAAATTCAACGAAACCAGTTCCATTGGATCCGTAATAGTTTATTATTATCGGATTTCAAATTTCGTAGCGTTTGGAGTTACCGTTTGGTCTTACGAGATAGAAATACGTTGAAATAAATATCGAAAATCTAGTATTTTAATTCGTTTCATAAATCTATCTTCCACATACGATCGAATTAGGCTACGAAACATGTTCCATTGTGTTCGGAATAGGGGTAAAACATTATAAACGTCAGGCGACACGCTTCGTTTGGAGTTCGTCGAGAAAAGCACGTGAATTGTGAAAAATATAATAAAATATTATATGCACGCATATATATATATATATATATATACGCGCAATAGTAAACCCTTTCCCATTTTCTTAACCTAGCCGCCATCTTTAACCAATGGCCGAAATCACTCGAACCTTCCTCCTTAATTTCTGGCGAATCCATCGACTATTACCCAAAACTTCCAACTAGAGAATTTTCAAGCTCGTTGAGCTCTTGCTATTCAACGGTCACGATTGGATATGGCGAAGTGGATCAATGGCAAATTGGCCGCGTTCATGCAGCCTTTGGTGGCGAAATTCATGGCAATGGCAGCGCTTGGTGATGCCACACTTGGCACGAACGTCGAGGAAGGGAAAGCGCGTATTTCGGCAAATGGTGGATCGAATTCTGGTGCCGTAAGGGCGGAGCGGCGATCGAAACAAAAGGGTACGCGATGGGTTTCCTTGACCTGGGGCGGGCGAATGAAGAAGAGGGAAAACAATAGGCGGCCCTGATCTTGCTTGCAGAAATCAACGGCCAGATGTGTTAGAGGGTAAAAAAAGAAATTGAAATTTAATTGTATTATAAATTATAAAATCATTAAAAATTTATATCTTTCACATACGAGGTCGAAATCGGACGAAACAGGCGGTGACGAAATCATGGCAACAAACACTACGTGGTGGAACAGATTTGGAGTCGATCAGAGCTAGCTAAAATTTTAGGTTAAATCGAACGTGTTTGATTTAATTTAAAATTGGAACGTTTGGCAAATTAAAAACTCAAGGTGAGTAAATCTCACTCAATTGGATGATTGGCACTATTTTGAAATAGTAAAGTTAATTATTGGATGAATATTTGAATTGATAAATTATTATCAGTTGAATGTGATATTATATATAGTAGTATATATATTGGAGGATTGATATTCCCGTATATATATAGCGGTTGAGACCCTATGCGACCCGCATAATAGCGGATGACCCTATATACCGCAATATTCCACCTCGAAGCGGAATTGATATTTTTATGTGTATTAGCATCTGGGGATGCAGGGAAATAGGTTGGAGGGACTGGATTCCTCAAAAATGTTGAATTTAATTTCATATATAGTGATATATGTTTGTTTGAATAATCTGTGATAGATTATCATGTGATTTGAATTGATTGGATGCTTTGGCAGTTTTGGCCTAGATTTTTGTATTTTTAAATACCAATAATATATGGTTTGAATTGAAAAAGAATTTTAAAGGGATTTTTGAAGTAAAATATTTATGTAGAATTTTGGGTTAACTGATTTGATAAATAATCGTTTTGAAATTTGTACTTAACTATTTCGGGATATTGTAAATAGCGACTTTGGGATAATAGTATATAAAAGGTTTTTTAAATAATAAATTCTTAAGTGGTACTTGTCTAAATATGAAGGTTTTAAAATCAAGATTTTTAATAGATTGGAAGGATAGAAGTGAATTTGGAAATAAGTATAAAATTGGTTATAGTGGAGCTCAAGTAAGATTTCCAAATTTACGAAATGAAATTAGAATCGGGAAATTGGGCTTGTTTTAAAAAGAAGGATTTTTAATTATTAACTAGGCAATTTAAAGGGTTTAAGAATATTTCAGAAAATTAATGATTTAATTGTTTTGATTGATTAGAGTCTATTTAATTATTAATTAAGTTAGTTATAATGAGTTGATATGAAGTTAATTGTTATTTAAGAATTAGTTAGTATTATTATTTAAAAGAATAAATTATTCAATATTAATACTTTATATAATAACTTTTATTAAAGAGTATTTGCCTAAAGTTGAACTTGGAAAAATTATTATAGAAATTTCATGAGTATTATTTTAAAGATTTTTAAATAAAGTTTCGGGAAGTAATGGTATACTCGCATGGCGAAATCGGAGGCAGTGAGTGCCTGCAGTTAAGTTTTGGATTTCTCTGGGATAGAGACGCAACCATTGAGCTGTGAATCCATGGTTGATACCGCAGTGCTACATTCCTTATTATTTTAAAGGGCATTATTTTGAAAGGGAGTTTGTGAATATACTAAATTCGAAGATAAGTACATACTTTTGGATAAAGAGATTTAATTTATTTTAAATTTAAATTAAATAAGACTTGGTGTTTTTCACTGGAAATGAAAATATTTGGTTGAATGATTGTTATTTGATAGTTAAATAACCGACTATCAAAATCTGGACCAAAAATATAACTTTGGGAATGTCTAGAAGAAACACAGGGGTTATATGGTACAGTTACCATTCGAGGTGCTATACTGTACGTATAAACTCGCTCCGTTCTTCTTGGATGTTTAAAAGGAAATCCGTCCACAAACGGTTAGGAGGTGATCTCCGGTCTTATTTTCGTCTGTTTATTCCCTAAAGAACCAGGGTTGAGTTTACCGGAAATATCGAACGTTGTTTCGAAGAGACCGAGATCGGATAAGTTATCCGAAAACCACTTTGATCAAATGAGTATGTTTTCGAAAGGAAAACAAGAGCATGGAGTCGAAGATGGAGCAGTGAAGTGCAAGGGCTAATCGCTACTAATCTTGAGGATTTTTCCAAAATGGATGTAGTAGGAATAGTGCCTTCGATTTCGTTTGGACCCAGAACAGACTTGTATGGATGAATGCTATCAGTACATTGTCATTGGAGGACAATGAGCATTCTAAGTGAAAATTCTTTAAAAAGGTAATCGTAGCCTCTAGCCTCATCAACCGGGAATGACTGAAAATCAGGGGAGATGCAGCAAGGCTAAGTGGGTCGCACCCAATTAGGGTATGTTTATCACCTTTCTAGATACCCTCGGATATTATTTATTACTACGATATGGAAGGAGCTTGAAAGAGGGTGGAAATACCCGGGGTGATAGCATATTCGGTCTATCCAGGTTAGGGATAGTCCGATCTTGTGTTGCAGGGGATCACGACGTGGTCCTCGGTACGTTGTTTCTAGTCGTGTACTGTGGCAGGTGGTACCCAAGTGCCTAGTCATTCGTATGGAATCCATTCTCCAATACGTACCTTTATGGTTTTCGTTGTAGAGCCTATTATGCTGGAATTTAATTAATGTAACAATTTCGGCTATTTGAATAAGTATTTGTACTTAGACACTATTATAATATTAGAGGATTTGATATGAAATGTTTTGGTTATCGTAAGGTAAAAAGCCGTCGTGTTTATGTGTGGCATGGTCTTACGAGATACCTTTGATTTTTCAAAGGATTTTGAAACTTTAATAATTCAAATTGAGTGTGTTTTCTCACGCTAGTTTTCCAGACTGACTCAAGTGTTATTTTATTATAATGCTCCGGTCAGACCGAGTATTACAGGTTCAGGTTAGGATGCTATGGAGCTCAGGAGACGAGCTGGAGACCAAGACGTATTCCCGTACTTGTTTATTCCGTTGCAATGTTTGTTGAAATTACCAACAAATTGTGAGGGTAGGTTGTTATAACTGTCCAGGCTGGTAACTATTGATTTATGTACTCTGATATGAGATATGTATATTACAGTTTGATCTGTGTAAAGAACTATTTATAGTATATGTTATTCAGTACGCTGTGAGATTTTGTTTGTTTAGTTTTCTCCTTTCTTCTACCTACTTTCTTTCCCCTCAACAATCTGTCTTTCAGGCACTCGATCGTTCAACATGTTATATAATGAGCGTATTTATATCGATTTTCGAGGGTCGAAAGGGCGGGTTGTCACATAAAGGATCTGCTAAATTCTCATCACTGCGTATGTGATCCACTTTAACAGCACCCAAAGAGAGTAGCTCTCTAACAGTACCGTGCTTACGACATATCTGTCGTCTCTTACCATTTTAATAACGGTTCTGTACTTTTGCAATAGTCGCGGTACTATCACAATGGATCATCACAGCTGGTATCGGTTTTTCCCATAAAGGTATCTTAACTAGCAGATTTCTTAAATACTCTAATTATTCACTAGCTGTGGCTAGTGCTATCATCTTAGACTCCATAGTAGACTGAGCCAAAATAGTCTGTTTCTTGGATTTCCAAGAAACAGCTCTTCCAGCAATGCTAAAGATATAGCCACTGGTTGCTTTTGAATCATCAGATAAAGTATTCCAGTCTGCATCGGTGTTACCTTCAAGGACAGCTGAAATTTTTTCATAATGTAACCCAAGGTTCATGGTTCGTTTTAGGTATCTTATGACCCTCTCAATAGTGTGCCAATGCTCTATACTAGGTCTACTAGTAAATCTGCATAATAATCCCACGACATGGGCAATGTCGGGTCTAGTACAATTAGTGGCATACCGAAGGATGCCAATGATGCTCGCATACTCAGACTGTCTTACACCTTCACTAGTGTTCTTAAATAGCTTTACACTAGGATTATATTGTGTATATGCAGGATTATAGTCAAAGTAATTGTATTTCTTTAGAATCTTCTCAATATAATGAGATTGATCCAAATAAAGTCCCTTTTCGGACCTAGTAATCTTAATACCAAGGATTACACTTGTTTCACCTAGATCTTTCATATCGAAATTGGCACTTAACAAAGATTTAACAGAGTTTATGGCATGAATGTTTGACCCAAAAATAAGTAGGTCATTTACATACAGACATATGATAGTACAAATGTCATTCTCAGATTTATAGTAAATGCATTTGTCACTTTCATTAACTTTGAAACCATGTGAGATTATTAAGTTATCAATTTTTTCATGCCATTGGGTGCTTGTTTTAAGCCATATAATGATTTATCTAACTCGCAAACTTTATGTTCTTGACCATGAAATACAAATCCTTCAGGTTGGTCCATATAAATTTCCTCTTCTAATTCACCGTTTAAAAAGGCAATTTTAACATTCATTTGGTGTATTATTAAATTATGAATAGATGCAAGTGAAATTAGTACTCGAATGGATGTAATCCTAGTTACAGATGAAAAGGTGTCAAGAAAGTCTACATTTTCTCTTTGCTTAAATCCTTTAGCTACTAAACGGGCTTTATATTTATCAACCGTGACATAAGGTTTTAATTTCTTTTTAAGTACTCATTTACAGCCTATAGAATTACAACCAGGTGGTAGATCTACTAAGTGCCAAGTATTATTGGATTCTAATGAATCCATTTCATCATTTATAACCTCTTGCCAAAAATTGGCATCTAAGGAAGATAAGGCCTCTTGGAGATTTAAGGGATCCTCATTTATAGTAAAAGCACAAAAATCTGAACCAAAATCTTTTGCGGTTCTTGCTCTTTTACCTCTTCTAGGTTCATTTTCAGAAGACTCGTTAAGTTCTGTTCTAATAGGCATGGTGTTACTTAATGTGCCCCCACTATTCCTCACTTTAAAAGGAAATCTAGATTCATAAAAATCAGCATCATTAGATTCTATTATATTATGTGTATTCAGGTCATAAAATCTATATGCTTTGCTATTAATAGCATAGCCAATAAATACACATTCATATGCTGTACTTGCTAATTTTATCCTCTTAGGGTCTGGTATACGAACATATGCCAAACATCCCAAGTTCTAAAATAAGACACATTTGGTTTATAATCTCTTAAAATTTCAAATGGTGAGATTTTACTTTTTGATTTAGGGATTCTGTTCAGTACATAGCATACAGTCAATAAAATATCCTCTCACCAATGTTTTGCTGCACCCGAATTCAGTAAGATAGCTTCAACTAATTCGGTAAAGGTTCTATTTTTTTCTTTCAACTTTACCGTTCATTTCAGGTGAATAAGGTGCAGTTCTCTCATGAATTATACCATGCAATTTATAGAAATCAAGAAATAAACTAGACTCATATTCCGTTCCTCTATCACTATGAAGTCTCTTAATTTTCTTATTAGATGGATTTTCAATTTCTGTTGTAAATGATTTAAACATATCAAATGCATCACTTTTATTTTTCATAAGGTATACATAAGTAAAATCAGAACAGTCATCAATAAAAGTGATAAAGTAATGGTGTCCATGTCTAGTCAAAGTTCCATCAAGCTTACATATATCAGAATGAATCAAATCTAAAGGTTCAAAAACTCTTTCAACTAATTTATGTGGTTTCTTAGTGATTTTTGCTTGACTACAGAATTCACATTTATCAAAATCAGTTTGTGACATTTTAGGGATAAGATGTAAGGTGCTCAAGTTATGAATTATATGTTTATTCACATGACATAATCTAGTGTGCCAGATATTAAAATCACACAACATATAAGCAAAAGCAGACATTTTATTACATTCAACATTCAGTTTAAACTTACCATCAGTTGCATAACCCCTACCCACAAACATACCATTCATAGTGATAGTGTATATATTAGTCCAAATAGTCTGCGTAAAACCAGCCTTATTAAGAAGATAACCTGAAACAAGATTCTTTCTTATCTTTGGAGTGTGCATTACATCCTTCAGAATGACGGTCTCCCTAAAGGTAAACTTCAGCTCTACGCTTTGAATCCCGGCAACAATAGTGATGTGAGAGTCTTCCAACAACACTTTCTTGTTCTTAGTCTCCGTGTATGTTTGAACATAGCACGGTCATAGCAGACATGGCGTGTAGCACCAGTATCTACCCACTAATCCTCTGATCCCCCAACAAGGTGAATCTCATCAGTAATCATAGCCGTTAGAGGCTCCTCAGTCAGGTTAGCCTACGGTGCAGGGCCTAGTCTGTTCCTACACTTGCGTGCCATATGACCTGGTTTTTCACAGTTGTAGTAAAGAAACAACTGTCCAGATTCATTCTTTTGGCGTGGTTCCTGTTTGTTGTGGTTCTCACTAAGCTTGCGGTTCTAATTCTTAAAAAATTTAGGATTTGGTTTCAGAATTGCAGCTTTCTTAGTGTTGCCTGTAACAGCAAGCACTTCTTCTTTCATATCTTGTTTACGTGATTCCTCCTCAATACAAAGGCGAGTTATCAAGCTTTCTAAAGAAAATTCTTTAGTTTTATGTCTCAGATTATTCTTAAAATCCTTCCAACTAGGGGGTAGTTTACCTATCAAAACAGCAACTTCGAATTGTTCATTAATAACTGAAACACCCCACACCCCTTAGTATACCCAAAAAGGACACAATAAAGGATATGGTGCGTTATAGGTATAGCTAAAGCATCATAGAGACTAAGATTCACAAGACAAACAAATAAAACAGCGGAAACATTTAAATGGTAATTCATTATTCAAAATAAAACTATATAAATAAGTCTGAAAACCTTCACATGTCTCAAATACCAAATACACATGTCTTATGAAAAATAGATCTCGGTCTCATTAAATCAGAGTACAATAAAAATAATCATCCCTCTCATAAGTACCAGTACATCCAAAGTCAAATGAAAAGAAAACTGAAAAGAAGGAGAATACATGAAGAATGGGAAAGCTTTGCAAATGGGTCTCCAAGAAATCCAAATCTACTGTCCTTGCCTCTGCTGGCCTACGAGGGGGAAAAAGGGGGGAAATAGAGGAGTGGGTTAGACTATAAGTTTGGTAAGTGAAAGTAACTACTAGTATTTTTAAGCAAGATAAAGATAATAGACTAAGCAATAATTCTAGTATGAAAGGAAAATATAGAAAATATAAAACTGGGATAAACTACTGTTTAACTGTTTGCTCTGATTGTGATTGTTTGCACTTGTCTTAGATAACTGCTTTGATTAGGCTAAAATCCTAATCCTATTTTAATTAGGCTGAAGTCCTAATTCTACACGTTGATCGACCTTCTATCTCTATTGTGCTACTGTGAGCTAGTCCAATCCTGTTGGTCCCATAGCAAAAGACACCTGTTTAGCACTTGGAACGCAGTAGCGAATTATTTACTCTAATCGATGTCGCACGCTCGGTCACCGCCGGTACACATTAACTGCCGCTCCCTATTTTGACCTCGTATTTACCCTAATCAGCATAAGCGTGCCCAACCTCACCTAATCTGTTGTGAGATCATCGGTCCTAGTCTGAAAGTGTCCTACCCAGCCTCACCTAAGTGTTTTTTTGAGACCAACAGTCCTAGTCTGAAAGGGAATGCTGTCGGTACTGGTCCTAACGAACAAAATCTAATTGCGCCCCTTGCCCAAATCCCTCGATTTGAGCTTATATCTATTGGCCCCTTATTTACCCTAGTTAGCATAAGAGTGTCCCAACCTCACCTAATCTGTTGTGAGACCATCAGTCTGAAAGGGTCCTGCCCAGCCTCACTTAATCTGTTGTGAGACCATGAGTCCTAGTCTGACAGGGAATGCTGTTGGTACGGGCCCTATTTCTGTTCTTGCTTATTAACTTAGTGTAAGTTCTTAAAATAAGCCTCTCCAGTTATTTCTGCTATATTTGCTTATTACTTAATCTAAGTTTTAAAATAAGCCTCTTCTGTTATTTCTGCTTAATTATAACCTATGTTATAATTGTTACTCTTCTATTTTCTCTTTTAGTTATAACCACTAGTTATAAACATGCTTGCAAATGTCTTAAATTTTCCTATTTCAGCCTATCTCCTTTTTATTACAGTCTTTCTTATTTTACATCTAATTTCTGTAAAATTTAGTGTTTAATTCTATTCTTTTTAATAGTCTATTTGCGTAAAAAGGAATAAAAAGAAACTAACATTTACAAGTTAAATTCCAACGTAGAATAGATGTAAACAAAATGTAAATAACTTGAAATAGCTGTAAATGATTGTAAATAATTGAATAAAATAGCTGAATAAAATAGACTGAAAAGAACTTTAAAAATTACCTATAAATAACTTATATAAAAATTGTCTCAAAAATTGCAGAAAAACTACAACTATTGAGAACCCTATTCACCTGTGGTCCTTAGCTCTTTTTCTTGGCCTTCCCGGATCCACTTCTAGGGCATAAAATATTTTAATTAAAAAGATCTCCTCCCAAGAAAAAATTTCTTCTTAGGGTCCAGCCTCAGGTAATGAACCCAATTCGGAGAAAATCTGAATGAGAAAAATAGCTAGGCCTAGGGTCATATTTATAGTATTACTTAGGGATCTCAGGCCGTTGGATTTGAAGATTAAATCTGGTGCAACCACGTCATAGGCTCGCTAGGAATCGTCGGATAGAAGCACGAATGCACAGGATTGAAGAAAAGTTGCAAAATGACGTGTTCGAAAAAAACTGGGTGAATCTACGTACAAAACAAAGGCGGGTCGACCTGGCTATGGTGAGGGTCGACCTGGCCTTAGTTTGGGTCGACATGACCCTTATTTTTTTCTTCTTTTTAGTCCATTTCTTGTTTATTTCGTAACTTTTTCATTTTAGCTTGGATTTTGACAAACTATATATGGAAATTGACCAAAAAATTACCACGGACACAATGGTGCAACTCCCATGGCTCAATGCTGATAATTTCACAAACTTAGTTTATTATTTAATTAATTCATTAATTAATTCTTATTGCTCAAATTTTTGTTTGTTACATTCTCCCCTCCTTAAGGGATTTCGTCCCCGAAATCTCTAAGGAAAGAAGAATGAAATAAATATTTTCATCCAAATTCTACAACCATATCCTCAACCATCATCCGTTACATCCATTGTCCTTAAGCTTTCTAATGCAATTTATGATATATATATGCAAATAGTGTAGTGTCAATGTCCTTAACTAATGCAAAAGATTAGGCGGTCTATTGATTCAGTCGACCTCCTTTTATGCAATCATGTCCATACCATGTATCCAAATAAATGAAAATTTTCTAATGACAACTGATAGTTCTATATGCGTGCTACAATCATCATCCAAATGCAACAATCATATGATAATCATCCATTTATGGCAACCATGGAAATAAAATAAAAATGCAAATGTGCACACATCCATATGCATATGCTTTAGTGACCTAGTTAGGCCGATCCCTAAGAGATAATAGTGCCTAGAGTATATATATGCGTCCATTAGCATCCACTAGCAAACACTTGCAACCACTAGCATCTATCATACATAACATGTTCTAGTAACATGTTTACATTCAGTCCTACCATCCATAGGTTAAATCCTAAGATCTACCCTCCCAAAGGATACTAAAGGAAAGAACCTATTCAAAACTAAAGATGGAAATAGGAAATTCAAAACGTACCATCGAAAAGATGCGGATAAGAGGTACGTATTTTCTCCTCAACCTCCCACGTAGCGTCTTCAATGCTATCTCCCCACTGTACCTTAACCAAAGAGACTTCTTTATTCCTAAGCATCTTGATATCATGTCCAACGATCTTGGTAGGAATGCGATGAACCGCTGCTTCTCTCTTCACTTCTACTTCTTTAAGTTGGCTAGGTTCCACTACCTCTGTTGAACCATGTAAGCAGTTTCTCAAGTGCGAAACATGAAAAACATCATGAACTCCTATGAGCCTCTCCGGTAGCTTTATCCGATACGCCATCTTCCCTACCCTTTCCACAACGGGGAATGGTCCTACGAATCTAGGAGCAAGTTTCCCACTCGATCCAAACCTTACACCTTTCTTAGCGGAGATACCTTAATGAAAACCAAGTCTCCTACCTCAAACTCAATATCCCTTCTATGCTTATCTGCATAGGATTTCTGTCTATCTTGGGTCGTCTTCATTCTCCTTCGAATCAAATCAATCTTTTCTGAAGTCTCTCTAACCATGTCGGGACCAAGTAGCAATCTCTTTGTAGATTCCAACCAACACGAAGGTGACTTGCAAGGTCTTCCATAAAGAGCTTCGAAAGGTGCCATTCCAATGCTAGGTTGAAAGCTATTATTATAAGTGAACTCCACTAAAGGAAGATGCTCCTCCTAAGTTCCTCCAAAATCAAGAATGCACATCCTCAACAAATCCTCAAGAACTCTATTAACTCTCTTCATTTGGCCATCCATCTGAGGATGATAGGCCGTGTTCATTCTAAGCTGTGTACCCAAAGCCTCTTGCAAGCTTCTCCAAAACACACTAATAAAGATAGGGTCTCTATAGCTCACTATGCTAGAGGGAACTCCATGAAGTTGGACTATCTCATGAACATATAAGGATGCCAAATAAGGTGTTGTCCTCTTACTCTTGACCGGAATGAAGTGGGCGCTCTTAGTCAAGCGATCTACAATCACCCAAATACTGGTATTCCCCTTCCTAGATCAGGATAATCCATCTATGAAGTCCATTGAAACACTATCCCACTTACATTCGGGTACATCCAATGGTTGAAGCAATCCACCGGGCTTCTGTTGCTACGCCTTAACTCTTTGGCATACAAGACACTTAGATACAAACTCTGCTACGTCCTTCTTCATGCCGCTCCAATAGAACATTCTCTTCATGTCCTTATACATCTTATCACCGCCCAAATGAATAGTCATCTAAGAAAGGTGTGCCTTTGCTAGACTGCTCTCATCAAATCAACAGTGCGGGAGACACAAAGTCTTCCATCTCTCCTTAGCCACCCTTTACTATCTATGGAATAGTGTTGGAGATGTCTAGAGACCTCTCCTTTGCTAATCCTATCCAAAATATCCACAAGACCTGAATCCTCTCGTTGCCTTGAGCCAATCTGATCTATGAGGGTAGGCTTAACCTCAAGTGCTGCCAATAATCCAGGGTAATGTCCGTAGAGGGCTTAAAATCAAAGGTGGAAATATACTCTAGGTTTTTCCACTCCATAAACATTGGACAAAGGGTTGCTCTCTTCCTTCTTAATGCATCCGCAACCACGTTCCCTTTACCAATGGTGTAAGTTATCTCAAAGTCATATGATGCCAACAACTCCATCCATCGTTGCTGCCTCAAGTTTAAATCCTTTTGTGAGAATAGGTACTTCAATGATTTATGGTCAGTGAAAAGCTCGAACCTCTCTCCTAGCAAGTAATATCTCCAAGACTTGAGCACGAAAATAATAGCAGCTAACTCCAAATCATGGGTAGGGTAGTTCTTCTCATGAGTTCTCAACTATCTACTTCCATAACTGACTACCCTTCCTTCTTGCATCAATACTGCTCCAATACCCGTCCCACATGCATCAGTGTATACTGTAAAAGGCTGAGCTCTGTCGGGTAAAACTAACACTGGTGCACTGGTAAGTGCCCTCTTTAGCATCGTGAAGGAATCCTCACAATCCACGTCCCACACAAATGCTGCATTCTTCTTAGTGAGGCGAGTAAGCGATGCTGAAATCTTAGCAAAATCACTGATAAACTTCCTATAATAGCTAGCCAAACCTAGAAAGCTTCTAAATTTGATAACATTCTTAGGGGCCTTCCAATCTTGTACTGCTACTACCTTAGCGAGATCAACAGCTAATCCTTCTCTTGAGACTACATGCCTCAAGAAACGCACCTCCTCATGCCAAAAGTGACACTTCGAGAACTTTGCCTTCAACTGATGAACACGAAGTGTACGAAGAACCTCCTCAAGATGAATAGCATGCTCTTCCATACTCTTGGAAGATACCAAAATGTCATCCACAAATACTACAACGAACTTATTTAGGACATCTCGAAAAACACGGCTCATCAAATCTACAAAATAGGTTGGGGCATTGGTCAGCCCAAACGGCATAATCAACTACTAAAAGAATCCATCGGGTGTCCTAACTGTTGTTTTGTCGATGCTATCGTCAGCGACCCTAAGCTGATGAAATCCAGTAGCTAAATCAAGCTGGGAAAATACTGAAGAGCCAACTAGCTGATCGAAAAGATCATTTATCATAGGAAGTGGGTAACGGTTCTTCTTCGTGAGCTTATTCAACTCTCTATAGTCTACGCAAAGTCGAAGGGAACCATCCGCCTTTGTAGCGAAGATGACTGGCGCTCCCCACTCAGATATGCTCCGTATGATGAAGCCTTTCTCCAATAGCTCACCAATCTGCTTGCTCAACTCTTTTCTCTCCCTAGGAGCCATATGTCTCGGGGGCAATGCCACTGGCTTAGCGTTGTCGTTCATGTATATCCTAAAGTCGATCTCTCTCTTAGGGGGTAGTCCCCTAACCTCTTTAAAGACATTTGGGAAATCTCTAACGATTGGAACGGAATTTAACTCGTCTAGTGATGAATCAAGGGAATAAAGGAAGCTCAACATGACTGACCCATGTGGGTCACAAGAAACCTCGAGAGTCCTACCACTGCATGTCTCTAGTTTGACGACTCTCCTCTCGCAGTCCAATATCACTCCATAAGTGGATAGCCAATCCATCCCCAAAATCATCCCATATCCTGAAAATCCCAGTACATAGGCGTCGCAATCAAACTCTACGCCTAGTATAAAATTTTTCAAACCCCTACAAATCATGGATAAATGTGCCGATCCTCATATGGGGTTTGAAACAACTATAGGGTCTACTACTAGAGAAATATCTAAGTGCAAACAATCAACCAAGGAACTAGAAATGAAAGAATGCGATGCTCTGGAGTCAAAAAGAGTCCGAATAGGAAAATCCAAAATAGAGATCAAACCTTCTACGGAGACTTTTCTACCTCGATCAGGTCCACTACTAGAAGGTGCTGCATCCAAAGCCTGCACTTGTGCTATAGGTGCGCCTGCACTTGCGCTGTAGGTGCGCTTGCTCTTTGTCCTGTCTTTTGAGGACAAGCCCTACTAAGGTGACCAGGCTGCCCATAGTTGTAACACCTCTCCTTCATCGTTTCCTTCTTACAGTCCTTTGTGAAATGCCCAACCAATCCACAACTATGACATTTCTCGCCTTTCTTGATCTTCTTTTGAGGTCCTCCTCCTTTCTTCTTATCCTTCTTATTCTTCCACCACTGCTTCTTAGAGTTTTCTGATTTAGGAACCTCCTTAAGCTCTCCTTCCTTAATAGCATCTGACATGAGAGCCATTTCCACAAGTGACTCATACGTCGCTCCCATAGGTACATGCGTCAATAATAACCCTTGGAGGGGCTGATTCAAACCCTTAGCAAACTTCATGGCCTTTTTATGCGGTGTATTAACAAGCTCCATTCCGAATTACGACAACTCATTAAGCAGATTTATATACTCCTTCACCGAAAGACACCCTTGCTTCAGACTAATGAATTTCTCTAACTGCATGCTTTCCTCGGCTTGTAATATGAACTTCCTCTCAAACCTTTCTCGAAATCCAAACCAAACAAGGTCTCTCCCTTCCATCTCTATGATCTCCCACCAGCAAAAAGCTTCTCCTTTTAGCTGCCAAGATGCAAGGTGAACTCTTTGTTGGTCCTCTAATCCTAACAGCCCAAATATCCACTCTGTATTCCTTAACCAAGCCCGTGCTTCAATGAAATCGTCCATGCCAGAAAACGCCTTGCCTCCTAGATTAGTGAAGTCCTTGCATAGCTTAGAAAAATTGCCTACTGCAGGTGGATTAATGGGATCTCCACCCGTTGGTGCTGGATTAGGCTCTTGCCCTTGCACTTCTGGTGTCGTAGCTTGCAAGTATCTATTAAACCAGCCAGGGACTTGGACACCCTTTGGAAGATTCGGGGTGTCCGCCATTCTATGCAAAGAAAAGAGATTTTAGGCTCGAAAGAATCGAAAGAAGGTTGAATTGGACTTTGAGGGGATTTTTTATAAAACTCTTTAATACTTGAAAACCATTTCTATAATAAGAGTTTCTTTCTAAAAACACTTTTAAAGATATGTTACTTTTGAAAGATACTTTACTTTTAAAACAAGTTTTTAGGAATCTTGTAACCTTAGGCTCTAATACTAAGTGAAACACCCCACACCCCTTAGTATACCCAAAAAGGACACAATAAAGGATATTGTGCGTTATAGGTATAGCTAAAGCATCACAGAGACTAAGATTCATAAGAAAAATAAATAAAACAGCGGAAACATTTAAATGGTAATTCATTATTCAAAACAAAACTATATAAATAAGTCTAAAAAGCCTCACATTTCTCAAATACCAAATACACATGTCTTATTAAAAATAGATCTCAGTCTCATAAAATCAGAGTACAATAAAAATAATCATCCCTCTCATAAGTACCAGTACATCCAAAGTCAAACGAAAAGAAAACTGAAAGAAGAAGAATACATGAAGAATGGGAAAACTCTGCAAATGGGTCTCCAAGAAATCCAAATCTATTATCCTTGCCTCTGCTAGCCTACGGGGGAGGGGGAAGGAAAAAGGGGAAATAGAGGAGTGGGTCCGACTATAAGTCTGGAGAGTGAAAGTAACTACTAGTATTTTTAAGCAAGATAAAGATAGTAGACTAAGCAATAGTTCTAGTATGAAAGGAAAATACAGAAAAGATAAAACTGGGATAAAATACTGTTTAATTGTTTGCTCTGATTGTGATTGTTTGCACTTGTCTTAGATAGCTGCTTTGATTAGGCTGAAATCCTAATCCTATTTTAATTAGGCTGAAGTCCTAATTCTACACGTTGATCGGTGTAACGACCCTAGATTTTAATTTAATTTAAGTTGACAATTAAATGAATTTTTGAATAAAAATAGTAAAATAAATTGATTTAAGTGAGGCGAGTTTCCCCGGTTTCAAATATATTCTGTATAAATCATTTAAATTTAAAATATTGTATATATATGTATATATTGGATTTGAAATAAAATCATAAATAAATGGTTTTAAAAATAAATATAGAGATATATATATATATACTTTGGATACCAGATAAATAAAAGATTTAAGATTTAGAATTGATGTCAATTTGAATTTCAAAAATAAAATATAAAGTAAGTAAACATATTAAATAAAATCTAACAATATAATAATAAAAGAACTTCATTAGATTTCAAAGTATATGACCAAACAAAATATATTAACATATACACTTGCAAAACAAGAAAATGCAAACATAAAGGCAGCAAAATGCAGATCTGGAAAATAAAAATGAAGCAAAGTTATGAACATAAATCAAACTTGAAACCAAGCTACCCAAATACATTCAAATGTGAAACCAGCAAAACAATAAAATACAAAATAATCAAAACCATACCTTCACATACTTTCTGCAGCTGAAATAAAGGAGGGAAGTATATATATATATTGTACAAGTAATTAATGCAAGACATCTTAGCATACAATATAGATGCCTATCAGTCACCAAAGCTAGAAATGTCTCTGGCCAAAGGTATAAACAAAAACATATCGGTACAACCAAAATATTTGTGACCAGTAGTGGTACAGCTGCTGCACATTTGGGTTTCTTTTATAAATCATTTCATAGGTTCGATTCGTTTACCATTTTAAAACTGAGAAAAAAACAAAAGCTTCAGACTTAAAACATTTATCAAGCAATCAAAGCCTGACAGTCTAGAAGCAAAGTAAAGCTTCAGATAACCCAGACTTCAACTTGTAAACTCCTGGAGTCAACATGATTAAGGTAAGTAACCTCACTTTTAAATGGTTAAGTATATATATATATATATCTGTTCAATTCTTAACCACTGTGAGTAACATCATTTAAAACTTAAGTATATGAATCTGGATTTTATGGTTTAAATCTGAAATAAGTAGGCTTTGTTTATATGTATGTTTCTATATATAGATGAATTGTTTAGTGAAAATTTTATCTACTTGTTCTCCTCTGTTTGAGTTGCAGAGTTAAATAGTTGTTCAAAATTTGAAAACTTCTTCATCATACCATTTACAGTCTTACAGTTTAAAACAAAACAAGTTGCTTAATCACAAACTAAGATAAACAAATTTGTTTTAAACAGGTTAGTGGAATATTTTTTTACTGAAAGCTTTGATTACAGTTAATCAAGCAATACATTGATAAATCCAATTGTTACAGAAAGCTAATTCAAATTGATAACTTGAATTCCTAGTGAAATTTATGATTTTTAAAACTTGAATGAAGATTTTTAGTTCAGTAATTCAAGAGCAGTTTGAATTTGAATAAAAATTATATTTTTACCAATTTCTCGTAATTGAATCAATAGTAAATGTTGAAACTTGAATTGAAGCTAGTATTAACATCATGGATCTTGAGAAAATTATCAGAAAATTTTTCTATTGTATAAATTAAAGGAACAAATTTGATTTAGGGTTTAGTTCCAATTTTGAACGGGTTGGAAATTTTGATCGTTGTGCCTTCCTGGGTGCGTCGAGCGTCACGTGACTGGAGGGGAAAGTAGTGTGGGGGCTAAGGGTGGTGTAGCCGGAGTTTCGAAGTTTCTGGGGGATTGCATCGCCTAAACGAGGGGAGAGATGGTCGGAGTGTTGTTTTTATTTGGAGCTCGAACTGTCATTTTTCGTTCGCGAGTCTCATCAAGGTTTTGGGGTGCTGGGATGGCACGTGGGGAAGGTCGGGTGACTTGTTTGTGGTGTCGCCGGAGGTAGGATCGTCGTTGACGATCTGTGCACGTGCACGTCATGTCTAGAAATCATGGAGTTTGGGGAAGAAGAAGGCGCGACTCGGAGTCGATCTCGGGGAGTTCGCATACTGGCTTGAGTCTTGTATCGAGTAGTTCCAGTGGGGTTTTCAAACAATAGTTTTCAATTTCAAAAACTTTAAACACGGGAGAAGGAGAATCCACTCGGGAAGATGGAGGGGAAAACTCGGGTACAACTGCATTTAGCTCGGGTTTAACTCGAGTTGTCTGAGGCGTATAATTTTTTCAAGTTTTAAAGAGATTAATTTACTTAAAGGTTTAAGTTGATAAAATGATGATAATCTATTTTCAAAGTTATGGAATAATTAATTAAGATTTATTAATGATAAGTAATTAAAGGAAATCAATTACTTAAAGATAATTTCTTGATTAGAAGTAATTAAAATTTTTTTTGGGTTTAAGATTTATTTAATCAAGTATTTAAAGAATAATTAGTTAATGAGGTTAATTATTTAAGGTAATTAATTTGAGAATAATTAATTAATTTAAAGGTTAATTTATAAATGAAAGTGATTAAGGGATGATTATTAATTAAGAATAATTAATTAAATGGTAATTAATTAATTTATTGATTGAGGCTAATTAATTTGTTATTAAAGGTTAATTAATTAAAATAATTTGTAATTTGTTAATGTTAATTAACCAGGATTAGTGATTAATCTGATTTAATTAAATAAGATAAATAAATTGACCTTATCTATGGATATTTGGATTCTATTGGACGATTTGAATTGTTTGGTATCCCTGATATATGATGCTTTGTGATATATCCTGATTTGTGTTGTGACCTGTAATTTATTATCTATGACCTTTATATATCTGTGATTTTTGAATGGAAGATGAGCGTTACAGTTCATATCGCTTATCAATTATATTTCTGTATTCTGATCTATGATGATTTAATATTGTTGCACTATTGTGTGTGAAACCCCTGGACTACACCATACACACACAAATATGGATTTCACGTCGAAATCAGTTAAGTCATAGATTTTTGACAATTTTAAAAGATTGAATTTGTGAATCCAAACAGTTTTGGAATTTGAACTGAAAGCTTTGAAATGGGTTTCAATTGTGAAAGTTATTTTTAATAACTTAATAAAATTTTGTGTGTTAATCTGATTGAAGTGGAAATCGATTTGTAAATCTATCTTTGTGAAACTGCGTAAAATTTTTTGGAATAAATCTTTTTGTTTTAAAAGATTTGAAATGGTAATTTGTTTAAACCATTGAAAAGAAAGATTTTGGGGACTAAATTGTGACTTAATTGAAATCCTATTATCCATATGTTTTTAAATATTGCGCTCATTATTCGGATTAACCGGGAGAGGACCTTTGTGTCATACAACCCATTCCAAATAATGATACGTCGTATATGGATAACAATTGAAGACCGGTGGTGAAGACCGGATATTCACGAGAACGAAAGGATAACTCGTCGATTGTCTCTGCACTGAGTCGCGCCGGTATAGAGATTTCCTAAGTGATGGGAAGTCCAATCGGGATTGTGGATACCCGGATTGCAAGGGCTTCATAAGAAGTGCCTTCGGTTCTGTTCGAACCCGGAACAGACTTGTATGGTTACATGTCTGACACTACACTTTGAGATATAAAGCAGATTTCTTTCAAATACATTTTTGTTTGGTGGCGGAGAATTTATTCTCTTAGCTTAACACCCTTCTCTGAGACGTACGAGCTCAGAGGTTATGTAGTTGAAGGTTATCAGCGATATATTCCCAATTTGGTAATGTGACATGCTGAGTGTTGCTGTGTGATGATCATTGTTTGATCATTTGTGATATGATCATTTGTTTGATCATTTATCTTTGTGATCATTACTTTGATCATCTGTTGACCCAAAGCATGGCTTTGTGACAAAGCGTAGCTTTGTGGATGAGACTTCGTCGAACCTCACAACCCGGTAATGGTCGAAACAGGAATGATGCAGTAAGGTTTCAGGGGTAGCTTCCCTAGGGTATGGCCATTCCTTCTGGAAAAGGGTAGTATCATGGTATGGAGCCCAGGTACTTACTCATGTGGGCACTGTGGTATATTTATTATTACTATGTGATGTTGGTGTAGAGGATCCTCGTTTAAAGGTCCCAAAGGACCGGGGGTGGCATATCTGAGGTTTTATTCCCCGGGAAGGGGGTAGCCGGCCTTGTTTGGCAGAGAGCAGGTTGTCTCTCGGAGCGTCCAGCCAGAGGCGTTCCTTCGTGGCATAGGAAGTTCCTTAGTCTGACCATTTGTTGGAAATCCTTCTTCTAATACGAACCTTGTACGGTTTTAGTTGTAGAACCTGCCATTTACTTATGGTGGCGCCCCACTGTTTAGATGGTAGCTATAGTAGGCATAGTGTGAAATGCCTATGTTGGCTAAGATTAATATTATACTTTCGAAATGTTTTCCACTATGCACTAATAATAATATCCAATGATTTGATTTTTGCGTAGTAAGCATCTTTGACTATCATAAGGAGAAATCTTCTCCGATTTTGCATTTGCATTGTGTGTGTGTGCGGGAGGCCTTATGGTAGTTTCATTTTCCAAAAGCATTGCGAATTGACTTTAAAAATTCTCTTGTTGTTCGTTTTTAAAGATAAACTATTTTTGTTGCTCACACCAGTCCCATGACTGATTCGGAGTTTATTGTTTCTTTCCTAAACTCTGGGTGCTCAAAAATTTATACACGGGCAGTCTAAAGTTGGGTTTTTTAGATAGTCAAGGTTAGTAGATTTTCTGGAGCTAGTTTAGTCTTTGGATATGGACTGCACTTGCTTATCTTGGTGCATCGTTATTGGGAGTTCAAGCTATTTTTGGATTGGTGTTTTGAATATGGAGATTATCCGCTGCGGGTGTTATCTATTTTCTTTTCCGCTGCTATTTCTTATATCATATCTCTGATGTATATTGATATTCATTGTATCACTCTGTTGTATCAGATATTGTATCATATATTGTATATCAATGTATTATTCTTTTTCTTCCGCTGTGTTATTTACTTAACTGTGTTATAAGCTCCGGTGACTCGGATTTGAACGGTCGAATCTATGGCATTCGAGTACGATGTAAAGTATGGATGTTGATTTTCGAACGCGAAAAATCCGTATCGTTACAATCGGCCTTCTATCTCTGTTGTGCCACTGTGAGCTATTCCAATCTTGTTGGTCCCATAGCAAAAGACATCTGTTTAGAACTTGGAATGCAGTAGTGAATTATTGACCCTAATCGATGCCGCACGCTTGGTCACCGCCGGTACACATCAACTGTCGCTCCCTATTTTGACCTCTTATTTACCCTAATCAGTATAAGCGTGCCCAGCTTCACCTAATCTGTTGTGAGACCATCAGTCCTACTCTGAAAGGGTCCTGCCCAGCCTCACCTAAGTGTTTTGTGAGACCATCAGTCCTAGTCTGAAAGGGAATGCTGCTGGTACTGGTCCTAACGAAAAAAATCTAGTTGCGCCCCTTGCCAAAATCCCCCGATTTGAGCTTATATCTATTGGCCCCTTATTTACCCTAGTTAGCATAAGAATGTCCCAACCTCACCTAATCTGTTGTGAGACCGTCAGTCTGAAAGGGTCCTGCCCTGCCTCACTTAATTTGTTGTGAGACCATCAGTCCTAGTCTGACAGGGAATGCTGTTGGTACGGGCCCTATTTCTGTTCTTGCTTATTAACTTAGTGTAAGTTCTTAAAATAAGCCTCTTCTGTTATTTCTGCTATATTTGCTTATTAACTTAATCTAAGTTTTAAAATAAGCCTCTTCTGTTCTTTCTGCTTAATTATAACCTACGTTATAATTGTTACTCTTCTATTTTCTCTTTTTTAGTTATAACCACTAGTTATAAACATGCTTGCAAATGTCTCAAATTTGCCTATTTCAATCTCTCCTTTTTATTACAGTCTTTCTTATTTTACATCTAATTTCTGTAAATTTAGTGTTTAATTCTGTTTAATCCATATTATCGAATTCTATTCTTTTTAATATTCTATTCGCGTAAAAAGGAATAAAAAGAAACTAACATTTATAGGCTAAATCCCAACGTAGAATAGATGTAAATAAAATGTAAATAACTGTAAATGACTGTAAATGACTGTAAATAACCAAATAAAATAGCTAAATAAAAATAGCTGAATAAAATAGACTGAAAAGAACTTTAAAAATTAACTGTAAATAACTTATATAAAAATTGTCTCAAAATTGCAGAAAAACTACAACTATTGAGAACCCTATTATTTTAAATTACTTAAAAATATTAAATAATTACTATACACTCACCTATGGTCCTTAGCTCTTTTCTTTGGCCTTCCCAGATCCACTTCTATGGTGTAAAATATTTTAATTAAAAAGATCTCCTCCGAAGAATTTTTTTCCTTTTAGGGTCCATATTTATAGTGTCACTTATGGATCTTAGGCCGTTGGATTTGAAGATTAAATCTGGTACAACCACGTTATAGGCTTGTTGGGAACCGTCGGATGGAAGCACGAACGCACAGGATTGAAGAAAAGTTGCAAAATGACATGTTCGAACAAAACTGAGTGAATCTACGTACAAAACAAAGACGGGTCGACCTTTATATTGTGAGGGTCGACCTATAGGTCGACCTGGCTATGGTGAGGGTCGACCTGGCCTTAGTTTGGGTCGACCTATAGGTCGACCCTCATAATATAAAGGTCGACCCGCCTTTGTTGAATTCATTTCTTGTTTATTTCGTAACTTCTTTGTTTTAGCTCGGATTTTGACAAACTATATATAGAAATTGACCAGAAAATTACCACGGACTCAATGGTGCACCTCCCATGGCTCAATGCCGACAATTTCACAAACTTATTTTATTATTTAATTAATTCATTAATTGATTCTTATTGCTCAAATTTTGGGTTGTTACAATAACCATACCTTCGTAGACGATCTCATGAGCTATTTTCTTAAGTTCATGAGACTACGTCTCTACTGACCTGTCGTCGGTCATCTGAAATTTGAGGTAGCGGCCGACGACATATTTCTTTGCTCCAGCTTCTTCTGTATCATACTTCTTTTGCAGCGCCTCCTAGATTTCCTTGGCAGTCTTGTTCGAATTATAATAGTCGTAGAGATCGTTGCTCAGGCCATTGAGTATGAGGTTCTTGCAAAGGTAATCCTGCTCTGTCCAATTCTACAATTTTTGGTTTTGTTCCTGCCAGATCTACAGTTGTTGTGCATCGGTTTCAGCGGGCTTCTCTGGTATTGTCCGATTTTTGGCAGTGAGCACACCAACCACCTTCCTCATTGTCAGAAAAAATTCCATCTTTTGCCTCCAGCGCTTAAAATGGAGGCCCTCGAATCTGAAGGGTGCAGAAGCGACCATGGGGACCTAAAACATTGAGGTCGCTGCAGCATCACCAATAGTTGCAGTAGACGTCATTGTTGTCTGGAACGTCTTCAAATTATTGGGAACAATGAACTTTGGTTGAGCCGTATACGTTGTCACTCTCTCGAAGATGTTTCGGCGTTCTGCTCGAAGGTGCAAAGCAGTTCTGAAAAACATACGCCGTCGCCTCTAGGATAAAACAGCATCTCTAATCTAAAGAAATATCAACATGTTTGCACTGACAAAGTCGTTTCTGATTTGTACTCTTAACTACTACTCAAGGTGTTTAGTTTTGTTGAAGGAAGAAGAAAAAGAAAATGTCTGTTATTCTTACCATTTCTGTTCTGTCTATCTATCATTTAAATAGGCAGAATGAAAATTGTATACGTTACTAAAGTGATGGAATGTTAATGGATTTTAATTTATTCTCATTTAAAATAATATTGCAATACCATTAGCTTTTGTAACGGCTCAATAATAATGGTTCATAAATAAATTACCATTAACCTGTTTTTTATTAAAAATTTTAATAAATTCACTTCATAAACAAAAACATTTCCAATGGTCCTCGACAGCATTAGCCCGGTGAGTGGCATCCCCACATCTAAAACAATTCTACTTATCTTTTCGTCGATGAATCCAGGGGTGCATTTGGATATATGGAGGATGCTTGGTGCACTTTTATTGAGGGGAGGGGAGTTAGCTACTTAAGAGAAAGTGCGATTGTCTAGGAGTGTTGGTGCGTGAGCATCATAGTTGCAAGAAGATGAAAAATACAACGGTTATACGAAGGATGCTTGGCAGCCATTAAGGTTTTTGCACCGTGAATTGATTTATTCAATTCTTATATAATTAGTTATCATCATTTAAATATTAATTATTAAATAAAAATTATATACATATACATATATATACATACACAACACACATATACATATATATATATATATATATATATATATATGCATACATACAAACACACATACATACGTACATACATACATATATATTTTTGTTATCATTAAATTTACCTTTGAATAAATGTTATTTAATTTAACATTGAAATTTTCTTGTTCAACATTTTGAACAAATAAAAATATTATACACATTAATAATAATATAATGAATATAATATAACTTCAAATTCTATTCAAAACCATCCGATAAAATATTAAATATGAATTAATTATAACTACATTATTTATGATAACACTATAAAAGATCTAGTGTACAATGAGTTAAAAAGGAATTCTTTAGAAATTTATCCATTTCCCTACTGTCCGATGCACTTGATCCAACACTCAAACTGTAACCTCAACAAGCAAAACTACCTCTCTTCTCACCGCCTACCATGTCACCTATATCATCCAGCACACCACGACACCATTTTCCATCTCATCTTGCTTATAAATCATCAGTTACAACAAAAAATAGCAGAACATACAAAGTGATACTATATGGTATCATTATATAAAAAAATATATACAAAATAATTATAAGTACAAAATGCTACTATGTAACATTAAATATAAAATACTACTGAAATGTAAGATAAAAAATAATGTTATATTTAATTCGATAAATACGAAACACTACTACATAGTAGCATTTAAGCATGAAATGTAACTAGAACATAAAATATAAAAAGGCTATAATTTTTGATCCAGTAAATAAAATATATGCTACTAACACTACAACAAAAATACCTTTCTACAACATTTCTGCAAAAAAAAACCTTGTAAAATAGTTTTTTAACAACGTTATTTAGAAACACATCGTAAAAAGGTAGTTTTTTACGACTTTTTTCCACGTAAGTTGAATTAACACTCTTTAACAATGTTTTTCACTAAACCTTTGTAAATATTAATTTACAACAACATTTTTTAGAATTGTCTTACTTAAAGATTTTTGACAACTTTTTTTTAAATGTTGTAATAAATATATTTAATAATAAATAATTGATACTTAATAATTAATATATAATGTTAAATAATTTAGTAATTAAATTTAGTAATTATAGTTACTATTAAATAATTTCTTTTAAATAATTAATGTTTAATAATAAATATTAAATAGTGGAAATTAGCCACAAGGGCCTCTTTAGCAAGTGCAATTAGTTTCTAGGACACACAATTGAAATAATTACTTTTAAGGACAAAATGCAAAATAATTAGTTTCTAAGGCCTAAAAACCTATGAAATTATATCCTTGAAAGTAATTGGACTGCTGACTTTGTCCTTAAAAGTAATTATTCTGCTGACTTTGGCCTTGAAATTAATTTCTGTGGATGTGTGTCCTAGAAACTAATTGGACTGCAAAGTTTGTCCTTCTTGTTAAATGCCCCTATTAAATAATTACTGTTAATAATTAAAAATTTATCACTTTTTTATTATTTAATAGTTAATAATTACAATGACTATTATATAATATCTACAATGAGCAGTAGATGAGGTTTTCCTATCCCTGTCCCTAAAAAAGAAAGGGGTACCCCTTTCTTTTTTCTTAAGCATTCTAATAAATATGCATTCTTTTTTTATCAGATGTATATAATTTTTGATTATTTATTACCTATAAAACCATTTACATATGTAAATGGTTTTATAGGTATTCTTAATAATAAATATTAAATAATTACTATTAATAATTAATAAATAATAATTTATTATTAATATATATTTAATAATTAATATTAACATTACTATTAATAATTAATAAGAATTAATTAATAATTAAGACTAATATTTAATATTCACTATTTAATAATTAATAAGTAATATTTAATAATTATGAAGTAATATTTATTATTTAGCATTCGATATTTTATAATTATAATCGATGATTATATTTAATATTTCAAAAATTTTGACATTTTGAAATTTTCTTAAGTAAATTAAAAAATATTCATAAAATTTAGAAATAAATTTTCAAATTTTCATAAAATTCAAAAATAAAAAAATAAATTTAAAATTTTATAAAAATTCAAAATTTTAGAAAATTCGAAAATGTTGAAAACAATTCAATATGCATCTAAAATTCAAAAAACGTAAACATTAGGTCTGCTCTTGGGACGATCCTATATCAAAAGTAGCTCCGCTCTTAGGTTATCGTCTGTCGACTTCGCTCGCCACATTGCAGCAACCGGGCCCTGCATGTCAGCCGGACGCCTGGGTCGTTCAAAGCCGACACCGGACCAGCTATCTCGTGTGGCCCAACTACTCCAACACATGAATCCGCCTGACCGCGATAGACCGACCGTCATATGTCCTTAGCAATCCTAAATCTACCAACTAGGACCACCCGCTTAACTCGAAATAGCTTACCGCGAAGTACCCTATCCATTCCCAGTCCAACTGCTCTGAAGTACACGTCATCAAAGAAAAGTACTGTTTCTTCTGCCAACAGTACACCACGCGCAGCCCTTTCCTCTCTCCCACCTTTCCAATAACCACTTAGAATGCATGCACCCCTACCTACTAAAGTCTGCCGCCTTTCTTAGGTTTGCCATAGACCCTTCTTTCCAGTTGGCGAGCAGTCCAAGCCGTAGGCTCGAATCTGCTTTCCAACTGGCTCCCATTCTACGTCCCCTCCAATCCACGACTTAGAGCCTCTCTGATAGAGTTAGGGGTATGCCCTATGGGCAATTATGTAATTTGTTACATATATCAAACTCATTGAACAATCTTTTTCACAATAAAGGTGTTTCTTTCTATTATATACTTGATATAATGTGGTTATATTAACTAATTAGTTTAATTAAAGTATATTTTATATAAAATCCATAAATGGTATATTTTGTGATAGTAGTTACAAAGTGTTGTAACCGTGAGTAATTTTTCACAATAAAACAAATATACCATTTTTAAATGTTCCTAGTCAAGGTGCATCGAGACTAGATATCGGTGTATCCGTTGAGACTATAATATGTACCACTCTCCAAATATTGGGAAGTGTTTTACTCATGACTACTGGGGGCACCTAGGGGTTACGTACTGATAGTTATTGGATAACCGTGGATTGACTCACTTGATAGTTTTATGTTTGTTAATATAACTAAGGTCAAACAGAAAATATCGATGTGATAGATTTACATAGTTCTCTCGACTTGAGAATACTGTGGATCTTCAATATGAGAGCTCCGCTTTGATTATAGTCAAATCATGGCATGACGTTCCATCGAGTGACTATAGTTGGGTCGAGTGGAAGTATTAGAAGTGAAGCACTATTCAAGAAAGGATTCATTTCCTCAGTTATATGGGGTAGTATCATGGTCAACTCAAGTCAACTCAAAGTCAAAATCTCTGGCTAGAGCATTTTGGGTTAATAATAATTTTTGTCATTGAACCAAGGACTTTGTGTTTGGACTATAAAGTTGAATGTGGATGACATTGGAATTTTGACCACTACCAAATTCCATAAATCCAAAGTGATATAGTTTTGATGAAGAGAATTATTGTAAATAATTGTCACCATTATGTACCACCTATAATAAGTAAAATTGGATTTTACCTAAAGGATGTGTAAGCGATAAATTCGATCAAAATGTCACACCACCCGCTAAGTGACGTATGAACGTTAATATTCGAATAGTTCGATATTAATCTTTGATTGAATTTACGCCTTTGAGTCGTACAACTGTAATGATGAATGCTTCGAAAACCACATGATTTAATTAATATTAATTGATAACCATTATAAATTAATTAAATTAATTAATATTTATGAAATATTAATTATTAAATTTTTGTTTAATTATTTATTTTATTTGTTTGAATCCATTAGTATTTAATAAAGTACGTACATCAAAGTTATGTATATACGTATCGATATATGATATTGATAAAATATTTAAATTGGATTTAAATAGATTAATTACTAAATGGGTTTGGGAATATTTTGAGTCCCATATAACCTTATTCATAGAAGGCATAAGAAAACAAGGCTTAAAATCCAATGGTTGGATCTAGAAAATGAAGGGAGGAGGTTAAGGAAGGATTCCTCTTTAAATATGTTATCTTCCATTCACTGGCCTCTCTTAATCACTCTCCTTCTAAACCCTAGCCTCTATCTTCATTTTTCTACCTTCTTAGCCGAAGTTTCATGGCTTCTAAGCGACAAAAATTCCTAAAACAAAATCAAAACAAATCAAATAAAATAAATTCAAAAGTGGTGCTTCAGATCGTTGCAATTTCTAGAGGTGATTCAATCAGATCTAGAAGCATTTGTCATTCAAGGTACGAATCATAGACAACATCAAATAAGGTAAATTCTATTAGTTATTTATTTATTCCATAATATTATAGATCTAATAATTAACTCATTTTGAAAATTTTATATATGCATTTGTTGTCCCTTATAAGCATAAAATTATAGATCTTAAAGTAGTATAACTTGTTATTATTAGAATTAGTTTTCATTTGAAATTGATTACTTCTATTCATAATTTTCTATGTTAATTTCTATTGATTTTGATCTAAATATAGATCTAGCAATCAATTTGTTATTCTAATTAACTTTATTTTATTTAATTGTTAACAATAGTTTACATTGATTCCAATTTTATTTTCTACTTTAAGATTCATACATATACATAAATGCGTATGCGTATGTGTGTGTGTGTGTGTGTGTTAAAATAATTTTGAAATATTTTAAAAGGTTTTAAGAATTTTTTTTATTAACATATATACATATAAATTATATTAGATTTGTTGACTAAGATCGGTTATCAGATTATTTTACTAAATTAGATTACTACATGTTTGGTAATAAATCTTAAATTGATTATAATTGATTTGGTTGAGTTGATTTATTAATTTTAAAGGATTCATTAATAATACATATATAAATATTTTAAATATATCTATATATATATATGTATATATTTATGTATACATGCGCACACATACATATATGTACACTGTATTTATGTATAAATAAACATGAATAAACATAATATTCTTATTATACAAAATATACTTTGGACAAATTTTTATAATAAATATCTATGTTTGATTCTACATTAAATTATTAACATATACGTACATATTGGTTACATTTGGATTTATTGATTAAGATCTATTTTCAAATTGATCTATTAAATCAGATCACACATGTTTGGCGATAAATCTTGAATGGATAATAATTGACTTGGCTGTATTAATTTATTATATTTGGAGGATTCATTAAACAATACATATATAAACATATTTAAACATATATACACACATACACAATTAGTTAATAATACATACATACTTTTGTTGTTGACTATTTATATCCGTATATCATGATACCAATTGATTATCATTTATATGCTGCATTAATTAAGTTTACCAGATGGAAAATTAAATCAACCATCTTTGTTACTCTTTATCTATTTCCTATATTTCCTTTATGTGTTTAACTATCCATTTATTTCTAGTTATATGTCTAACATTGTCATCAATTAATAACACTTATCATATGTTGCTCTTACAGAATTTACACTATAATATATATATTTGTTGATACTCACATTCATGCTATATATATATATATATTGCTAATTAATGACATTCATATAATTAATCAATTTAATTAAAGAGAGATAAATGAAAGGTTTCTCTCTCCATATAAATAATTTGCTCTTCATTAATTAAATAAGTTAAGAGAAGGAAATGAAAATTTTCCTTCTCTAAATAAATTTATGCCTCCTCATTAATTCAATAACTTAAGAGATAGGAAATGAAAAGTTTCCTTCTCTAAATAAATTTAATAAGTTACCTTACATACAAATATGTACATAAGAGTATATTTGATATACTCTAATTTACATACACATTAAATTAAATTTTAAACTTTATTTCTAATACTAAATAAAATAAAGATTTTATTTAAAAGAAAACTTAGTAAATTTCTAAGTATGTTTAGACTTCATAGGCTCATTAAAGATCCAAAATGGCTACATTTTTTGAAATTCACTCATTTCTTTCGCTGTGGGCTTGCCCAATTCCTTCACTCTCCTGCACTAGTGCCTTACATTCTCGACCATTTATTCACACCCCCACAACCTCTATAAATACCCAATGCCATACCATATAGCAGAGAGGAACGAAAAACAAAGAACGGAAACAGACAGATAGAGGGAGGAGAGAACTATTTCCTCCAACCCATCTCCTCGCCAACTCTCTCCCCCTCCAAAATCTCTTTAATGGCGGTTTCGTCCGACTTCCGTTAGAGAGAGCCTCCATCAAGCTCTACCACTCGACAAACCATGCTCTACCCACCAAGCTCTACCACCATCAACACCTCCAACAGCAAGCTCATCACTACAGCTAGCGGCACCTCCTTCTAGTGCCTACCTTCCGATGACCGCTAGCAACCCCTCCTTCAAGAGCTCCCCTGTTTCCAAGACTCCTCCTTAAGGGACGACCCTCTCGGTAGGCCTTCCCTCAGGTCTCCTCCCTGCGAGACCCTTAGACTAGGACATAATACTCTTGTAATATTTAGTCTAGTTTCATTTATTATTCTCTTGTAACAGTATGTAAATTGTAAGAGGTTGTTATAGTAAAGAAACATCACAATTGATGTAGACTACATAGGGTCGAACCACTATATATCGCTGTGTATTTACTTTCTGTACTTAGCTCTCCTTAGAATCATTCTCCATTGACTCCCGCCATGGGCCAGTTTCCCTGTTCGCTCCAGCCCGCCATACTCCCTACCGTAGGCAAGCGCCTCCATCTGCTCCTGTCCATCTCGATCCGCATACCCCCCAAGCAACAGCCCAGTAGCAAAGGGCCCATCCGTCCGCCCTCCACTTGGGAGTGGTCGGCCTGTAACCAACCTTGTGGCTCAAATGGGTTTGCGCCTACCACCAACGGTGAGCCTTCCCTTAGGGGTCAATTCGTCCGAAAAGTAAGCCTAGTGTCGACTCGGCGGTACCCTATTATATTACAATAGTAGGAAAAGTGGGTCAACAACAACAACATGTAATGGAAAAAAGAGATTTATTACAATAGTTGGAATCAAAACAGTAAAAAAATAAAGAAAGAGATTTTGTTTATCTAGCCATGTAACATTGTATAGTTTTGAAGATGACAACATGCAATGAAATAAAAAAAACAGTTTCCGTGCAAAATAATTTTAGAATGTAGTATATATTTCACAGCATCTAAAAATAGTTGTAGTTAATTCTGGTACAACATAAAAAAATAGTTGTACTTGACTTTATTATAATGTTTTTTGCAACATCTAGAAAAGTTGTGAAAGATGCCGACCCTATTTCAACTTCATCTAAAATGACATTTGAAAATGCATTGTGAAACACAAATTGCAGCATTCTTTAGATGTTGTATTAAGGTATTTTTGTTGTACTGTAAGCAATCACATCTAAACATAAAAATGTTAATACAGTATAAGATCCAAAAATAATGTTATTTTTTTAGTTCAATAAATATAAAATGCTACATTGCAGAAATATTTAAACATGATATACTACTAGAAAGTAAAATAGAAAAAATATTTGTTATATATTTTTTGATTAAGTAAATAAACAATGCTACTAAGTAGTTATGATATTATAAAATGATACCATGTAGCACGTATGAAATGATACTATATAGTATGATATTTTCTTATCTACGAATGTATAAATTTATACTGTATAGTATAATTATATGAAAAAAATTATACAAAAAAACTACAACTGGTACAAATGCTATTGTGCTGTAGCATTTAAACATAAAATGCTACTACAAAAAAGCATTATATTACAACGTTACTCACTTTATTTATGAATTGTTATAATTCATAATAAATTGCTACACAAATAAAAAAAATGATAATATAGTTCATAAAAGTGCTACTGTAATTCATATATGCTTGTAAAACAACATGCATTGTGAACTAAAATATACATTACATCTTAAAAATGCTACTATTTTTCATAAATTATCACCACTATAGCAATTGCAATCCATCTTATTTGCATCAACATTCTCCATACAACGGACGATATGGATTGAAACTATTTTTTTGTTGCTACTACAATGCCCACCTATTGCATGTCTTAATTTTATCATGTAGACTTTATCCGTTACACGGAGAAAAAAGCGGACTGTATTTTGGTAAAAAAAATAGTCCTCAAATATGTTCTTTGGATAACTTTCCTTTTAATAAAATAACGGTTGTTATTAATTTCTATTAAACATGTAAATATTAAGAAATTGCTTGTCAATAAAATATATTACAATTGGAACTTCACTAGAGCAATTCTGATAAAGTCGGCTGCTTTAGCCTTCGCAAAACTCAAGCTTCGAATAAATGGAAGGAATCATCTATTGCTGGTCATAATGAGTTCAGATCTACTGAACAATTCATCGCAAAAGAGCTTGACATTCACCAGAGCAATTTTGATAAAGGGGACAACTTTCGCCTTCGCAAAGCTCAAGCATCCAATAATTGGTCGGAATCTTCTATTAATGGGCGTAACGAGTTCAGATCTACTGAGCAATTTAGTAATCTGGACAACAGTGGAGATAAGAAGGGTTTTGCAGAGAAAAGAAGTTTATCTTCGTGGGAAAGAGGGGAGAAAAGTGGTACGAAGGAGTACGGTTGAAGCTCGCAAGCCTCCGTCATTTTTTTTTCTTTTGCTAAGCTTGAGATTAGGGTTTAGTTGTGTCGGCTGTAACCTTTGAAAGAAGGTTATAGTAGTATCGGGTTTTAATCCGATTGTATTTTCTTTTGGGCCTTGGGCCTTTGTACCCATTCATTTCAAAAAAATAAATAAATATTACAATTGGGTAATGCTAGTTTACCCGACAAATATTTTGAGTGTTCAGTACGGATCGGTGATTATGGATTTCAGGTGCTGTTACGTAAATTTGTATGTGGGCCATCCACAAAAACTGTTACTAGCTGTAAGATTTGACAAACAGTGAATCCGATAATTTAGCATTTTTGATTACAATTTACAGCGAGAGGTTTTGGACCAAAGGTCCCTATTTTCAAAGGGGTTTTGGACCAAAGGTCCCTATTTTCAAAGCTCATGCACAAAAAGTCCTTGCTCATAAACACATGTAAATTAGGTCCCTATTTTGTTATTTTTTACCAAACTGTCCTCTTTTAGAAAATCGACTTAGCATTCTTTTCAGGGGCAAAAGCGGTATAAATTAGGCAAAATCTAAAAATAGGGACCTAATTTTCATAACTTATTCGGGAGGAACTTTTCTTATATCATCTTTCAATTCCAGGGACTTGACAGCGATTCCTTGTTACAGCGAAGTTTGATTTTTTATTTTTTTTATTTCAACATTTCTCTAAAAGGTAGATATAAATGATCTGTCCAAAATTCCGCCACAAGCTCTCTCCTAATTATTGATGACCACCTGTTCTAATGAATCATTTATTTCCTTTTAAATTATAATATGCCATGGCTATCTGTGAGGACCAGATGTCAAATGCCCTCGTTCTGATGTGGTTACAGTGATGCAGTTTGATGTGGTCCGTACTTTCCGGTAGTGGATATACAGTCACAATTTTCTGCATCATGCATCTGTGTTCTACTTGGACGCCCTCAGAATAAATACCAGTGTACATCCATATATCGCATGCTTATGTGCAGAGTTTCCATAATAAATGCTCAAAGTAGTTTGGGTACACCTGTAAAATAGGCTTCTGATAAAAAGTAATTAGACCATCTGACACGTAATCCCGTAGCCAGAGAAAAGCAAAGTTCATATTATTTTGTTTGAAACTAGAAGAATACGGTAAACTTCCGAGGAGGGTATAATAAATTCGTCCGTTGATCGAAGCCTTCATAACCCAAGTAAATTTATATAGAATAGAAAAGCGCATGTTAAAAATCGAACCTGTATCTTTTTACCTAAATCCAAACCTCCTTTCCACTGCGCCGCACTTGCAGACAGGCAGGCCGTTTGGACAACCGATAAAACATGCATGAGACGGAAGAGGGTCCCACTGTAACAACTCATACTATTTTGACATCTAACATCGTACGATCTGTCTTAAATGATACAGGTTGTACTGCATATGCGTACGTGCTAAGCGTGCCTGTGAAATTCGACCATGCTTTTACTAGAAAATTACACAGCTTAACAGTTATTCTGCCAAGCTATCACCGTTATCCACAAACTGTGATTTCTCATCCTCATGATTTTTTATGCTGTGCTAACTACTCTACTAAATGAGTATAAATTTCCATCCAACTGTATTAGATATCACATGTTGTTCTATGATAAGGTTATATAACTTGAACCATAATAATGATATTTCACATGATAATTAAGACCTACGTGACATGCTCATTTATGAATATTAAGTACCAGTTGCAATCTTTCAAGGGATTATCGTCTGTTATACATTAACAATCGTCGAATATACATCGTTCTAAACTGTAGCTTTATGTTAACCCACATGCATGCACAGTCGTGACACTCTCAAGTAGGGCACGGACTGCACCAAGTGGGTCAACTTAAATTAATTATGGACTTGGTAACATGTATCTGGATGCACCACTATATACTCACGGTTAATGTCTGTCTTTTCTTTTTTTTCACCTTGAGCTCATGCATACGGGAATAGCCGATGAGAACCTTGGGTAAGACGCGCGTGCAAGTGATTGATCCTTTTGCCGATGCGACTTGTAGGCCAAAGCGTACGATTTGTATAAGACCCACTACACGTGCGCAAACGGTTTGAATAGCAGGCCGTACAAAATCATTGGAGCCCATGGCCCACCATCGTTAACCCTTTCTTCTTGTGCTGCTGGTGACAAAGTGCCTCCGGGCCACGGTCCACTCAATTTTATGAACGATGTGAACATCGCGTATACTTTTAAGCAGGATATGTGTCATCGGCCTACCAACCAGCATTATTATGTACTTCAATACACACGCAATATAGACGACACACACACCTCCAAATTCCAATGCTTGCATTTCCATCAAAAAAAAAATCCAGAAACTGTTGGTTTTTGAATGGATTATAAGTAGCAGTTCTATATAGAAAATTAAAATCTTTGAAGATAGCTACATTCGCATGGGCTTTCCACCAAAAAATACATGCTCCATTTAATTTATTTTGTATTTTGTGTTTTAAGTTTTCAACATTAATTACAATATACGAAAAAAAGCAGAGAGACGAGTGGATGAAGTAAAAGAATGAAACATATGTCGGCCACTGATTATATCTACATAGGATATATTGGGCTAATGCGGGTTCAAGGCCCATAACCTGCTTTCCAACACAATTTCTTGATTTTTCCACAATTTCTTTCTGATTTTACCAGTCATCATTTCTGTTTTAAAGAAGTTTCTTCATGGCTGAAGGCAGCAGTGCAACATCAGGTGATGATGCAAATTCTTCACAGCAATCAATGAATATTACTGATAGTTTGATCAAGACCATAATTAGCCCACATTCCAATCCCATCACTGCACAACTTGAAGAGGACAATTATCTTCTTTGGAAAGTACAAGTTGAAACTGGTGCCAGAGGATATGGTCTCGATGCATACATTCTTGGCACAATTGTCACTCCACCCAAGTTTATCACTAATCAAGAAAACAAAACTGTGAGTAATGAAGAATATGTTAAATTACAAAGGCAAGATAATTTAATAAGTTCTTGGTTGCTCTCTTCAATAAGTGTTAAGTTACTACTACAAGTAATAGGGTGTAAAACCGCAAATGAGATCTGGACTACGGTAGAAAGGATTTTCAATACACAGTCAGCAGCCAAAATAATGCACTACAAAAGGCGGTTATACTATCTTGAAGAGGACAACTATCTTCTTTGGAAAGTACAAGTTGAAACTGCTGCCAGAGGATATGGTCTCGATGGATACAATCTTGTCACAATTGTCACTTCACCCAAGTTTATCACTAATCAAGAAAACAAAATTGTGAGTAATGAAGAATATGTTAAATTTCAAAGGCAAGATAGTTTAATAAGTTCTTGGTTGCTCTCTTCAATAAATGTTAAGTTACTACCACAAGTAATAGGGTGTAAAACCACAAATGAAATCTGGACTACGGTAGAAAGGATTTTCAATACACAGTCAGCAGCCAAAATAATGCACTACAAAAGGCAGTTACACAATATAAGGAAAGACAGTCAACCCATGAAGGAATATCTCTCCAAGATCAAGAATACATGTGATCTACTTGAGGTAGCATGATATAAAATGTCCAATACAGAGCATGTTCTAACAATCTTGAGTGGGTTGAGTGATGAATATGAGGCAGTGGTGGCAGTTATAGCATCCTAAGAAACCCTACCATCACTTGAATATGTTCACTCTATTCTCTTGGTCCATGAAGGAAGGCTAGACTACAAGAAACCCCTAGATGCAGACATGTCTATTAACTATGCTTCAAATTGCAAAAACAGAAATCAGAACTATGGAAGAACAGATCAATAATTTCAGAGGGGAGGTTAGCCTGTCGGGGAGGGGAGGTAGAGGAAGATGGAATGGCAATAACAAACCAAAATGTAAGATATGTGAAAAAGTAGGGCACACTGCTGTAAAGTGCTACTTCAGATTCAATGCAAATTATGTACCAGGTCAGGGATCAAACAATCAGAAAAATGGCAATTATAGTGCAAACATAACACAAGTGAAATAAGATTCAAGTAAACAACTCAGTGGAGACAAAAGTCAGAACCTGGATAAAATTGCAAAAACAGACCACATTCAAGATGAGTCATGGTATCCAGATTCAGGGGCTACAAATCATTTAACAGACAATTTAGAGAACTTAAATCTAGGCAGTAGAGAGTACAGAGGTATACAGTCTATTGTCATGGGAAATGGTAAGGCAATTGAGATTACTCACACGGGTAATGCCTACATCAAAGGTGAAAGACAATTATATCTCAATAACTTGTTAAGGGTACCTAGTATAAAGAAAAACCTTTTGAGTGTTTCCCAATTTGCCCATGATAATAATGTCTATTTTGAATTTTATCCAAAATATTTCTTAGTTAAAGACATACTAACTAAGGAAATACTTTTGTAGGGTAATGTAGTAAATGGTCTTTACAAGTTCACTTTGACTAATATCAAAGGTTCAAATCAAAGAATGACAAATTGTAATAATAGTGAACTGCAGTCAAGTGAAAATAATAAAAGTAGTTTTGATCTTTGGCACTGCAAGTTAGGTCATCCTTGTACAAGTATTGTAAAACAGGTTCTTAAAGAAAATAAGATTTCTTTTGATGATATAATTTTGCCTTATATATGTTCATACTGTCAAATGGGAAAAAGCCATAAATTAGCCTTTGCAAATTCTATCACAGAATAAAAAGTACCCCTTGAACTGATTTCAACAGATCTATGGGGTCGAGCTTCTATTTGTTCAGATTTTGGGTATAAGTATTATATATCTTTTGTTGATGCATGCACTAGGTATACTTGGATATATTTCTTAAAATATAAGGCTGAAACTTATAATGCAATCATATACTTTATTACTCAAGTTGAAAAGCAGACCAATCGTAAAGTTAAGGTTATTCAGAGTGATGGGGGTGCTGAATACAAGTCTCTTAATAAATATTTCCTAAATAATGGTATAGCTCATAGAACTACATGCCCTTACACATCTGAGCAAAATGGTTTAGTTGAAAGAAAACATAGGCACATTGTTGAAACTGGTCTAACCTTACTAGCACAAGCATCACTACCTTTAAAATTTTGGCCAAATTCCTTCAGTACTACTGTTTATTTAATCAACAGACTCCCAACCAAAGTACTGAATGGAATAAGTCCTTTAGAAAAGCTTTTAGGAGTTAAACCAGATTATCAAAATTTAAGAACTTTTGGGTGCTTGTGTTTTCCCTACTTGAGACCATATAACAGTCATAAGCTAAATTTTAGATCTCAACCATGTACTTTTATAGGTTATCCAATCAAACAGAAAGGATATAAGTGTTTAGATGAAACTGGGAGAATATTTATAAGTAGACATGTTGTTTTTAACGAGAGGATATTTCCATTTGCTAATGCAAGTGTTAAAACTACACATAAAATATATAATCCAAAAACTTCCATACCCAGTATACCTTTAATGTCTCATATATGGAATGCTAGTGAAACTGAGAAAAGAACAGGAACCTCTGGACCACGACATACTATGTCATCTGGACCAGGTCATGATTCAGAAGGTCAAATTGCTTCACATCCTCAGTCACCTGCAGAATCAAGTAATCAAGATCAAAGTAGTCATGAAGGTCAAACAGCTGACAACACAGATCAGGGCAACAATTCAGAGTCATCTGACAATGAATTATAGACTAGAACAGGTCATCATATGATAACCAGATCAAAGAGTGGGATTTATAAACCAAAGGTTTATGCTGCAACTGTATGTACCACAGAGCCTGAAACATTTGAACAAGCATTCAAAGATAAAAACTGGAAAGCAGCTATGGATGAAGAGTATCAGGCACTAATGAAAAATAATACATGGAGTTTAGTTCACCCGCCAAGCAACAAAAATATCATAGGATGCAAGTGGACATACAAATTGAAAAGGAATTCAGATGGAACTGTATCTAGGCATAAAGCTAGACTTGTTGCCAAAGGGTACACACAACAATATAGGTTTGATTTTAGTGAGACCTTTTCACCAGTGGTGAAACCAACAACCATTAGAATAGTTCTTACAATTGCTCTAAATAATAACTGGAACTTAAGACAGTTAGATGTAAATAATGCAATTCTGAATGGTATTTTGCAGGAAGAAATCTATATGGAGCAGCCACAAGGATACAAGCAAGATACTAATCTTGTATGCAAGTTAAACAAAGCCATATATGGATTAAAGCAAGCTCCTAGAGTATGGTTTGATAGATTGAAAGCTACATTAGTCAACTTGGGCTATCAATCTACTAAATCAGACAACTCTTTATTCATCAAAGTTAATAGCGGTCTTATTATTTATATACTGATATATGTTGATGATCTAATTATAAGAGGCAATGATGAAAATGAAATCAACAATATCATACAGTATCTTGACATGCAATTCTCAATCAAGGATCTGGGTGAACTAAACTACTTCCTGGGAATAGAAGTAAAGAGAAAGTCAGACTCAGAAATCTTTTTAAGTCAAAACAAATATAACAAGGAGCTTCTGATCAAATCAAAAATGGATGTTGCTAAACCACAACCAACACTAATGATCAGTCATCAACAACTCTCTAAATACAGGGGAGAACCAATACTAAACATTAAATAGTATAGAAGTATTGTAGGAGCCCTACAATACTCCACTATAACAAGACCAGATATATCATTCAGTGTTAACAAAGTCTCACAATTTATGTAGGAACCACATGAAGAACACTGGAAAGCAGTCAAAAGAATTCTCAGATATCTCAATGACACAACAAATTACGGTCTCACACTGAAAAAATGCAAACAATTAAACATCACAGCATATGCAGATGCAGATTGGGCAACAGATGAGTGACAGACTACTATATATACTTAGGCAATAGTCCAATTTCATGGTGCTCAAAGAAGCAGACAACCATCTCCAGATCCAGCACAGAGGCTGAATACAGGAGTATTGCCAGTGCCGCAGTAGAAATTACTTGGATACAATCATTACTTTCAGAAATGAAAATCAAAACAGAGATGAAACCAACACTATGGTGCAATAATCAAAGTACAGTCTACATAGCAGCTAATCCAATATTGCACTCAAGGATTAAACACATAGAGATTGACCTATATTTTGTTCGTGAATTGATACAAAAAGGAAAACTCCAAGTGAATCACTTACCATCATCTTACCAACGCGTAGATATACTTACAAAGGCATTATCCACAAAAAGCTTCCATCGATTCAGAGAGGATCTGAAAGTCGAAGCAACTGATGAAGGATAGAGCTAAAGGTTCCTCCTTTTTCAGATCTATAACTGTATGTTTTTCCAGATTCAGTCTAGAAGACGAATCAAAGTGACAGCAAAGGATAGATCGTGTACATATTTCAATTACCTCACCATTTTACTTCAGATCTGCAAAACAATACAAATTAGTCTTCGATTTCATGCAAGCATATGTTTAAGTAAAAGATTGAAGAAGAAAAAGACTTATATTTTGGAAATAGCGCATCCGAAGGTCAAAATCGCACAAGGAAATGGAAACCCTAACCCTAGCATTTGGTTGAGGAGGGAGTAAAAGAATGAAACATATGTCGACTGCAACACTGATTATATCTGCATAGGATATATTGGGCTAATGCGGGTTCAAGGCCCATAACCTGCTTTCCAACACAATTGTATTTAAATACCGAACAAGGGCAACCGAATGTATTCAGTCTTTTTACTTTGTATCATTTCTGTGATTATCAATAAAAGAAATATATCTACATTCCTTTTCACTTCAAATCAGATATCTCTCAATTCAATATTTCTATCTAGTGAGAGGAAGATGAAGAAGACGTCAGAACGAATGAAGGGACGACAAAAATGAATTTTTTCTCGTTCTTCCGTTATTTCTCAAAACATCAAAAAAAATGTTTTCTATTTTCTATCTTTAACTTCTTTTATAAATTAGTTATTTTTTGCAAAATTTATAGATCGTGCACATTTTTTTACTAATAATGATAAATCGACCGTAGCCTTAATTTGTTCTAAAATTCATTTAACCGTTGCACAAAACGAGCAATCTCACAAAATCAATGCACTTAGAGCAACTCCAACAGAGTGTGGGATCTCACATAATCGGAGATGTGCACCCAGAAGCAGCTCCAACAGAGTGCAGAAATTTGTACATTGTGGAAATGGGGGGCGATAGTGCGGAGATTTCGAAGCTATTAAGGCGCCTATTCAACAGGCGCTTGGGAACCAGGCGCCTGTTCAACAAGCACCTCAATTTCCCCCTCTCAGGTCAGGCGCCTGAGCCTTAGGTGCCTGTTTAGCAGGCGCCTGACCTGATCTCTGTTGGAGAAATTAGTTTTCCAACATTTCAAAGTGTGGAAAATCGTATATCCACACTCCGAACTGTTAGATATGCTCTTATATCAGATTATATCCGCTGCGTGTAGTGGTTTTGGTGCACACTCACTCTCTATTCGTACAAAATTCTATTTCTTCACCTTTGAACACCTGTTTAGCTTTGAATTCTTTACTATTCCTCCTACAAAACCGTTTTCTTAAAAATAAAAGGAATGTTACTAATAACAATTCACATTTTTCTGATGCTCCAACTCCAGTTGTTACATCTAATTATTTCGCAGTTCAAGGCTTCAAGCTCTGCTTTTTGCATCGAAACTTTGTTAGTTTCATATAAGTCTTATCGACAAAGAAATCAAAATCCGACTATATTCTACAAGTTTCACTAGAATTAGACACGTATTCATCTTTCTAAAACTTATTTACTATACATTCTTTTCTTTTAAAAACTATTTTATTCATCGCCCTTCTTTATACTTCTCTCATTTATATCTCTTGTTTCAAATTTCAAAGTGGCTGGCGCTTGAACTATACGTAGTTATGAATTATGGAAAACGATAATATAAACACATGTTAAAATTAATAAAATTACCTTGATACCATGCATTTAAGAAAAAAAAATTAAAATTCCTATTAACAATGTTGTTGAAGTTAACAACACAATTTCTACTGTAAAGAAGAGGAAAACGTATGAAAAAAAATAAAATAAAATAAATGAAAAGAAGCTTTTACGGATAAATTCATGTACAAAAAAAATAATATAAATAAACAAATAATATAATAAAAGCAACCAAATTGGGTGTAGCCACGATAATTCTATACTTGCTAAAGGGTGGATATTTGAACATGTGGCTCCTAAAGGATGAATGAATGAGTATTAGTTACTTTTATGATTGGAGATATGGAAAACATTAATGAAGCTTATTATGAAATGGTTGGAACAAATTATAACGTTGATAAAGCTTACAAACATCTGTCAAATTAAACCAGCCCGATGGGCTAATTTATTAATTGATGATTTGACTTACAGTGAAGAAATTTCAGTGGGATGCAGATTCGGAAAGATCATTTGAAGATTTAACAGGGGATAAAGTTGAAAACAATAGATGGAGGTAAATAATGTATATCAACTATTTAATAATTAACTTGTGAATTTAGAAGTTATATGCATAGATCAGTAGTAAACTCATAAACATAGACAGATAAATAGATCATAGTAACTGCAAACTAAAGTAGAAGTAGTAAGAGTAACAGATACCAAAATCTTTTTACTGGTTCGGATATACAATCTTTGTCCACTGATGTACTCCCCGAACATAATTTCACTATCACTTCCTTGCTTTCCATGGGTGATAAGAACACATTTATAATCTTACAATTACACAGATGGTAAACTACACATTTCCTCTTGACTTTTTACCGTTGGTAAGAAAATCTTTCTCTTAACAAATAACAACAATATATGGTAAGTAGTTGTATTTCAACAAATATTCATATTGTTTCTGTACAATGATCCTGTAGACCTCCAAAATCAATATATCTTTGAATTATGTGAGGAATCTATTAAGACCGAAGAGAGAATGGTAGAGAATTCATATACAAATTCTCTGATCTTATGTGGTTAACAAATCTTTGAAAATTTTAAGTGAAAGAGTATGGATATTAAAAGAGAGTGGAAGTGTATAAAAAACTTTATTCACAAAATTATAGAAATATAAGAGTAAGAGAATAACAGAAAATCGTTGACTAAAATTCATTTTTCAGACCCTTCTAAATAGATGATGAAGGGATGTGCATGTTGACAATAAGATGGCGACAAAATCCTTTCATTTGTAATTTGAAAAATCAAAATATCTACCTCTATGTCGACATATCCACATTGAGTATGTTGACATATTCTACTGTAATGTTTCCTTTTTTTCAATATTCAAATTTGACTTCCACACTTTCAAAACTCGAAGTGTGTGTTCATACGAAGATGATAGAGATTAAAATAGAGTTAGCTGAAAGAAGAATTTCATGGATATTTGTTATGGGGTCTTTAAAAAAATTCTACGGCTCAGGAGACGTACTAAACATTTCATTGTCTTTATTGTTGAAGCCCTTGTGTTCAATTTATCTTGAATCAATTATATCTGTTAGTACCAGATGCATGGATTTTGTTGATAACGATCATATAAATATTATTACTAATGATTTTTCAAGTTGTGTAGAATATAGTATAAAAATGTTGGTATACGACTTAGAAGTATTGTAGGGATATAGATGAATCAAGAAGACCGAGACAAAAAATGCAGGTATAATACCCAGAAATATTGAAGGGATATAGATGAACCAAAAAGACCAAAAGAAATCAAGGAGATCAAGAGGAATTAAGTAGATCAAGGAGACAAAAATGAATCAAACAAATCAAGGATACCAAGAAGAATCAAGTAGATCATGGAGACAAAGACTCAAGACAATGTTAGGAGGATACAAGAGACCTAAGGACAATGCTAGGAGGATACAAGAGACTCAAGAAACAAAGACCAAGAGCACAAGACATTCAGTTAGTCAAAGCTATGTGTAAAGAATCTTAAAATATTTGTTAAAGCCACCGTAGCACTTCTTTGAAATATCTCTTTAAAAGATCTTTATTTTCTTTTCCAAATTCCTTTTACAAAATTATAATATTGATTTTAAATATTATATAGTTTAAAACAAAAACAATTTTTAATAAAGTGTTTTTCAAAATCAACTAGCATAAGTCGACATACCTTGAAAATATATGTCGATAAAATAGTCACTTACATACTTTTTAAAATATGTCGAAATACTAGTCGTTTATGCAACCTTTGAATTTAAATGAATAGACACATCCTTTCACCTCTTGACCAAGAGACACTTCTCTTCATGTTCTACATAAAGGCTTTGGAAAACGAATATTGAAATAATTCTCATTCTTTACTCCCACTCTTTCTTCTCTATTATTTTATGATTGAGTTATCTTACTTCTTTATGCATATACTTGCTAGTTCATACTTTTTCACTCTCATTCTTCACGAATTTGCAAACTACAAAAGATCAAAGGTTTCTTACTTGAATTCTCTATCATTCTATCTCCGATCTCATCATATTTCTCAAAGATTTCGATTACAAACTGCTAATGAAGGTCTATAAGATCATTATACTAAAGACTACAAGGTTTTGTATTCAAAAGATGTTATTTCTTGTACAAATACCCTACTAATAGTTGAATTGTAAAGGTGCATTCTACCATCTGCAGAAAATCAGGATTGTATAGGTGTTCTTACCACCCGTAGAAAGTCAAGAGACTAGGTATGCCCTGCCATCCATGAAGAGTCAGGATAAATGTGCTTGCCACCTCATTCAAAGTCAAGTTGTATAGGTGTACTTTCCACTCATGGAATTGTAAAGTTTTGTTATAATGGAAATTATGTACAGAGTATAGAACTAAACGTCGGATTGAGAATTCGAAGCAGTATAAAATTTCATATTGTTATTCCTTTTACTTTATAGCTTATTATTATGCATTCATATTATTATTTGTCTGTGATTGTGATTCTAAATGGATAAGTTTTAAAAATACAAGTTAAAACATCAAGAAGTTTAAATACACTATTCACCTCCTCTAATTTTATTATAGCCTTAAGGTCTTTTCGACATAAATATTAAGGTATATCACATAATCCACATTTGGTATTAGAGAAGGTTATAGCATGATAAGGGGTTTTCACACTGTAATCTATGGAAAAGGTTGACTCTTACGCCTACATGTATCATGGAGTGGTTCGTTCGAGCAAGAGTTTGGACATAAAACTTGAGTCTGAGGGACTAGTGCAGGCCACTGAGGTGAGTTAACATTCGTCGTGAAAGGACAACATTTAGTATTAGAGCAAACAGTTTTCAGAAAACTCAACTACTGATTTTTGAAAATTTTAAATGGCTCGTAGCACTAATAATAGTTTCTCTAACACATTTGTAGAAGTTGAATACACTACTAGACCACCACATTTTAATGGTAGTAACTATGCATATTGATCATGTAGAATAAACATTTATATACAATCTAATGCTTTTTATATATGAAAAATCATACAAACTGAGTACACTGAGCCCTAGACTAACTATGCACAATGGACTAATGAGTAAAAGCCTCAAACACTCAATAATTCAAAGGCCATGAATATTTTACTCTATGCCCTAAATAAAATTAAGTTCAATAGATGTTTGTAAAAGTGCTTATGAAATTCGGAGAATATTGCAAGTCACAAATAAAGGCACTGGTAAAGTAAACACACTAAGATTTCTATGTTAACTAATCAATGAGGCTGCTAAGACCCAAACTCTCAACCTACTACGAGGGAGGCGTATGCTCTTGCCAACCACAGTAGGCTTGTAGACAATTTCAAGACATATTACATGCACTAATATCATTAGAAAAGATATCACCGAAGAGGACCGAGTTTGTAAGACCTTAAACCCATTTTCTAGTGAATGAGATCAAAAGGCATGGGAGATCGAAGAATCCAATGATATTAGTATAATTAAATTGGAAGAGTTAATTGGTAATTTAATGTCATTATAAAGTACAGTTGCAAAGAAGGAAAGAAAATCAAGCAAATGAAAAGAAATCTCTAGCTTTTAATGCTATGATTAGAGAATCAAGGATACGACGAAGACGACGAGGATGAAATCACATTCATGGAAGAAATCTCAGAAAATTCTTAATGTATAGAAAAAGAACAAATTTCGAAGGATGGGAAATAGTACAAACTACTTGAGAAATGGAAGTGTTATCAAAAGTTTTAAATGCGAAAATTTTTGACATCTGAAGCGAGTTTGCCCAAATATGAAGAAACTAATGAACTCACCTAACATTGATTTAATCAAAAAAAGAAAGTGAGCATTCACATCAACATAGGATGATTTCGACATGACATCAAACAACACCAATTCAGATTATGAGAATATTAATCTGTGTTTCATGGCGGAAATGAACAAAGCGCCTGTTAATCAGTAACACCGAGCCTTACTCTATTATTAGTATTTTTTTGAATTTTTGGATGTGTATGTAATTAAAAAATGCCTATGTTAGTTACATACATTTATAAGTTATAATTTCTTTTAAATATTATCCAAAAAAATTATATATATATATATAATAATACACACACACATATAATAAAAATTATTATTAATTATTAATAACATAAATGTTTTAGGTTATAATTGTACAAAATAATAAATATTTAAAAATTGAGTGCTCTGCTTGAACAAAGTATCACTCTTACTATAAAAATATATTTAAAAATTAAAAATATATTAATATATATATATATATATTAAATACATAAAATATGTTCACAAATATATTTAATGAAAAATTAAAAATATATCACAATATCTACTAAAATTCTATTCTTTTGAAATTTGGTTCTACTAAATTCTATTTTAATGAACATATATATATATATATATATGTGTGTGTGTGTGTGTGTGTAATTTACAATTATATAAATAACAAATATGTAAAAATATGTAAAATATTTAGAACATATTTAGGTGAAAAGTATGTCATAGAGATTATAAAAATATAATAAAAAGAAAATTAAATTCTAAAAGATAAAATTTTCAAAAGTTCACAAGTATGTCAACGTATTACCGATGAGTATGTCGACATATCCTAGTTTGAAATGATATATTGCCAATGAATATGTCGACATATCCTAATTTGATCAAAACCTTACAATTTAAGTCCTTTATATTCTATACAACTTTTAAATGGATAAGGTTGAAATGAAAAAAGATTCATATTTATTTCATTACGGAAGTAAGTGGTGCAAAACATAGATAGGATAAAAATCCATGCTTTACATGCCCTTCCCAATTCCTTTTAGAATCCTTCATCCTCACAAACACAAATTGGAAAGTGGAAGTTGAACATAAATTATTCATATTGCAAATAATAATGGATTAAATTCTACCATATTAACATAAAACAAATAAGATTTCAACCAATTCCAAATTAACATTTTTGGGGGAATTTTGGGGTTTTAGATTTAAAGTTTTCGCATATGAAATCCCCTAGGGCATGAAATGAATTCAAATATTAACTGCACAAACTACTATAAAGAGAAAAACTAAGATTTCTACTTATAGATAGCTTTCCTTGAATTCCCTTGGATTTGCTTTCGCGTTAAAGCCAATCTCTTCCTCCAATTATCTTCTTTTCAATTGTATAATATTTATCAATTCATTTGTATATAGATTAGATTCAGAATTCAGAGATTAGGGAAGAATATAAATAGAGAAATATACATATATGTAAAATTCATTACCTTTTCACTTTAATATGATTAATCTCTTCCCTAAAGCCTGGACTTTATTTTTGAATCTAGAAAGTTTATTAGGGAAGAAGGAAACTGGCAAAATCTTGTTAGCATTATTATTTTTCTTATGAATAAAAGTGAGAGGGATAGCCTCTTATTTATAGTGGTTAGAATGTGCCTGGGTCATATGATCGAAATCAGTTAAAAATAATAAGATTCAGGCCATTCAGGCCAGTAAAAACCCTAGCTGTGTCAATACAGCTTGTCGACCGGCCTTTGGTCGTGGCACTAATTTGTTAGCTAACGTTAATTTTTAGTGTTATATTATTTTTTTCACTTATTACTCGGGCTGTTACATTTTAATATTTATTACCATTTTTAATTTATAAATTTAATTCTATTTAAATTATTTTCGTTTTGGAATTTTCAAACGTCCATAACTTCTACGTTTAAACTCCAATAGTGAAGCTTTAAATATTAAAGTTGCTCAAAAATTCGTCACGAACAAATGTTGTAAATTTTGTGGCTAAATTTTGACATTTGTAAAAAAAATTATTTTTAGCATCATTATTAGTTGATTAATTTCTTATAAGCTTTACAGGGTGTTACATAAAACAACTTGTTCTGATATCATTATTGGGTTCGGTGCATCAGATACTGTGATAAACAGGGAAATTTAAAAAAGAATTCTTTTTTATTCATTGTGCACTAGATCTTTTTAATGTGTTACCATAAATAATATAATTTAGATTAAATCATAGTGTTTGAGTTGGTGTAGTGAGATTTATTTTTAATTAGAATTAATTTTGTTGTAACTATTTTAGTTAAGTTATGTATAATATATACAATGGTCGCCCTATGTCCATTACTATATTATAATAATCTTTGGGGAATATATATACATATAAAAATTACAATATATATATATATATATATGTATGTATGTATGTACCTATTTATGATAATTAAACACACACACACACATTAATTAATAATATATTTGAATAATATTAAATTTTATAATAATTAATATAACCTTGGAAATTCACAAAAAATATCTTCATTGAAAGAATTTTGTTTTTGAAATAAGGTACTTTATATATAACAAAAGGATCATATATGACCATAACATGCCTCATTAAAACCTTGCAACCCCCCTAACCTAGATGGGTGCCTTGCAAGGAAAAAGAGTACATACGTGATCATATATTAACAGTACAACAGAAAAAATGCCAGGTAGACCAAGATGTCAAATAGATGGAGGAGTTCAAACATGGAGAATACACTCAAAACCATCCATATGACCATCATGGGGCATAAAAACAAACACAAAAATGACAAATAGCAAGGCACGAGTAGCGCGAGCAACCACAAAACAGCAGACATCGATTCAAGACGCGTGTATCAGGAGAGAGGGACACAACTAACGATGCATTTACTAAACTCTAATCTAAAAAAATCTCCACTTTACCGAAATAATGGCGGTCATAAAGCTTGTCAAGATCTAGGAAAAAAACAACGACGAAGCGGCAGATCATTGAAAGAATTATATTTTTGTTTCATAGATCTGGATTCTTTTGGGAATATCTTATGAATTTAAATATATTTGATTGGTTCAAAATTTATATTAAGTGATATATTTATGATAAGATCATATAAAGATATTTTAATGCACAAAATATACTACTTCATCTATTGAATCCAAAAATAGTTTATTCATATTGTTTTACTAATTTTAATTATTTAACTAGCTTAAAAATTTAGAATAGTTAATATAATCATCAAAGATTTGAAGAAAAATATTCAATAAAAATATCTTAATATGAAATAATTTATTAATATTGTTTTATATTTTATATAATTATTCAAATTCATTTTCAACATATACAACTATTTTTAAAATTCATAATAATTTAAATAACGATGACAAAATTGAAATAAAATCATAGTAGCGTACACAAAACTAGATAGTATTTTCTATAGATCATATTTTTTTTATATATACATACATATACATACGTACATGCATACATACGTGTGTGTGTATAAATGAATTGCTACACCTAGTTAATTGTATATATATAATTAATAAATATAAATTAGCATAGTTTTTATCAAAAAAATTTAAGACTAGTTAAGAAATCTATAATAAAATTATATTTTTGTATTAAAATATTATATATATACCGATGAAAATAATTAAATGCATTCTAAAATCATTTTATTTCTATTAATTTATTTTAAGGTCGTAAAATTATGAATACAATAATGTAGAATAAATAATTAAATTTGGATATTTACCTTAATTAACAATGTCGATGATTATACATTAAGTTAAGAGCGATCTAGTTTTTAGAGAAGTCCATCCCTTCATCCTAGTTTGATTTGTAAGTTTGATTTATAAGATCTGCCTATTTACCTTTAGCTCTTATAATAGGGGCATTAGGTTACTAAGATTGTATATCTTAATCAAAGAAAACCGTTTCCTATTTACAAAGCTAATAATGCTAAATATCTAAGAATATCTAGCTCAGTATTTCTCAATAAGTTCTCACCTAATAATCCAATTACAATACATATAGTAATTATGTATATTGAGCAATAATGACCAAGGAGGGTTTGTATATGTTGACCTTTGTTTAATAAAACAATCAATCATATTATTGACATCTAACAATTATTAAATATTATTTTAGTTTATTTACCTAGTTATAAATATGTATACCATTTTTATAATATTTTGACTAATTTAAGCCCTTTAATAATAATCAAAAGTCCCTCAAAGATTAATATTACATTTATATTAATTTCCTTCATTTAGCTTATAATAATTATAAATTAATTTGATTAAACTAAATTTAAAAATACACCGACAACTACGTTTGTGTGACTTCCTTGTGTGTACCTAACCCATGATTTTATTTAATTTTATTTAAATATATAAGCATGCAAGGGCTTTGCCGACTCACATTTGTGGATGTGAGTTTAACTGCCACTACAAAAAACAGCCTTTGGTTGCAGAAATTTGTGGCATTTATATGCAAATGCCACTAATAATACTGCCCCCCTATAATCAACGCAACCAAAAGTGTTCCCGCCAATGATTCACTAAACTTTCGTGGAAATTTTATTTTAGCCGCTCATGCTCCTTTCCTTTGATACTTTAAACATTTCTATTAATCTCCTCCTCCTAACATTTCCTTCAAAAAGAAAATCTTAAATGGGTTTATTTTTCCAACTAAACAAAAACCTAATCCTTTAATACCTAAACCTAAACTTGACAATGATGTAGTTGACCGCGAGCTTTGCAGTGCGATTAGGGGGGTTCGCGGCTTGAACGCGCGCTTGGCAGTGGTGATTTAGGGGACCGTGGGTAAAACAGATTATGTGACGACCCTGAATTTTTGACATTTGAAATCAGAATATTTAATTGATTTTAAATATCTAGAAGTTAGTTTAATTTGAAATTCAAATATAAGAATGAATTTGGCAATTTAATTTATTGTAGTTGGGTAAAAATATTGAATCTTCAATTTTTAAGCTGATTAAAAATATTTTCAAGGCTTAGAAAATTTATATTAATAATACTGAAGGTGATAGAAATTTTGGAATTGAATTTAACAGTGTTTTGTTCAGTTTTGAAATTTATCGTTTAAATCGATATTTAAAAATAGCCTTCCGAGGCACAGTCTCGGAATTCGGCGAAACCAGTTTCATTGGATCTGTAATATTGAATTATTATCAGATTTCAATTTTTGTAGCATTTGGAGTTATCGTGTGATCGTACGGTAGGTAAACACACTGAAAATTTAAATCGAAAATTTAATTTAAACATAACCTCTTTATGACTAGTCAAATTTCATCTCACGTCAGCTGCATTCCGTCCCATCAGAACTTTTTGCCTTCATCTCGTGGGCACTGTTCACCTACCCTTATACGCAAAGCAATTTCTTCACGCAAGACAAGTTAACACTTTTCTCCTTTATAGAATACGCGTCCTATTATTTTCTTTAAAAATCGAAACCAGGAAATTAAACAAGCGGAGATTCAAAAATAAAATCGACGTTAAAAATGGCCGAACCCCTTTCACTCAAAAGCAAATCGAATCGATCGTACGATCGAAAGTGAGGAGGGGATTCTCGCGCTTGCGTGAGACGACTTCGGTGATGGGATTCGAGCTGCTCAGGGAAATCGCGAGGCTAGGGTTTGGATGGGCTAACGACGGTGAGGCAAATACATGGGTGGAGATATCGAGCTCGAGCTTCAATGATGAAGGGCGGCTGCGCGATGGAGGGCCGAGGGTTCAGAGGGGGGAGGTATTCGACTTGTTTCTTTTTCAATTATGTATATATATACATGTATATATATTCTGAAAAAAATAATAATAAATAATATTATAATAATAATATATATGTGTATATATGCAGATTTGAAGATTGTATATAAAAAAAATATAGTTATAAGGGTTGTTATCAGGAAGTATATATAGATGAGATTTTTGAGGTGGAATATATAGGAAACTGTAAACCGGTTTTTATTTTATTTTTACAAAATAAGTATATATGAAGAATTGCTGTCTGTTAATTACATAAATATTTTACTGTGGGATAAATTATTTAATTAACTTATCTAAATTTTTTTTGGTTACCAAGAAAATTATTTAAAAGGAAATTAGTTTAAAATTTAATTCTTTGATTAAAATTAAGTCATTAGTTAAAATTAAATCATTAGTTAATAAATTTTTATTAAATGGAAATGAATTGTTCGATCATCTCGAATATTAATAAATTGTATAAATTGTTTATGCAAGGTCTATAAATCGAGAAAATAAACTGGAATGGAAATGGATTGCAAAACAAAAGCAAAGGTGAGATCTTCTCACTTAAATTAAAATAATTGAAATTTCAGTTATTGATTGATTGTTGGATGATAGTATATATGATAGTAGTATATATATATATATATTTGGAGATTGATTTCCTGCATTATATAGCGGATGATATTATTTAAATCCCATATACCACGATATTCCACCTCGAAGTGGAATGGGTATTTAATTGTTGTGCTAACATCTATGGATGCAGGGAAATAGGTTGGAGGGATCCAACTGGATTCCTAAAATTGTATGAATTTGTTTCATATGTTGTGTGATGATTTATTGATAATCTGTGAATGATTATATTGATGATTGAATTTGTTGAAGGCTATAATTTAGCCGAATGTATTTTTGGTATCGTTGGATATCAGAAATAAATAAAATTGGATTTTTGGAAATTAAAATAGGAAATTTTAAGTGAATCTCTTTTGAAAGAATTAGGTGAATTTAAAAGCATAAAGTTGATTTTTGAAATCTTATCGAATTATTTCCAAAATATGGGAAAGATGTTAATAAATAAATTTTGAGTAATATTGTTTAAAAGTTGAAGAATTTATAGAAAATGGAATTTTAAATAATTTGGAAAGAATAAAGGGATTTATTTAAAAGGTGATAAATTTCTAGAAATCAATTTGATAATTGATTTGGTATTTGAAAATAAATCTTTGGGAAATCGATATGAAAATTTATTTGGTGTTGAATGAAAATGGATTTTGTGTTGAAATAAATTTGGAAATCGATTTGTAAAATGATTTGGTATTTGGAAATAAATTCAGAAATAAATTTGCAAATGGTTTGTTATTTGGAAATAAACTTAGAAATCAATTTGCAAATGTTCCGTTCTATTGAAAATAGACATAGGAATCAATTTGTAAAATTGATTTCGAAATTGAAATAAATGGAAGAATCAATTTGAAATTTGATTTGGTGTTGAAGTAAATTTAGAAAATCAATTAGAAATTGATTTGGGGGTTGAAAGTGAATATTTGAAAAATCGTATATAAGTGGATATTTGTAAATTTAAATTCACAATGGAAATAAATAATATCGGGAATTTTATTCCGCAAGTGAGAAGTGATTTGAAATTGGTTTTCAAAGTGATGAAGTGTGGAAAATATATATCTTGCAAAGATATTTTGAAATTTAATAATTTGGGAAAATTATTTAAATTGGTTAATTGTTGTGAATGTTGTTGATAGTTACATAACCGACTATCAATATTTGCCTTTGAAATGGCACTTGAATTTGTTTTTAAAACAAGCGCTCATTATTCGGTTTAGCCGGGAGAGGACTTTGTGTCATATAACCCATTCCGAATAATGATACGACGTTATGGATTTGCAATTGAAGACCGGATTTGCAAAGGCTTCTTCCTTTATTGGACGAAGTGCCTTCGATTCTATTCGAACCCAGACCAGACTTGTATGGTCGTATGTCTGACATTACACTTTGAGATATAAAGCAGATTTCTTTCAAATACATTTCTGTTTGGTGGCGGAGATTTATTCTCTTAGCTTAACACCCTTCTCTGAGACGTACGAGCTCAGAGGTTATGTAGTTGAAGGTTATCAGTGATATACTCCCAATTTGGTAATGTGGCATGCTGAGTGGTGCTGTGTGTTGCTGATCATTTGTTGATCAAAGCAAGGCTTTCGTGTAAAGCGTAGCTTTGTGGACGAGACCTCATCAGACCTCACACCCCGCAAATGGTCGAAACAGGAAAGATGCGGCAAGTTTATGAGGGTCGCACCCTTTAGGGTATGTCATTTCCTTCTGGAAAAAAGGTGGTATCATGCTATGGAGCTCAGATATTTTACTTGTGTGGTTGCTCCAATCTCATTTACCGTGTGATTGTTGCTTTGTGATCGAGGGCCCTCGGATAAAGGTCGCAAGCGACCGGGGGGTGGCATATTCGTGTAATAGTTACCTAGTAAGAGGTAACCCGGCCTTGTGTTGGCAGAGAGCTGGTTAAGTTCTCGGGACGTCCCTCCAGAGGTGTACCCATGTGGCATAAGAAGTTCCTTAGCCTGACCATTTGTTGGAAATCCAATTCCCAATACGAACCCAATACGGTTTTAGTTGTAGAACCTGCTATTTAACATGGCAGTTATAGTAGGCATAGTATCATGGTACCTATGATGGCTAAGATTAATATTATATTTTCGAAATGTTTTCACACTATGCACTAGTAATAATATAAAAGAGTTTTCTCGAATTAAGCATATCTGACTATCATAAGGAGAAATCTCCCCCATGTGTGCGATTGCATTGTGTGTGTGCCGGGAGGCCTTATGGTAGTTTCATTTTCCAAAAGCATTGCGGATTTCATTTATTTTCTTTGTGAAAATAACTGTTTTTAAGATCTCACACCAGTCCCATGACTGACCTAGAGTTTATTGTTCCCTTTCTAAACTCTGGATGCCCATAATTTTCCACACGGGCAGCCTAGAGTCAGGTTATCAATTGGATCTGGATGGATTGCTGTGGAGATCTGGAGGCGAGCTGGATGGCGAGATGTATCACTTATACTAGTATTATTCCGCTGTGTATTATGTTATGTGGACTAGTTTATATAACTGTCCAGTGATGTGTGTTGTTGTTGTAAACTCTGGTGATGTGTTGTATAAACTGATATAGTTCTTTGTTATAAAGATTATTCATTCATCTATTATATATTGTTCCGCTGTGAATGTGAGACTCTGATATTGTTTCTGTTTCTTCTTCTACCTCTTCCTTTTAACCCTGATGGTTCGTATTTCCGTTCTTCTTGAGTTGATTTGTTGAAAATTGATGTCAATTTAAGGGATACGGATTTGCGGGTCATCACAAGTGGTATCAGAGCAATTGGTTAAGCGACAACCCTGGCTCTATTGGGTGTTACTCATTAGAGATAGAGTCAGTAGTATTCTAGAATGAGTGTGAGTGTAATAATAGATATGAGCGCGTATTTGTTAGTGAATACAAAAATTTGTTTTATATTGTGTTGAATTATCGGTTGATTGTTTATAGATTCTGGTCGGTGCAGTTTGGCCAACTGTAATCGATAGGGGTTTCTAAACTCTTAAACAAGATAAACCGACACAGTATTGTTTTAAATAGGGTAAATGAAATAATTTTGCCCAAAACTATTTTTGTATAGAAAAGAAATCATTTTCTGTAAATTATTATAGTATATGGATGCTTGGTTGTTAGAAAGAGATAATATTGAATTATTATCATTGTTATATAGAAATGGAATAAGAAATAATGGTATAACCAAAGATTTGGAGATAAATTCATTTAACAAATGAAATTTATAAATATGAATTGAAAGGATAAGGGAATAAAATTCGTATACGAATGGGATTTGTAAATGTAAATTGTAAATGTAAATTGTAAATGTGATTTATAATTTGAAATGGAATTCCAGGAAGATATTTGAAATAAATTCATTAATGGAATGAAATTGGTAATGTGAATTTATAAATGAGTTTTATAAATTGAAATAAGATACCAGAGTAAATTTTGCAATACGAATTAAATGATTTGAATTGAAATTTCAAAGGATTAAATTTCCTAATTTGAAAATGGTTTCCAGAAGTCTGGAAAATAATTATTTGAGAAGTATTTTTGAGTTGGATATGAAATCTGGTGGGGTTTGAAATTTAAAAATATTTGGGAAAATATTTTGAAGGGACATAATTGATTTCAAAGTTAGTTTTGAAATGTGAGTAATTGTAAAAAAAAGACTCTGGAATTTCTTTAAAATGTTATGGAATGTAAATAAGTTTGATAACTTATAAAAACATTTGAAATTTGATTGGAATGAGATTCAAATTGAAAAGGAATGAATTTGTGAATGAACAAATGAGGTTACATTTGTAAATAAATGAATTGGAATTGAAAAATGGAATGAGATTTGATTTGAATCAAGTTGAGTTGTGAGCTAAATTTAAAATGGTTTGAATTTGCATATAAATTCAAGTAAGTAGGAAAAAAATAAATTGAAATTTCCTTGATAAAGATAAAATAAATTCAAGATGAATTGAATATGGAAATTTGAAATTAAAAATAAAATAAAATAAGTGAATATACTAATTGAATTAAATTAGTAGATGGAATGGATTTGATAAATGAAAAAAATCAAATCAAAGATTTAAATTAGGAATTGTTTACAAGGAAAATATAACTTGAGTTATGAGTTGAAATGACTTAAGAAATATTTGGATAAAAGCGTTGTTGTCGAGTTTTGTGAAATAGTTTTGGATGAAATTTGTTTGGATTAATGAAATAAACCGAATGTGAATATGAAATGCAAAATGAATTGAATGGAACCAATTGGAAATGAAATCGAATTAAAATAAATTGAGTTGGTATCAATTTAAATTAGTTATAGACTAGAATGGATATTCTATTAAGTGAATATCGTTGAATTTTCATATAAACGGTTGTCGTTTCACGCAAACGAGGTTATATAAAATTCTATGAGTTATTAAAAGAAAATAAAAATTGATTTTTGAATCAATTGAAATGGGTATGAATTCGTTTCGCTTAAAAATGAATTGAATGTAAGGAATTGCATTGTAAATCACTTGAATTGAATAGAAATGGTATGTGAATTAGATGAAAGCAATTAAATTTGTATTGAAATTTGATAAATTGCTAATCGAAATAATTTTGAGTGTATTGTTTATGAAAACTACTTGTTTGTTATTGAATATGAGTATAATGTTAATAGATTTCCTATATATGTCACTTACGTGTTTAAATTGAGTAAGTACAAGTACAGGGGGGCCGTTTGGCTGCATTTGGTTGTGCAAATAGCTAAATAAATAAGCTGCTTTGCTTAAAATGCTAATAAAGGTACGCCTACATAATACAAAGTTAGGAAATATGAACTGTTTTTGTTTTCCGACCGTGTGGGTCGATGTATATATATTTATATCTCTTGTCAAATTGCAAAAGCTCCTCCGTACAAAGGAGACTCTGCCAAAATTTTCTGAAAATTTTGGGGGTTAGAAAAAAATTCGGAATTTTTGAAAATTTTCAGTAACGACAAATGATTTCAAATTTGAATTTGAGATAAGGTAAATAGAATTCAATATCCGGAGTTCGAAGATAAAATGAATTCAAATAGAATTGAAATTGTAAATTGAATTCAAATGGAATTGAAAATTCAAAGTTGAATGGAAATGAATATATAACTTTGTTAGTAAGTGAAAATAAATATAAGAAGTGTGTAAATACTTATATTGAACTTAAGAAATGGATAATGGAATTCTTAAGTAAAAAAATTTAGAATTGAGGAAATATTCTAAGTTAATAAGTGAATGGAGATTAAACGGGAAGTTGTAAAATGGTGATTGTGAATAAGTGGATAGAAATCAAAATATAAACGTGCAAAAAGATTTTTGAATATTGTAATTGGACATTATTATTAAGTAAAATATACAGGGGTTATAAAGGAAAAGGGAATTGGATTTTTGATTTCGAAGATAAAATTAATTCGCTCAACAAAAGGTGTGTATTTAAATTTCAGCATGAAATTTGATCCTTTCTTGTCTAGCCGCTTGGCTTTTCTTTTTCTTTTTGAAATCTGGGGGTCCGTAGGGACATTTTGTAGTTGTACTGAGCTAGCCGCACAAAGGAGACGCTGGCGAAATTTTTCGAAAATTTAGAGAGTTGGAAAATTTTTGAGAAATTTTGGGATAATTTAAAATTTGAATTTAAATTTAAATTTGAATTGTGAAGTAAAATAAAGTTGCTTGAAACTATGAAAATGTTTGGAAAATTAATAAGGATGATAGTGTGGTTATGATAAAAAGATTGGTTTGAGAATTTGATAAAACTATTTGGTTTTGGGAAAATGATAAACGGGTTGAGGATCATTCTTCTTAACTTGTACTTTCGGGATGAAATTGTTAAGGGGGGAAGAATGTGACGACCCTGAATTTTTGACATTTGAAATCAGAATATTTAATTGATTTTAAATATCTGGAAGTTAGTTTAATTTGAAATTCAAATATAAGAATGAATTTGGCAATTTAATTATTGAATTTAATTTATTGCAGTTGGGTAAAAATATTGAATCTTCAATTTTTAAGCTGATTAAAAATATTTTCAAGGCTTAGAAAATTTATATTAATAATACCGAAGGTGATAGAAATTTTGGAATTGAATTTAACAGTGTTTTGTTCAGTTTTGAAATTTCATCGTTTAAATCTATATTTAAAAATTGCCTTCCGAGGCACAGTCTCAGAATTCGTCAAAAACAGTTTCATTGGATCCGTAATATTGAATTATTATCGGATTTCAATTTTTGTAGTGTTTAGAGTTATCGTGTGATTGTACGGTAGGTAAACGCACTGAAAATTTAAATCGAAAATTTAATTTAAACATAACCTATTTATGACTAGTCAAATTTAATCTCACGTCAGCTGCATTTCGTCCCATCAGAACTTTTTGCCTTCATCTCGTGGCCACTGTTCACTTACCCTTATACGCAAAGCAATTTCTTCACGCAAGACAAGTTAACACGTTTCTCCTTTATAGAATACGCGTCCCATTCTTTTCTTTAAAAATCGAAACTAGGAAATTAAACAAGCGGAGATTCAAAAATAAAATCGACGCTAAAAATGGCCGAACCCCCTTTCACTCAAAAGTAAATCGAATCGATCGTTCGATCGAAAGTGAGGAGGGGATTCTCGCGCTCGCGTGAGACGACTTCGGTGATGGGATTCGAGCTGCTCAGGGAAATCGCAAGGCTAGGGTTTGCATGGGCTAACAACGGCGAGGCAAATACATGGGTGGAGATATCGAGCTCGAGCTTCAATGATGAAGGGCGGCTGCGCGATGAAGGGCCAAGGGTTCAGAGAGGGAAGGTATTCGACTTCTTTCTTTTTCAATTATGTATATATATATATACGTTTATATATATTCTAAAAAAAAAAATAATAAATAATAATTTGATAATAATATATATGTGTATATATGCAGATTTGAAGACTGTACATAAAAAAATATAGTTATAAGGGTTGTTATCAGGAAGTATATACATATGAGATTTTGAGGTGGAATATATAGGAAACTGTAAACCTGTTTTTATTTTATTTTTACAAAATAAGTATATATGAAGAATTGGTGTTTGTTAATTACATAAATATTTTACTGTGGGATAAATTGTTTAATTAACTTATCTAAAAATTTTTTAGTTACCAAGAAAATTATTTAAAAGGAAATTAGTTTAAAATTTAATTCTTTGATTAAAATTAAATCATTACTTAAAATTAAATCATTAGTTAATAAAATTTTATTAAATGGAAATGTATTGTTCGATTATCTCGAATATTAATAAATTGTATAAATTGTTTATACAAGGTCTATAAATCGAGAAAACAAACTGGAATGGAAATGGATTGCAAAACAAAAGCAAAGGTGAGACCTTCTCACTCAAATTAAAATAATTGAAATTTCAGTTATTGATTGATTGTTGGATGATAGTATATATGATAGTAGTATATATATATTTGGAGATTGATTTCCCGCATTATATAGCGGATGAGACCCTATGCGCCGCATAATAGTAGATGATATTATATAAATCCCAAATACCGCGATATTCCACCTCGAAGTGGAATGGGTATTTAATTGTTGTGCTAACATCTGTGGATGCAGGGAAACAGGTTGGAGGGATCCAATTGGATTCCTCAAATTGTATTAATTTGTTTCATATGTTGTGTGATGATTTATTGATAATCTGTGAATGATTATATTGATGATTGAATTTGTTGAAGGCTATAATTTAGCCGAATGTATTTTTGGTATCGTTGGATACCAGAAATAAATAAAATTGTATTTTTGGAAATTAAAATAGGAAATTTTAAGTGAATCTCTTTTGAAAGAATTGGGTGAATTTAAAAGAAGGAATTTAAAAGCATAAAGTTGATTTTTGAAATCTTATCGAATTATTTGCAAAATATGGGAAAGATGTTAATATATGGATTTTGAGTAATATTGTTTAAAAGTTGAAGAATTTATAGAAAATGGAATTTTAAATAATTTGGAAAGAATAAAGGGATTTATTTAAAAGGTGATAAATTTCTAGAAATCAATTTGATAATTGATTTGGTATTTGAAAATAAATCTTTGGGAAATCGATATGAAAATTTATTTGGTGTTGAATGAAAATGGCTTTTGTGTTGAAATAAATTTGGAAATCGATTTGTAAAATGATTTGGTATTTGGAAATAAATTTAGAAATAAATTTGCAAATGGTTTGTTATTTGGAAATAAACTTAGAAATCAATTTGCAAATGTTCTGTTCTATTGAAAATAGACTTGGGAATCAATTTGTAAAATTGATTTGGAAATTGAAATAAATGGAAGAATCAATTTGAAATTTGATTTGGTGTTGAAATAAATTAGAAATTAATTTGAAATTGATTTGGGGGTTGAAAGTGAATATTTGATAAATCGTATATAAGTGGATATTTAAAAATTTAAATTCACAGTGGAAATAAATAATATCGGGAATTTTATTCCGCGAGTGAAAAGCGATTTGAAATTGGTTTTCAAAGTGATGAAGTGTGGAAAATATATATCTTGCAAAGATATTTTGAAATTTAATAATTTGGGAAAATTATTTAAATTGGTTGAATGTTGTGAATGTTGTTGATAGTTACATAACCGACTATCAATATTTGCCTTTGAAATGGCACTTGAATTTGTTTTTAAAACAAGCGCTCATTATTCGGTTTAGCCGGGAGAGGACTTTGTGTCGTATAACCCATTCCGAATAATGATACGACGTTATGGATTTGCAATTGAAGACCGGATTTGCAAAGGCTTCTTCCTTTATTGGACGAAGTGCCTTCGATTCTGTTCGAAGCCAGACCAGACTTGTATGGTCGTCTGTCTGACATTACACTTTGAGATATAAAGCAGATTTCTTTCAAATACATTTCTGTTTGGTGGCGGAGATTTATTCTCTTAGCTTAACACCCTTCTCTGAGACGTACAAGCTCAGAGGTTATGTAGTCGAAGGTTATCAGTGATATACTCCCAATTTGGTAATGTGGCATGCTGAGTGCTGCTGTGTGTTGCTGATCATTTGCTGATCAAAGCAAGGCTTTCGTGTAAAGCGTAGCTTTGTGGACGAGACCTCATCGGACCTCACACCCCGGAAATGGTCGAAACAGGAAAGATGTGGCAAGGTTATGAGGGTCGCACCCTTTAGGGTATGTCATTTTCTTCCGGTAAAAAGGTGGTATCATGGTATGGAGCCCAGATATTTTACATGTGTGGTTGCTCCAATCTCATTTACTGTGTGATTGTTGCTTTGTGATCGAGGGCCCTCGGATAAAAGTCGCAAGCGACCGGGGGGTGGCATATTTGTTTAGTAGTTACCTAGTAAGAGGTAACCCGGCCTTGTGTTGGCAGAGAGCTGGTTAAGTTCTCGGGACGTCCCTCTAGAGGCGTACCCATGTGGCATAGGAAGTTCCTTAGCCTGACCATTTGTTGGAAATCCAATTCCTAATACGAACCCAGTACGGTTTTAGTTATAGAACCTGCTATTTAACATGGCAACTATAGTAGGCATAGTATCATGGTACCTATGCTGGCTAAGATTAATATTATATTTTCGAAATGTTTTCACACTATGCACTAGTAATAATATCAAAGAGTTTTCTCGTATTAAGCATATCTAACTATCATAAGGAGAAATCTCCCCCATGTGTGCGATTGCATTTTGTGTGTGCCGGGAGGCCTTATGGTAGTTTCATTTTCCAAAAGCATTGCGAATTTCTTTTATTTTCTTTGTGAAAATAACCGTATTTAAGATCTCACACCAGTCCCATGACTGACCTGGAGTTTATTGTTCCCTTTCTAAACTCTGGGTGCCCATAATTTTCCACACGGGCAGCCTAGAGTCAGGTTATCAATTAGATCTGGATGGATTGTTGTGGAGATCTGGAGGCGAGCTGGATGGCGAGACGTATCACTTATACTAGTATTATTCCGCTGTGTATTATGTTATGTGGACAAGTTTATATAATTGTCCAGTGATGTGTGTTGTTGTTGTAAACTCTGGTGATGTATTGTATAAACTGATATAGTTCTTTGTTATAAAGATTATTCATTCATCTATTATATATTGTTCCGCTGCGAATGCGAGACTCTGATATTGTTTCTGTTTCTTCTTCTACCTCTTCTTTTTAACCCTGATGGTTCGTATTTCCGTTCTTCTTGAGTTGATTTGTTGAAAATTGATGTCAATTTAAGGGATACAGATTTGCGGGTCATCACAGATTATTCCAAAAAATTAAGATCATAAGAAATGGAGGACGGTAGGAATTGTAGCAAAGGAAGCAGCCGTAAGAGAAGTGGTGAAGCTTCTTCCTCTTCCCGAACTCTTATGTTCCATCTCCTCCATCAAATCCAACTATCTCTCTTCTAAGCAGGCATGTTTTCTTTATTTCTCCTTCTTTTGGAATTTTCTGTAAATTTCTTTAGTCTCGTTCATATTTGCAATTACTTCTCTAGTAGAAGTATGAAAATTATCTCATAGTCTCAAGTCAAATTGAAAAGGGAAAGAATATTGTTTAGAATGCTTATGAGTTTCAGATATAATTTTTATTTTTTGTATTTGTTTTTCTGCACAATGATTTGCAGGCTAATGATGCACAACTTGGCACAATGGTAGCTGAACAGGTATAGTATTTCTCTCTTGGTCATCAACAACATGAACTTTTGTCTGCCAACCCATTAAATTTACATCATGCCTCTGCCACATTGGTTTCTCCCTTTTTCCTGTGGTTATGATTATTGGTTAATGCTCTAAATACTTAATTTTCTAAGATATTGGTGGTATGGTGTCTATTTCAGTTGAAGCAACCGCAGCGCATGATTCTTTTAGTGATGCAAGAGAGCTAATCCACACATATAAGGTACCTCAATTTGTGCCATCTTGTTATATTACAATCTCAGTTTTTCTTTGATATATGTCATGATAGCGAGTATGATGTTAAGCTTTTATGCCTTCTATAAATTTCAGAAATTGACAGTGCTTGATGGTAAAAGGAAGGTTTGCATTAGCAGCTAAATCATCACACAAAGAAGTGGTTGGCAGGCTAAGGTTATTACAATAGCACTTACAGTCAGTGTTTCATACTTTAGCTATGTATGATAAAAATTTAAGAGTACATGTGATAAATCATGATAATTTAAGTAAACTTATCCCCTATTCCAGTATATTATGTTGGGACTTATCATTTTTTTTCCTAGAGTAAATTATGCTTGTTATTACCACTTCTTAAGTGGATAGTTGAATACCATATCAGAGTCAAATCCAAAGTTTTTTCAGACTTTGTCATTGTAAAAATTTTATGCAGGCGATACAAATAACAGTCCAATATTGAACTGATATGATTTCAAATCAATTTAAAGAGCTTGAAAATGACATAATAAGTTTATTCAGGCTTTGTCATTGTAAAAAATTTATCCATTTATTAAACCATCTATATACTATTGTGATTTGGTTTACTTGTTAGTAAATTGAAGGTGTCTAGTTTGCAGGTAAGCATATATACTATCTTGTGGATATTGTAAATACTGTAGTTATTACTAAATTAAGAAAGGTTTATGAATTGAATTTTTTCCATAAAAGGGAAATTTATGCACCGTCCCTACATAATCTTGGTGATTGATCACACAATATGACAAACCAAAATCGAAAAATAGCCTTTTTGGAAACTTTAATGAACAATTATATAGTTACATAGGCTTATCTATGGTATATCATATCCCACTCATAAACCTTTGATATTAAGTAATTAAGTAATGAAAATCAATACCCATGTTGCTTATTTTGGTTGCTTGTTTTGTAGTGCAAAATATATATAATTGTAATCATTTCTATTTGCAAAATCAGCTAATGAATAGTACTGCACTGAACAGTGAATGTGATAATGACTTGATAGGTTGAGATATAGGTGAGGGATGCACATGAGGGATGGCCACACATGTTGAGGAAGCTGCACTTGAGAGAGAAAGAGCAGATTTGTTTCTACCGCAAAAATGTCGAACATGCACTAGAGACATGATGATCAGGAGGTGTAGTTGAAGTCGCCTGGGTTTAAAGAATCCAGCAAGAGCATTGAACGGAGGCTGAAACGGCGATGAAGAGTGTTGTAAACTGAGGCAACTAATGAAGTGAGCAATAATGCAGAGAAGTTTGGCTAGCATGAAAGGACGAAACTGCAATGCAAACAAGAAGAGCATAAACACTGAGAAGGAGCTGAAGCTTGAAACCCAATTAGACACTGATGAATACATTTTGATCTTCTAAAGATTCTAAATTCAACATGTTAGTGACTTAATAATTAATTTACATTTTAAGTTGTTCACTGCAAATGTACTATTTGGAATACAAGTGTTGTCGTATTATACTGCAACCTCGTGGGAATTCCGCTGCATTACTTCTATGTTGCTTGCTAACTTTTGTTTAATTTGTATTATCATGATCAAAAATTGGTCAATACCACTTTTATAAGGTATTGGACATGATTAAACAATACAGAGACTTGGAGAGAATATTGTTTAACATTAGTTCTATTCGTTGATACAATAAAGTGCTTTAGCAGTTGCATATGGGTTGTTTTGAAAATTAGTATGCCAGGAAAAAAGAGAGATGGCTTCACACTATTGTTAACCAGGTTAATAAAAATAACTAAGCTTAAGCTAACTAAATTTTATAAACAATAATAATATAACTAATTCAACAAAGTTTTATAAATAATGATGATAATGATGAATTAACTAAGGTTATAAAACTTAACTAAGTTTATCATAATTAACTAAGTTTATAATAATAATAATATAATTAAGTTAACTGAGTTTTTTTAATAATAATAATAAATTAACTAAGTTTATAATAATAATAATAATAATATAATTAAGTTAATCGAGTTTTAATTATAATAATAATAACCATAATAATAATAATAAATTAACTATGTTAACCAAGTTAATAAAAATCAACTAAGTTATGTTAAAATTAAACAAGTTTTATAAAATTAGTTAAGTTTAAGCTAACTAAATTTTATAAATAATAATAATATAACTAATTTAACAAAGTTTTATAAATTATAACAGTGATTATGATAATGACATGAATTAACTATGTTTATAAAAATTAACTAAGTTTATAATAATAATAATAATAATAATAATAATATAATCAAATTAACCGAGTTTTAGTAATAATAATAATATATTAACTAAGTTAACCAAGTTAATAAAAATTAACTAAGTTTTGTTAAAATTAACTAAGTTTAAGTTAACTAAATTTTATAAATAATAATAATATAACTAATTTAACAAAGATTTATAAATAACGACGATGATGATAAATTAACTTAGTTTATAAAATTTAACTAAGTTTATAATAATAATAATAATAATAATAATATAATTAAGTTAACTGAGTTTGAATAAAGTAATAATAAATTAAGTTAACCAAGTTAATAAAAATTAACAAGGCTTTGTTAAAATTGAACAAGTTTTATAAAATTAACTAAGTTTAAGTTAACTAAATTTTATAAATAATATAACTAATTTAACAACATTTATATATAATTGTAAGATTGGACTTTATTTATTTTATTTCGTTTATAACTTTGATTATTTATATGACATGATATACTCGTACAATGTTGTAGATGTTTGATATTAGATTTGAAGTCCTACGAATTAACATAATTGTTTGACTATATGTTGTGCTTTCACTTGTGCAGGCATTGGATTTCCGAAGAGAGCAAGGTTGGACTTTTATGGTGCTAGCTTTCACTTGTGCATGCAACAAAAAATTATGGGTAATCAAGCGTTTTATTAGCACCGGTTTGGTATAACATTTTATTAGTACTAGGTGTGTAAATTAGTATATGAATGGTTATTGTATGTGAGTTTGGTCATTTTATCAAAAAACTATTGTATTAGAATGGTTATGGATATCTTATTTGATTATATGATTAATATGTTTTTTAATTATTTGAATATGATGATTATATGAGTGATTGTTGATTGATATAGTAGAAACAAAATAGACCATCAACATGAAATAATAGCACGAAAAAATGGTGCAAAATGATCAACAACTTTTAGCAGCGTTTCAAAAACGCTACAAAAACACATATAGTGGCGTTGAGTAAACGCAATTGTAAAGTAGGGGTAAAGTTGGAAACTCAATTTGTAGCGCAATAAAATATTTTGGTGGCGTTTTTAAAACGCTATAAAAAGATTTATGGCGGCGTTTGAGAAACGCTGCAATAAAAGGATTTATAGTGGCGTTGAAATAATTGCAACTAAAAATCATGGATTTTTAGTTGCGGGCTTTATCACGGCGTTTTATCAAAACGCTACCATAAGTTTTGGTAGCGTTTTTTGTGCGCCACCAAAAATAAATTTTCTTGTAGTGTGCTCACAGATTATCTAGGTGAAATCCTATTTCTAATCGTCTAAGCTACACCTCCAAACAACGATATTTATGCACGTTTTCTCTTCGTCGTCACTATATCACGCAAATATCTAAAGCTCAATCAATGGAAGAAACTTTAATAATATTTGTAGTTAATTGTGAAGTACTACGTTAAAGCCTATGGTTCAATTTATAATATTTATCAATTAATTGATTTACTTTTGCCACCAATTACGGAGATACAACCTTCTAAGTGAAGGAGATGAATCCTCTCTTGAATAGTGTTTCACTTCAAGTGGTTCAACTTATTGATCTTAACACTATAATTGTTCTCATATGATTGACCATAATTAATGTATAGTTTTGATACTTAAGATTTACAGTATTCTCATGTCAAAAGACTACCACTTCACATCAACACATGAGATCTTCTATTTGGATTTACAATTTACCTATAAAAAACTCTCAATGTGGCATTCTATGATTGTTTTAAACAACTATACATACGTAACCACTTGATGCCCCCAACGGTCATGACTAATTCATCATCCATCATATGAAGACTGATATGTACACTAGTCTTAAAGGATGTACCAATGTCATGTTCTCGACACAACTTGATTAGGAAAATTTTAAGGACATGTATTTGTTGACATAGTTAAATACCTATGATTACAAATACATACGTAACTACAGTTGATTAAGTACTTTTTCTAAGAATTTTCTACTTATATATATTTAATGTATTTAAATTACATATACCCTAATGAAACAATATATATGATACAAAATAAAACCAAAACCTTACTTTATTTCAATCATGATTCACTATAACAGTTAAGTTATACGATCAACTTACATAATTGCACTTAGGACACAACCTTAACTTCAACACATCCGGGCCATCGGTCATGTCCCTCTACAACTTCTTTCCATGCTACATATACCACTTGTAATGCAAGCTCTAATCAACCTTGAGAGATTCTTATATTACCTTTCCTAGTGGTATTTTTGCAGTTTTTACTCCTCCAGAGTTGAAAGAGTTTGATGATTTATTGATTAAAAATGATATTGTACAGTTTGATACTTTGTATCATATATATATATATACACGCACAAGCAAGTTGAATGGTTTACAAAGCATCTATATCGTTTATTTTGCATTGGGCTTCAGATGGGCATTCCTATTCCTTTACCAGCTTCTTTAGTTGAGATATATTACACGGTTATATCTAAGTAGCCGCATAGCAAACATTATTTGCCCTCCTCAAACCCAACGCTAGGGTCAGGGTTTGCGAAATTCCCAAATTTAATTTCGCTGGAAATTCTCTCGATTAAGTTAGAAGTTGCCTTAAATCTTCAATCTAAGCATCTCATATCTTCATCATCTCTCTTTGACATGTATCTAAGAGCAAGATCTGATATTTTGAGATGCTTCCTTACTTCGACGAGTAGAATTGTGAGAAAGTTGATGGCTTGAGCTTGCGTTCTCTTGAGTCTTCAAGCTTCTATTTGGATTTGATGATGTAGAGCTGGAGTGATTCTCGCTATTCTCAATTTTCAGGTCAGATCTAAATCTGTTAAAATTTCTTACTGATAAGGCCTTCGTGAGTATGTCCGCTCGTTAGTAAGTTGCAGATATATGACTGACTTGAAGTTTTCCTTTTGTACTTACTCTCGAACAAAATATAAATCTCTCTATATGTTTAGTTCGAGAGTGCAATATAGGATTTGCAGACATGTAGACAGTACACTAATTATCACACCATAGAACTGGTTTGATTTCTAAATTAAGCTTTAGTTCACTCAGTATTGATTGTAGCCAGATATTCTCTGCAGTAGCACTTGCTATGCTTTTGTATTCAGCTTCTGTGCTGGATCTAGAAACAGTTGCTTGTTTCTATGAACACCATGATATTAGGTTATTTCCAATGTATATGCAGTATCCAGTGACTGATTTTCTGTCATCTGGATCAATAGCCCAGTCTGCATCGGCATATCCAAATATGTTTAGATTATTGCATGCTTTGCGTGATAAGCCATAGTCTATTGTCCCCTTTAAATATCTGAGAATCCTCTTCACTGCTCTCCAATGTTCATCTAGAGGGTTCTGCAAAAATTAGGAAACCTTGTTAACACTGTAAGCAATGTCAGGTCGTGTTATAGTTTCATATTGTAATGCCCCTACAACACTTCTATATTGTTTAATATTATGTATGGCTTCTCCCCTATTTTTAGAGAAATTTTGACTGGTTATTATTGGTGTTGGTTGTGGCTTTGCATCATTCATCTTTGTTTTGTCCAATAGTTCTGAGATGTATTTTCTTTGGCACAAAATTATTTCAGAGTTTGCTTTTCTTTTAACTTCTATGCCCAAGAAAGAGTTGATGTCTCCAAGATCCTCCATTGAGAATTGCTTATTTAGATAAGAAATGATGTAATTGACTTCATCATCATCATTACCTGTAATAATCAGATCATTAACATATATCAGTATGTAAATAATTAGTAAGTTATTGATCTTGACAAATAGTGAATTGTCTAATTTGGTAGACCGATATCCTAAATCTGTTAATGTTGCTTTCAGTCTATCAAACCAGACCCTTGGAGCTTGTTTAAGGCCATAGATTGTCTTATTTCATTTACACACATAATTCTCATTCTTGCTGTAACCCTGTGGTTGTTCCATGTAGATCTCCTCCTGCAAAATATCATTTAGAAATGCATTATTGACATCTAATTGTCTTATGTTCCACTTTTTATGTAATGAAATAGTAAGTATAAGTCTAATAGTGGTTTTTGACCACTGGAGAAAAAGTTTCATTGAAGTCTAATCCATATTGCTGAGGGTATCCCTTTGCTATGAGTCTTGCTTTGTATCTGCTGATTGAACCATCAGGAGTTCTCTATATTTTGTATGTCCACTTACATCTTACTATATTTTTATTGTCTGGTGGACATACAAGATCCCATGTCCTGTTTTTTATAAGAGCATTGTATTCTTTATTCATAGCTGCTCTCCAGTTTTTATCTTCGACAGCTTGTTCATATGTAGCTGGTTCATGTGTGCTTGAACTTGCTATATATAGCTTTGGCTTAAAGATACCACCTTTTGCTCTTGTAATCATGGGATGACTCGATCTTGCTTGAGCTTCAGTGTGAGGTAAGTTTTCTGAATTATTATGATCTTTATTTCTCTGAGAACTGTTTTGATGACTGTTCTCTTCATCTTGTCCCTTATTTTCTGTTGATTTCATAGGTGAATGACTGGCATGACTGAGATCATTTACCCATTCATGATCTTGTTTAACAAATACTATGGGTGGTGTATAATGATCCTTAGTAGTCCTCTTTGCCTCCACTTGATGCTCAACTTCTGAATATACAGGCAGTTTTGGTATTGATGTTCTTGGGTTGTAGACCTTACTGGTTGTTTTCATTTCTGGTTTGCTAAAGGGAAAAACATTTTCATTAAAACAACATGCCTACTAATGAAGACTCTAACACTATCATCAAGACATTTATATTCATTCTAACTTGTATATCCCAAAAAAAGTATATGGTTTAGATCTAAAATTCAATTTATTTGTGTTATATGGCCTTATGTAAGGAAAACATAGACATCCAAATGTTCTTAAGCTAAAATAATCTGGCTTAATCCCATATAGTTTTTCCATAGGACTAATTCCTTTTAGAACCTTTGTTGGAAATCTGTTGATTAAGTATACATCAGTATTAAATGCTTCGGGCCAAAAGTTTAAAGGCATGGATGCATGAGCTAGTAATGTAAGCCTTGATTCTACAATATGTCTATGTTTTCTTTTAACTAGATCATTTTGTTCAGATGTGTAGGGACATGTAGTTCTATGTATTATTCCCTTTCTCTGAAAATAATTACTAAGTGTTTTATATTCAGTACCCCCCATCAGACTGAATGATCTTAACTTGAGAGTTAGTTTGTTTTTCAGCCACTGTTATAAAATTTGTTACTGCATTGTATGCTTCAGATTTTGCTTTTCGAAAATATGTCCAAGTGTATCTTGAATATGCATCAACAAATGAAATATAATATCTAAATCCAAAATCTGAGCATGTAGGTTCAGGACCCCATAATTCAGTAGCAACTAATTCTAATGGTCCATAGTATTGTGTTAATGAGTCATTAAATGCTAACTTATGACTCTTGCCCATTTGACAGTAAGTGCATATGTAAGGTAAGGAAATTTCATCAAATGTTCTTTTATTTTCAATAAGAATTTGCCTTACAACTTTAGTACTTGGATGACCAAGTTTGTTGTGCCAAAGATCCAATACATCCCTATTATTCCTTTTTATACTCAAATTACAATGATTTTGCTCCTTTGTGAAACTGCTACAATTAGCAAATTTAAACTTGTACAGCCCTTTTTCTGTGTCACCCTGCAGAAGAATGTCTTTAGTTAGTATGTCTTTGATTAAACAGTACTTAGGATAAAACTCAAAGTATACATTATTATCAAAAGCAAACTGAGACACACCTATAAGATTCTTCTTGATTTTTGGCACTCTTAACAAGTTGTGTAAAAATAATTGCCTCTTACCTTTGATATAAGCATTACCAATATGTGAAATTTTGACACACTTATCATTGCCCATGAAAATTGTTTGTTTACCTCTATACTTCTTACTTTCAAGATTTAAGTTATCAAGATTATTAGTGATGTGATTAGTTGCCCCTGAGTCTGGATACCTGTTAGTCCATGAGTAGATGGTTTTGATGACAACAACCTTAGAATAAGATTATAAAATATAAATACTAACATTATAGTTTAGATATATATATATATGTATATGCAGGATTTAACCATGCAGGTACCAAGAATGAAGACTGTACAGTATAGAGATTCAAGATATCAAGATTGAAGACTCATGAGTATCAAGATAATCAAGAGTTTAAGATTTCAGGATAAGTATTGAGTCTAGAATTATGTTAAAACTTCACAATAGCACTGAAATCTTCACTCCATTTTTCTTTTGGGATGGAACCCATTTCTACCTTTTTAGTGGCTTACAAACCCACGACAAGTAGCTTACAAACCTACGACAAGTGGCTTACAATCCCACGAACATCCTAGTTTTGTACAAGTTCTCGAGTCCTGTCATGATGAGATATTCTGCAGGAAGAAGCTTGCAAAACTACTTTAAAATGATTTTCAAAACTACTTCAGAATGATTTTCAAAATTGTTTTTCAAAATGTTTTAGCCTTAAAAATTATCTTTTCAAATGATTTTCAAAAAGATGTTTTAGCCTTAAATATTCTTGTTTTTAAACTTCGGTTGTTTTAAACTATCTTTTAATTATAATATATTTATACTTAGATTTAAATATAAAATTATAGTAAAATTATATATATATATATATATATATATATTATTCTTTATATTGATCTATGCATTTTATCTATAGTCAAGTATATTTATAAAGTTTAAGATAGTTTTAATATAAGATAAAGATTATTTTCAAAGAAAAACAAAACTTCAAAAATTGGTTTGGGATGTCGACATACCCATGGTGACCATGTCGACATAGTGTCAGTTAAAATTCAAAATTCAAAATTCAAAATAAGTGTCTATTCGCCATAACCTTTCACGAATGGACATGACTGTTGTTCTTCTATAAATAGGGGTTAGTTTCAATGAATTTAACATCATTTTTTATGGTTTTTCACTTCTCTTCTTCTTCCACATTTTCTTAATCAAAATCTTATCCTTACTCTGCCGAAATCAACATTGAATCTAACTAGATAATCTCTGGTTTGATTCTCTATCACTATCTCAACAAGATCTAAGTGCTATTCAGAGTTATAGGCTTCTTTGTAATCTATCTAGCGAGAAAAGGTGTGATTGTAGCCTTGGAAATCAATCAAGCGAGAAAAGGTGTGATTGTAGCCTTGGAAATCAATTGGGTGAATTGTTGCCCCGGAAATCAAGTATCTCTACCCAGAGGATTGTGATTCTGGAGGGTGTACCTCGTAGCCTTGAAACCGAGGGTTGTAATTATTGAATTGCTTTTGAAAGGAAATCCGTACTTAGTTGTGCGGGACTGGATGTAGGGTAACCCCGAACCAGTATAAAATCCGGTGTGTTCTTTCCTTTACTGCATTTACTTTATTTCCACATCTGTGATTATATCTGTGTCTGAATATTGCATACATTTGTGTACAAATCAACAATAACTCAAAAAGATTTAGTAATTTCTTAAAAACACTATTCACCCCTCTCTAGTGTTATTCCTAGCCTTAAGATCCGTAATCCGCATTCCTCATATATAATACCAACATTCATCTTGTATATGTTCTGTTCTTGTAGTGTCACTAGAATTCTGACCTTTGTTGTTGTCTGTCTGACTGTCACTGTTCTGTGCCATATTAACATTGTAATTGTTGCTTCTTTGATTGTTGGTATTTTGATTTGAATATTTGAAGTAACACTTTGCAGCAGTGTGACCTATTCTTTCACAAATTTGACATTTTGGTTTATTGCTATTGTTCCATCTGCCTCTTCCTTTGGATCTATTTGGGTAACCACCTCTTTGTGTTGATTGCTCTGTTTCGTTGCTGTTTTGATTTCTGTTTCTATGATTGGTTGTGTAGTTGATTGAGAAATCTGATTCTTATGGCCTTTTTTATCAATTCTTGCTTCATATGCAAGTAAAATTGAGTGTACAACATCAATTGATGGTAAAACCTTTTGAGAGGCTATAACAACAACTGCTTCATATTAATCACTTAAACCATTCGGTACAGTTAGAATTTGTTTTGAGTTAGATAATTTGTGATCTGTAGCTTCTAATAAATCACAAGTTGCCTTGATCTTGGATAGATATTCCCTCATAGTGTGATTATCTTTTTTGATGTTTTGAAGCTGTCTTTTATGATACATCACCTTTGCTGCAGATTGAGTATTAAAGACTTTCTCAACTGTTGCCCATATCTTATTAGCAGTTTTCATCCTATTACATGAGATAGTAAATTTGTGTTTATTGATGAGAGCAACCATGAATATATCAGTCTATCTTGTCTATGATGTTTCACATACTCCTCATTAGTAACAACTTTCTTTTCTTGGTCAGTGATGAACTTTGGTGGGATTAGGGTGGTTCCAAGAATGTACCCTTCGAGTACATATCCTTGAATTGCAGTTTCAACCTGAAGCTTCCACATAAGATAATTATCTTCATCCAAATGAACTGTCACAAGTTGACTTTGTAGACTAATGATGGTCTTAACAAGGTTCTCAGCAACCGATCCCGTCTATTGAGAGTTGATTACATTATCTGACGTTGCTGAGTTGGTTTCATCACCCATGATGATCTTCAAAACAAGAAGATTGATAAGGAAACTATAAAGATTCAAAGTAAAGGAAAAGCCAATGAAATTCAATCAATCTTGATCAAGTCTTAAGTTCCTGAACCAACTGATGATCACTGAACCATGTTTGATGCAACCGCAAAGTTTTAAATGATTATTGGAGTCTAATCTGATATACTTTACTGTATGACACTTTCTTTGATATTTTGTGATCTGTTCTTGCTTTTCTTGATCTGAACTTGATTGTTTTCTTTGCTGTTTTCCTTCAAGATTCAATATAGTGGTGTTGATGCAGGCAGTTTTCTTGAATCTGGCGAGGCACTGCACTTCTTTATTGGATCTATCACTCAGATAAGGAGATTTAAATCTCTGATGAGGATAAACTCATATGATGAAATTTTCCTGATTAGTCTTTTTTTAAATTTCTGAAAGAATTGCTGTTAAGTAGTGATTGCTTTATAGATGAAAAATAATATTGTACAGATTGATACTTTGCATTATATATATATATATATATATATCTCTACTAATAATACAAATACTTTCTCTTGGTGAAGCTTTTTACAACTTCCCATCAGCCCCATGCCCCTACAACGGCCCCAAACGCACATTTAACTTACCGACCAGGGCAAAATCGTCCTTCCGCACTTCCACTTCTTTTTTCCACTACCATATCCGTTCTCATCCATTCCTCCAACTTCTCTCCTACCCCCACTTTCCCCTCTTACTGTTTTCTACTACCTTTCAACCGCAGTCCCCCCAAATTCTCCTCCTGCTTAACCTTTTCCCCTCTCCCTCCCCCTAGATCGCTTCTTCAACCTCCATACAGCTGTCCAACGGTAAACGATGCCGCCTCCCCGCCTCAATCTCCGACTGCTATTCGCAGCTGTATTTCCAATTTCACTCGGGTCGATTCGGCTTCAAACTGAAACTCTTTCTTCCCCAACCAACACTTACGGATGCAATAAAGGCGATTTGGTATGGGGCAAAGTAAACTATCATCCACGGTGGTCTGCTCACGTGTTCAACGACTCATTTGCATCTACACCGGTTCGACGTATTGACGGATGTTTCGATCCATCTCCGTTGACCTACTTCTCCGCTTCTACAGGCCAGCCATCAACTGTACGCGATGGTAGAATTACTTTACTGTAAGATCCCTAATTTTTAACTCTTATACGGTTGACTCTGTACTTAATTAACATGTTTAACTGGCTGATATTACTTTACTACTGCTGCAGATCAAAGGTATAACAGTATGCTTTTCAGATTCTAATACGAGTGTTTATTTGAGCAGTGGCAGAAAAGGATGGAGCAACTTTCATGGTTGGAATGCGTTCTCTTCTTGCTCTGCAGTGATTAGATTGCTTTGGGGCTGAGGGTTTGTGCATTTTTTCTACACTACTTTCTATTCTATTATGATCTTTTTTGATTAACTGTGTATCTGCTTTTCATTGATGTCAAATATGCTCTTCGTTTCTGGAATTTTCAATTATTTTTTATTCACCAATCCATTATTTTAATTCTGTAGGACATTCATCGCATAAGATTTGGAGTTTGAGTGGGCTCCAACAATCCATTGGAGGAGGAATGATGTGAACGTAATTACCATACAATGGAGCAGATGTAAGCTTACCATCAAATATTGTATGTATAACTTCAGTTTTGATGTGTTGCTTATCAAGCTTTTTTAATCTAAAATACCCGTCACAAAAATAGTTTACTTCACATGAATGCTGTTGAATTCTGTTTAATAATTTGACCTTATCAAAATCCCAATTTCTTTGTTGTTCTTTCATGCCTTTTAAAAGCAGAATAATTAAGTTACTTAGGATGGTTAAAATAATAAGTGAAATTACTACTGATGTTGGACTTAAGAAGCTTATTAAAATTAATGCAATTTGTTAGGCATATGTACTATTACATACAACGTAAAACTATATAATTTAATACTTACTTTATTCTTTCATATAAGTGCATTGTTACTACACGTTCTTCTCCATCATTACCACACTGCATGCACTTTTTTAGCCTTTCTAACTGAATCAATTTGCAAGAGAAAAGGAAACACTATCAGGAGAAAATTAACAATGATGGAAGAAAAGGCGGAGTATAAAAGAGACTAAGATTTCAAATTATTTTAATGTAAACATTTTAATTTCTAAGTTTTTTATATCCGGTGAGCGTAGGCAAGTACTTACATAGTTAGATTGAGATATTGTTCTTATTGTTGCAAAAAATGGGTTCATTTTTGATTGCTTTTATTGCCGTATATGTGTAAATATTTCTACCATTCTTTAAGTTTAGTACAATTTTTAGTTATATTGCTACATGCCTACCCTATTTATACAGTTAATGTGGTCTGGAAAGCATATGTGTGTTCCATGTAATTGATTGCTTTAGCGTTACATGGACTAAGATATCCATGCATGAAGTTGACAATGATGTGAGTGAAAGTTCTTTGTTTTGACCATTATGCGTAACATTCTTTGAGTTTTACAGTTGTCACCATAGTTGAATGGTACACACTTTCATTTTGTTTCCTTTAGAAGATGAATGCTTTTCATTAATTTGACCATATTTTATAGGGTTACGTTGTTTTTGGAAATGACACGAGAAATCATGCATGATATCTCTAAAAAAGTATAGGAAGGATAAGCAATAGTTTTAAAATATTTTTATTTAGCATTTTCATTTGGGAATAGTCAAAATTTTTTAATATCAATCAAATTAGAAGTTCTCTAACAAAGTTAAAATTCAATCAAAATGTAGTGATATATTTGGTTGTTATATTGGTTTTACTACATGAGGATAAGCTTTAAATACAAAATAATGTATTTAATGAATAAAGAGTGGTAATATGATTTTCCAAACTGTTATATACTATTCTTTATAAAAGTTTGAAATACTTTGATTTGACATAAGTTACTTCCTAAGTTGACGAAAACTCATCCCCGTCTAAAATAATAAAATGTGACTGGCAATGAAAATACTTTTTAGAAGCTGATATTGAAGGAACACAATAGAAATGGTACATGTAAAAAGAGAGAAATCCTATCATAACTTTCAAGGACCATGTTTATGAATTTTTTCTCTTGCAGCTGATGGCACAAAGTGGGTAATATTATACATGTGCATTAGTGTGGTTTTACAATCAGATTATGTTATTTTTACTGATATTAATCAGATTATGTTATTTTTACAAAGCAGTATTGTTTTTAGATTGATGATGCAGTTGGATATACCATTTTTGCATTGAAATTGAACTGGAAATGTCAACCCACACATCCTTTTTTATTCATCAGATTAGCATTCTTTTTAATTTTTGATGCACCCATGGCAGTTCATTTTCTAAAAGTTAACGGAGCAGTTTTGTTATATATAATTGCTCTTCATTAATAGCAAGATGATGGAAAGATAAAAGAAGGGTGGCGATTCAACCGTGAAATAAATATCAAATGGATATTAATGCAACATCTACCCACTGTTAAAGATCTAGATAACGACGTTAAATCTTTTTATTTATTTATTATCGAAATCGGTTTTTCCATTTTCATAGTTGACCCAGTTCTACACATCATTTTTTTGATAAGACACACCAATGCTTGCAGCTCTAATTTTTATTGCTCCATGTCTAATAGGATTTCAGTGGTATGGTAAATGACTCAACTTTGAGAATGATGGGGATATATCCAGTATTTTCTTAAATGAAGTCCTAATTGTGAATGGACCAGTTCCTTCAAGAACACACAACACTTCCAAGGTTACGGTCAGTTTCTTTATAGCTTTATATGATTTTTCCCTTTGTCAGCTTTGACACAAATTTTGATTAAAATGGGAGTGAGGCAGAGGTGAGATCCGGTATTGGGAGGCAGAGTGTGCTGCTGCACTTATGCATTGGATGCTAGCCATGGTTGCTGCAAGGGAATCATATAGCGAACTACTGCTAAAAGATGGTTGTGCTGTTGAATGGAAACACCTGATATAAAAACCAAATAAATACACTTAGGTTGAATTTAAGTTTAGTACAAAACTTATAATTTGGTTATTTTTCGTGGAATGGACTTAATTCACAGTTTACTGAATATCTCCTGCTAACCATAATTTTATATGCATTATCACTCTTACATCAATTTGTTTTCCTGTTGTTTCCTTTTTGGCATTTTAATATAAAAGCCACCATAGAAATTAGAAACTTGGTGGGTAATTTGAGTTATTGCATACATTTATTCTGTACTCTATCCACTAGCAATTTATTTACTGTTTTTCTGCATAACCACAGCAAACTTTTATGACCCATCTTCAGGTACATCTTGGGAGCTGCAGAAACTATTTTAGGCGCTGTACTAGCTGCTAGATTTTTCAGAGGTAATCTACATCTACCTCAAATAACAGCTAACTTATGTACCTGTTACTTCCGTACGCATTTTTTTAAATCAGTTCCACTCTACTGTGCAGTTTGTATCTGTCACTTAACTATCATGTGTACTAAAATTGTTTGCTCTCAAAAAATATTTTACCCACTACCTTCATTTTATGATTGCTAATTCATTCACCCACTATACTCAAATATCAGGGTATTCTATATTTCATACACACTTTATTCTTTCATTGCAATATATACAATGATATCATTCAACCACAATTTACATGATCATTTCCCTCACTTGAATAGGATTATCACCAAAATACCATATTCCTACTCTAAACATTATTATACTGTGCAACCTTATTTTACATAGGAAAATCTTTACTCTGTTAATTTAATGTGTTCCGTCGTGCCAAATTTTCAACGATATTTACCCATACATTTTATTCTTTTGGTTGCACATGATGTTTGATTAACTGTCAGATTATTTGGTGATAGCAAGAAGACGGATTATAATATTATGCCAACTATACATTATGTTTCAAGCTTTTAAAACAGTAATAGCGTTATCATTCTTCTATACGCAGAAAGTGCTGGGATGTAGGTCATGCTAAAACCCTTGATGCATTAAGGTGAGCAGACAAATTGACTTCCAGATCCAGGTTTACTGGAGCTTACGGAACAACACCACAGTCATCAACTCCTTGACTTACAGATCCTTCGACAAAGCCGGGATGAAATTCAGCTTCATCGGTAAACATCCTTAATCACCTCGATAAAGTCAAAGCAGATCGAGTAACATCACAGTCAACGACATTGCAGACCCATGCTGTGGTAGCTCTACCTGCTGGCTCGTTCATTGAAGAGTCGGCTAACCTGGGCGATGCCGACCAATGCTGATGATGGAGGCAGTGTGGTGGATGATGCGGACGTCGACGCTGGCAGGTACAACACGACTGTCCACTTTGTTTGCCCGTTAACTAAAATATGTATGCTTTCTCTTCAATATTTATTTTCGACAACCAATATTTATCTTCCGGCAATTATTCACTTTATGAATTTAGTACATACAATTTATCACACAACACCCAAACTGTTCATCTGCTGCACTCACTACAAACTGTACAGTTAAATTTCAGTTGCACTACAACACTACCCAACATTTCAGTGCAGCATTAGTTTATTTTGATGTTCAACCATTTGCGTTCCAATTAGAAAAGTGCAAAATTTAGGAAGGTCAATTTACTGATTTTCAGCTGTTCAGCACCCTCCAACTGACCTGTGACAAATATTTCAACACTTCAGTTACTACACTTTGACTTATTCCACTTTCACATTTTATCTATTTTACTCATTCAAAATCTAAAATATCTGATACTTTTTTTTCTATTTTGCTGTTAACTGTATACCGGCTCTCCCATTTACTTACTTTCAAAATCGACTGTTTTTCCACCTTCTCAAAAATCCCAACGCATACTCTACTTTCGGCCCACATATTGCAAAAAATAGCAGTTAATCCCTGCTGACTTCTTCCACGTTGAACATTTCTGTTCCGTTCAACCTCCAAAAAATCTCCTTCTTTTCCCTCCTACACTCACTACGTACACAAATATCAACTTTATTTAACCACTGCATCCCCCTTCGTCTGTTCTCACGTTTGCAAACTTGCACCACCTCCGTATTCCCCCCCTCTTCCCTGCTTACATCACTGCTTCACATTTCATGCCTCTCCGTTTACACTGACACTGTCGTCCATTGGTTTCCACCCACTGTTCCAAAACACCACTTCTTCCGATTACACCAACTTCACCTTGCCTTACTGCCTGTTTATTTATCACTTACTCAGTCACTCAACTTCTTCACAGCTTTGACTGCCAAGCAGATGGATTCTGCGCAACGTGAATACCGTAGGTTGGCACAGCGAGCCCGACGCCAACGACTGTCCAATGAAGCAAGACAAGTTCAGCTGGCTAACCGTAGACGACAACGACATGAACGACAACTGCTGACATCAGAATTGCATCTACCATCTACATCAGGTTTGTCTTCTGATCTTTTCCATTTTGCTTTACTTACAACTCTTTTCCCGCGCCGTTACTGGGTCTACATTTCGTCCAGTTTTCCTTCACACCCTATACAATTATTTTCTCCCCACCAACTTCTCCGACTGCAAATTACAACTGCAGTTTCTTAAACAATTTTTTTTTTGTACAGTGAAGTTTCGGACGAAACTTCATTGGTCCTTCTTTTATTTCACTATTACCGATCTACCCAGTCTATTAATCATTAGCACTTTGCAAAATTAAACGAATTCTATGTTATTACTTATTTTTATAACATGTATTATAACAATTAGTATTCACTCTACTACACATGTTTCCTTTGGTTTTCCATACATTCTTACATAATTTACCTACGCTCCCTTCTACATACATGTGTTCCACCTTCCCAGTTTTATACACTGCTATTCACTTACCTCTATTTCCCCCTATTACCAATGCCTACTGTCTACTGTTTTTTAATTTCCCCTTAACACATAAACTGCACTCATGGTCACTGTTCAATTCATAGAAAAGATTACAATTTTATTGTTACAACTGTCACTTAATTCTTCGTTCACATAGGCAACTTATTTTTTTACAAACCTTACAGAGAACTCAAAAATTTACTACACACCCTATACATTTATTTTTTCCCCACCAACTTCTCCGACTACAAATTACAACTGCAGTTTCGTAAATTATTTTTTAACCAATACCGTCCTGTCAACACAATTACAAGGTTACCAATGTCTATATTACATTTTCAATGTACAAACATTTCTACCGTGTCAGGTTTTAACATATATACTATTTCCTCACATACATATCTATGTAGTTTTGACACTTCAAATATACATCGGTTTTCAAATGAGTGTACGGTGTTATAAATATATACAGTTTCAAATATACATATATACTTGGGCTTTGATTACCAAATACCTTCTTCGGAATTTATTTAAGAACATAAAGTTTTATATACACTAGCCTCCCCAAGTGCATACATTTCGAAAGTATATGGACTGCCGTACAAATTGTGTTCCACTGCCCCAGACTTCATACTGTATGGTTCGAAATATGTAAGGTCCAAGCGAATTTGGTTTCAGTTGTAAAGATTCATATGTATAACTATTCAAAATACGCAGCCTTACACATATTTAGAAATTGCAAGATAATAGGGATTGCAGGTTTAAAAGCCTAAATTTTTTTTATATACGAATCAATTTATGTGCACATCACCAGGTTTGAAATAACTTAATACGCAGCCTTACACATATTTAGAAATTGCAAGATAATAAGGATTGCAGGTTTAAAAGCCTAATTTTTTTTTATATACGAATCAATTTATGTGCACATCACCAGGTTTGAAATAACTTAACTTTGACCACATGTCCGAGTTTTATAAAAAAGGCTGTTTCTACATTTTTAGCTTTAAGTGTATTGAATTTCATGTGAATTGTCTTTTGAGCATATTATTTAAAACGCATAACCTATGGACTGTATATCACTGTTTATAAATCTTCACATCTCACAAATGGACTTCGAATATCCATACCTTTGGGTTTTCAAAAACATAGACATAAATTTGGGTTTCAAAGCATAACACGTTTTGGTTTGTACATTTGAGATTTCAACAAAATATTATCAAACACCTGACAGAAAGACGGCAAACTAGCCACCCGTTCTTCCCTTTTTCCCACAAAACTAAACATGGTTTGAAGTTTCGGACAATACGGTTTTGGCCCTTCTTTTATTTCACTACTACTGCTCTTCCCAATCTATTAATCATTAGCATTTTGCAAAACTGAACGAATTCTATGTTATTACTTATTTTTATAACATGTCTTATAGCAATTAGTATTCATTGTACTACACATGTCTCCTTTGATTTTCCATACGTTATTACATAATTTACCTACGCTCCCTCCAACATACATGTGTACCATCTTCCCAGTTTTACACACTGCTATTCACTTACCTCTACTTCCACCTATTACCAATACCTACTATCTACTGTTTTTTACTTTCCCCTTAACACATAACCTCCACTCATGGTCACTGTTCAAATGATAGAAAAGATTACAGTTTCAGCTGTTATAACTGTCAGTCAATTCTTCGTTCACGTAGGCAACAATTTTTTTAACAAACCGTACCGTGAACTCTAAAATTTACTACGCACCCTATACAATTATTTTTCCCCCACCAACTTCTCAGACTGCAAATTACAACTGCAGTTTCGTAAATTATTTTTTAACGTATACCGTCGTGTCAATACAACTACAAGCCTAAGAATGTCTATATTAGATTTTGAATGCACAAACATTTCTACTGTGTCAGGTTCTAAAATATATAATACTTCTTCACATACATATCTATGTACTTTTGACGCTTCGAATATACATCGGTTTTAAAATGAGTGTACGGTCTTATAAATATATCCAGTTCCCCCCTTTTTACTTACGTCCATACCTTTCTCCACCTTTCTCCACCCAGCCTTCATCCTCCATTACCAATATCTGTTTTATTTACCTCACGTTTCGTAATCCATCTTCAGGAACCGCACCATCTGAAAATCAACAAGAATTTGAACCTCTGCCCCCTTTTCCCAACACTCACAACTGCGGTCGAAACTTTATCCAAACGACTTCTCTTCTTCCTCACCTACTACCACAACCCACATACTGCTCAATCTGTGGAGCCAAAAAAATATATGCCGAAACTTCGCAGATCTGCTGCTCCAATGGAAGTATTACTATTTGTCGACCCACTTCTCCACATGAACTAAACAACTTATTTATGGATCAAGGTGAAGTAGGTACGCATTACAGGAAAAACATCAGAGCTTATAATAATGCATTTGCTTTTACATCAATGGGTGCACATATAGATCAAAACCTAGCAAATGCAACAACCGGAATTTATTCCTATCGTGCCCAGGGTTCCATATATCATCGTATTGGAAGTGTTTTACCAACAACTGAAAGCAGACCGAGATATCTACAACTTTACATCTACGACACAGACCACGAGATTCAAAATCGACAAATTGATAATGAGACGTTGAGATCAGATGTCCTTCTCCGCTTACAGCACATTCTAGATACCTACAACCCTTACGTATCCATCTTCCGTCAACTTGGGCAACGTGAAGATATTGAAAATTGTAGAATTAAAATAAAGGAGATTACAGTAAACCGACATCTTCACGACTTACCAACCGCATCACAAGTAGCTGCAATAGTTGTAGGAGATGAAGTATGTGACTTGCAAGGTAGGGATATTATTATTGAAACAAGAAGTGGAAATCTTCAACGAGTTCCAGATACAGCCGGATTTTATGACCCACTACAATATCCTTTGCTGCTCCCGTATGGTGACCACGGGTGGGATTTGAACGTTCACGATAATGGAAACACCCACATCAGTTGTGCATCTTACTACTCCCATCTTATGCAGGTATAAATGCTACACTACCAGTTTTCCATATACTACTATATTTTCATGTCCTATAAGAATAACTCCACCTTTGCTTTTACTCCCACATCCATCCTATGCTGTAAACATAAATACCACTATCTGACCATTAGAAATATATCAGTCAATACACAAGTATTTTCCACATCATACTTTTATCTATTACGTATTATTTCCCTACTACTGTTGCATTTAAACATATTTTTATCTCCTTAGATTCGACCATCAGATGTATCAGTTATTCTGCTCGGTGGACGCCTATTTCAACAATATGCAGTTGACATGTTTGTCAAAATAGAAACCATGCGTCTTAGATTTCTTCGTAACAACCAAGATACCATTAGAGCTGATTTATATCAAGGTTTGCAAGATGCTCTCACCATGGGAGAGACAGTGGGAAGTAAGTTTTCCACACTCACCACATCATATTACCCACTTACTACTACCTACCTATGACCTTTATTTCTAACCTAATCAACAACTCATCTACTCAGATAATATTGGTGTGAGAAAAATTCTTCCTTCCTCTCACATTGGTAGTCCACGTGATATGCACCAGCGGTACCAAGACGCAATGGCAGTAGTTCAGAGGTATGGAAAGCCTGATTTATTTATTACTATAACCTGTAATGCTAAATGGATAGAAATTACTAACGAACTCCTTCCTGGTCAACAACCACCCGATCGACCTGATTTAACGACCAGGGTTTTTCGCTCTAAATTAGAACAGTTAAAACATGATTTGTTTGACAAAGGCGTTTTAGGTAAGGTCGTCGCCCATGTGCATGTAATGGAATTTCAAAAAAGAGGCCTACCACACTCACATATTCTGCTTATTTTAGCTGAGAATGATAAAATTAGCAATCCCGATGAATACGATGCCATAGTTAGAGCTGAAATTCCCAACAAGGATGTTGAACCGGATTTGTTTACTGCCGTCATGAAACACATGATTCATCGTCCCTGTGGTCGGTTCAACCCTACCGCCGTTTGTATGAAAAACGGCGTGTGTAACAAAGGGTTTCCTAAACCTTTCGCCACCGTCACTTTACAAGGAAATGACTCATACCCAATTTACCGACGCCTCGACAATCAAACTCATTGTGAAACAGCTGAACATACAGTTGACAACCGCTGGGTAGTTCCTTATAATCCCTACTTACTTTTGAAATATGACTGTCATATAAATGTTGAAATTTGCTCCAGTATCAAATCCGTAAAGTATCTTTACAAATACGTGTACAAGGGACCGGATCGTGTGTCAGTTACTGTATCTACTACACCAACTGATAATGACGATGAAATTTCAAAATTCAGTAATGCACGTTGGGTCTGTGCTCCTGAGGCCTTATGGAGAATATTTAAATTCTCCCTCAATAATATTTCACCCTCCGTTATTGGTTTACAAATACATTTACCAAACAGACAACCCGTCCAGTTTTCATCAACTGAACAGTTACAACATGTTCTCAACGACGAGGCCAGGTCAAAAACAATGCTTACTGAATTCTTCAACACAAATGTTAGCTATGTGGATGCACGACAATACTTTTATCATGAGTTCCCCGAGAAATATTGGTGGGACTGCAAACAAAAGGCTTGGATCCGTAGACGAAACAATCGTAGGGTAATAGGCAGAATGTACACGGTATCCCCTCTAGAAGGCGATCGTTATTTTTTACAACTTTTATTAACCCATGTTAAGGGACCATTATCCTTTAACCATTTACTTACCACTGAGGGAGTACAATATCATACCTTCAAACAAGCGGCGGAGCGTAGAGGTTTATTAGAAAATGATGATAGTATTAAAGACTGTTTAACCGATGCTTCAAACACACATATGCCTTCTGCACTTCGAAGATTATTCGTAACGATTTTGGTATACTGTGAACCAAGTCATGTGCGACAGCTGTGGGAAGACTTCTCTCCACATTTAATTGAAGATTACGAGCATACTTCCACTTCAACATCAACCAATGCCCATTTACTTCTTCAGTGTCTCTCTGATCTTAATGACCTACTTAACCAATACAACAAATCAGTTTTTGATTACGACTTACCGCACGATACTCTTAATTACTCTACCGATTATAGCACTACAACCACTATTTTACACGAGCTTTCGATCGAAACACCCCAGGCAGACATAGAATCCGTGAACAATTTCAATTTGCAGCAGAAGGAGGCTTTTGATATTATAATGACTTCGATAAACTCTAAAACAAGCTCAATTTACTTCGTCGACGGTCCTGGAGGAACCGGAAAAACTTATTTATATCGAGCAATTTTAGCTCACTCCCGCGTTCAGGGACTTATTGCAATTCCAGTTGCCACTTCAGGTATCGCTTCTATAGCCTTACCCGGTGGTCGAACTGCACATTCTCGCTTTAAAATACCAATAAACCTTGATTCCTCCTCCACCTGTTATATTCCCAAACAATCTGATACAGCTAAACTACTACGTGCGTCCACTGTTATACTATGGGATGAAGCTACAATGGCTCATCGCCACGCATTTGAGGCAGTGGACAGAACGTTAAGAGATCTAACTAATACCAATAAACCTTTTGGTGGTAAAGTTGTCATTTTAGGAGGTGATTTCCGTCAAGTTCTGCCCATCGTTAGTAAAGGTACTAGGGCTCAAACAGTTGACGCATGCATAGTAAGATCAGCCTTATGGTCGTCCGTACACGTCATTCACTTAACACAAAATATGCGTGCTAGAAATGATACTCCATACGCCGACTTTGTGTTACGTGTTGGAGATGGGGACGAACCATACGTACAAGATGACATGATCAAACTTCCAGATGATATTGTCATAAATTGGAATAACACAAACTCCATTCACTCTTTGATTAACTCTGTTTTCCCTAACCTTGCTACCGAATTCTTTGATATGGATTACATAATGAATAGAGCCATATTAGCACCAACAAATGAGACAGTTGACGAACTCAATATTAAAGTAATACAAAGGTTCCCAGGCATTGAAAAAATTTATTACTCTTTCGATTCAGTTGAAGACGATACGAATAATTTGTACCAACCAGAATTCTTGCACTCTCTCGCTCCGGGTGGATTACCACCTCATCAACTAACTCTTAAACTAGGATCCCCAATAATGCTTCTTCGGAATATTGACCCCAAAATTGGACTGTGTAATGGTGTTCGATTAATCTGTCGTGTTTTCCACAGAAATCTTATAGATGCTGAGATTACAGTTGGTCCCTTCCATGGTACGAGAGTATTTATCCCCCGCATACCACTTAAACCGTCAGAAAATGTACACATGCCTTTCACCCTAATTCAAAAACAATTTCCAGTAAAATTATCTTTTGCAATTACAATTAACAAGTCCCAAGGCCAAACAATTCCAAACGTTGGCATTTACCTTTCACAACATGTTTTCACTCATGGTCAGCTATACGTAGCTTTGTCCCGTGGAACCGGACGTCGATCAACAACGGTATTAGTACAAAATGGAAACATTAAGAGGACAAAAGGAACTTACACTAGAAATGTAGTTTACAAAGATGTTTTACTCACATGTACGGAAAATATGGCTCGTTCATCATAAAATAAATGCACTAATTTACTTTCTATCTACTAATAAAGCTGTTGTTTTTCTTCTTTTTCCAACATTACTAATAAACGAGGGTTGGCCCTACGACGTTGCACATGTCTCCCTGCTCAAAGCACGTTCCACTGTACATACGCTAGCAGTTCCTTTTTCACTTCGCACCCATCCGTCAACCGTCCGTCAGCTTGCATCTCCCAGATTGATCTCCAGGTCCGTTCAACTCTGCTCTGCATTTATTACTTCATTTCGTACTATCTCCTTATAATTACCCACTGTCCTGTTAGTAGTTGCTGTAAACACATAAAACAAAACATATAACATTTTTTTGTTTTATCATCTACACATATATTGGTTGGTTGACCAGGCATGGGGTTTTCCTTCCTGAAATGGCTATACCTTACTTTATGATTTGTCACATCATTGCTTTACTAATACGGTACTGTTCCTACTTTTTACCTTTTCCACTCCTTTACAAACATTTTCTCTGTCCTCACTACTTACACATTTTTTCAACACTCTACTTACACATCTTCACTCCACTCCACTATCACCTGCTGTTCCATATTCCACTGTAACTTGCAGTACTGCACTCACTTCCTGCTTCCTTAACCATTGTACACAACTAACACATATCATCATTTTATGTACATATATACACATCCTCTTATATATATATACATATATATATATATATATACACACACACACACTCTTACCTATCCACAATATTAGATATTGGATTTATATTTTCACTGATACTGCAAATTTAATACAAAACATGATGTATGAATGCTATGTTTCTTTTTCCTCTTTTTTTCCATGATTGCTAACACAAGCAACCTAATTCAACTTTTTTGTTAAAACTTTTTAGACAGCTCACAGGGCATTTCTGTTATGGACCAGCAATCATATCTACAATGTTATCCACCAAAAAAAAAATATCATGCTTCCTATTATATTCCCTGCAGTGCAACAAATACAAGAGGTCAGTGGAACAAAGGAGTTCAAAACATCGCTCAAAATTTCATCTCCATGTTCTCACAGTACAACTCAACAATATTCCGCTTAACCATGCAGACGTTTGAACAGGATAAGGGCAAAATCACCGAAAAAAGATCGAAGTCTGAAGCTCAAATGGAGCCGGCGTCACAAAATTACAGCATTATAGACTTATGCCAATGTAATAAAAAAAAGTTTGCTGCTCACAATGTACAGTCAACAGTAATTGTTAATTTTTATCAACAGACTACCCTACATTATATGTACAGTTTGCAGCTTTAAGGGTGGTTGGAGAATGAAATGTACGGCTGCTACTGCTTCCAAAATTTATTTTCCTAATTTTGTTTATCCTCTTTTGCTGCTATCAACATAAATTGGTTTTGAACTTCATTTGTTGCTTACACCTACCAATTTTTTTTGTACGACATGTATGCTATTTTATCTATAGGAAATAGTGCACAATGCTTAGATAACGGCTTTTACAGTTTAAATTTTTTTAACCTCTTCAACTTTATTTGCTATCATCATATTTAGTCCAAGCTTTAACTCACACGTGTTACAACTTGACTTTTTACTCACACATGTTATAAGTTGTGATGTACTTTAGAACCACATATTTTGCATCCACTGATTACCAAATGTTGGTCAAATCTACACATATAACCAATTCAATCAGTCCTCTTCCACCTCCACTACTTACTCCCCACCACATGGTCCCTTTATCACCCCACACCAGTTTCCGTACTCTATTCTTAATACTATATAACCTCCACTTTCTACTCTTCTCCTTCATAATCTACCATCACAACTTCTCCCAGCCATTATGACAAACGTGCTTCTCTCTTCCACCTCATCTATTTTTTTACCTCCTTACACCATGTCCATCACACATCACACTATCCTCCATTTTCAACTTGCACTTAAAACTCCACTGTGCACATTTTGTATACCCCATACTTTTACTTCATCCTGTCATTAACATACACTTTTTTCCTCGCAGCGGAAATCTGTCATTCAACAAAAAAACGCTGCAACAGCCATCGGCCCAGAAAAACAAGAACGTAAACGCACACGTCACACAAAACAGACGCACTCATTTACTGATGCTAAGGTTGGAGTTTCAAACACCGTCAACAACCATACTGCTCGTCCTACTCCATCGGTAAATGATACCGATTTGAAGAACAACGTTCCACTTCCGCTACAACCGCTTTCTGGAAAAAACGTGGAATTAAATGAGAAGTCCTCTCACATTTCTGACGATGATGTACACGTACCAGTAACTACTGCACCGCAACTTCTTCCGCCCTGTTCTGACAACTATGACTGGGATACTTTTTTCACTCCTGAAGTGGTATGCTGCAATATATCTACTTCTTCCTTCATTCCTACCAACATATGTTCAAACATACAAACGCATATAAACATGTCATGTTTTGATAACCTAGATAATAGTTTGAAATTTAAATGACCAAATCTTTTATGCCAAATCCAAGGGTCACTTGTATTAGCCAAAAGACATAAGTTATCATTTGAAACTTTCATACTAAGGATGTAAATGTTTTTCTTCCTAATTCCTTCAAAGATAATATTTGACTTATTATCTTCGATGTGACACTTATCTTTTCCAAATTTAATTTTAAATTCTTTATCACATAGTTGACTTATACTAAGCAGATTATGTTTTAAATTTCTAACTAGCAAAACATTAGAAATAAGAGGAGTTTTAGAATTACCGACATTGCCGATGCCAATCACATATCCTTTTGAGTTATCTCCAAAGTTGACAATCCACCCTCTTGATATATAATGTCATTGAGTATCTCGGGATTTCCAGTCATATGCCTTGAACAACCACTATCAAGTATCCATTTATCTTTCTCAATTTGCACAGTTTGTCCATTGGCGTTGATTCTTCAAAAGCCATGTAACTTGTCTGTTTCTGCATAGCAAACCAATTCAGTAGATAACTTGATTTTTCATAAAAACTATATGAAGACTTATGAAACTTTGATGAAATGCATAAATTCAAACTAGTATTAACAAAATTTTCTAAGAATGCCATTTTTAACTTTTCAAGTTTCAGATTATGAAAACTATGAAAACCTATGCTCCGATACCAATTGAAAGGGAGTGCAGATTAAGGATCTTAAGGCTAATTTAACACTAGAGGAGGGGGTGAATAGTGTTTAATGGATTCTAAGACTTATATGGACTAATTTAAAAATTAGGATATAAAAAAATGCAGAACTTAATCACAGAAAAATCACAGAATCAAACACAGATGCAGAAAGTAAATAAAAAGCAGTAAAAGGAAAGAACACACCGGATTTTATACTAGTTCGGAGTTACCATACGTCCAGTCCTGTACTAAGACAAACACCACATACAGATTTTTATTATACCAATGTCGAGATTACAACCCTCAATTTCTAAAGGCCTTGATGCACCCTCCTGTCTGCGAGTCCGGGGCAAACTCTCTTGATTTACGGGACACAAGATCACCTAATTGATTTCCAGGCACAACCACACCTTATAGAGGGACTCGATAAACTTTTGATTACAAATTGATCCTATAACTCTGAATAGCACTTTGATCTTTGAGAGAGGGCAGAGAATCAAACAAGAATGAGATTCTGGTTTGATTCACTTGAGACTTCGGAAGAATTTAGGCACGATCTTAAAAATATGAAAATGTTAGAATATGGATTTGTGGAGAAGGAGTGAAGAAAATAAGAAATTAGTTAGTTAAAAAATTCGTTTGTGAAGGCTATTTATAGACCAGTAATGGTCATAACCATCCGTGAAGAGATTTAAACGAATAGACACTTCTTTTGAAAATTGAAACTTTTGAATTTAACGGCCACCATGTCGACATGGGGTATCCCATGATGTCGACATCCCTTAGTTAAAAACAGTGTAAAATTTGTTTTGGAAAAGGTATTGAAAGGAAAACAAGATGAAATGATTCTGGAGTAAAATTAACTAATTTTCCTATGTTTTAAAATAAAGAAGAGTAGAAAAATATATTTTTAGAATGTATATATAAATTTGATTTTAAATCTCAAGTATATATATATTATAAAGAATATTTAAAAAAACAGAAGATAGTTTTAAAAACAAACGAAGTTTAAAACAAGAGTTTATTTAAAAAACAAAAAGCAAAGAAATTTTAAGGCTAAAACATTTTGAAAAGCAGTTTTGAAAATCATTTTGAAAAACCATTTTGAAGTAGTTTTGCAAGCTTCTTCCTACAGAATATCTCATCACATCAGGACTCGAGAACTTGTACAAAACCAAGATGTTCGTGGGTTTGTAAGCCACTTGTTGTAGGTTTGTAAGCTACTTGTCGTGGGTTTGTAAGCCACTAAGAAGATAGAAATGGGTTCCATCCCAAATGAAATTTGGAATGAAGATTTCCATGCTATTACGAAGTTTTAACAAAACTAGACACTGACCTTGAAATCTTGATCTTGATACTCATGAGTCTTCAAACTTGATTTCTTCATTCTTGATTTTTATACTGTACAATCTTCAATAATCAATACTTTCCTTATATATATCCTGCATAATAACATTCATATATATCTAGACAATAATGTTAGTATATAAGTTATAATAAAATAAGTTACAAAGGTTGTTGTCATCAAAACCACTATCTCCAGTTCCTAACTACCATTGATGTAGGTTTTTCATCTCGACAAACAGAGTTTTGAAATGTAGAAAAACAAAGCTGGAAATGGATGGAGTGGCAGCAAAATAAGAGAGAAAAACCAAAAAATAATGGGTTTGATTGTGTTTACATGGCCAGAAGTAGGTCATCGTGGTCAGGGGAGCGAGGGTTGTGGTAGCGGAGGTGCTGGGTCATGTAGAGGAGTGGGCGGCGGTCTAGGTGGCTGTTGTAGTGATGTGCGAGTGAAGGAGCATCGTGCTTGGTTGGAGTTGGGGATATGGATGCATGCATGATAAAAATATATAGGAGAAGAAAGAGAAAGGTAATTGTGAAACCTATTAATTAAGTTAAGTTAGGATTATGTAGGTTAATTAACTTATTAATTAATGAATATAAATCGATATCTTATATCTTCCTTAACTTTCACATACGAGGCCCCATTTGGACGTGGTTTCTTGCATTGTTCTCATATTACACTCTCTATGACTTGGCACAAGATTTGGTAGCTTTTATTAAGGTGGGTGATTTTGTCTCTTACTATTCTATGATTGTCATTATAATATAAAATTAATGTTTTGAAATGATTTCCAACTTTAAAACGTGATTTTTAATAGATGTAAATCAACATCTGATTTTATAAATAAACTTTAAAGTGTTTTAAAATAGTTTTAAATCAAATATTACACATGTTTAATAGACGGACTATTTTCGAGAGATTGCCAAATTTAGGCTATTTTTAATATGAATTCCAGAATTGGTAGATATAGGTGTATTGTACATACTTTATTTATGCTATGATATTTGTATGTATGCTTGTTTACTTGTTTTGGTTCAAAACGCTGATCGATAGGCGATATAGTATTAGGAAACATCCCATAAGATAGAGTTTCATAAATATCGATAAATGCACACATGATGGGAACTCGAATTGATGGGAGAAGTATGTAGAAAAGTTTTGGAATGCATATCAACTGATCTGAAAACGAAAGACAATGGAATTAAGTGTGTGATCCGGGCTTTAATAGGGATGTTGGATATTTTCACTTGGTTTGTACTTAGACATTTTTGGCCTAGTTCAAAACCAAAGTGGTCAGCACTGACCATTCGAGAGTGTTAGTACGTAGCTCTATTGATGGTGGTCAATTTAGCTAATTTTGATGTAGAGACATCAGGGAGTGCGACTTGATTGTTCATTCGATTGTTCAATGCTTTCTCTTGATGATACAACTTTATTGTAACGACCTGCCTTTTTGGACGGTTTAAATCAATACACATGCCAACTCAAACCATTCAAAGGGGAAAATTGTTATGGGGTAAATAAGAAAAAGTAGAGAAAGAAAGAAAATAAACACAGAATCTCACAACGGAATGACAAAATATAATGATCAAATTAATAGTTCATGAAGTTGTTTTACAAATAACATTTGATTTCACTTTATAGTACAGAATCAGAGTCCATATAGCAGTAATAAATAAATAATGTAGCGGAACAACACGATGCAGTGGAAAATTTAAACAAATAATATAGTAAATAGTAATAGCACCGAATCTTCGTCTTCGTCCTCCTAAAAGCAGTCTTTGATAAACTGAAAAGCTCAGACTGACCCAAGCGAATTAAAAAGACAAAACACTCGAGTCAGAACTAAAAGATCTTATGTAAGTTAAATCAACAGTAAATAAATATGAGTGTAACGGCGTCGAAGATGTTTACGGGTTTTGACATCTCCTATCCAGTGTTAATGTGAGTACAAATCACTTAAGAGATGTTCGGGATTACCATCTCCTAAGGATCCATTAAACTATCTACTATGTAGTACAATATGCTATTATAATAGTGTCTACAGTAAAGTATTAAAATAGCATTAAAGCGTTACCCATATCCCCCTTAACACATTTTATATATTCCCATAGTCTATATAGTACCGTAATTCCTTTGTAAACTGGAGGGCTATCAGAGGGCACTCCATAGGTATGGTACAAACCAAAATCGTAGAAGGCGCGATAGGGCATGTGAACAAGACACTCGAGGCAATGCCAGGGTAGGTATACCGTTTGTGGATCCGGACTGGTGGTAACGCATAACAGCTACTACCGCCCACCTCGGAACACACTCCCATAATCAAAATCAAGGGTTGGCCACCAAATCATCACAAATTCACAATATGGTATCGAAGAAATGTGTCCGATAGGAGGAATGACCTCACTTGGCCCGGAATGGCTCCTGTTTTAGTAACATCTAAGCTGACTCATGGGAGTCGGGGTCACGTAAACACCTCATACAGAATCGTTCGCGAAACCATCCTACTTTATTTCTGGAATCTCCACCACGTACACAGTTGTTAAAGTGGTTTTCGGTATTGGCAGAGAGTATGACAATATCCGATCCCGGTCTCTTTAACAACCAAACGCTTATTTCACACCGGATGGTTCCTTTACATTTCCAAAACCATTTCATATTGATATCAAAATATCATATTCAATTCAAACCATATTACTTTCGAAATCATAATTTCAAAATAGGAGAAACCCTCATTTCAAATTCATCATATTTAAATCCCAACTTAGATTATCACATCATTTAATCATATTTGCTTTTAAATCAAGGATTTAAAAAATAACCACTTCCACTTTACAATTTTGAATTTTGAAAATAGTATAGATAGTTACAAATAGTTTAAGTAGTTTAGTATAGTTTGAAAATATACTTTAGGTGGTTTGAAATATTTTAAAATAATTTAAAAAGTGGATAAAACTAGTTTAAATAGATTTAAAATAGTTTTAGTAGAATTAAAACCAATTAAATAGATTTAAAATAGATTAATGGATTTAAAATAGATTAAATAGATTAAATAGATTAATTAGATTTAAAATAGATTAAATAGATTTAAAATAGATTAAATAGATTTAAAATAGATTAAATAGATTTAAAATAGATTAAATAAATTAAAATAGATTAAAATGGGTTAATTAGTTTAAAATAGGATAAATTAGATTAAATTGGATTAAATAGCTTAAAATTGATTAAAATAATTTAAAATAATTTAAATTGATTAAATAGTTTAAATTAGTTTAAAATAGATTTCAAAGTTATATCCAAACATTTTCAATAACTCAATTTCGATAAATTCATTTATTTTTGACAATTCAACTTTGAAATTCCAATTTAAATCCTTTGAACAATTCATTAAATCAATTCCAATTTCAGTATTAAGGCTTAGATTTTCGAATATAATTCAGTTTATATAAATCAATTTCTATTTCAAAATACCGATTAACTGAATTCAAAATTTAAAGAATTAAAATCATTTAATTTAACCAATTCGACATTTGTATATAATATTCTACCCTATGGTCAAGTAATACGGATATTTATCAATTCCATCCGCAATTTAAAATTTTCCAGGAATATATCATTTCAACCCGCAATCCCAAACTTTAATTTCAAATACATGAAATCGCTCGAGTCTATCATTTCAACCCATAATGATTTCTTCCTAATCTATCGGATCGTTCGGGTATGTATCATTTCAACCATAGGGAACTTGCAGTGTTATAACAATATAAAAATATAACATCCAGTCATCCAATATCAACAATCAAACATACATCACAATCATTATCCAAATCAACCAATAAACATTAATAGATAACTGATTATCATTAGCAGGTATTCAATTGACAATTAAATTCAATATTAAATTTAAACGATGATTAAATGCAATAAAAGTCAAATTTAACTAGAATGACAATTTACACATACCAAACATCGATCAATTAATTTCTAATCACATCATAAATTTAATTTAACTAGCATAAGATAATCTAGTAGTTGTGAGTGGGTTAAAACACTCACCTTTGATTTCAAATCGATTTGAAATCCAAAATAAGGCCCAAAATTCAACAGTCTCAGAATTTGTCCAAACTAGTTCCAAAATGTCTCGAATTTCGATACGATCGTAGCGGAACAAACCACGTGTGAATCCGAGCTCGTATGGAAAAGATATATGAGTTAGAAATTATATGATTTCAATTTAAATTAAATTAAATATAGAAATCAACTCTTACACGTCATCATCGTTCACCAGCTTAATTCGAAACCCTACTACATGCAGTACCCACGTTGAACAGATACGCGCCGTCACACAACCTAAATCGACGTCGCCTCCTTATCTCTAACACGTCGCGCCACCTTCGACCCTCCGCCCATCCACGTACGAACTCTGACGACACACACACCCCGATTGATGCCCCAAAAACAAGCAGTCGCTGCTTTGTTCTTAAACCCTAGTCAATTATCAACGGCGATCTAGCCATCAACTTCACCCATGAACCACACAGATGAACTACACGCGACAATCTCCACCCATCCATACCACCCAAACGACGATCCATGCAAGTTGATCAAGACGCGATGAACGGTCACAAATGAATTGGCCAATAGCGGACAAACCGGAATCCGATTGCAAAAATGAGCAACAGATTTGAGTTACGCTCGTCGAGAGCTTCGAATCGATATACAATATGATAGGGTTTGAGGAATTTTAATTTTTCGATTTGATTTTGATTTGCAATTGAAATTGGAACTGGGAATTAGGTTTCGGTTTGTCTGCCATTGGAAAGAGGAGATGAAAGGGAAATGTACGTACATAATAATGGAATAAGAAACACCTAGGGTTTATAACAGCCTATATATAGGCAGATCTGAATATAGAAAGAATGGATTAGATCGATTTGGATTGGAACGATAAAAGACCCGAAATGAAAATGGGTCATCCTATATATCAAAATAGATGTTTTCGATATTTTTAAATCCAATGGAACATGTTTCAAGTCTTAATTCCTTTGTATGAAGAAGTTAGCTTTTAAAATCTGCTTATTTCAAATTGATTTCTACGTGTTTCGAGTTCATACGATCAAGCGACAAGTCCGATCTCTACGAAATTTGAAACCTTACAATAATTCGAAATCCGAGACAGTTGCCAAAATGGCTATTTTCACGTTATTTAAATAAATTAATATTAAATTAATTAAATCACTTTTCAATTCAATTTTTTTTATAACTAAAAATTTCATCATTTTTTATTACTTAGACATTTGCAATAATTTAAAACAATTTACATATCAATTCAGTGTTAAATATTACACTAATTAAATTGTTCAGTTCCCACTGCAATTAAATCCAATTAATTATAATTTAATTCCAATAAATTGATTCAATTTGATTTCAATCTTTTTTATTCAATCAATTATTACTCTATAGACATAGTTAACATTTGTTTATATCTTACTACACTAATATTCTACAATTTATCATCTTTTACCATATTAGTTGCAATATTTCAATTTTATTGAATTTTTGTCAGTTTTATTAAAATTTTAAATACTATTAAATTAACTTATCTTGGTTTCAAATTTTTATTTAAATCAATTGTTGCCTCATGAATATAATTGAAATTTTTGTACATTTTATTGCATTCATCTTTTACAGTTATCGTCTTAACTTATATTAACATAATATTTAATTATATTTAATTTCAATTGATTTCCAATTTAATTCAACAAGTTAAATAAATTGATAACAAATGACGATCGTTACCTTTTCTTAATTTGTTAACATTTGTAAGTTTGTTATCTACACACAAATGTCATAACTATTACCACAACACTACTTTTATTCAATTACAAATTAATTACATACTATTTCATTAATTAATACAACATTCAAATTATCAATTACTCCTTTAATCCAATTATCAATTAATGCACACATTATTACAATTACTTTAAAATCTATAACCAATTATAACTTTTTAATCATTTCAATTAATTGGAATTACATTTAAGGCAGTTAACAATTACCTTAAACTAAGACTATTACATTTTATTCCAGTTATATTCTTTTTATTAAATCACAAATTTTTATTTCTTCCAACATTAAATCACAAAACCTTATTAAATTAACTACTTTAATTATCGAAAATTACGGGTTGTTACACTCTCCCTCACTCAAAACTTTTCGTCCTCGAAAAGGGAAAGAAGCAATCAAGAAATTAATATATCTTATTCAGAATATTAAATTTATAAACAATCAATTTACATAATTAAATAATTTAAATAAAATATATCAATTTAAAATAATTAAATCCTTTTATATTCAAGTTAATAAAAGTTTGGAAAACATTTCCCAAAATTTTTCTAAATCCAAAATTCACAGAAAATTTCAGCAGATGTGACGACCGCCCATAACTCCTGCACTGAACCTAGAGAAAGTGCGCTGTAAAGTGTGCCAGGCAGCCATGGACGATTGTCAGGGTAAATTAAAACAACAGAATCTATCGTATTAGTCACAGCGCATGGACAAAATACAATAGAATATATATATATAGTGAAGCTTCACAGAATAGAATCTCATTAATAAAACTTCATAGTAGTTGAATACAAACATCTGAATAGTCAATACAACAAGCCTCACTACATAACACTCAGAGAAGATACAAACAGCGGAACACCCAGTACATATAATAAGAAGATAATATGCAACCCTCCAGCTCGTCTTCGATATCAACACCGTGGAAAGCAAGAACAACACCTGTCACCTGCTACATAGTCTGCCCGTCCCAAAATGGACGAACAGCCCAAGGCAATAAGAATTAAAACATAAAGCCTTGAGTTAGACAACAGTCTTAGTGAGCAGTAAATTAACTAACAACATACCAAAAGAGCATAAAGGAAAAGGAATAGGAATACAACCCTCCCACTCCAACCTCATTCTACAGTGATAGCCCCCAGACACACACTAAGTAGAAGCAAGCATAGCAGAGCATACAATGTAAAGTAAAGCAATTATCACTCGAGTCAAGGGCGATGTTTTCCAAGTACAAACCCCAAGGCCTAAACCAAGATCAGATAAGCACCCCGAAAATACCGCTCTTGAGACCGAATGACGATACAACCAAACATCCATGACTCTGGCTATCACTGTTATCATTGCTTCGATATCACCGTTAATTGAATGACCGGCACATTCTTTCAGCCGTCCGTCAAGGGCTAATGGAAACCCCGGTTCTAGACATAACTCCCGCACGTCATCGTGACCCGTTCCTAGGACTATCGAATCTGCCCAAAGTACTTGACTATCAATCATTAGCCTTCAGGGACTATCGAATCTGCCCAACGTACTCTTGCTTTGAGCTTGCTAGAACCTTCAACAACGATGGGATCTCAGCCTTCTAGTCATCCTCCTCGACGACTATTTCCATACTAGCTCAAGCGCCTCTCGAGCAAACCATTATCCTCTAACTCGAACCATATCACCGAGTTATCAACATGCTTGGAATGATCCCGTCTGGATTAGACCAAGACTATCTCACATCATACTTCGCTTCATCACATCCTCGCAAAGCTTCATCTCAACATCATCGTCATTGAATCTATGCATAAGAGCTTCACCATCCGCTAAATATGCCACAAGCAGCTTTTCCAATTCAAGAGCCTTTCCCTTAGCTTTTGAATCATCTTCGGTCTAAATCAAATCATCAATCATCTAATTCATAGCAATCCACCAAGTCAAACATTAATCCAAGCAATCAAGCATTCAAATATGATCTAAGTAGACAATTATAACAATAATGGCAATTTCGTAATTAAAGAGTCAAAAGTCCAACAAGCATGAAAACATGAACAATATCTCTATAATCTTGAAGAATAGACTTGCATAGGTTAACACTTAGTAAAATGGTTGTCAAATCATCATGAACAATGGATCTATATGGATCTATACTTAGGTTTACAAAAATGCATGGAAATCTCTACTTTAACACCAAATCAAGCCAACGATCCGATATACTCCTTTGGATCCATGTGAGAGATAATCACCACTCACCAAATCACCTAAACAACCCCAAATCAACACACTTCAGATCTGGACAGCGAAGGATCTAGCTTGATCTATCACGAATCCGCTTCAAACGAAGAAATCTCACTTCAAAGGATGAAGATCTTCAATCTAAGCTCTTGAATCTTCGATTTGATCTTCAATATGGATGGATGGAATCACGAGATTAGAGTGGAGAAAAGAAGTGAAGAAGTGTAGAAGTCGAGCTCTCAAAATGCCAACACTTCGTCGCTTCGAAATTCGGATCCAAAAAAATATGAAGAAATGGACGAGTATTTATAGGCTGGTTTCCCCCTTAACTCGTCCGCCTCCTTAAGTCGTCTCCGACTTAACCTTCTCTCCGCCTACCAAATGTGACGACTTAAGCCCCTCCGACCTACGACTTAACATACCCAGCGACCCACGCCCTATCATGCGCGCGCGACCTATGACTTAACAAGTACGCGACTTAACTGGGTAGCCGACCTAACACCCACGCGACTTAACAGCTCACGACTTAACTTAAATGCGCGACTTAACATGTATACGACATAATAACTCAACAACATGTGCGACCTAACTGTATATAACTTACGACTTATATCTGGCCGACTTAACATCTACGCGCGACTTACGACCTAACAGACTTACGACCTAACCCTGACACGCTCCTAAGTCGCTCACGACCTAACTTCCTTAAGTCGTCCAATCTATAAGTCGGTCAGCTTCCTAAGTCGTCTACTACCTGACTCTTAACTCGGTCATGACTCAGCTGAGTTATGACTTAACTGCTAGACTTAGGTCGCTCACTTCTTATGTCGCCTATTCTTGAGTCGCCAACACCTTAAGTCGTCCCAATCTCTTAAGTCGCTAATCTACTTACCTCCTAGGTCGTTTAACTCGCTAACTCTCTTAGGTCGTCTAATGACTTATGTCACTAATTCCTGTAGGCTGCTATCTCTTAGGTCATCTAAATCCTTAAGTCGCCCACGACCTAGCCTTCTTCACGACCTAAGCTCCGAACGACTGAACTACTACACGACCTATCTATCACATGACCTAAGCTCTGGTCGACTTATCAACACCAACGACCTAAGCCTTATCTCGTCCACAACTTAGACTATGGACGACTCATCAACATTGCGACCAAATGTCAACTATTGTACGATGTTTAGATCCGTAAAAATACGGGTCGTTACATTCTCTCCCCCTTAGGAATTTCGCCCCCGAAATTCCAAACAAACAAGAGCAATCAAAGACTATTCTGCATGCCTACCATCCATAGCAATCAATAAACCATGCATCCAATTCTAGCTTAGCATGCAGAATTCTAAAACTAGAACAAGTTACAATATCGTGAGATGACACGACACCTTAGGGCCATACCTTGAAGAGTTCAGGATGAGCTGCTTTCATCCTCTCTTCCACCTCCCATGTACAGTCGTTATCATCATCACTCCATTGTATCTTGAGCAACTTAACTATCTTCCTCCTAAGCTGTTTCGTGTCGGTTTCCACAACACGAAGCGGCTTACGAGGTCCCTTATCGATTGGATCAACTTCGAAATGTTCATAGCTATCAGCAGAAACCACTGTATTCGAGTCGTGCACAAACTTCCGTAGATACGATACATGAAAAACATTGTGCACACCCGACATCTTCTCTGGTAACTCCAATCTGTAGGCGAGCTTTCCAATTCGCTCTATGATCGGGAATGGTCCAACAAATCTCGGAGTCAATTTTCCTTTCTTCCCGAATCGAATAACATTCTTCAGTGGAGAAATCTTCACAAAAACCATATCTCCTACGTTGAATTCCAAATCCTTACGACGCTTGTTGGCATAACTCTTTTGACGGTCTTGGGCTGCCTTCATTCGTTGCCGAATGATCTCTATGCAATCCAAAGTTTGTCGAATCATCTCTGGCCCAAGTATCAGCTTTTCTCCAGTCTCTAACCATCATGTCGGAGAGTTACACGGTCTTCCATACAATGCCTCATACGGTGCCATACCAATGCTTGACTGGTAACTGTTGTTATACGAAAATTCCACCAAATGAAGATGATCTTCCCATGATCCTCCGAAATCCAAAACACAAGCTCTAAGAAGATCTTCCAGAACTCGGTTGACTCTCTCGGTCTGACCATCTGTTTGAGGGTGATAAGCTGTACTCAAACATAACTCGGTTCCTAAAACTTCCTGGAAACTCTTCCAAAATCCGCTAGTGAACAATGGGTCTCGATCGCTCACTATACTCTTCGGAATACCATGGAATCGAACTATCCACTTAACATACAACTCAGCCAACTTTGATGCAGTCCTAGTCGATCGAACAGGAATGAATCTTGCACTCTTAGTCAAACGATCTACAATGACCCAAATCCCTTCATTTCCCGTTCTTGTTCTAGGTAATCCATCAATAAAATCCATCGACACTTGCTCCCACTTCCATGTAGGAACTTCTAATGGCTGAAGCAATCCACTTGGCTTCTTCTGTTCGGCTTTTACCAACTGGCAGTTCATGCACTTGGAAATAAAAATTTCCAACATCCTTCTTCATACCTTCCCAGTAGTAGGTTCTCTTCATATCCCGATACATCTTATTTCCACCTGGATGAATTGTCAACTTCGAGTGATGACTTTCCCTTAGAACTTCATTCCTCAATTCATCGATATCGGGAACAACTAGTCATCCTTGCTTCCGAAGCCAACCCTTTCGATCGACCTCGAATCCTTTATCCTTTTCTGGATCCAATCCAGATTCCAAATCACGGATAATCTTGACAAGCTTATCATCTCGCTTTTGGCTCTCGCCAATCCTTTCTACAAGAGTAGGTCTTATCGATAAGTTTGCCAACATCTCAGGTTCCAATTCACATCTAGGCCTGAAGTCAAATCCAGCTAAATACTCGAGATTCTTCCATTCTGAAAACATGGCTCCCAATCCTGCATGTTTTCGACTTAACGCATCTGCAACTGCGTTACCCTTTCCTGGAGTATAGGCTATACCAAAATCATATGATGCTAAAAACTCTAGCCAACGTTGCTGCCGAAGATTCAAATCCTTTTGGGAGAAAAGATACTTCAATGACTTATGATCTGTAAACAACTCGAATCGAACTCCCAATAGATAATGTCTCCACATCTTCAGAGCAAAAACAATCGCCGCTAATTCCAAATCATGAGTCGGGTAATTCCTTTCATGCGGCTTCAGTTGCCGACTTGCATACGCAACAACTTTATCCTTCTACATCAGCACGGCTCCAAGTCCAGTACCACATGCGTCGGTGTAAACCACCATCTCATCATTCCCACTAGGAATAGTCAAAACAGGAGCACTCGTCAATCGCTCTTTCAAGATTCCGAAAGCTTGCTCACACTTAGCATCCCATCCGAACACTTGGTTCTTCTTTGTCAATCCTGTTAATGGTGCAGCCACTTTACAGAAGTCTTTGATAAACCTTCGATAATATCCTGCCAATCCAAGAAAACTTCTCACATCAGATGCATTCTTAGGTTTAACCCAATCCTGGATTGCTGCCACCTTAGCGGGATCAACCGCTATTCCGTTTCCAGAAATCACATGGCCTAAGAACCTCACTTCACTCTTCCAGAAGTGACACTTCGAAAACTTAGCCTTCAGCTGATGTTTCCGTAAGATCTCCAAAACAATGCGCAAGTGCGTCTTGTGCTCTTCTTCAGTTCTGGAATAAATCAGAATATCATCCACGAACACAAGTACAAACTTGTTCAACTGATCTCTGAACACTCTATTAATAAGATCCACAAAATATGCTGGCGCGTTGGTCAATCCAAACGGCATTACCAGCCACTCAAAGAAACCAGATGGTGTTCGAAAAGCAGTTTTCGGCACACTATCCTTAGCCACTCTCAACTGGTGAAATCTCGTTGCCAAATCCATTTGAGAAAACACCTTTGCTTCGTGAAGCTGATCAAACAAGTCATCTATTCTCGGCAATGGATACTTGTTCTTCTTAGTCACTTTATTCAGCTCACGATAATCCACACACAATCTCAACGACCCATCTTCCTTGGTTGCAAACACAACTGGTGCACCCCATTCGGACACACTACGCCGAATGAATCCTTTCTGCAAAAGATCATCAACCTGCACCCTCAACTCCTGCTGTTCCCTAGGCGCCATACGCCTAAGAGGCATCACAATAGGTCTGGCTCCTTCAACTAGATCTATACGAAACTCGATCTCTCTATGCGGCGGTAACCCTTTGACCTCGTCAAAGACATCCTCAAATCCATTTGCGATTGGCACCGATGACAGTTCACCCCGTGGAACAACTAGCGAATACATGAAGCTCATGAAGACGCCTTCTTCATGCTTACATCGTATCACAATCTTTCGCCCCTCCACATTCTCAACTGTCACCTCCAACCTTTCGCAATCAACCTTTACCGCATACTTCCTAAGCCAGTCCATACCCAAAATAATTCCGAACCCCGCAAAGTTCAGAACAAAACAATCACAAACAAAAGAGCAACCATGACTCGACACAATCAGACCACGGCATAACATACACAAACAAGACGAACCCCCAACTGGATTAGTCATAACCAATGGCCTATCAACAATATCCGGTTCCAAACCTAACCGGCCTACAAGATCACTACAAACAAACGAATGCGACGCCCCAGTATCAAACAACACTCTAACTGGAACACCGCATATGGAAAGAGTACCTTGAACAACCACACTCTTTCCTTTCTCTTTAGCGGTAGGAGCTTTTGAAGACGATGGAACAGCTCCCAAAGCATAAGCTTGCACAATCTATTTGTCCCTTCGCGGTTCTGAACAATTCTTCCTAATATGCCCCGGCTTGTCACAGTGGTGACACTTCATCGGTACCTTCGGATTCTTACAATCCCTAGAGAAATGGCCCTTATGCTGACAATTGTAGCAAGTCACTTCGCCCTTCGGCTTCTTCTGGCCATCCTTACCCTTCTGCTGCTGCTGCTTCCTCTTCTTGTTTCCACCCTGCTGTGGTTTAGACTCTTCCCTGGTCACAGCAACAACAGATCCTTCCTTAGGAAACAGACTCTCATGCCTGAGAGCTTTCTCCACAAGCTTCTCAAATGAATCGTCCAAATGATCCACCAACTGCCTCCCAAGATAACTGTCCAAGCCTGTCACAAACTTCTCATTCTTCTGATATGCAGATTCAATATACGACCGGGCATACTTGGACAAAGCTTCAAACTCAGAAACATACTCAAGAACTGGTCTTCCATTTTTCTTGAGCTCCACAAACTTCTTGAACAGAACAGACTTCTGAGCTGTAGAAATGAACTTAGCTTCAAATCTGGCTTGGAATTGCTCCCAAGTAATCTCTTCCTCCGGAGTATTGATGGTAATAGAGTTCCACCAATCAAAAGCTCTCCCTTGAAGCTGTCTTGATGCTAACTTCCTCTTAGTTGCATCCTTAATTCCCAAATCACCAAAAATCCTTCTACAAGCATCTATCCACCTATGAACCTCAATAGTTGATTCTGTCCCCAAGAAAACCTTCCCTCCAAGAGCAGTATAGTCCTTACACAGCTTAGCAAAATCCACCGGTCTTGGAGTTTGAACTTGAACTCCAACATCCACCGATGGCCCTGGAGCTGGCATCCTTCTCATGATCGAAGTCATCATAGCTTCGAACATAGCAGCATAATCAGCAGCCCCCTCAGTAGCACGGCCTTCCCTAGCAGCTGGTCTCCCTCTTCGACTCATCCTTAATATCTATAAAAAGGAATGATTAGAACACCTAGAGAAACAACTGCATAAAGGACTCAAACTTTACTAAGCTACTATATTATATATAGTAATCATCCATCAAAATACAATTACGTCTCTCATACGTAGTTACGTCAGCGAGCGTTGGGTAAAATCGATTAACCAAAGCTCTGATACCAAATGTGACGACCGCCCATAACCCCTGCACTGAACCTAGAGAAAGTGCGCTGTAAAGTGTGCCAGGCAGCCATGGACGATTGTCAGGGTAAATTAAAACAATAGAATCTATCGTATTACTCACAGCGCATGGACAAAATACAATAGAATATATATATAGTGAAGCTTCACAGAATAGAATCTCATCAATAAAACTTCATAGTAGTTAAATACAAACATCTGAATAGTCAATACAACAAGCCTCACTACATAACACTCAGAGAAGATACAAACAGCGGAACACCCAGTACATATAATAAGAAGATAATATGCAACCCTCCAGCTCGTCTTCGATATCAACACCATGGAAAGCAAGAACAGCACCTGTCACCTGCTACCTAGTCTACCCATCCCAAAATGGACGAACAGCCCAAGGCAATAAGAATTAAAACATAAAGCCTTGAGTCAGACAACAGTCTTAGTGAGCAGTAAATTAACTAACAACATACCAAAAGAGCATAAAGGAAAAGGAATAGGAATACAACCCTCCCACTCCAACCTCATTCTACAGTGATAGCCCCCAGACACACACTAAGTAGAAGCAAGCATAGCAGAGCATACAATGTAAAGTAAAGCAATTATCACTCGAGTCAAGGGCGATGTTTTCCAAGTACAAACCCCCAAGGCCTAAACCAAGATCAAATAAGCACCCCGAAAATACCGCTCTTGAGACCGAATGACGATACAACCAAACATCCATGACTCTGGCTATCACTGTTATCATTGCTTCGATATCACCGTTAATTGAATGACCGGCACATTCTTTCAGCCGTCCATCAAGGGCTAATGGAAACCCCGGTTCTAGACATAACTCCCGCACGTCATCGTGACCCGTGCCTAGGACTATCGAATCTGCCTAGAGTACTTGACTATCAATCATTAGCCTTCAGGGACTATCGAATCTGCCCAACGTACTCATGCTTTGAGCATGCTAGAACCTTCAACAACGATGGAATCTCAGCCTTCTAGTCATCCTCCTCGACGACTATTTCCATACTAGCTCAAGCGCCTCTCGAGCAAACCATTATCCTCTAACTCGAACCATATCACCGAGTTATCAACATGCTTGGAATGATCCCGTCTGGATTAGACCAAGACTATCTCACATCATACTTCGCTTCATCACATCCTCGCAAAGCTTCATCTCAACATCATCATCATCGAATCTATGCATAAGAGCTTCGCCATCCGCTAAATATGCCACAAGCAGCTTTTCCAATTCAAGAGCCTTTCCCTTAGCTTTTGAATCATCTTCGGTCTAAATCAAATCATCAATCATCTAATTCATAGCAATCCACCAAGTCAAACATTAATCCAAGCAATCAAGCATTCAAATATGATCTAAGTAGACAATTATAACAATAATGGTAGTTTCATAATTAAAGAGTCAAAAGTCCAACAAGCATGAAAACATGAACAATATCTCTATAATCTTGAAGAATAGACTTGCATAGGTTAACACTTAGTAAAATGGTTGTCAAATCATCATGAACAATGGATCTATATGGATCTATACTTAGGTTTACAAAATGCATGGAAATCTCTACTTTAACACCAAATCAAGCCAACGATCCGATATACTCCTTTGGATCCGTGTGAGAGATAATCACCACTCACCAAATCACCTAAACAACCCCAAATCAACACACTTCAGATCTGGACAGCGAAGGATCTAGCTTGATCTATCACGAATCCGCTTCAAACGAAGAAATCTCACTTCAAAGGATGAAGATCTTCAATCTAAGCTCTTGAATCTTCGATTTGATCTTCAATATGGATGGATGGAATCACAAGATTAGAGTGGAGAAAAGAAGTGAAGAAGTGTAGAAGTCGAGCTCTCAAAATGTCAGCACTTCGTCGCTTCGAAATCCGGATCCAAAAAAAAATGAAGAAATGGACGAGTATTTATAGGCTAGTTTCCCCCTTAACTCGTCCGCCTCCTTAAGTCGTCTCCGACTTAACCTTCTCTCCGCCTACCAAATGTGATGACTTAAGCCCCTCCGACCTACGACTTAACATACCCAGCGACCCACGCCCTATCATGCGTGCGCGACCTATGACTTAACAAGTACGCGACTTAACTGGGTAGCCGACCTAACACCCACGCGACTTAATAGCTCACGACTTAACTTAGATGCGCGACTTAACAGGTATACGACATAACAACTCAACAACAGGTGCGACCTAACTGTATACGACTTACGACTTATATCTGGCCGACTTAACATCTACGCGCGACTTATGACCTAACCCTGACACGCTCCTAAGTCCCTCACGACCTAACTTCCTTAAGTCGTCCAATCTATAAGTCGGTCAGCTTCCTAAGTCGTCTACTACCTGACTCTTAACTCGGTCACGACTCAACTGAGTTACGACTTAACTGCTAGACTTAGGTCGCTCACTTCTTATGTCGCCTATTCTTGAGTCGCCAACACCTTAAGTCGTCCCAATCTCTTAAGTCGCTAATCTACCTACCTCCTAGGTCGTTTAACTCGCTAACTCTCTTAGGTCGTCTAATGACTTATGTCACTAATTCCTGTAGGCTGCTATCTCTTAGGTCGTCTAAATCCTTAAGTCGCCCACGACCTAGCCTTCTTTACGACCTAAGCTCCGAACGACTTAACTACTACACGACCTATCTATCACACGACCTAAGCTCTGGTCGACTTATCAACACCAACGACCTAAGCCTTATCTCGTCCACAACTTAGACTATGGACGACTCATCAACATTGCGACCAAATGTCAACTATTGTACGATGTTTCGATCCGTAAAAATACGGGTCGTTACAGTAGAGGCTCCTTTGTACGGAGAGGTCTCGAAGAAATAATAATATCAATAATAACAATATATTGTATTTCAAAATAATATATCCCAAACCACGGGAAAGCAATATAATACTGCTAGAAAATAGTAATCCGAGAACGTACCTATTTGTCGGGCAAACAACGCTTAATTTATAAAACCAAAAGTAGTAGCAATTGCTTCCATAACCTGTATTTCACTTATATAATATAAAGAGGTTAATAATTAAGTAAAAGAGAAATATTTAAGTTGTTTCAACTAATAACAACAATCACAACATAACAATAATCATTTGCAAACAAACAGTACAAACATCATTTCAACCAAGAAATCAATCATCCTTCCATAGCAACCAAAACAAATGGTTTGTCCGGGTTCAGAACTTCTAATCATATAAAATGATAAATAAACTATGAAGTAAATCATACACTTAGCAGTCGTAGGTAAAACTTTATAGATTATTTATACATCTCTATACAAAATAGAAGTATCCTTTCCCAACCAATCCATAAGCAAGACAAACAATAATTTCAATGTTATTTAAGTTTGTTGTACATCATTTACTGTTCTTTTCTCATTCTTATAATGCTTATTTTAATTAATTTACATTCATTCTTACTTACAAAAGTTCATTTCTCATTTATCCATACAATGCCAATTTTCTGTCATTTTATTACTTTACATTCATTGCTTAAATAAGTTATTTCTATTTCAATTATTGGATTATCCATTATTAGGTAAGTTTCTTTACAATTTAATTCACCATTAATGGGTTATTTCTTTTTCACATTCATTCTTCCATATATAGTATTATTGAATATTAAATCCATTTCCAAGTCATTTCAATGTTTTCTGAGGTTATAATCATTTAATCAATATAGTACTCACTTAAATTATAAATGGCTTTAGCATTAATTTAAGTTTATAATTATTTACTTACAGTATTCACCTTTTACTATTCAATTTGATTATAAATAGCTTAAAATGTTAACTTAAGTTTATAACAATTTATAACATCAGAGTTCTTATCTAGAAGAAATTCCATTGAACACTTTCAATACTTACGTTTTACTTGTATAATATTCTATTACATATCCCTATTTAACATTTCAACTTTTAATATTTTGGTAAGTTATAAATATAGGTTTTTAAGAATGCAATTGAATATTACCCAAGTTTCCCTTATATATTTAGTTAACAAAATGTTCAATAGTTACCATTTCTTATTTTCATTTCCTTTTTATTTATAGTTTACAAATTTTCAATTTCTTTTATATTTCATTAATCATTTTAACATCAAATTTCTTATTTTCATTTTAGAAGTTTCCAATTGTTAATATAGTCAAGATTCCATTCATTACAATAATTTCAATTTCTAATTTACAAAAATTAAGAACCAAACAACCGGGTTCCATTTTAATCCTTTTAAAATAATATATATATATATACACATACTCATAACTTATATATATATATATATATCAAATCAAAATTCAGAAATTAAATTTCAATTTTGTTTATCAAAACGGATGTGCAGTAAAACTACTACAACAATCTTCCTACTTTGAAACTCGAAAATGGACGTCGATCATGCATGCACTCATCACTGAAATTATTCTCCAGCGACAAAGAGAGGAGTACAGAACTTATTTCCTTTCAAAATTCTTTTAAACATTTCTTTCAAATAATATTGAAACATTTATATCTGAAAATACTTCCAAATAAAAATAATATTATATTCCAAAATCTTTTGAAAGAAATTTCAAAAATCCTGGAACTTCAGTTCTAAACTTCCAATTTATATTTACTTTATTTGTAAACCCTATTCTAAAATCAATATTTATAAAATTCTCTACCTAACAAACAAAATATTACATCCAATTATATCATTTGTAGAATTTATTATTTTATATACAAAATATATAATAGGCAAAATTATTTCATTTACCTATATTTGAAATCAATATTGTGTCCGTCTGTCCTATTAAGTGTTTAGAAATTCCTATCGATGCCATAACGTCCTATGTACCGACCAGAATTTATAAATACTAAACGAAACAAATTAACACAATACAAAATCTTTTATAACACTAACAAATACGCTCTCTCATATATATACACTCAGCGACTGCTTATAGGGTATTACTACCCTATTTTATATGAGTCAACCCCACAAAGCTAAGGTTATCGCTAAACCTAACCTCTGATACCAAATGTAACAACCTGCCTTTTTGGATGATTTAAATCAACACACATGCCAACTCAAACCATTCAAAGGGGAAAATTGTTATGGGGTAAATAAGAAAAAGTAGAGAAAGAAAGAAAACAAACACATAATCACACAGCGGAATGACAAAGTATAATGATCAAATAAACAGATCATGAAGCTGTTTTATAAATAGCATTTGATTTCACTTTACAGTACAGAATCAGAGTACATACAGCAGTAATAAATAAATAATGCAGCGGAAAATTTAAACAAATAATATAGTAAATAGTAATAGTACTGAATCTTCGTCTTCGTCCTCCTAAAAGCAGTCTTCGATAAATTGAAAAGCTCAAACTGAACCGAGCGAATTGAAAAGACAAAACACTCGAGTCAGAACTAAAAGATCTTATGTAAGTTAAATCAACAGTAAATAAATATTAGTGTAACGGCGTCAGAGATGTTTACGGGATTTGACATCTCCTATCCAGTGTTAACGTGAGTACAAATCACTTAAGAGATGTTCGGGATTACCATCTCCTAAGGATCCATTAAACTATCTACTATGTAGTACAATACGCTATTATAATAGTTTCTACAGCAAAGTAAAGTATTAAAATAGCATTAAGGTGTTACCCATATCCCCCTTAACACATTTTATATATTCCCATAGTCTATACAGTACCGTAATTCCCGCGTAAACTGGAGGGCTATCAGAGGACACTCCATAGGTATGGTACAAACCAAACTCGTAGAAGGCTCGATAGGGCATGTGAACACGGCACTCGAGGCAATGCTAGGGTAGATATACCATTTGTGGATCCGGATTGGTGGTAACGCATAGCAGCTACTACCGTCCACCTCAGAACACACTCCTATAATCAAAATCAAAGGGTGGCCACCAAATCATCACAAAGTCATAATATGGTATCGAAGAAATGTGTCCGATAGGAGGAATGACCTCACTTGGCCCAGCATGGCTCGTGTTTTAGTCACATCTAAGCCGACTCATGAGAGTTAGGGTCACGTAAATACCTTATACGGAATCGTTCGTCAAACCATCCTACTTCATTTCTGGAATCTCCACTACGTACACAGTTGTTAAAGTGGTTTTGGGTATTGGTAGAGAGTATGACAATATCATATCCCAGTCTCTTTAACAACCAAACGCTTATTTCGCACCGGATGGTTCCTTTACATTTCCAAAACCATTTCATATTGATATCAAAATATCATATTCAATTCGAACCACATTACTTTCGAAATCATAATTTCAAAATAGATTAAACCTTCATTTCAAAGTCATCATATTTACTCCAAATATGTAATTTAAATCCTAACTTAGATTATTACATCATCTAATCATATTTGCTTTTAAATCAAGGATTTAAAATATAACCACTTCCACTTTACAATTTTGAATTTTGAAAATAGTATAGATAGTTACAAATAGTTTAAGTAGTTTAGTATAGTTTGGAAATAAACTTTAGGTGATTTGAAATACTTTAAAATAATGTAAAAAGTGGATTAAACTAGTTTAAATAGATTTAAATAGTTTAGGAAGAATTAAAATCAGTTAAATAGGTTTAAAATAGATTAAATAGATTTAAAATAGATTTAAAATAGATTTAAAATAGATTAAATAAATTTAAAATAGATTAAATAGATTTAAAATAGATTAAATAAATTAAAATAGATTAAAATGGGTTAATTAGTTTAAAATAGGATAAATTAGATTAAATTAGATTAAATAGCTTAAAATTTGATTAAAATAATTTAAAATAGTTTAAATTGATTAAATAGTTTAAATTAGTTTAAAATAGATTTCAAAGTTATATTCAAACATTCTCAATAACTCAATTTCGATAAATTCATTTATTTTTGAGAATTCAACTTTGAAATTCCAATTTAAATCCTTTGAACAATTCATTAAATCAATTCCAATGTCAGCATTAAGGCTTGGATTTTTGAATATAATTCAGTTTATATAAATCAATTTCTGTTTCAAAATACCGATTAACTGAATTCAAAATTTAAAGAATTAAAATCTTTTAATTTAACCAATCCGGTGTCCGTATATAATTTTCTACCCTATGGTCAAGTGATACAGATATTTATCATTTCAATCCGCAATTTAAAATTTTCCGGGTATATATCATTTCAACCCGCAATCCCGAAATTGAATTTCAAATACATGAAATCGCTCGAGTCTATCATTTCAACCCATAACAATTTCTCCCTATTCTATCAAATCGTTCGGGTATGTATCATTTCAACCCATAGGGAACTTAAAGTGTTATAACAATATAAAAATATAACATCCAGTCATCCAACATCAACAATCAAACATACGTCACAATCATCATCCAAATCAACCAATTAAAATTAACAGATAACTGATTATCATTAGCAGGTATTCAATTGACAATTAAATTCAATATTAAATTTAAACGATGATTAAATGCAATAAAAGTCAAATTTAACTAGAATGACAATTTAAACATACCAAACATCGATCAATTAATTTCTAATCACATCATAAATTTAATTTAACTAGCATAAGAGAATCTAGTAGTTGTGAGTGTGTTCAAATCAATTTGATATCCAAAATAAGGCCCAAAATTCAACTGTCTTAGAATTCGTCCAAACTAGTTCTAGAATATCTGGAATTTCGATACGATCGCAGCGGAACAAACCGCGCGTAAATCCGAGCTTGTATGGAAAAGATATATGAGTTAGAAGTTATATGATTTAAATTAAATTAAATTGAATATAGAAATCAACTCTAACACATCATCATCGTTCACCGGCTCAATTCAAAACCCTACTACACGCGGTACCCATGTTGAACAGATACCCGCCGCCACACAACCCAAATTGACATCACCTCCTTTTCTCTGACACGCCGCGCCACCTTCGACCCTCCGCCCATCCACGTACGAACTCTGGCGACACACACACCCCGATTGACGCCCCAAAAACAAGCAGCCGCCGCTTTGTTCTTAAACCCTAGTCAATTATCAACGGCGTCCAGCCATCAACTTCACACATGAACCACACAGATGAACTACACGTGACAATCTCCGCCCATCCATTCCAGCCAAACAACGATCCGTGCAAGTTGATCAGGACGCGATGAACGGTCGCGAATGATTTGGCCAATACCGAAAAATCGGAATCCGATTGCAAAAACGAGTAGCAGATTTGAGTTGCGCTCGTCGAGAGCTTCGAATCGATATATAATATGATAGGGTTTGAGGAATTTTAATTTTTCGATTTGATTTTGATTTGCAATTGAAATTGGAATTGGGAATTAGGTTTTGGTTTGTCTGCCATTGGAAAGAGGAGATGAAAAGGAAATGTATGTTCATAATAATGGAATAAGAAACACCTAGGGTTTATAACAGCCTATATATAGGCAGCTATGAATATAGAAAGAATGGACCAGATCGATTTGGATTGGAACGATAAACGACCCGAAAAGCCCGTTTCGTTCCGAAACGAAAATGGGTCATCCCATATATCAAAATAGATGTTTTCAATATTTTTAAATCTAATGGAACATGTTTCAAGTCCTAATTCCATTGTATGAAGAAGTTAGCTTTTAAAATCAACTTATTTCAAATTGATTTCATTAAATTGATTTCTACGTGTTTCGAGTTCGTACGATCAAATGACAAGTCCGATCTCTACGAAATTTTAACCTTACAATAAATCACGGTCACGGATCCGATGAAACTAGTTTCGTCGAAATCCGAGACAGTTGCCGAAATGGCTATTTTCACATTATTTAAATAAATTAATATTAAATTAATTAAATCACTTTTCAATTCAATTTTTTTATAACTAACAATTTTCATCATTTTTGATTACTTAGCCATTTACAATAATTTAAAACAAATTTACATATCAATTCAGTGTTAAATATTACACTAATTACAGTGTTCAGTTCCCACTGCATATAAATCCAATTAATTATAATTTAATTCTAATAAATTGATTTAATTTGATTTCAATCCTTTTTATTCAATCAATTATTACTCTATAGACATAGTTAACATTTGTTTATATCTTATTACACTAATATTCTACAATTTATCATCTTTTACCATATTAGTTGCAATATTTCAATTTCATTGAATTTTTGTCAATTTTATTAACATTTTAAATCCCAATAAATTAACTTATCTTGGTTTCAATCTTTTATTTAAGTCAATTATTGCCTCATGAATATAATTAAAATTTATGTACATTTTATTGCATTCGCCTTTTACAGTTATCGTCTTAACTTCTATTAACATAATATTTAATTATATTTAATTTCAACTGATTTCCAATTTAATTCAACAGATTAAATAAATCGGTAACAAATGACTATCGTTACCTTTTCTTAATTTGATAACATTTGTAAGTTTGTTATCTACACACAAATGTCATAACTACTACCACAACACTACTTTTATTCAATTAAAAATTAATTACATACCATTTCATTAATTAATACAACATTCAAATTATCAATTACTCCTTTAATCCAATTATCAATTAATGCACACATTATTACAATTACTTTACAATCTATAACCAATTATAACTTTTTAATCATTTCAATTAATTGGAATTACATTTAAGGGAGTTATCAATTACCTTAAATTAAGACTATTACATTTCATTCCAGTTATACTTTTTATTAAAAAACAAATTTTTATTTCTTCCAACATTAAATCACAAAACCTTATTAAATTAACTACTTTAATTATCGAAAATTACGGGTCATTATATTTATGATGAACAATTTTGCATATGGAAGAAGTAAAGTGTATTTGGCATGTTGACTTTGGAATGCTCTTAGAAAATCCAGTGGATGGCTTTAGGACTTGCCTAGAGATTCTTTAGGGTGACTTTGGGACTTGGTGATGGATGTCTAGAGGTGTTCCGATGATGATAACTCAATGATAGGTATAATGGTAATGGTCCACAAGGACAAGTTTGATGGTGGGTACTTGTGGTAGAACAATGATGTGTTACACTATGGATATGAGTGAAATTATGATTAGGTTCCACTGTGGATATGAATAGAATGGAACATTGATTGTGTTCTATCATAGAGATATGTGCAAAAGGACCGTAGATACTCAGAGGTTTCCAGTGTGCTCGTGTAGAGAGGTTATGTGGGGATGCCCACTTGGATTATGATAGTGTTCAGATCTTATGACTGTGAATTACTATGGACCTTATGATTTTGCCAGCCTTACAAAGTGGCATGGATTAAGCATTGTGAAACTGATATTTGATTGAGTTTCTAGCTTATGATGGTGTCATACGAGTTATCTTATGTCTAACACACTCTAGTGATGTAAGATGTTATGTTTGCTATATTTTCCATGTGCATTTTATCACCCTAGGTCTATCACATGATGATGGTATTATGGCTAAAAACCCTAGGTACCCGACATTGTATTTACACCGTAGTACACCCATATGATGATGATAATTGTAGATTAGCATACATTGATTGTTATATGATAACTCTTTAGATGAAAGGATAGGTTGGATATACTTCTCCATACTCAATATCCTATATACTATGTCGACTTTCATAGTATTTTGATATTGTTTATTGCTCACACCAGACTGTTGTCTAACTCGAGATTTTATATTTTGCTTCTTATTATCTTAGGCACTCTTATATGAGTAGAATAGACAATAGGTGTAGGATGGCACATAGATTGTGCAGATGGACTAGCACGAGGTTACACTTTCGTATACTATTACTTGGCTTATTATTGCTATTATTTTGAATTGCAACAGTATGATCCTAGATAGTGTTTGACTATTATCTTAGAGATAGTTATCATCTTAGTTATTATTTGATGTATAAAATTCTGTAATCTATGTTGTATATAGTTACTATGAATCCATGCACACTAATTATATGGTTCATTTAAGTATTATTATATCTTCTTTTTTATATCTATGATGATTATTATAGTTTACTCAATGCGTTGTAAGATATATGTTAGGTTTTTATTATTTTTATACTTACTTTACCTCTTGACAATAGTCCTACATCGACCAAACACCATTGTTACATTATACAAATATATTGGGTGCCGGAGGTGTAGAGTAGTCACCACATTTTGTGTCAAAGCTTAGGTTGCATTGTTGACCTTAAGGATATTGAGATTCTTTAATGATAAAGTGTGAGTTATAACTCTTGGATGGATTGAGCGTATATGAGAGTGCGTACTTGTTATATGTTTTCATTTTCATAACTCTATATTATCAAATACATTATAAGTTGCATTGCGCATGACTACCATTAATGCATCATTTTTGTAGAGAGACTGATCATCCATATAATAGAATGAAGGATTACTCGTTATTCAAGAAATACCGCTTGGAACTCCATATATGGATTAGAGGAAGGAGCGGGCTCGAGGGCTATTAACCTTAGTTTATAAATGATGTTCACTGACTAGATGAGGAACATGCTTACATAATGCCCAAGTGGTCGCTTCAAATGTTGTTGCTGGTGGTGCTTCGATGCAAGCGCCAAGAGTCTGTTTTACCAAGCTGTGTAAAGATTATATAAGTTTAAGAGGCAAGCCATTCCTTTGAACAAAGTCAGATGTTGAGGTGCAAGACTAGATGGACACTTGGGATATGATCTTCGATGACTTGGAATTAGATGACACTAGGAGGTAGAGGTTGGCCTCTAGATGACTTCAAGGATGGACAACGAACTAGTGTAATGCCCTCAGAGCTATGACCCTTGAGGATCAGTTTACTTGGGATTAGTTCAATGTTTGATTCGAAGTGATATTTGTCTTGGTTGTTCAAAAGTCGAAGTACATGGTCAACTTTGATATGTCATTGAAGTATGATCTATCTTTCGTATACACTCCACTCAGAATGAATGAATAGTTTTTTATTAGGTTGAGTGATCATCTTGAGAAGCGTCTGATAGGTCACATTGACGGGAGCTTCGTGGAGTTGGTTGAATAAGTTTTACAACATGAGAGCCTGTACCTAGTGTCGTAGGTTGTTGTTCCATGGATAAGCAAATGCCTCAATCCGATGGGTGGGGTAAGCAGATATTGAACAACAACCAAAAGAATAAGCAGATGGTGAAGACATATGTGTTGAATGTCAATCTGATTTCATCGAGTGCTCCATCGGCAAAAGAGAATGGAAAGGGCATTACTGTTTAAGGTATTTTTTCATTTATGATGTATCCATATGTTTTTTATTTGATACGGGGGCTTCAAATTCCTTCATATCTAGTATACCTGAGATAGTTGATTGATCTTTGATTATGATGAACCTTGTTGGGAGCTTAGGCAACCTATTTGTGGTTTGTAATGGTTTGGTTTTATCGAGTCATGGATGCTCTTTTATTTGTGATTGTTTGTTTTTGGATTTTTTGGGTTCATTTTAGGGATGGACCGGCTGAAGAGGCATAGTGTAGTGGTGGACTATGTGAAGCCGTTGGTGACGATAGGGGTCGACGATTGGAAAATATTGGAGATAGGATGCCTGCCTGATGATGAGGTGATGGTTAGCCTTTTGTATTTGCTTCAGATACCGCATGATGGGTTGTCATCAGTGCCCATAGCCAGAGATTATCCAAACATATTTGAGGAGGTGACTAGATTTCCATCACATAGGGAGATAGATTTCCGTATCAGTTTGGTCAAGGATGCTAGACCAGTAATCATGCTACGAGGCTAAACGCATCCATAGAGTAGATGGAACTAGAGGTGTAAGTGAATGAGCTATTAAGGGAAGGGTTTATCCATGGGAACATATCTGAGTTGGGAGCACATATACTATTTTCCGCTAAGGCAGATGGCTCATTGAGGCTATATGTTGAATATAACGAGTTGAATAAAGTGAAGAAGGAGAACAAGTATCATCTCCTACGTATTGATGAATTGTTTGATCAGCTCCATGGTGTTATGGTGTTCTCTTAGTTAGACCTTATAATGGGGTTTCATCAACTGAGTGTGGGTAGTGAGAGTCTGCCGATTATGGCATTTTGTATACCATTTGGGTTTCATGAGTGGTTGGTTATGCCGTTTTGGCTTACCAATGCATCGACATGCTATGCGAATCTCATAAACGGTGTTTTGAGGGATCAATTGAGTAAGTTCATACTTGTTTTCATTGATGGTATATTCGTTTACTCACGGATGCAAGGGAGAACAAGGCGCATTTTAAGATTGTGCTGGAGGTGTTGAGGAACCATTGATTGAAGGCAAAACGTGTCACTTCTAGAGGAGGGAAGTGGGATTTTATGGTAATGTAGTTTCTGAGTAGGGTATTATATAGATCCTACGAAGGTTGCGGCAGTCCAAGATTGGGACATACCAAAGAGTGCCATGGATATGAGGAGTTTCCTTATATTGGAGGGATATTATAGATGCTTTATTAATAACTTCTCGAAAGGAAGCAGCACCGTTAACTAATTTGATGAATAAGAATCAGACTTTTGTTTTGAACGTGAGGTGCGAGCATGTGTTTATCATTCCGAGTGGAAATGCGAAGTTGACAGTATTGACAGATGCTGGTGGTACTGGACTAGGTGAAGTATTGATGCATAAGGGTAAGGTTGTCACATGTGCCAATCAATAACTGAAAACTATACGAGAGGAAGCATCCAACTCATGATTGGAGTTGGCAGCGATAGCATTCGCTTTGATGATTTGGAGTTGGCGACGATAGTATTCTCTTTGTTGATTTGGAGGCATTATCTATTAGGAGAGGGGTTCAATTTATTTATTGACCATAAGCCGTTAAAGTACCTTTTCTCCCATTAGGATCTCAACATTCATCCATAGCGATGGTTAAAATTATTGGCCTTCTATGGATTTGACATTACCCATGCTCCTGGTAAGAGAAATACAATCATGGATGCTCTAAGTATAAGACATTATGGTTTAGGAACGATGTTACTAGAGTTGACAGCACTTGAGTATATCACTGGTTATGACTTCAGTCATTGCTGTGAGCTAGAGTCAAAGATGATGGATAGTTTGACTGCCAAACATACCTTGATTGATTGGACTGTCACTAGTCAGAGGCATGAAGCTAGACTAGCGGAGATTATTTCTAAGGTTGTAGTGGAGTAGAGTAAGAAGATATAAGGCAATAAAGAGTTGACCAAGATGGTTGGCTTCATAAGGATACGAGATTATTTATATTTGACGTCGATGGAGTAAGGGATGAGGTGCTATGAAATTTCCATCATTCATGACTGCTGATAAATCTCGATGACAATAAAATGTACCATGATATGGGGCAAACATTTTATTGGAAAGGGATGAAGAAGGATGTCGGGCATTTAACTCGAGATATATGATAGTTAGTTAAGGCAAAGCAGAAGAGGCAAGTTGTTTTGATGCAACCACTTGAGATTCCCGATTAGAAGTGAGAACAGATATCGATGAACTATGAGGCCAAAGGGCGATATGTTAACATATGGGTCATAGTCGATAAATTGAAAAAGAGTGCTAGTTTTATACCCATAAAATCTATTATAGTGGCAGCAAAATTGGTCAAATTATATGTGAAGTGGATTACGTGATTCAGTGCCAAAGAGCATTGTGAGTAACTGATACCCGTTGTTCATTATTATGTTTTGGAGGAGCTTAGAAGAGGTGTTGGGAAGGATGGCACCGAATCAACTAGAATCAAGGTTGAAACACAAGCTTCGATATGTTGTATGCCTATTTGTATCGCAGGTTGTGATATGAAACATCTTATAAGTAAGATAGTGGAGTTGGGAAAGTTCGATGGAGTGATAGTGAATGCGATTATAGATGGAAAATTGAGGCCAACATAAGGACCACTTGCCCGAAGCACTTCACTAGGTGAGATTTCCATTTTATTGTTAGGTTTCACATTTGATATCCTATTTAGCGTTACATATTGATATTTAGTACTTTGAATGCTAGGATAGGCCTATATTGATATTTGCTTGAGTCTGCATGTTTGTGTGGATGGTTGATATTTGATATGATTACTTATAATTGCTTATAGATGCTAGGCATGCGAAGTGACCATTTTTAACCTTACCGTGCTTGATTTAGGGATTTTGGGGGAGGAATTCATAAAGCGGGGAGATTGTAACAACCCATATTTTACATTTAGGTGGATCATAAAATATTATTTTCATATTGAGTCATATTGGGTGCCGGAGGTGTAGAGTAGTCGCCACATTTTGTGTCAAAACTTAGGTTGTATTGTTGACCTTAAGGATATTGAGATTCTTTAATGATAAAGTGTGAGTTATAACTCTAGGATGGATTAAGCGTATATGAGAGTGCGTACTTGTTATATGTTTTAATTTTCATAACTCTATATTAGCAAATACATTATAAGTTGCATTGCGCATGACTACCATTAATGCATCATTTTTGTAGAGAGACCGATCATCCATATAATAGAATGAAGGATTAGTTGTTATTCAAGAAATACCGCTTGGAACTCCATATATGGATTAGAGGAAGGAGCGGGCTCGAGGGCTATTAACCTTGGTTTACAGACGATGTTCACTGACTAGATGAAAATATTGAGTCATAACCTTGGGTAGTTGAATAGTAATATTTTTGACCCTTAATAATTTTGTCAGACTTTTCGACAACTCGTATAACTTAAAAGCGTGGGGACGCAGTCTTGGATTCTGATAAAATTATACCGTTGGGGTGAGAAAAATATTACGAGTTGCACCATCGAAGAATTATTGCAATTTGATATTCATAGAAGCTATACATCCATAAAATGTGCATTAGAATTGTGGAAATAAAAGAAAATGGGGTATTTTCCAACCCGAATCCTATCCACTACTCAATAAATAGGGTTGATTATTGTATATGCATATTCATTCCCATATCCACATTATTTCGTCTTCTTCTTTGAAACCCATTTCCCACTTTCCTTCTCTTCCTCTTCTTTTAGCAACTAACCATGGTTTTGGATGAAATAAAATTTGTGACTCTCTATTTTTTTGATAGCTACATAGCCTTGGTCTCGATTTGGTCCAACTCCACATGTGATGGCCGAAAAATGTGAATCCGACAAAGGGAATGATTTTGGAAGTCAACCGACATGAATTTGGAGTATATGGTTGTAGTTGTAGCGGTGAGAGGATCAAGAAGGCGTTGGAATGGTTGCATTTCGTGCTACAGCAAGGGATATATTTGAGTAGAATGGAAATAACGCCAATGGAGAATTTTAAGCGAACTACCCATAAAGGAAACCGTTGATATGGGTTTGTTTATCTCGGAAAAGGGGAGTTTAAAAATGTAGATGAACAGACTAGAAATAGGCAGAATGGTGGTGAAATAGGTAAGAGAAACCCAAAAATAATGGGTTCCGTTGCGTTTACACGGTCAAAAGTTGGTCATTATGGCCGTTGGGGGTGGAGGGGCTGCAGAGGTGCTTGGTCACATAGAGGAGTATGTGGCATTCCAGACGACAGTTGCGCGACGTGCAATGGATGAAGGAGCATCGTGTGTGGTTGGAGGAGGGAATATGGATGCATATAGGAAAAAAATGTGAAGGAGAAGAAAGAGAAGTTAATTATAATACCTATTAATTAAGTTAAGGATTAATTAGGTTAATTAACTTAGTTAATTAATGTAAATCGATATCTTATATCGTCTATATCTTTTTTTATAAATGTTGTTTCTTGCATTATGCTCATATTGGATTTCTCTACGACTTGGGTTAGGATTTGGATGATAAGAGTACTAAATATACATAGCAGTCTTAATACATTACAACGGAAATAAAACTAAATAGTTCCTATATAGCTAACTTTGCCTCCTACACGTCTTCGGAAGCGTTATTCATCCACCTACTAAACCTGAAAACCCATAACTCTTAATCTACTCAAATTAATTTTGAGCACCCAAGAGTTTAAGGGGAAAACATAAACTTCGAGGCAGATATAAAGCCTGGTGTGAATAATACTATTATATCTCGGTTTACTAATGTTAAGTAAGACCATGCCACGGAATGGGTTTCCCCTCAGTAATATACCTCTAAAACATATCTTTTTGCAAAATAGAATCCTATAATCAAACTGATTAAAATAATAATAACAATATCATATATGCTTAAAATCATGTAATAAATGGACCGTCTGTTCGAACAATATAGTTTTGTTTGCCTAATTACTAACCATTGGCTGACTCGGGCGTACCAGACAAAATAAATAATCTAACATCTGATACACACACTCCTGGATGGTCTTTCCTTAACTTCTTCTCCCAAGGTCACCTAATCCTAATGGTTTTGTGGGCTCACCAATAACCTATCCTCCTTCACTGTATATATTCATTTCTGGATGTAACTATCATTTAAGTCTTACCTGTAACCAAACCCTACACACTAGAATATTGGACTAAATTAGTTAGGGGCTATAGCTAATGTATAGGGTGTGTAATGATCCAAATTTTCGGACCGGTAAAAATCATCGAAAAATCCGTCCATTCTAAAACTACGAATGAAAACTACCAACTTAATATACCATATTTGATAAATATTCAACATTACTAAATGTATAAGATACAATTTCAATTTTACAAGTTATTAGAGTAATCAATTTAATCTACTAGGTGTGCTTTAATACATAGTAAATACCAATACAAATAAATCTACCACTGTACAACTCCGATGAGAGAGACAACAATAGCCATTCCTTCTAACTCAATAAACATGTCAAATGCGGGATAAAATAGTAAGCAGGAAAAGTACATCAATACACGATATATGACAAACAATAAATAGAAAAATGTTATGTTATTATTGAGGCTGCATCACTGCCACTTGTGACTGCCTACGTACCCCTATCTAATTGGATACCCAATTAGATAACAGGATCAAGCCAACGTAGTTCTCCTACTGCAAATAGGACTCATGGAGCCTACGATGCAACAAACAATATGCAATTCCAAAAACTACCCACTTATGCTTAATCTTCAATTTTAGATTTTTCAAAATCTAATTAACTTTGCAAAAATTATCTTTTTGGCCTTTATTACCGAATTCTTATTTTCAAAACCTTTGAAATATATATATATATATACATATATCTTTTATATTCAACTAATCCTTTACTACAGGATCTGAAAACAAATCACCCTTTTGAAACGATATCAAAATACAAGCATAAACTATATGCTACCTGATCGGGAGGTTTCTAGCTATAATAAGGCAACTGGTTCCTAGCCTTCCAAAAAATAAATATAGATATGTATATCCCTCTACAACGAGAGCGGACTATACTGAGGCTACAAAACATCTACACCTGCCTTGCTCACATTTTTAGTTATGGGTTACCCGAATCTTTTGTAACATAACAAATCATTTTATATCCCGGAGTGACAAAATCATTTACACTAATAATTACAAATACTTCTAATCTACAATAATTTTCATTTTCAAATCCTTTCAAAAATCATCTTAAAACCATCGGGGTTAGTCCTCGAAATTCTTTCCGTTTTATAAAAGCTTTTTATAAAACCATTTTTTATACGAACCACTTTTATATAAAATTACTTCAAAATATTTATTCTCAAATACCTCTTTTTTTCTTTTAAAGGAAAACATTTCATAACATTTCAACTTGAAAACCAATTTTCAAAACAATTCATTAAATTGAAGCGAACCAAATATTACCGCTAAACACCTTATAGTCAAATCGTGAAATAAATCAAAAGGTGTTAGCTACAATTATTTACCCAGCCCATGCATATGGATAATTAATTGCTCATAAACTGGTTGAGCAAAGTTAAAAATCAATAAATGAAATAAATACAACAATAAATGATAATCAATGCTTTATTCTATCAAATATTTATAACACTATATTTTATATTGGGTTAAACCGGTTTGATATTTATTTTGGAGCATCCAGGCTTTCCCTTCGACATGTTCCGTCCCTCGCCCAAGTCTCCCTGGATCTCACAGACGAAGCACGTGTACTAGTCGTTTCCGCATACCCTATTAAGTATTTAACTTCTAAATTTTAAAATACTTAATTAACCATCCAAATAGTCAAACAAGGAAATGAAACCATTATTTTAGCAAACAAATTAAACAAGCATTCAACAAGGGTTTTCAAACAACACATAACACTTAAAGTTTCTTCAACTTAGCAATGATTTTAATGAATTTAAAGGAAGAAATAACTCACTTTGGATTCCACTTCGTCAAAATTTAAGGAAAGGAACTCCAGATCTAAACCATTCTTCCTACCAATTTTACTAACTTTGTCACTATAAATTTTGACTATAACTTCGCTACTATTTCCCGAAACTCTTGAAATCTGGCTATAGCTCTGCTATTTTAGAAGTCGAGATGAAAAGAGGTGGAGATGGCTTTTAGGCGGGCATTGCCTTAGGTGGATGGATGGAACTTGCTACCTTGAACTTGACTTAAGTGTTATACTTTTTTCTCGATTATTTTTGCCATAACTTTGTAATGCTTTTGGAATTTTTTAAGAGAGGCATAGAAGCCATTAAAGAGTGGAAGAAGGGCTTGAAAATGGAGAAGAAAGATGTGGAAAAAAGTGAGAAATTGTGTTGGTATTTATAGAAAAAAATTTGGATTAAAATAATAATTTGTAAAAAGACCAAAATACCCTTTACTTATACTTTAAGCAAACTAATTTTTTCAACCCTTAATATCACATTTGAAATATTACTTTATGTCACTTTCACTTATGTATTATTATGTAATACTTATAATAATTATGTTTGTTTGATTTGATGTTTACATTTTGACCTTTATAACACTTTTTGTCTTTTTATGCTTACTTTTTGTTAATTACAGTTTAGAATTTTCTAAGTATGTTTTGTAAAAGTAAACTTGATTGTGAATTAATTAATACTTATACTATTTGAATATATGTTCATATATAAGAAAATAAAGGTGCAACAATGTTGTGACAACTTTAAATTATCAAAACGTTGATTTTCGACAAAATGTTTTACGGTCATATTTTGACGTTTTAGTTAAATTATTCATTTATGTAAACGGAATTTAAAAATAAATTTGTATAATGTTATTTAAAAATATAAACGCTCATAAATTAATTAAAATAATCTATTTAACCATTGAAACTTACTTTTCTGAAATCGTGATTTTGTCACTTTTGTCGATATAAACAATTATTCTTATTTTTGTATATATTTCTCTTTTCAAATCCTATCTAATATTATTTAAATCATAAAATGTTATATATTTTATATTTAAAATCACTTTAGATAGTATATTTTAAAGTAGTCAAATTCCGGGCCGTTACATTCTCTCCTAATTAAAAGAATTTCATCCTCGAAATTACAAAAAACGAAAAAATATAATGAAAAAACAATAATCAGCGAAAGTTAAGCACACCAAAAATAGTAATATCACCCATAACCCCAGTCGGTGGTACGGTGTCTTATCCTATCCATTTTATTTATCAAATTAATATAGTTTCATTTTTAAAATTCGTAAGTTGATTTACTAACCTAGACAAATTTTACTTAGGCACCTAACCTAAGCTCTGATACCACCTGTAATGAACCGGATTTTCGGATCGGTAAAAATCGCCGAAAAATCCGTCCGTTCTAAAACTACGAATAAAAACTACCAAATTAATACACCATATTCGATAAATATTCAACATTACTAAATGTATAGGATACAATTTCAATTTTACAAGTTATCAGAGTAATCAATTTAAGCTACTAGGTGTGCTTTAATACATACTAAATACCAACACAAATAAGTCTACCGCTGCACAAGTCTGTTGAGAGAGACAGTAATAGCCATTCCTGCTAACTCAATAAACATGTCAAATGCGGAATAAAATAGTAAGCAAGAAAAGTATATCAATACACGATATATGGTAAACAATAAACAAAAAATGTTATGTTATTATTGGGGCTGCATCAGTACCACTTGTGACTGCCTACGTACCCCTATTCGATTGGGTACCCAATTAGATAACAGGATCAAGCCAACATAGTTCTCCTACCACAAATAGGACTCATGGAGCCTATGATGTAACAAACAATATGCAATTCCCAAAACTACCCACTTAGGCTTAATCTTCAGTTTACAATTTTCAAAATCTAATTAACTTTACGAAAATTATCTCTTTGGCCTTTATTCTCGAATTCTTTTTTTCAAAAACTTTGAAATATATATATATATTATTAAACTAGTCCTTTACTTCGGGATCTGAAAACAAATCACCCTTTTGAAACGGTATCAAAATACAAGTATACAAAACTATATGCTACCTGATCGGGAGGTTTCTAGCTATAACAAGGCAATTGAGTCCCAGCCTTCCAAAAAATAAATATAGATATGTATGTCCCTCTACAACGAGAGCGGACTATAGTGAGGCTACAAAACATCTGCACCTGCCTTGCCCACAATTTTAGTTATGGGTTACCCGAATCTTTGGTAACATTACAAATAATTTTATATCCCGAAGTGACAAAATCATTTACACTAATAATTACAAATACTTCTAATCTACAATAATTTTCATTTTCAAATCCTTTCAAAAATCATCTTAAAACCATCGGGGTTAGTCCTTGAAATTCTTTCCGTTTTATAAAAGCTTTTTATAAAACCATTTTTTATACGAACCACTTTTATATAAAATTACTTCAAAATATTTATTCTCAAATACCTCTTTTTTTTCTTTTAAAGGAAAACATTTCATAAAATTTCAACTTGAAAACCAATTTTCAAAACAATTCATTAAATTGAAGCGAACCAAATATTACCGCTAAACACCTTATAGTCAAATCGTGAAATAAATCACAAGGTGTTAGCTATAATTATTTACCCAGCCCATGCATATGGATAATTAATTGCTCATAAACTGGTCGAGCAAAGTTAAAAATCAATAAATGAAATAAATACAACAATAAATTATAATCAATGCTTTATTCTATCAAATATTTATAACACTATATTTTATCTTGGGTTAAAACGGTTTGATATTTATTTTGGAGCATCCAGGCTTTCCCTTCGACATGTTCCGTCCCTCGCCCAAGTCTCCTTGGATCTCACAGACGAAACATGTGTACTAGTCATTTCCGCATACCCTATTAAGTATTTAACTTCTAAATTTTAAAATACTTAATTATTCATCCAAATAGTCAAACAAGGAAATGAAACAAATGTTTTAGCAAACAATTTAAACAAGCACTCAACAAGGGTTTTCAAACAACACATAACACTTATAGTTCCTTCAACTTAGCAACGATTTTAATGAATTTAAAGGAAGAATCATTTAAGTCTTACCCATGACTAAGCCCTACACACTGGAATTTTGGACTAAATTAGCTAGGGGCTATAGCTAATGTATAGGGTGCGACCCTACACCAGTCCCATCTGGTATTCACATATCCGAGTCATTTACTTTGGGTTAACTACCCATCAAAATTTTCCTTGAAAACCTCTTCAAATTGATTTAACTCTTTAAATCATACTTAAAAAAGGAAAACACACCATTTTCTTTACTCAAATCTCTTTTCCATGATATATGCTTTACTCAAAATATTGTTGATGAAAACATTCGAAACCTTTGTTTCAAACCTTTAAACAATCTCTCTCGAAACCTTTGAGAGTAGTCATTTCGAAACCATTGAAAGTTTCCCTTTCAAAACAAGTAAACTACTTTACTTTATAACCTTAGGTCGAAAGGCCAAAACATACCTTTCGAATAAAATAGACCTTTCGAAAACATTGAAAGAGTCCTTTCGAAAGTTTTATAAAACCTTAAACATCCACTTTTCAAAACACTTTAAATATGCCTTTTGAAAAAATTGGAAACCCTCCACTTAAACACTAAAGGTAAGTCTTTCGAAAACATTGGGGAACCACCCCTTCGAAACCTTTATCATAAACCTTTTGAAAACATTAAATTCCTTTACTTAAAACAAACCTTTCGAAAGCATTGGTTTCAAGTATAAGTTTGTGTAACATAGTTTCGAAACCTTTACAACCTTTCTTTCAAAGCCTTTGAGTTTAACCTTCAAAATATTAAAAGGGTCTAAAAAGAACTAAATCGAAAGCAACTCTTTCGAAAGCAATTTCCTAAGTAAAAGAAGTGGATAGTGTCGAAACCAACCCTTTCAAAAGCATTGGAGAAGCAACTCTAACTTTAAAGCAAAAGATCTCATTCGAAAGCACTGCTTCGAAAGGTAAGGTGCTGCAGTAGAGGTTTCGACCCCTTCAAAAGCATTTTATTAAAACAAAGGCAGCAACCTCTTTCAAAAGCTCTTTTCTTTTAAAACACTTGACAAAGTCGAAAGCTCTCTCACTCGAAAGCATTCTTTTCAAAAGCAAAGCAAGCGACATTTCCTTTTGAAAAACAATGTCTCGACCCCTTCGAAAACCCTATTTCCACTCTATACCTTTTGCCGATCTCCAATTCACTACATACCAAGTCTTTAATACCATGTGTATTGGTTTCGAACTGGTTGGAGGCGGAAGTATGTAGTCGAAAGGTGCTGCCGAAAGTGGCAAAACAGCAAAAGCCTTGTAAAACTGATTTTTAACTTTATAAAGTAATTCCTTTTCAACCAACCTGCTTATTTGTCATTATACAATTGGTTGCCAATTTCTTTTCCAAAATCTTTTCTGGAAGTGTTGCCGAATTTCAGAGATTTAAAATTTAAAATATGTACAAATTGCCCCTTCTCCTTTTATAAACATATAAAACATTTAAGTTCCATACCTTAAATAATTTTATATACTTACTAAAAACTTAGGAAAATTCTCCAAAAATTCCCATAAATCACTTTTAATATATTTTCTAACATATTTACATTTCTGACCCAAAGCTAATATTTAATAGCCGTAATTAATTTTAAACCTAATTTTACCATTTTCTTCACTAGAAAATTCATAACTAATCCACATTAATTCAGAAAATTATGAAACTTGAAACCCATCTCTAAAATATCATTTTGACTATATATTAAAATTGCAAGGCATTTGGATGTCATTTGATATGTTTTCAAATCAAAACTTGTCATAAAAATCAATATGAGTAAGCATAATTCATCAACAAACATATATATCTATTTAACATTCAAAACATGGCAATATACTTTGCAAAAATATTCGGATCTGATCTAGAAACCGAAAACCAAAAATATGAGATGTAACCTATTATTCACCTTCAGTATGTGATTAAGGAATTTGAGATTTTCTTCTTGAATGAATTGATTAGCTTCCTTCTTTTGATTTTTGCTTAATTTCCTCTTACTTTTCCCCTAATGGTGGCTGTCCTCTTCTTGGTTTAGTTTTAATTTGTGGACATGTATAACGAAAGTGGTATGAGGGTTTCGGGTATAAGAATATTACTTATTCCTATTTTGCCCTTATCTATTAGCCTTACTTATTTCATTTTAATTTCTTTTCGTTCATTGGTTAACTAGGCATGGCTACCCATTACTATTCAAATCTCAATTTCCTTAATCATTTACATTATTTCATTTAATTTAACTAATTAAATGTCCTAAATAATGTTAATCAAAATTATGGTCGTTACAAACTCCTCTCCTTAAAGAATTTTGTCCTCGAAATTACGATAAGGCACTCATCAAAATCAATCATAAAGGTAAAACATACCATGAACAAGTTAGGATAAGCGTCTCTAATCCTGCTCTCAGTTTCCCAAGTACAGTCTCTCTCGTCGTCGCTCCACTGGACTTTAACTAATCTGACTGTCTTGTTCCTTAGCCTCTTCTCATCTCTCGCGACTATACGAACTAGCTTTCTAACTAGGAAAATTCAGTTCCACTACTAAGTTCTCTAACATAGTCGGTGCTATAGTAGTCTCCATATCTCTAACAAACTTCCTTAGATGATAAATATAAAAAACATTGTGGACTCCTACCAAATTGTTCGGTAAATCTACTCTATATGCGAGTTTCCCGATCCTTTCTACAATAGGAAATGTTCCAACGAATCACGGTGCCAACTTTCCTGATTTTCCTAATCAAATTACACCTTTCGTCGGTGATACCTTGACGTAAAGATGATCTCCAACTAAGAATTCTAAGTCTTTCTATCTTCTATCCGCATAACTCTTCTGCCTAGACCGAGCTTCCTTTATTCTAGCTCGAGCTGGCTCAATCTTTTCTACAGCTTCTCTAACCAAATCCGGACCAAGAACTAACCTATCCCCGGTCTCTAACCAACAAACGGGAGAATTGCATGGCCTTCCATACAAAGCTTCAAATGGTGCCATCCCTATACTATCCTGATAACTCTTGTTATACGAAAACTCGACGAAGTGTAGACGGTCTTCCCTTGATCCCCCAAAGTCTAGTGTACAAGCTCTTAACAAATCTTCTATGATTTTGTAAACTCTTTCCGTTTGCCCATCTGTCTGCAGATGGTAAGCGGTACTCATCTTGAGCTTGGTACCCAAAATTTCCTATAGACTCTTCCAGAACTTGCTAGTGAATACGGAATCTCTATCGCTTACTATACTACTAGGAATTCCATGCAGTCTTACTACATTCTTCATAAATAACTTAGCTAAAGCAGGTGCCGTCCTAGTTGACTTAACTGGAATGAAATGGGAACTATTGGTCAACCTGTCCACTAAAACCCATATACTTTCATTTCCTCTATTAGACCTTGGCAACTCATCTATAAAATCCATTGAGATAGAATCCCATTTCCATACTGGTACATCTAAAGGCTGAAGTAACCCACTTGGTTTCAGATGTTCGGCTTTTATCTGTTGACAGTTCAAACACTATTTCACCCACAAGCCTACATCTCTCTTCATTCCTTCCCAAAAGAAACTTCTTTTCATGTCCTGATACATCTTAGTTCCTCTAGGACGAATCGTAAAGTTCGATAGATGATATTCCCCAAGAACATCTTTCCTTAAGTTCTCAACATTTGGAACACACAATCGCCCCTTCTTTCTCAATCATCCCTTTTGGTCAGGACTAAAATCTTTCAAGTCACCGCTCTTTGTTCCATTTCTTAACTTCCTAATCCGCTCAGATAATACCGGATCCTCTCCTTGTTTAGAAGCAATCCTTTCGATCAACACCGGTCGAACTTCTAAACATGACAACATAGCAATTTCCTTACTAGACCTTGCCTCAGATCTCCACTGTATCCTGCATGTAGTTAATGCTTCTAAATATTTCCACTCAGCTATCATTGCCAACACCGCATCCTGATGTTTTCTGCTAAGTGCATCTGCAACCTTGTTGCCTTTTCCTGGTGTGTACTCAATACCAAAGTCTTAAGCGGCTAAAAACTCTAACCACCTTTGCAGTCTCATATTCAACTCCTTCTGAGAGAATATATACTTCAGCGACTAATGATCCGTATACAATTCAAATCTCTCCCATAAGGTAATGTCTCTACACCTTCAACACAAAAATTACAGCAGCTAATTCCAAATCATGCGTTGGATATCTAACCTCATGCGGTCTAAGCTGTCGAGATGCATAGGCAATCACTTTACCACTTTGCATTAACACAGCTCCTAACCCTGTTCCACATGCATCCGTGTACACTACTAAATCTTGATTCCCTTCTGGAACAACCAACACATGCGCGTTCATCAATAAGTTTTTTTATCTCTGTAATGCTTCTTCACACTTATCAGTCCAAACAAACTTCACATCCTTTCGCGTTAGCTTGGTCATCGGTGCCGCTATCCATGAGAAATCCTTAATGAATGTTTGATAATAACCGACTAATCCAAGAAAACTCTTTAACTCAGTCACTGTCTTGGGTCTCCTCCGATTATTTACCGCTTCGATCTTAGTTAGATCTGCAGAAAACCCTTTCTCTGAGACTACATGTTTAAGAAACTTCACTTCTCTCTTCCAGAAATGGCACTTCGAAAATTTCGCTTTTAGCTGATGTTGCCTCAGCGTCTCAAGCACTACTCTAAGATGAACTTCATGCTCTCTTTCATCTTTAGAGTATATCAAAATGTCATATATGAATACCAACATGAACTTATCCAAGTGCACTAGGAAATTCGGTTCATCAAATCTATAAAGAATGCCGGTGCATTAGTTAGTCCGAACGACATTACTAACCATTCGTACGATCCATATGTGGTTCTAAACGTCGTCAAAGGAATACTATCCTTTGCCGCTCTAAGCTGATGGAACCCTATTGCTAAATCCAACTGGGAAAATACTCTGCCTCCACTCAATTGGTCGAACAAATCGTCAATTCTAGGTAATAGATATCGATTCTTTATCGTTTTCTCATTCAACTTACGATAATCGATACATAACCGTAAAGATCTGTCTGGCTTCTTAGCAAACACTACGGCTGCTCCCCAACGAGAACTGTTTGGTCTGATAAAATTCTTACTTTCCAAATCTACCAACTACACCTTTAGTTCCCTCATCCGGTAGGTGACATTCTGCTTGGCGGTTTACTCACCGGTTCTGCTCCTAGTACTAAATCTAACTGAAACTTAATAGCTCGTTTCTACGGCATTCCCACTATAGGTTCAAAGACATTTGCGAATTCTCTAACAACGAAAATTCGATTCAACTCGTCTTCTACCTCCATAACGCTCAATAAAGCACTAACCTCAAAACTAGGGTTTTCTACGGAGTATATGATTCGATCACTACAGTCTAGGTGTCTAAGTGATATTTTTCTATCATGGCAAAATATCCTAGCATCGTATTTACTTAGCCAATCCATACCCCAAATAATTTCAAATCCTATGAAATCAAACACATGCAAACTGCAAATAAAGGTATGACCTAACAATTCAAACTCTAAGTGGTCACATCTCATCCCAAGAGTCGCATAACTTCCTATCGGATTTGCAACCCTTAAGGAGTAACTAGGTATAAGGGTTCTAGGTTAAGCTTATCTACCAAACAATGAGATATAAAAGAATACAATGCACCCGTATCAAATAAAACTCTAACCGATGCACCATAAATCAAAAGCGTATCTCCCAACACAGCTTTTCCTCTCTCTCTACTGTTGGTCTCGAGGTAGTTGGTTTCAATGCAAACACTTTTCCTTTTCCATCCTTGGCTGGCTCCTTGCACTGGTTCTTATAGTGCCCAATCTGATCAAAATTGAAACACCTTACTCCTTTCTTCTCAGCGGCTTTCTTTCCTTTGCCTGTCTGGCATTCATGGGCGTAGTGTCCTTTCTTATCACACTTATAACAGACAACCTCTGCCTTCCCTTTCTTTGCAGCTCCACCCTTCGGAGCTCCTTTCTTATGGAAAAATTTCCTTTTCTGACTCTACCCTCCTTGAGCTTCCTTTGCCTTATTTCCGTCAAGAGAAGCAAGCATCTCTTCATGCCTCAAGGCCATATCCACAACAACATCACATGGATCCCTAATATGTGGTAATGTGGCCTTAGCAAGCTCAGGCTTCATCCCACGAATGAACTTTTCATTCCTCTTAATGACATTATCAACCATAGCATAGCCAAATCTCGCTAGCTCCTCAAACCTCGTTGCATACTCAAGCACTATCATATCTCTCTGCTTCAATTCAGCAAACTTCCTGAGCAGAGTAGACTTAGCAATCTCCGATATAAACCTTTCTTCAAACCTCCTCCTAAACTCAGGCCAAGTCATAGTCTCCTCATTGACTTTAATAATAACACTGTTCCACCAATACAGTGCTGCTCCTTGTAGTTCTCTAGAAGCGAGTCTCCTTTTCTGCTTGTCGTTGAGCCCCAAATCAGCGAAAATCCTCTCACAATGAATTAACCAATTCTCCACTTCAATTGCGTCTTCAGTACCAATAAACGGCTTTTCCCCCAGCCGAGCATAATTTCTACTCAAATGGCATAGTTATTCACCATTGGAGCTTCTTGATTTCCTCCTCCAGCATTTCCTCCAACTACTTCAGCAGAAACAACTGCTTACATCATGTTTACGAAGAACTGATACATTGCTCCTATGTTGACTTGCGGGACTCCAGCACCCCCATTTGCAGCTTGTGCCTGACCTTGATTTCTCTTGGTATTTGGTCTGGCATTTCCATTAGTTGTGGTGCTTCCCCCACTAATGTTAACACTTCCACTTTTAGCATCCATATTTGTATTTGAGTCTTCATAAGATACAGAAGAATAGCCTAAGAGAGATGGGATAATAGAGATAAAGCGTATACTTATAAATATCAAATACAAGCACATTACTATAGCGTTATCCCATACCCCGTTCTTTTCTCTAATTCCTTAGGATTATGTTTTCAAAATCATTTTAAGTTTAAAGTTTTTCATAAACCTATGCTTTGATACCAAGTTGTAACATCCCCTATCTTGAGTTCTGAAGCTAAGCGCTACAGATGCTACATTCATCCATTATATTAACTTCCGGTGACAAAATACGGTAATGTTAATGGTATCCATAATATCATAAGCACATGAATATGAAATAAAATCATCACAGATTAAAACAACTTTTCTGATTACATTTCAAAGAAATATTTCATATTCAAATTACATAATCCCAAAATGATTCCCAAGTTTTGATCAAATATAATTATTACAAAATACGCGAAGAGCAACATATGATGATGCGCCCATATATGATCAGAGTACTAAATAGACGTACCAGTCTTAATACATCACAGCAGAAATAAAACTAAATAGTTCCTATATAGCTATTTTTTCCTCTTGCACGTCTTCGGAAGCTTTATTCGTCCACCTACTAAACGTGAAAATCCATAACTCTCAATCTACTCAAATTAATTTTGAGCACCCGAGAGTTTAAGGGGAAAACATAAACTTCGAGTCAGACATAAAGCCTGGTGTGAATAATACTATTACATCTCGGTTTACTGATATTAAGCGAGACCACGCCACTTAGTGGAACGGGTTTCCCCTTACTAATATCCATTTAAAACATACCTTTTTGCAAAATAGAATCTTGCAATCAAACTGATTAAAAAATAATAGAAATATCATATATGGTCAAAATTAGGTAAGAAATGGATCATCTGTCCAAAAAATATCATTTTGTTTGGCTAACTACTAACCATTGGCTGACTCAGGCCTACCGGACAAAATATATAATCTAACATCTGTTAGACACACTTCTGGACGGTCTGTCCTTAACTTCTTCTCCCAGGGTCACTTGATCCTAATGGTTTTGCAGGCTCACCAATAACCTATCCTACTTCTCTGTATATATTCCTTTATGTGTGTAACAATCATTTAAGTCTTACCTGTGACTAAGCCCTACACACTGGAAATTTGGACTAAATTAGCTAGGGGCTATAACTAATGTATAGGGTGCGACCCTACACCAGTCCCATCTGGTATTCACATATCCGAGTCATTTACTTAGGGTTAACTACCCATCAAAATTTTCCTTGAAAACCTTTTCAAATTGATTTAACTCTTTAAATCATACTTAAATAAGGAAAACATCATTTTCTTTACTCAAACCTCTTTGCCATGATATATGATTTACTCAAAATATTGTTGATGAAAACATTCGAAATCTTTGTTTCAAACCTTTAAACAATCTCTCTCGAAACCTTTGAGAGTAGTCATTTCGAAACCATTGAAAGTTTCCCTTTCAAAACAAGTAAACTACTTTACTTTATAACCTTAGGTCGAAAGGCCAAAACATACCTTTTGAATAAAATAGACCTTTCGAAAACATCGAAAGAGTCCTTTTGAAAGTTTTATAAAACCTTAAACATCCTCTTTTCAAAACACTTTAAATACGCCTTTTGAAGAAATTGGAAACCCTCCACTTAAACACTAAAGGCAAGTCTTTCGAAAACATTGGGGAACCACCCCTTCGAAACATTTATCATAAACCTTTTGAAAACATTAAATTTCTTTACTTAAAACAAACCTTTCGAAAGCATTGGTTTCAAGTATAAGTTTGTGTAACATAGTTTTGAAACCTTTACAACCTTTCTTTCAAAACCTTTGGGTTTAACCTTCAAAATATTAAAAGGGTCTTAAAAGAACTAAATCGAAAGCAACTCTTTCGAAAGCAATTTCCTAAGTAAAAGAAGTGGATGGTGTCGAAACCAACCCCTTCCAAAGCATTGGAGAAGCAGCTCTAACTTTAAAGCAAAAGATCACATTCGAAAACACTGATTCGAAAGGTAGGATGCTGTAGTAGAGGTTTCGACCCCTTCAAAATCATTTTATTAAAACAAAGGCAACAACCACTTTCAAAAGCTCTTTTCTTTTAAAACACTAGACAAAGTCGAAAGCTATCTCACTCGAAAGCATTCTTTTCGAATGCAAAGCAAGTGGCATTTCCTTTTGAAAGCAAAACAAGGCCTTGACCCCTTCGAAAGCCCTATTTCGACTCTATACCTTTCGCCTATCTCTAATCCACTACGTACCAAGTCTTTGATACCATATGTATTGGTTTTGAACTGGTTGGAGGCGGAAGTATGTAGTCGAAAGGTGCTGCCGAAAGTGGCGAAACAACAAAAGCCTTGTAAAACTGATTTTTAACTTTATAAAGTAATTCCTTTTCAACTAACCTGCTTGTTCGTCATTATATAATTAGTTGCCAATTTTTTTCCAAAATATTTTCTAAAAATGCTGCCAAATTTCAAAGATTAACAATTTAAAATATTTACAAATTGCCCCTTCTCCTTTTATAAACATATAAAACATTTAAGTTCCTTACCTTAAATAATTTTATATACTTATTAAAACACTTAGGAAAATTCTCCAAAAATTTGCATAAATCATTTTTAATATGTTTTTTCTAACATATTTAAATTTATGACCCAAAGCTAATATATAATAGCCGTAATTAATTTTAAACCCAATTTTACTATTTTCTTCACTAGAAAATTCATAATAAATCCACATTAATTCAAAAAATTATGAAACTTTAAACCCATCTCTATAATATTATTTCTGACCGTATATCAAAATCGCAAGGCATTTGGATGTAATTTGATATATTTTTCAAATCAAAACTTGTCATAAAAATCAATATAAGTAAGCATAATTTGTCAACAAGCATATATATATATATATATATATATATATATATATATATCTATTTAACATTCAAAACATGGCAATATACTTTGCAAAAATATTTGGATCTGATCTAAAAACCGAAAACAAAAAATATGAGATGTAACCTATTATTCACCTTTAGCTTGTGATTAAGGAATTTGAGATTTTCTTCTTGAATGAATTGATTAAGCTTCCTACTTTTGATTATTGCTTAAATCCTCTTGCTTTTCCCCTAACGATAGCCTGCCTCTTCTTGGTTTAGTTTTAGTTTGTGAACGTGTAAAATGAAAGTGGTATGAGGGTTTACGGTTTAAGAATATTACTCATTCCTATTTTGCCCTTATCTATTAGCCTTACTTATTTCATTTTAATTCCTTTTAGTTTATTATTTAACTAGGCACGGCTACCCGTTACTATTCAAATCTCAATTCCCTTAATCATTTACATTATTGCATTTAATTTAACTAATTAAATGTCCTAAATAATGTTAATCAAAATTAGGGTCGTTACAGTATGTGGGAATGCCCACATGGATTATGAATGTGTCTAGATCTTGTGACTGTGGATTACCTTGGACCTTATTATTGTGGTCTATTTCCTAACCATACGAAGTGGCTTGGATTGAGCACCGTGAAACTGAGATTTGATCGTGTCTCTGGCTTATGATGGTGCCATACGAGTTATCTTATATCCAATGCATTCGAGTGCTGTGAGGGTTATTTGATGGATGATGTGTTTGCTATGTTTGCCATGTTTGCTTTATCACCAAGGACTGTCACATGATGTAGGTATTATGATTGGAATATATAGACACCCGACATTATAATTAGCTGCATTACACCCATATAATGACGATGATGGTAGATTAAAATATATTGATTGCTATGTTTCAACTTTTTGGATGCAAGGACGTGTCACATACGATTGTCCATACCCTATGTCCCATATATTATCTCGATTGTCATAGCACTATGAGATTGTTTATTTCTCACACCAGACTGTTGTCTAACTCAAGGTTCTTTTGATTTCCGCCTTAGATATTCGACATCCAATATACCTAAAAGGTGTGCTGCTACGATGCCCGACCAATGTAGCATGGTTGACCAAGGGTGAAAAGAAGAGAATACGCATAGAACCTGTCGTATATCTCACATCACATCAAATAAAATATAATAATAAACATCAATAATATAAAATAGGCGAGGTAGTAAGAACTAAATGAACCACAAATATCAGAGTGCACAGGTTCATCCATTTATACAAAGCAGAAATAGAGTTTATACAAACGGAAATAAACCCAAATAAAAACGGTCTCAATAGTAAAGCAAACACAATCTAGGCTCCATGGTGTTGCATGACGGAAAAACAATAGTAAGTCCATATATAATATGAGAAAGCTCCATCTTGTTCATCCTTTGCACAGCCACCATGTACCACCTAGACATGTTATCCAGTCTACTTATTTAGGAATACCCGAGATAATATGTAACAACCCCTATCCAGAGGCCCGAAGCTAAGCGCTACAGATGCTGCAGTCATCCATAGTATTAAAATCCTTTGTAAACATCAAACCTTTCAAAAGCAATTGGGTTCAAGTAAAACATGTGGAAACCTTTTGAAATCATTTAAAACTTTCCTTTCGAAACCTTTGGGATCTACCTTCAGCAGAACAAAAGGGTCATAAAACTTCTAAGTCGAAAGCACTCTTTCGAAAGCTATTTCCAAAGTAAAGAAGTGATGGTGTCGAAACCAACCCTTCAAAAGCATTAGAGAAGCGGTTAGGTTTTTAAAACAAAGTATCCTTTCGTAACCATTTGCTTCAAAAGGTAAAAAGTGGCAGCATGAGGTTTTGACCCCTTCGAAAGCACTTACTTTAAAACAAAAGGCTCAACTCATCGAAACCATTCCTTAAATCAAGTAGAACAGGTTGGAAGCCAACTAAGTCGAATGCATTACTTTCGAAAGCAAAGCAAGCACATTTTTATTTGAAAGCAAAGTAGCGTTTCGACCCCATCGGAACCCCTTGTTTCGACCCATTACCTTCCGCTTATATATAATTCACTATGTACCAAATCATACTATATGCATTGGTTTCGATGGTGACGGAGGCGGAAGTACCCAGTCGGAACCTAGGTGCTGAAAGTGGCGAAACATGTAGAAAGCATGTAAAATCCAATTTTTAGCTTTTTAAAGTAATCTTTTCAACTAACCTGCCTTGTTTGTCAAAGTAGTATTGGTTGCTAATTTTCTTTTCTAAAAGTTCTGCCAAAATTTCAAAAATAAACAATTTAATTTATTTACAAAATACCCCTTCTCCTTTTATAAATATATAAAACATTTAAGTCTCATACCTTAAATAATTTTGTATATCTACTAAAACACTTAGGAAAATTCTACAAAAATTCCTATAATTCATTTTTTATATGTTTTGTAACATATACAAATTTCAGACCCAAATTATTTATAATTTAGCTGTAAATTATTTTAAGGGTACTTTTGGCACAGGTCCTTATTAAGTTTCAAAATTCACGAAAAGTCTTTCACTAAATTTCAGTGTAAATTAGGTCCCTGTATTTTATTCACGATTATTGCAGAGCATGATGCAACATTTCATAAAAGTTGCTGACATTTCCGCAACATTTCTGTACACTGTGAACGTAGTGTATGAAAGTTGCTGAAATATCAACACTTATTTATAAAAGTTGCTGATATTTCAGCAATATTTATGTACACTGTGAACACAGTTTATGAAAGTTGCTGAAATATCAGCACTTATTTATAAAAGTTGCTGACATTTCAGCAATAAATTTTCTTTTTTTTTACAATAAAACTTTGACACAGATAGTTGCTGAAATATCAGCACTTATTTGTAAAAGTTGCTGACATTTCAGCAATAATTTTTCTTCGTTTCTAGAAAACAGGGACCCGCTTTACAATGAAACTTTGACAAGGACCCGCTTTACAATATGAAAGTATGATAGGGATGCCTCCCTAATTTCCACTTATTTTAAAACAAAATATCCATTTTCCTCAGTAGAAAATTAATATAAATTGCACATTAATTCAGAAAATTATGAAAATTGAAAACCATCTCTAAAATATCATTTCTGATCTAAATCTGAAATCGCAAGGCATTTGGATGTCATTTAATAGGGTTTTCACATTAAAACATATCATAAAGTCCATATGAAATATCATAAATCATCAACGAGCATATATATTTATTTCTAACAATCAAAACATGGCAAAATCTTGCAAAAATAATTCGAATTTAACCTAAAACCGAAAACAATAGAAACCATGAGATGTAGTCATTATCCACCTTAGCTTTGTGATTAAGGAGTTTGAGATTTGAGAATGGATTAAGTTTATTTAGCTTCTTCCTTTTGCTTATCTTCCTCTTGTTCTTGCTTAATGGTGGCCGACCTCTTAGTTTTAATTTTTGCAAATGAACGTAAGAAATGAATGAGTGTAAGGGTTTAGGGTATAAGGATCTACTTATTCCTATTTTGCCCCTTATCTAACTTCCCTAACTTATTTCATTTTAACCCATGTTAGTTTATTTTTAAACATGGCATGACTACCCCTTAGTTTACACAAATCTCAATCCCCTAATCATTACATTATTTTATTTTATTTAACTAATTAAATATCTTAAATAATGTTACTCAAAAATAGGGTCGTTAAGACTCCCCTCCTTAAAGAATTTCGTCCTCGAAATTATGATAAGGCACTCAATAAATCAATCGAAAAGGTAAAAAAATACCATCAAACAAATCAGGATAAGCGTCTCTAATCCCGCTCTCAGTCTCCCAAGTATAGTCTCTCTCATCGTCGCTCCACTGGACTTTATCTAATTTGACTGTCTTATTCCTTAGCCTTTTCTCATCTCTCGCGACTATACGAACTGGCTTTCTAACTACAATCAAGTTCGGCTCTACTACTAAGTCCTCTAAAATAGTCGGTACTATAGTAGTCTCCGGATCTCTAATACACTTCCTTAGATGAGAAACATGGAAAACATCATAGACTACTACCAAACCGTTCTGTAACTCTATTCTATATGCAAGTTTCCCGATCCTCTCTACAATAGAAAATGGTCCTACAAATCTCGATGCCAATTTCCTTGATTTCTTGAATCGAATTACACCCTTCATCAGTGACACCTTAATAAAAACATGATCTCCAACTGAGATCTCTAAGTCTTTCCATCTTCTATCTGCATAACTCTTCTACCTCGACTGAGCTTCTTTCATTATAACTTGAATCAACTCAATCTCCTCTGCAGCTTATCTAACTAAATCTGGACCAAGAACCAACTTATCCCCAGACTCTAACCAACAAACTGCAGATTTGCATGGCCTTCCATACAAATCTTCAAACGGTGCCATCCTTACACTAGCCTGATAACTGTTGTTATACAAAAAATCGACTAAGTGTAGATGGTCTTCCCATGATCCTCCAAAATCTAACACACAAGCTCGTAACAAATCCTCTAAGACTTTGTTAACTCTTTCCGTTTGCCCATCGGTCTTTGGATGGTAAGCGATACTCATATTGAGCTTGGTTCCTAAAATCTCCTGTAGACTCTTCCAGAACTCCCTAGTGAATAAGGAATCTCTATCGCTTACTATATTACTAGGAATTCCATGCAGTCTAACTATATTCTTCAGAAACAACTTAGCTAAAATAGGTGTCGTCCTAGTTGACTTAACTGGAATGAAATGGGCACTCTTAGTCAACCTATCCACTATGACCTATATACTTTCATTTCCTCTATTAGATCTTGGCAACCCGTCTATGAAATCCATAGAAATAGAATCCCACTTCCAAACTGGAATATCTAATGGCTGAAGCAACCCACTTGGTTTCTGATGTTCGGCCTTTACCTGTTGGCAATTCAAACACTGCTTCACCCATAAGGCTACATCCTTCTTCATACCTTCCCAGAAGAAACTCCTCTTCATATCCTGATACTTCTTAGTTCCACCTGGATGAATAGTGAACTTCGAACGATGGAATTCCTCCAAAACTTCCTTCATAATGCTTTCCACATTCGGAACACACAACCTTCCTTTCTTTCTCAACCACCCATTCTGTCAAGACTGAAATCCTCAAGTCATCGCTCTCTATTCCATCCTTTAACTTTCTGATCCTCTCAGCTAATACTGGATCCTCTCCTTGCTTAGAAGCAATCCTTTCAATCATAATTGGTCAAACTTCTAAACATGACAACATAGGAGTTTCCTTACTAGATCTAACTTCAGATATCTAATGCACTCTACATGTCGTCAACGCTTCCAAATCTTTCCACTCAACTATCATCGCCGCCATTGCATTCTGATGTTTTCTGCTAAGTGCGTCCGCAATCTTATTGGCTTTCCCTGGTGTGTATTCAATTCTAAAGTCATAAGCGGCTAAAAACTCTAACCATCTCTTCTGTCTCATATTCAACTCCTTCTAAGAGAATAAATACTTTAGTGACTTACGATTCGTGTATAACTCAAATCTTTCTCCCAAAAGATAACGTCTCCACACCTTTAATGCAAAAATCACCCAGCTAACTTCAGATCGTGAGTTGGGTATCTCACCTCATGTGGTCTAAGCTGTCGAGAAGCATAGGCAATCACTTTACCTCTCTGCATTAACACAGCTCCTAACCCAGTTCCACACGCATCTGTATACACCAAATCCTAATTCCCTTCTGGAACAACTAGTATAGGCGCATTAATTTATGAGTGTTTCAGCTTCTGGAATGCATCCTCACACTTATCGGTCAAAATGAACTTCACATCTTTCCGCGTTAGCTTGGTCATCGGTGCTGCTACCCGCGAAAAATCCTTTACGAACCTCCGATAATACCTAGCTAATCCTAGAAAACTCTTTATCTCAGTCACTGTCTCGGGTCTCTTCCAATTATTCACCGCTTCGATCTTAGTCGGATCATAGATAACCCTTTCTCTGAGACTACATGACCAAAAAACTTCACTTTCTTCTTCCAGAAATGACACTTCGAAAACTTCGCCTTTAATTAATGCTGCCTCAACATCTCGAGCACCACTCTAAGATGAACTTCATGCTCCCTTTCATCCTTAGAGTATATCAAAATATCATCTATAAATACCAACATGAATTATCCAAGTGCTTTCGGAAAATTCGGTTCATCAAATCCACAAAAAATGCTGGAACATTAGTTAGTTCGAACAGCATCACTAACCATTCGTACGATCTATATCTAGTTCTAAACATCATCAAAAGAATACTATCCTCTGCTACTCTAAGCTGATGGAAACCTATTGCTAAATCCAACTGAGAAAATACCTTCGCTCCACTCAATTGATCGAACAAATCGTCAATTCTAGGCAATGGATAATAATTGCTTATCGCCTTCTCATTCAACTTACGATAATCGATACATAACCTCAATGATCCGTCCGGCTTTTTGGCAAACACCACGGCTGCTCCCCAAGGTGAACTACTAGGCCCAATAAAATTCTTGCCTTCCAACTCTACCAACTACAGCTTTAGCTCCCGTATCTCGGTAGGTGTCATCCTGCTTGGTGGTCCACTCACTGGTTCTGCTCCAGGTACCAAATCTATCTGAAACTCAATGGCTCATTTTGGTGGCAATCCTACTATAGGTTTAAAAACATCCGAGAAATCTCTAACCATGAAAACTCAATTCAACTCGTCCTCTGCCTCCACAACACCCAACAAAGCATTCATCTCACAACTAGGGTTTTCTACGGTATATACAATCTGATCACTACATTCAGGGTGTCTAAGCAATATTTTCCTATCATGGCAAAATATCCTTGCATCGTACGTACATAACCAATCCATACCCAAAATAATTCCGAACCCTACAAAATCAAACACATGCAAACTACAAACAAAGGTATGACCTAACAAATCAAACTCTAGGTGATCACACTTCACCCCAAGTGTCGCATACTCTCCTATCAGATTTGCAACCCTGAAGGAAGTAACTAAATATGAGGGTTCTAGGTTAAGTTTATCTACCAAACAACGAGATGTAAAAGAATGCGATGCACCTATATCAAACAGAATCCTAACTGACATACCATGAATCAGAAGCGTGCCTCCAACAAAGCTTTTCCTTTTTCCTCGGCTGTTGGCCTTGAGGTAGCTGGCTCCAATGCAAACACCTTGCCTTTGCCATCCTTGGCTGTTTCTTTGCACAGGTTCTTATAATGTCCAATTTGATCGCAGTTGAAACACCTTACCTCTTTCTTCTCCGCGGATTTCTTTCCTTTGCCCATACGACACTCATGGGCATAGTGTCCCTTCTTGTCACACTTGTAACAGACCACTTTTGCCTTTTCCTTCTTAGCAGCTCCACCCTTCTGAGCTCCTTTCTTATGGAAAAACTTTCTTTTCTGATTCTACCCTACCTAGACTTCCTTTGCCTTATTTCTCTCCAGAAAAGGAAGCATCTCCTTATTCCTCAAAACCATTTCAACCACTACATCGCAAGGGTCTCTAATATGCAGTAACATAGCCTAGCAAGCTCAGGTACAACCCCCTAATGAAGTTCACATTCCTTTTAATATTAATATCAACCGTAGCATAGCCATATCTTTCTAGCTCCTCAAACCTCCTCGCATACTCAAGCACATTCATCTCCCCCTGCTCCAACTCGGAAAACTTCCTAAGCAGAGCAGACTTAGCAAGCTCCAACATAAAACTTTCCTTAAATCTCCTTTTGAACTCGGCCCAGGTCATGGTATCCTCATTAACTCAAACTATAATAATGTTCCACCAGTACAACGCTACCCCTTGCAGCTGTCTCGAAGCGAGTCTTCCCTTCTGCTCATCATTGAGCCCTAAATTTGCAAAGATTCTCTCACAATGCAGCAACTAGTTTTCTACCTTAATAGCATCTTCAGTTCCAATGAATGACTTTCCTCCAAGCCTAGCATAGTCTCTACTCAAAATAGCATAGTTGTTGACCACCAGAGCTTCCTGATTCCCTACTCCATCATTTCCTCCAACCACTCCAGCAGCAACACCCATCTGCATCAGGTTGACAAAGAACTGGTACATCGCTCCCATGTCAACTTGCGGGACTATAGCACCCATATTTCCAGCTTGTGCCTGACTTGGGTTTCTCCTGGTATTTGGTCTGGCATTTCCATTTGTAGTGGTGCTTCCCCCTCCAAGGTTAACTCTTTCACTTCTAGCATCCATATCTATATGCAAGCCTCGTGAGATACAAAAGAATAGCCTGAGATAGGAGAATAGAGATATAGCGTATACTTATATATAGCAAATACAAATACGTTACTATAGCGTTATCCCATACCCCAGTCTTATCTCTAATTCCTTAGGATTATGTTTCCAAAAATCATTTATTTTAAAGTTCTTCATAAACATATGCTCTGATACCAAGTTGTAACATCCCCTATTTGGAGGCCCGAAGCTAAGCGCTACAGATGCTGTAGTCATCCATAGTATTAACTTCCGGTGACCAAATACGGTAATGTTAATGGTATCCCTAATATCAGAAGCACTTGAATATGAAATAAAAATCACCACAGATTAAAACATTTTTATGATTAATTTCAAAACAACATTTCATATCCAAGTTACATAATCCCAAACGTTTCCGAGGTTCAGATCAAATATAATTATTACAAAATACGCCAAGAGCAACATACGAAGATGCCCCTTGGATGACCAGAGTACTAAATAGTCATAACCGACTTAATACAACATAGCAGAATAAAAACCAAACAATTCCTAAATATAGCTAACTTCAGCCTCCTGCTCGTCTTCGGAAGCTTTATTCGTCCACCTACTAAAACCGGAAAATCCTCAACCCTCATCCTACTCAAATCAATTTTGAGCACCCGAGAGTTTAAAGGGAAAAACACAAATTTTGAGTCAAACATAAAGCCTGGTGTGAATAATATTATACATCTCAGTTATTTGACATTAAGTGAGACCATGCCGCTTAGCGAAACGGTTTTCCCCTTACTATCTCTTGCAAATCTTAATCCTGCAACCAAAACTGGTTAAAGCAATAATATCATGTCATGAAAGCATATAAATCAGGTAACAAATGGACTATCTGTCCGAACAATATAGTTTTATTTGGCTAACTACTAACCTTTGGCTGAGTCAGGCCTACCAGACAAAATAAACAAATAATCTGATTTCTGTTAGATACTCCTCTTCTATACGGTCTGTCTCTATCTTACTTCTCCAGGGTCAACGGATCCTAATGGTTTTTAGGCTCACCAATAACCTATCTTTGTACACACACACAAACATATATTATATATATATATATTCCTTTCTGTGTGTAACATCATTTTAGTCTTACCTATGAAAAAGCCCTACACATTGTAATTTTGGACTAAATTAGCTAGGGGCTAATAGCTAATGTATAGGGCACAACCCTATACCAGTTCCTTCTGGTATTTTAATATCTAAGTCATTTTACTTAGGGTTAACTACCCATAATTTTTCCTTGAAAATCATTCCTTTCAAATTGATTTAAACCTTTAGATCATTCTTTAAACAAGGAAAATGTACTCCATGCTTTACTCAAATCACCTTGCCATGATATATATACTTTACACAAAACTTTGTTGATGAAAACATTTAACCTTTGAAAGTACCTCTTCGAATCCATTGAAAGTATCCTTTTCAAAACTAAGTAAACCACTTTGATTTATAACCTTAGACCGAAGGCCAAAACATACCCTTTCGAAACCCTTCATAAAAAACTTTCTGAAACCATTGAAAAACATTACCTTCGAAATCTTTAAAGCCTTAGACATCGTATCTTTAAAACACTTACTGTTGCCTTTCGAAAACATTATAAACCTTCCTTTTAAACCTTTCGAACCCATTGGGGAACCACCCCTTCGAAAATTTCATTTATACCTTTCGAACGCATTAAAATCCATTGTAAACATCAAACCGATCGAAAGCAATTGGGTTCAAGTAAAACATGTGGAAACCTTTCGAAATCATTTAAAACCTTTCCTTTTGAAACCTTTGGGTTCTACCTTCAACAAAAAAGAGTCATAAAACTTCTAAGTTGAAAGAGCTTTTCCGAAAGCTATTTCCTAAGTAAAGAAGTGATGGTGTCAAAACCAACCCTTCGAAAGCATTGGTGAAGCGGCTAGGTTTTTAAAACAAAGTATCCTTTCGAAACCATTTGCTCCAAAAGGTAAAAAGCGGCAACAAGGGGTTTTGGCCCCTTCGAAAGTACTTACTTCAAAACAAAAGGCGCAACCTCATTCGAAACCATTCCTTAAATCAATTTGACCCAGCCGGAAGCCAACCCAGTCGAAAGCATCACTGTTAAAAGAAATGCAGGCGCATTTTCATTTGAAAGCAAAGTAGTGCTTCGACCCCATCGAAACCCCTTATTTCGACCCAATACCTTCCGCCTATATCCAATTCACTATGTAACAAATCATTGATACTATATGCATTGGTTTAGATGGTGATGGAGGTGGAAGTACCCAGTCGGAATCTAGGTGCCGAATGTGGTGAAACATGTAAAAAGCATGTAAAATCTGATTCTTAGCTTTTTAAAGTACTCTTTTCAAATAACCTGCCTTGTTTGTCAAAGTATTATAAGTTGCTAATTTTATTTTCTAAAAGTTCTGCCGAAATTTCAAAAATAAACAATTTAATTTATTTACAAAATACCCCTTCTTCTTTTATAAATATATAAAACATTAAAGTCCCATACCTTAAATAATTTTATATATCTACTAAAACACTTAGGGAAGTTCTACAAAAATTTCTATAAATCATTTTTAATATGTTTTATAACATATACAAATTTCAGACCCAAAACATTTATAATTTAGCCGTAAATTATTTTAAAACCAAATATCCATTTTCTTCACTAGAAAATTAGTATAAATTCCACATTAATTCAGAAAATTAAGAAAATTGAAACCCATCTCTAAAATATCATTTTTGATCTAAATCTAAAATCGCAAGGCATTTGAATGTTATTTAATAGGGTTTCTACATTAAAACATATAATAAAATCCATATGAAATATCATAAATCATCAACAAGCATATATATTTATTTCTAACAATCAAAACATGGCAAAACCTTGCAAAATAATTTGAATTTAACCTAAAACCGAAAATAATAGGAAACATGAGATGTAGTCATTATTCACCTTAGCTTTATAATTAAGGAGTTTGAGATTTGAGAATGGATTAAGTTGATTTAGCTTCTTCCTTTTGCTTATCTTCCTCTTGTTCTTTCTTAATAGTGGACGGCCTCTTAGTTTTAATTTTTGCAAATGAACGTAAGAAATGAATGAGTGTAAGGGTTTAGGGTATAAGGATTTACTTATTCCTATTTTCCCCCTTATCTAACTTACCTAACTTATTTGATTTTGACTCATGTTAGTTCATTTTTAAACATGGCACAACTACCCCTTAATTTACACAAATCTCAATCCCCTAATCATTACCTTATTTTATTTAATTTAACCAATTAAATATCCTAAATAACGTTACTCAAAAATAGGGTCGTTACATAATAAGAAGCAAATCATATAACTTTGAGTCAGACATCAGTTTTTTGTGAGTGATAAGATTTCTCACAATACTATACAAGTTGATATAGTAAGGAACCAAGGTATAAGGACCATACCTGACCTGTCCCTCCATCCAAAGAGCCAGCACATAACATTTAAAATATGCTACTCTATTATCATCATTAAGGTGTACTACATCCTAAGTACAACGCCAGGTGTCTTGGTATCCCCATCATAGTACCTACATCATGTGACATCCCTAGAGTGGTAGACAATAAGAGAATCAACCATATCAAACATAGCATCCATAAAGCAATACTCACTGTCACTCAATGTGCTTTGTATACAAGACGGCTCGAACGACATCCACATAAGCTATGACCAATGAAAGAGCTCAATTTCTCGGTACTCATTTCCGCCACTCTATATCATCAGGAATAGACCATCCACATAAGGTCCAGGGTAATCCATCCACATAAGAATCCAGATCCCTCATAAATCTGGGTGGCCATCCCTGCATACCCCTGTTGTATGACTAAACCTCAGAAACCTTCGATTGTGAACAACCCCTTTGCACACGTCTCTAAACCCATCATTATTTTTTCATTTCAATTTATCCATAGTGGAACCCATCTTTTGTTCCACTCACGAGCTCACCTCATCTAAACTCGCCCCTATAGACTCTCATGATCCACATCCTTCGAGTCAAACTCATAGGAACCCCAAAGACATCATACATAAGTCAAAGGGACAACACATCAACGTCCCAAATTCATCTCATTGGAACCCCTTAACATTTGTTCATCCTTTTGTCACCATCCTTTATTATGCGACCATGTCACACCCGAATCCTAAATGAATGAACGAACACCTTTAGCACAACCTCTAGGACCATCTCAGAATCCCCTAGAAGTTTGGTCAGAATTGGCCACATCAATTCATTTCGATACTGACATGATTATGTCGGTACCAATACGAATTGCTTAGCCAAAGTTTGGTTAAGTCTTTCACACCCCGACTTCTTCCCTCTTTACTTACTTTGAGCTCCTTTCCTTGGTGCCACACTCACCAAGTCCTTTACCACTCCCTATAAGCCTAAAAAGAGGTTGGTATTGATATGTAGACCTTCACCAAATTTTAGGGTTAAGTCCCCACTTCCATTTCCTTGCCTTCCCCGAAGTGTTTCCCAAAGTTTCACAACCTAATTCTAGAAATAACCACTTCTACCGACCAGATCTGCAAACTCCACCGACCTAAATTTTGAAGGAATCGATCAAGTAGGAAGCGGGTAAAATGACCAAATTCTAAAATAAATCCCTATTTGGATCATAGTGGGCATTTGAATTCTAATGTCTAACACTAGATCCAATCTAGTTGTTTTAATAAAATCAAATTTTATTTTGAATATATATTCCTTTATTTAATTATTCTCATTATCAAATGCATTTTACGTAAATCAAATTAAATTAAATTAATGAGGGCGGTTTTATTTTATTTAGACAAAGAAACCTCTTATTTCTCTCTCATAAAGCTCTCTCATTAATTAGAGGAATGTTTTATTTTAATTAGAGATTAAAATTTTCATTCCTCCCTCTTAATCAAATTAATTAATTTATTTATTTAAATGATAGTTTTACCAAATTTATACTTGGTATATTTTGTGATTATATCTAAATATACTCAAGTGTATGAATGCAAGTGCAACTTTCCAAATTGTATATATATTAAATGTGCACGTGTTCAGGTGTTGGGATTTACACCGCAATGGACATATTTGCCCTTTATATACGCATTAGTTGTCTGTAACATTGCTTACATATATATATATATATATGTATATGTATATGTATATGTATATGTATGTATGAATGTATGTATATGTATGTACGTATGTATGTACGTACGTATGCATGTATGATATAAATATTTCAAAAGTTTTCTTTTTGATTAAATCTCTAAATAAATCTAAGTTGATTTTGGACAAATCAAAAAATCTAAATACAAAATTTTATTTCCAAAATATCATGTTGTTTGATTTGGTAATATAATATGAAAATAGATCTAGATCTACAAATTCAAAATAAACTATATATCAGTGATTTAAAATAAAATAAAAATGAAAATAAACAGATTTCGTAAATAATATTAATTTGCCAAAACCATAACCATTCATTTTTCTCCAAAAGAAAAGTTTTATCAAAAAAGGTTAAGATGTTAATTTATGTATATTTATACATTAAGATGAACCTCCTTTAATATACATACATATATGTATGTATGTATGTATAATCCTTTTTTATAATAAAAATTACTTATTGTAAAATAATTTTCATATTAGTTCTAATACACACACACACATATATATATAAGTATACTTATATGTTTGTTTTGAAACAGAAAACCAATTATGAATCAATAGAAATTAACATTAATATTTAAATAAATGAATATACACAAAATAATAAATCCACTATTATATCTATATTTAAAAACAACAACCATATAATAATAAAATTATCAATAGAAATCATCATTATTAATTTCAAACCCAAATTAAATGTTGACAAATTAGAAAATTTTCGAATCTACACATATATAGAAAAAGGAATTACAAATGCGTAAATAAATTCGTCAAAGTCAATTATAAATTGTTAGATCTATATCATCATAATGTATATAGATAAAATTTAATGCTATATACGTTGTTGATGTTGCCCATTTAAATGTACGTTGATTAATAGATTCAATCCTAGATCTGATCTTCTAGGTACTAGATTTGCAAAAGCTTAGAGTAACACCTTTTATTCTATTGATTTAAATGGATGCCAATAAAATAGTTTTTCTCTTTTATTTATTTGAATTTTTGGCCATAAAAGTGGAAGAAAGAAGATGGCTAGTGTTATGAATGAGAGTGATAAAGAGAAACAAGTGAATGAAAGGCAATGTTTTTATATAGCTAACTTTCTTTTACCTCCTCCCTTCATTTTTTATATCCAACTATTAGATTTCAAGCTTCCTTTTCTTCATGTGGCCTATAATGAATGAGGCATTATGGCCCCTTAATTTTTTCAATAACACTTAGCAAATAGATACATTTAAACCAAATTTATTCGCCTATCGACATTTTATATCGATTTGTACACATACAGCTTTTATATTAGCATTCAATTAAATGCTATACATCTAAAAGAAATACAAATGGCATCCAATACATCAAATAAATAATTAATATTTCCAAAAAAAATTAATTAATTAAATTAATTTATAAAAATTTGTAAATCAATTAAATCATGTCGTATTTAAGAAAATTTGTCAATGCAGTTGTGCGACTCATAGGTGTAAATTCAATTAACGATTAAAATCGAACTTTTTTAATGTTCATTCATTATCTTAATTAGTAGAGTTACATTTTGGCTGAATTTATCGCTTATACATTTTTTCGGTAAATTCCAATTTTACTATGATAAGCATTACCCGATAGTAACGATTATTTACACTAATTCTCTTCGTCAACACTATATAACATTGGGATTTATTGAATTTGGTTTTGGTCAAAATTACAACATTGTCCACATTCAACTTTGTAAATCCAAACACAAAATCCTTGGGTTCAATAATAACAATTATTATTAATTGTACTACTCTGGCCAGAGACTTTGATTTTGAGTTGACTATAGTTGACCGTAATACTAACCCCATATAATCGAGGAGAAGAATTCTCTATTGAATAGTATTTCACTTCCAATGCTTCTACTCAGACCCAACTATAGTCATTCAATGGACTCCATGCCATGATTTAATTATAGTCAAAGTGTAATGTCCATATTTAAGTTTCATATTATTTTCAATTCGAGAGAATTGTGTAATATCATCACTTCGAGATTCTCTGTTTGACCATAGACATATTAACCAACATAGAAATCTCGAGTGCAACAGTTATCCAATAACTATCAATATGTAACCCATTCGTGACAATGGCAGCCACAAGAAATACAATGTCCAATATTTGGAGAGCATTATTTACTCTAGTCTCAACCGATGAATCAATATCCTTTCTTGAAACACCTTGACTAATATTTAAAATAATATGTTATTTTTAATGTGATAAAATTCTAATGATTACAACACTTTGTAATTACTATCACATAACATATCATTTAATGATTTTCCATCTATATACTTTAAACTAATTGCTTATTATTTATGTCACTATATAACAAGTATACGGTAAAAGAAAAACATCTTTTATTTTTAAACAAGATTGGTCACTGAGTTAGATATATGTAACAAGTTAAATAATTGTCCCTATTGAATACCCTAACTCTATCAATCTTCCACTTGCATCTTGAGGTCAAGATTGGAATCTTATTCCAACTTCATCCATCGATTTTCTCAAAAACTAATTAGGTCAGTCCCTTAGTGAGCGGATATGCTATTTTGTTTTAATTATCTACTCTGTCAATCAACTCTCTTCGACATCGATAAACTGTCTTCATCATTCGGAACTATTCAGAGTATGTCTCTCAACTTCTATTGAGCTTTAGGCTCTCTTACGAACTGTATCGCGATATTGTCACCATATAACAATGTCGTGGGATTCTCAACATTTGGAATCACACTCATAAATTTAAGCATTTTATATTTATAAGTTGCTTTTATTGTTGCGCTATTCATGACAATGTACTCAGCCATTTCGTTAAATCAACCATGAGCTTTCATTTGGAACATTTCCAACATAAAGCTCCTTACAGTTCAAACATGAATTTGACGTTGACATATTATACTCATATCACTTATAATGTTTGAGTCTGAATACTCCTTCATAAGGAGTTTGTCGTTTCTGTAATCAATTCTATAGTATTGCATAAATACTTGAGAATACTCTAAACTACCGTATAGTGATGTTGATTGGGATTTGATATTTTCTGCATACATCAAATACATAAGAAAATTACGATAATGTAGATAATACAACATGTATGATAATACACATTGCTAATGCATAAGGAATCCATTCTATATGTTCCATATTAAACATTTTAATAAGGTGTCTTTGCATATCGTTTGGGACATTCCCAACATCTTTTATACTTATTACTAAAGATATAATCTACAAACCCAATACGAGTATCAAACAAACCAAACATTAATTTATCTTTCCAACCTTAATTGTTAAAGTTATAAATCTATTTTAAAGTATTAATATAATTTTTTTAAATATATATTTTAAAACATATTATATACTAATTAAATTAAATTTTATTAACTTAAATCTTATTATAAATTGTATTTTGTATTAAACCTTATATATATATATATATATGTTTTAAAATAAAACTATAAGAAAATGTTAAAATTTATATTTGTCTAAAACTGACTTATAAATTAACATTTCCAAAACATATGAATTTAAAATCTAAATTTTTATACATATATAGAAATTACATTTACAAATATTATTTAAAATAATATTTATTAAAGCCCATATATTTCCTTTCAAACTTTGGAAATCATTTTTCAAATATAGACCAACGATGTCCGTATATAATTTTCTATCCTATGGTCAAGTGATACAGATATTTATCACTTCAATTCGCAATTTAAATATTTACGGTTATATATCATTTCAACCCGTAATCCCAAAATTTAAAATAAATGAAAATCGCTTGGGTTTATCATTTCAACCCATAACGATTTTCCCCTATTCTACAAGATCGTTCGGGTATGTATCATTTCAACCCATAGGGAATTCTATACTAACAGGGAACGATGAGAATGGGAACAATGACATGGACACGCACATGGATACGGGCACGACACGGGACACACAAGCTAGAAGTTACTTTGACAAGTTCGATATTGAAATGTAAGTCAAAATGGCACGAGATCGATGAAACAAAAAATAAAAAAAAATCAATTTAAAACATACATTAACAATAAAAATAGATATATTAGTTTTGAAAAACCTAACCCATGCTTATTTATATATATATATTACTACTATATACATTTAAACTGATGTATATAAACTTACATTATTCGACAAAGAGGAGGGGAATGGTTGGCTGGGCTGTTTGGTTTATGTGAGTGTGGCAGAGGGGAGATGGCCTTGGCTGCGGCCAGAGGCTATGCGGAGGGGAGGGGAGGAGAGCGGGGCGAGCTGGAGGCTTTGGGGTGGCTTGCGGCATGGCTATGGGTTCAGGGTGCTCGGGTACAGGCGGAGGAGAGAAGGTGATGGGGAAGCGAAGAGGGTATAGGCTCTGGGTTACTGGCTGCTGCAGGGGAGGCTGGTCTCGGCAGCACTGGTTGCGGGGAGGAGAAGTGGAGATTGATAAGGGTTAGGTGTGGTTGGGAAGAAAGGACGAGGAGGAGGGATGCTTGGGTTTGGTGCGAAAGGTGAGGAGGTCCTTAGCTCGCGGTCGGCGATGCTGACATAAGAAAGGAGGGGGAGGTGAAAGGGGAAGTCGGCAAGGTGGTTGCATGTACGCATGGAGAGGGTGTCGGCTTGGAGGAGCTGGGATTGGGAAGTGGAAGGGTGGAAGATGCATAAATGAACAGGCTCTATAAAAAATTGCAATATATATTCCATCCTTTCAAAAGCACGCACACGAACATGCAACATGATAAATTCTTAAACACTGGAAATAAAGGTCTGGTAATCACGAAGGTCATGCTAGTGTAACCAGGTAATTAATAAAAGCAAAACGTCAATTTATTTCTGACCGTTGGAAAGATTCAAATGGACACAGAAATCAAAAAGGCGCGAAAACGGGCAAAGATACGGTCACCGTTTTCGCAGATTGCACCGTATACCGGACTTCGAAACACACAAATGAATATACTGCGAAGATCAACACGACGAGACGATCTAAACGGTACATAGATATCAGTGAGACGACTATCCTATCAAAAGTCGATATTCTTTGCCAAACGGCTGCAAATTCGCTGAACATAAGATAAACGGAGGTAGAGAAATACAAATTTGATGAAACGAAATATGACGTCCCACTTAGAAAATGATTTACAGATTTACTATAAAAAAATATTCAGGTTTGAAAAATATTTTATTTACACCAATTTTTAACTGATTTAAATTGCAATTAAAATTTAAACAGACATAAACTTTCATATATTCTGATGAAAATTTACCGTTAGCTATGTTTTAATAGAAGTATTCCAAATATCAAATTTTTATTTCCAAATTCAATTATTTAAAAATTCACAAAAATTCAGTTAATTACGTTATTAAAACCGTTAAAATTTTCGGGTCGTTACACTCTCCCTCACTCAATACTTTTCATCCCCGAAAAGGAACGAGGTGGGAGAATAGAAACAACCAGAAAGAGAAGATAGATTGAAATACCAAATACATCAATTAATTTAAAACCATATAACTACATTTATTTTAAAATTTGTTTATATTCAATTAGTTGATTCCAATTCATTTTATTTAATCAATCAAATTTATTGTGTTCACATTTGATTGATTTCATTTCCATATATTTTTATTCAATTGATTTGTTTCAAATTCATTAACATTTATTGCCAAAATTTCACAACAAAATTTGTCTTATTTTACTAATTTATTAAATCTATTTGATCAACCATAGTTAATTCCACCTAAACATTCAATTTCAACTATTCAAAACCATATAGATTTCAATTTTAGATAAATAAATTTTCAACAATTTTTTTTAATCCATTTTATTCAACTAATAGATAGTCATTCAATTTAAAATTTATTTTCTTTAATTTTATCAACATTTCTTTCAAACAAATTCATTTTTAAATTAACTCTTTTGTTTTATCCATTTATCTTCAGCTAAGTTGATTCACCAAAATTCAAGTTCACTATTCCTTCATATTTATCTGCTTAAATAGTCTTCTTTTTATTTATTTAATCTATTTCACTTAACATATTTTGCAACATATATTAGGTATATACATTTTATAACCATATAATATTCAACAAATAAATTTTCCTTTTTATTATCCAATTTATTATCAGTAAATTCCCTTAACAAAATATCATTTTTGATATCCTACTACTTATATCATAGTGTATATTATCCAATTACATTCTAATTACATTTAAATTTTTTAGGTAAGTTATATCAATGTTTCTGAGTGTAATTAAACACTATACAAAATTTCCTTTCATTTACACATTTATATTAAGCCAGATTTTGGTTTGAACAATTTATTACTTAAGTTTTCTTCTTGTGCAACCCTTTATTATACCCTAACTTTTTGACTTTTTGAATATTTTAGGCAAGTTATATATATTAGAATGCAATTTAGTATTATATAAATTAGTTTTTATTCAAATTCAACTATTTCAAGTTGGTAAAATTCATTTATCATTTTAAATATTCCACTTATTCAAAAATTGCACTTTATTTCAATAATTGAAACCATTTCTTAATATAAAACTTAAGATTCAAATTTTCCGGTTTCTCTTCAAACTACTTTGAAATAATTATATACATATATATTTTATAAATCAACTCATATTCAAGAAATTCAAATTAAATTCTTTTTCCAAAACAAAAGTGTAGCAAAGCTACTAAGTGGTCTCACCACTCTGAAACTCGAAAATGAATGCCGATGATGCTATAGTCATCATCGAAATTATTTTCCAGTGACAAACGAAGAGAGTAGTGATTTTTTTAATTTAAAATTCTTTGAAAACAATTCCTATTTGAAAATACTTTCAAATAATATATTTTTCAAAACATTGAAAACCAAATTTAGAAATGTACGGGGAATTAAATTCTTATATCCTTTGATTTAAGTTTATTCCATTTTCAATTATAAATCAAATTTATAAACCATTTTATCAAATTCATCTCCTTATAACAATAATAGTTAATGGTTTAGAAATGTTGATAAAACAATAAATGATAATCAAGTACTATCATTTCTAACAACCAATTCATTTAACTATCCACTTTCAAAAAAATTTATACTTTTATGTATATCTAAAATATAACCATACATAAAATTATTTCATTTACCAATTTTGAAAACAATATTGTGTCAGTTTGCTATGTTCAAGTGTTTTTGGAATTCCTATCGATAGCGTTGATTAGACGAATCGATTGAAACCCAAAAATTCAAACTTAACAACTCAAACAACACACTATAAAACATTTTTATTTTAAATACAAATACATTCCCTTACTCAATGATTCAAAAATGGATAAAGATTCACATATAGAGGGATCTTAATCAAAGAGGATTCTAACTAACGAGATAGACTCAAAAGGAAGATAAGATAAATGAATTACAAAGAGGAAAGAATTGATAGACTAAAATTAATCACGGGTGACCTTAACCTGATCAACCGAGATTCCAGGAATAAGATTGATGCGGAAATTCAATTTCCCGCTTGAAGGGGTGGAGAAGTGACATCACCCAATATCAGGTTAATCTCTGATTATTGGAGTGGAGTTAAAATTACAAGGGAATTACCCTGATCGTCTACTAGAGAACATTCGGGCTTTGCAAGAAATAATAGCTTCTAAACTAAGGATACAGAAGTCTCTGGTGAATCGACGCCTGTTGTAAAGGAGTTTCACCCCTTTACAAATCATACTAAAGTTGTCGGAACAGAAATGGAGCTATGGGATGCTCCAATATCAAGAAGACTACGAATAAGGAGAGCAGAGAATGGATTTCAGAACAAAGGGGAGGGTTCCAAAATTCAAAGGAAATCCGAATCAAAGAGGAGAAATTCAAGCTCGAATGAAGGTGATTCTGAAACATATATTTTTACTCTATGTGCTAAGTTTTGCCTAAACCTCGCTCTGATACTACTTGTAACGACCCGGTATTTCGAACCATTCGCATCCGCACATGTGGGACTTGAATTGCTCAAAACAACAGATTGCTAATTTTATATTTGGCCAAACTCAGCATACACAGTAATTATATCAATCACAGACATAGAGTAATATAACAATAAGAAGTGGAATAGATAAATAGTAGTTCATGAAGCTACCATAAAAAAACAACAGAGTTTGAAATAAAATACAGTAGAATATTTCAAATACAATGAAGTCTCAAATACAAACATATGACATTTCTGAACAAAATCAACTGGAAAAGCCGAATAGATAGGTGGATCTCCAAGCGAAGCTCCAAACTCCAAAGGTGAGTCTCAAATGCTGTGACACTCAGTCTGACCCGAGCGTAAAGCAAAACACAAAACACTTGAGTCAGGATTAACATTCTTATATTAATAAATTCAACTCAAGTGAAATGTCAACTAAAATACAAGTAACTTAAAGGATGTTTGGGATTTCCATCCTCTAAGGATCCGTGGAAGTATCTACTATGTAGTAATATACGCTATTATAATAATGCATATAGTAAAGTAAACTATTAAAATAGCATTAAGGCGTTACCCATATCCCCCTTAACACATTTTATATATTCCCATAGTCTATACAGTACCGTAACTCCCCCCGTAAACTGGAGGGCTATCAGAGGGCAATCCATAGGTATGGTACAAAAGAAACTCGTAGAAGGCGCGATAGGGCATGCGACAAGGCACTCGAGGCAATGCCAGGGTAGATATACCGTTTGCGGATCCGGACTGGTGGTAACGCATAGCAGCTACTACCGCCCACCTCGTGACACACTCCCAAATCAAAGGTGCACCCAATCAAATCACAAAAGCAATAGAATGGTATCGAAGAAATGTGTCCGATAGGAGGAATGACCTCACTTGGCCCGGCGTGGCTCCTATTTTAGCCGCATCAAGCTGACTCACGGGAGTCAGCGCTACGTAAATACCTTATAGAGCCATCGCCAAACCATCCTATTTCATACTGGAATCTCCACCACGTACACAGTTGTTAAAGTGGTTTTCGGTATTGGCAGAGAGTATGACAATATCTGATCCCGGTCTCTTTAACAACCAAACGCTTATTTCACACCGTGGTTATTTCAATTCAAATAGTTTATACTTCATATCAAAATATCATATTCATTTCAAAGCCATATCAATTTGATATCACTATTCACTTCAAATAACATTCATTTCAGAATCGTAACACTTTGAAATCATAATGCTTTTGAAATCATAACACTTTTGAGATCATAACACTTTTAAAATCATAACACTTCCAACTTAAACTGTTTAGATATTGAAGATAATATATATATTAAAATAGTTATAGATTAAAATAGTTTATATATTAAAATTATTTATATTTTAAAATAGTTTATATATATTAAAATACTTTATATAATAAAAAATAGTTTCCTCCAATTTCGCAAGTCAATTCACATCATCTTAAATTTCAAAATTCAATTTAAACCAATTCCAGTTTAACCATTTCGATCTAAAGTTCAAAAATTCAAGTTTAAATATTCAAACATTTATAATATAAATTTCATTTAATTTCTCCAAATTTGAAATTTATTCCCTTAACCATTTTTATGGCAATTAATTTAAATCCCAATTTATATATTTAAATCAAAATGAAATATTAAATCTCAATTTTATTCAACTTAAGAATATTCATTTAATCACCTTTTATCAATCAAGGTATAAACCAAGTTAAAATCCTATCTTTTCAAAATCTCAAAACTAATAAGTTCAAATCAATTCTTTCTTAAATTCAACTATTGACCAATTTAAAATTCCAAGTCAACATTAATTTGTCTTTCCAACCTTAATTGTTAAAGTTATAAATCTATTTTAAAATATTAATATAATTTTTTTAAATAAATATTTTAAAACATATTATATACTAATTAAATATAATTTTATTAACTTAAATCTTATTATAAATTGTATTTTGTATTAAATCTTATTTTATATATATATATTTTTAAATAAAGCTATAAGAAAATCTTAAAATTTATATTTTTCCAAAACTGGCTTATAAATTAAAATTTGCAAAACATATAAATTTAAAATCAAAATTTTTATACATATATAGAAATTACATTTACAAATATTATTTAAAATAATATTTATTAAAACCCATATATTTCCTTTCAAACTTTGGAAATCATTTTTCAAATATAGACCAATGGTGTCCGTATATAATTTTCTATCCTACGGTCAAGTGATATGGATATTTATCATTTCAATCCGCAATTTAAATATTCACGGGTATATACCATTTCAACCTACAAATCTAAAATTTGAAATAAATGAAAATAGCTTGGGTTTATCATTTCAACCCATAACGATTTTCCCTTATTCTACAAGATCGTTCGGGTATGTAATATTTCAACCCATAGGGAATTCTATATTAACAGGGAACTTGTAGAGTGTAAACAGTTATGATAATAATATAACATATCAATAACATGCATATATCATTAGTTATAAATTAAATAAAAAAATACAAACAATCGGATATGGTGTCATATCTCATAGGTGAACAGTTACAGATAATAGCATATAATATATAATTATAAAATTAACAGTTCAATTTAGCAGCATATTTCAATTATCGTTTCAAATGAAATCAAATTTAATAAATATAGGAATGTTAATCGTGAGTGATTTCTCACCTTTCGAGGCTAGAGAACTATGAGAATGGGAACAGTGACATGGACACGCACACGGATATGGGCACGACACGGGACACACAAGCTAGAAGTTACCGCGACAAGTTCGATATTGAAATGTAAGTCAAGATGGTACGAGATCGATGAAACCAAAAATAAAAATAATCAATTTAAAACATACATTAACAATAAAAATAGATATATTATTTTTTAAAAACCAAACCTATGCTTATATATATATATATATTACTACTATATATATTTAACTAACATTTAATATAACTATTATTTTATAAAACTAACACATACTATATATAACCAATATAAACTTATACTTATCTATGAACAACATATTTCTGTATATATATAGACTAGTATATAACTTATATACATATTATATCAAAATGACTTTATATATAGTAATAACATGAAAATATCTACATAATATATGTATTTAAAACTCTACATACACTTTCAAATATCTATATATGCTAACATGTATATATTATATCAAAATCAGAAGATAACAGATTATACAAACCTATAATCTAACAATATATATATATATATATATATATATATAACACATATATATTATATACTGCAACAATATATATAATACTGCCTTTATATTAAACTAACAGTTCAACAATAAGCAGTGTATATACAAACTGTATATATAAACTAAACCCATATAAACTTATACAATATAACATTATTTATATAGCAAACAACTTTATATATAAAGAATATACATGCGTATATAACTTAATATATTATTATATACTATATATATACATACAAACTTTATAAACTTGGATAACTTTTCATATAACAGATCTTATAATTCATATACTTCATATAAACAAACCAAAACTTCACATACTAAATCGAGATTAACTATATAAGCTAATATATAAAACAATATATAACTTACATTATTCGACAGAGAGAAGGGGAATGGTTGGCTGGGCTGTTCGGTTTAGGTGAGTGTGGCAGAGGGGAGATGGCCTTGGCTATGGCCAGAGGCTATGTGGAGGGGAGGAGAGGAGAGCGGGGCGAGTTGGAGGCTTTGGGGTGGCTTGCGGCATGGCTATGGGTTCAGGGTGCTCGAGTACAGGCGTAGGATAGAAGGTGATGGGGAAGCAAAGAGGGTGTAGGCTCTGGGTTACTGGATGCTGCAGGGGAGGCTGGTCTCGGCAGCACTGGTGGCGCGGTGGAGAAGTGGAGATTGATAGGGGTTAGGTGTCGCTGGGAAGTAAGGACGAGGAGGAGGGTGGTTGGGTTTGGTGCGAAAGTTGAGGAGGCCACTTGGCTCGCGGTCGGCGAGGCTGACATAAGACAGGATGGGGAGGTGAAAGGGGAAGTCAGCGAGGTGGTTGCATGCATGCATGGAGAGGGTGTCGGCTTGGAGGAGCTGGGATTGGGAAGTGGAAGGGTGGAAGATGCATAAATGAACAGGCTCTGTAAAAATATGCAATATATATTCCATCTTTTCAAAAGCACGCACACGAACATGCAACAGGATAAATGCTTAAACAATGGAAATAAAGGTCTGGGAATCACGAAGGTCATGCCAGTGTAATCAGGTAATTAATAAAAGCAAAACGGCTATTTGTTTTCGAATGGACACAAAAATCAAAAAGGCGCAAAAACGACACAGATAAGGTATCCGTTTTCGCAAATTCCACTGTATACCGGACTCCGAAACACACAAATGAATATACTGCGAAGATCAGCACGACGAGATGATCAAAACGGTACATAAATATCAGTAAGACGACTACCATATCAAAAGTCGATATTCGTTGCCAAACGGCTGCAAATTCATTGAAAGTAAGATAAATGGAGGTAGAGAAATCCAAATTTGACGAAACGAAATAAGACGTCTCACTCAGAAAATGATTTACAAATTTATTATATAAAAATATTTAGGTTTGAAAAATATTTTATTTATATCAATTTTTAACTGATTTAAATTGAAATTAAAATTTAAACAACAGACATAAACTTTCATATATTCTGATGAAAATTAACCATTTGCTATGTTTTAATAGACGTATTCCAAATATCAAATTTTTATTTCCAAATTCAATTATTTAAAAATTCACAACAGTTCAGTTAATTACGTTATTAAAACCGTTAAAATTTTCGGGTCGTTACACTCTCCCCTACTCAAAACTTTTCGCCCCCGAAAAGGAACGAGGTGGGAGAATAGAAACAACCAGAAAGAAAAGATAGATTGAAATACCAAATACATCAACTAATTTAAAACCATATAACTATATTTATTTTAAAATTGGTTTATATTCAATTTGTTGATTCCAATTCATTTTATTTAACAATCAAATTTATTGTGTTCACATTTGATTGATTTCATTTCCATATATTTTTATTCAATTGATTTGTTTCAAATTCATTAACATTTATTGCAAAAATTTCACAAAAAAATTTGTTTTATTTTACTCATTTATTAAATCTATTTGATCAACCATAGTTAATTCCACCTCATTATTCAACTTCAACTATTCAAAACCATATTGATTTCAATTTTAGATAAATTAATATTCAACAATTTGGTTTAATCCATTTTATTCAACTAATAGATAGTCATTCAATTTAAAATTGATTTTCTTTCATTTTATCAACATTTCTTTCAAAAAAATTCATTTTTAAAGTAACTCATTTATTTTATCCATTTATCTTCAGCTAAGTTGATTCACCAAAATTCAAGTTCACTATTCCTTCATATTTATCTGCTTAAATAGTCTTCTTTTTATTTATTTAATTTATTTCACTTAACATATTTTGCAACATATATTAGGTGTATACATTTTATAACCATATATTATTCAACAAATAAATTTTCCTTTTTATTATCCAATTTATTATCAGTAAAATCCCTTAACAAAATATCATTTTTGATATCCTACTACTTATATCATAGTGTATATTATCCAATTACATTCTAATTACATTTAAACTTTTCTAGTTAAGTTATTTTAATGTTTCTAAGTGTAATTAAACACTATACAAAATTTCCTTTCATTTACACATTTATATTAAGACAGATTTTTGTTTGAACAATTTATTACTTAAGTTTTCTTCTTGTACAACCCTTTATTATACCCTAATATTTTAACTTTTTGAATATTTTAGGCAAGTAATATATATTAGAATGCAATTTAGTATTATACAAATAAGTTTTTATTCAAATTCAACTATTTCAAGTTGGTTAAATTTCATTTATCATTTTAAATATTCCACTTATTCAAAAATTGGACTTTATTTCAATAATTGAAACCATTTCTTAATATGAAACTTAAGATTTAATTTTTCCGGTTTCTCTTCAAACTACTTTGAAATAATTATATACATATATATTTTATAAATCAACTCATATTCAAGAAATTCAAATTAAATTCTTTTTCCAAAACAAAAGTGTAGCAAAGCTACTAAGTGGTCTCTCCACTCTGAAACTCAAAAATGAATGCCGATGATGCTGCAGTCATCGTCGAAATTATTTTCCAGCGACAAACGAAGAGAGTACATATTTTTTTCATTTAAAATTCTTTGAAAACAATTCCCATTCGAAAATACTTTCAAATAATATATTTTTCAAAACATTGAAAACCAAATTTTGAAAAGTACCGGAAATTAAATTCTTAAATCCTTTGATTTAAGTCTATTCCATTTTCAATTATAAACCAAATTTATAAACCTTTTTGTCAAATTCATCTCCTTATAACAATAATAGTTGATGGTTTAGAAATGTTGACAAAACAATAAATGATAATTGTTATCCCGCCTTTTGGAAAGGCCGTAATACCAAGAACTTAACTGGAAACCGAGAGCAGCCCGTTCCAAAGATCGGTTATACGCAGGCTCACTATGGATAACGGCGAATTTTATCCGAGTCCGGATCAGGTTAAAATTGATATAACCTGACAACCAAAGCTGTAAAAGCCAACGCCCAAATTTCAAGTTGATCGGAGTTCGTATGCTCGAGATATGATCGATGCAAATCAAAAGGGATGAACCTCGCTTCGTATCCATCATGTTCGTATCGATCAACGGTGGCCTTCTTCGTATCCATCGTGGCCGTATCGGTCCGAGTAACCATACTTCGTATCCATCGTGGTCGTATCTGTCCGAGTAACCATACTTCGTATCCATCGTGTTCATATCCATCGTGGTCGTATCGGTCCGAGCAACCTCGCTTCGTATCCATCGTCGCCAACTAGTTCGTATCCACCAAAGGTAAGGCTTTATTCATATCCATCCAACCCTGAGAATGTAGTTTGTATCCATCTGTCAGCCTTGTTCGTATCCATAAAAAAACTCTGTTTCGTATCCATCACCTTGCATCTTCTTCATATCAATCGAATATGCACTCCACTCCCATCATCTAAGGTTACTTCGTATCGATCAACACGTATATGATCGATACGAAGTACACCACTGGCATCGATACGGAAATGGACACGAATGAAGTCACTTCGATGGATACGAACCAATGATGCGAACAAAGGTTGAAGTGGATGGATGCAAATGAAGGGATATGAGTGGACATGGATGGAGTTCAAAAAGGATGAAGGCTCGGTCAACACGACAAGAAATGTGTATCTACCCCAGTTTATCGCTCCATGTCAACTGGCATCACATGCAAACTTATCGATGCAAACGACATCAATACGAATAGCATCGATGCAAAGAGAACAGCAATCGGAAGGCCCAAACTTGCATCGATCATAACTCACAATCTACAAGTCCAAATGCCACCAAATTTTCACAGGAGCTTGCGTACATCCTCAAGAATGTTCATGATCAATTTCGACTCGATTGGACCAAGTCTTGATCGATACGAAATTCGTACGAATCGATTACGGACCGAGTCAAAATCACGTGGGATCGATCGCGTGGGCCCACCCACGTGCCAGAAGAGGTCTCCCGAGATCTGAGCGAGATATTTGCAACCTACGCCTATAAATAGCATCCTAGAGCCTACAGAAAAGGGATCTTCTCGCTCTTTGACGTCCATATTCTGCCGAAACCATTGTTGCATTCAAAAGTCACTGTTGCACTCGAGATTTACTGTTGTAATCCGCTATAATCAGCAAGCAAAAATCATTAAAGTCAAGTTCTTCAAAGTGGACGTAGGCTGGATTGCCGAACCACTATAAACCTTGTGTTCTTTCCTGCTTTCTTCCATTTTTACTTTACTATTTCTTCATCTTTATTCTCTAATTTATTTGGATCTGAGATCTGTGCATATACACTAGAGCTTTCACTACGTCTGGGGTTTGTGACCAATTTTGGCGCAAACAATAATATAGTATTATCATTTCTAACAACCAATTCATTTAACTATCCACTTTCAGAAAAATTTGTACTTTTATATATATCTAAAATATAATCATACATAAAATTATTTCATTTACCAATTTTGAAAACAATATTGTGTCAGTTTTCTCTGTTCAAGTGTTTTTGGAATTCCTATCGATAGCGTTGATCAGACGAATCGATCGAAACCTAAATATTCAAACTTAACAACTCAAACAACACACTATAAAACATTTTTATTTTAAATACAAATACACTCCCTTACTCGATGATTCAAAAATGGATAAAGATTCACATATAGAGGGATCTTAATCAAAGAGGATTCTAACTAACGAGATAGACTCGAAAGGAAGACAAGATAAACGAATTACAAAGAGGAAAGAATGGATAGACTAACATTAATCGCGGGTGACCTAAACCGGGTCAACCGAGATTCCAGGAATAAGATTGATGTGGAAATTCAATTTCCCGGTTGAACGGGTGGAGAAGTGACTTCACCCAATATCAAGATAATCTCTGATTATTGGAGTAGAGTTAAAATTACAAGGGAATTACACAGATCGTCTACTAGAGACCGTTCGTGCTTTGCAAGAAATAATAGCTTCTAAACCGAGGATATAGAAGTCTCTGGTGAATCGACGCCTGTTGTAAAGGAGTTTCACGCCTGTACAAATCATACTAAAGTTGTCGGAACAGAAATGGAGCTATGGGATGCTCCAGTATCAAGAAGACCACGAATAGGGAGAGACGAGAATGGATTTCAGAACAAAGGGGAGGGTTCCAAAATTCAAAGGAAATCCGAATCAAAGAGGAGAAATTCAAGCTCGAATGAAGGTGATTCTAAAATAATTTTTTTTACTCTATATGCTAAGTTTTGCCAAAACCTCGCTCCGATACCACTTGTAATGACCCGGTATTTCAAACCATTCGCATCTGCACATGTCGGACTTGAATTGCTCAAAACAACAGATTGTTAATTTTGTATTTGGCAAAACTCAGCATATATAGTAATTAAATCAATCACAGAATCACAGACACAGAGTAACATAACAATAAGAAGTGGAATAGATAAATAGTAGTTCACGAAGCTACCATAAAAAACAAAAGAGTTTGAAATAAAATACAACAGAATATCTCAAATACAATGAAGTCTCAAATACAAACAGATGACATATCTGAACAAAATCAACTAGAAAAGCTGAATAGATAGGTGGATCTCCAAGCGAAGCTCCAAACTCTAAAGCTGAGTCTCAAATGCTCTGAAACTCGGTCTGACCTGAGCGTAAAGAAAAACACAAAACACTCGAGTCAGGATTAACATTCGTATATTAATAAATTCAACTCAAGTGAAATGTCAACTGAAATACAAGAAACTTAAAGGATGTTTGGAATTTCCACCCACTAAGGATCCATTGAAGTATCTATTATGTAGTAATATACGCTATTATAATAATGCCTATAGTAAAGTAAACTATTAAAATAGCGTTAATGCGTTACCCATATTCCCCTTAACACATTTATATATTCCCATAGTCTATACAGTACCGTAACTCCCCCCGTAAACTGGAGGGCTGTCAGAAGGCACTCCATAGGTATAGTACAAAACAAATTCGTAGAAGGCGCGATAGGGCATGCGACAAGGCACTCGAGGCAATGCCAGGGTAGATATACCGTTTGCGGATCCGGACTGGTGGTAACACATAGCAGCTACTACCGCCCACCTCGTGACACACTCCCAAATCAAAGGTGCACCCAATCAAATCACAAAAGCAATAGAATGGTATCGAAGAAATGTGTCCGATAGGAGGAATGACCTCACTTGGCTCGGCGTGGCTCCTGTTTTAGCCGCATCAAGCTGACTCACGGGAGTCGGGGCTATGTAAATACCATATAGAACCGTCACCAAACCATCCTACTTCATTCTAGAATCTGCACCACGTACATAGTTGTTAAAGTGGTTTTCGGTATTGGAAGAGAGTATGACAATATCCAATCCCGGTCTCTTTAACAACCAAACGCTTATTTCACACCGTGGTCAGTTCAATTCAGATAGTTCATACTTCATATCAAAATATCATATTCATTTCCTAGCCATATCAATTTGATATCACTATTCACTTCAAATAACATTCATTTCAGAATCGTAACACTTTTGAAATCATAACACTTTGAAATCATAATGCTTTTGAAATCATAACACTTTTGAGATCATAACACCTTTAAAATCATAACACTTCCAACTTAAACTATTTAGATATTGAAGATAATATATATATTAAAATAGTTATAGATTAAAATAGTTTATATATTAAAATAGTTTAAATATTAAAATACTTTATATATATTAAAATACTTTATATATTAAAAAATAGTTTCCTCCAATTTCGCAAGTCAATTCACATCATCTTAAATTTCAAAATTCAATTTAAATCAATTCCAGTTTAACCATTTCAATCTAAAGTTCAAAAATTCAATTTTAAATATTCAAACATTTATAATGTAAATTTCATTTATATTTCAACATTTAACTTTAAATTTATCCAAATTGGAAATTTATTCCCTTAACCATTTTTATGACAATTAATTTAAATCCCAATTTATATATTTAAATCAATATTAAATATTAAATCTCAATTTTATTCAAAATTGAGAATATTCATTTAATCACCGTTTTATCAATCAAGGTATAAACCAAGTTAAAATCCTATCTTTTCAAAATCTCAAAACTAATGAGTTTAAATCAATTCATTCTTAAATTCAACTATTGACCAATTTAAAATTCCCAAGTCAACATTAATGTATCTTTCCAACCTTAATTGTTAAAGTTATAAATCTATTTTAAATTATTAATATAATTTTTTTAAATAAATATTTTAAAACATATTATATACTAATTAAATTAATTTTTTTTAATTTAAATCTTATTATAAATTGTATTTTGTATTAAATCTTATTTTATATATATATATTTTAAATAAAACTATAAGAAAACCTTAAAATTTATATTTTTCCAAAACTGACTTATAAATTAAAATTTCCAAAACATATAAATTTAAAATCTAATTTTTTATACATATATAGAAATTACATTTACAAATATTATTTAAAATAATATTTATTAAAACCCATATATTTCCTTTCAAACTTCGGAAATCATTTTTCAAATATAGACCAATGGTGTCCGTATATAATTTTCTATACTATGGTCAAGTGATACAGATATTTATCATTTCAATCCGCAATTTAAATATTTACGGGTATATATCATTTTAACCCGCAATCCCAAAATTTAAAATAAATGAAAATCGCTTGGGTTTATCATTTCAACCCATAACGATTTTCCCTTATTCTACAAGATCGTTCGGGTATGTATCATTTCAACCCATAGGGAATTCTATACTAACAGGGAACTTGTAGAGTGTAAAATGTTATGATAATAATATAACATATCAATAACATGCATATATCATTAATGATAAATTAAATAAAAAAAATATAAACAACATGATATGGTGTCATATCTCACAGGTGAACAGTTACATATAATAGCATATCATATATAATTATAAAATTAACAGTTCAATTTAGCAGCATATTTCAATTGTCGTTTCAAATGAAATCAAATTTAATAAATATAGGAATGTTAATCGTGAGTGATTGCTCATCTTTCAAGGCTAAAGAATGATGAGAATGGGAACAGTGACATGGACACGCACAAGGATACGGGCACGACACAGGACACACAAGCTAGAAGTTACTACGACAAGTTTGATATTGAAATGTAAGTCAAGATGGCACGAGATCGATGAAACAAAAAATAAAAATAAAATCAATTTAAAACATACATTAACAATAAAATTAGATATATTATTTTTGAAAAACCAAACGCATGCTTATTTATATATATATTACTACTTTATATATTTAAACTAATGTATATAAACTAACATATAATATAACTAATATTTTATAAAACTAACACATAATATATATAACCAATATAAACTTATACTTATCTATGAACAACAGATTTCTGTATATATAGACTAGTATATAAATTATGTACATATTATATCAAAATGACTTTATATATAGTAATAACATCAAAATATCTACATAATATATGTATTTAAAACTCTATATACACTTTCAAATATCTATATATGCTAACATGTATATATTATAGCAAAATCAGAAGATAACAGATTATACAAACCTATAATCTAACAACATATATATATAACACATATACATTATATACTGCAACAATATGTATAATACTGCCTTTATATTAAACTAACAGTTCAACAATAAGCAGTGTATATACAAACTGTATATATAAACTAAACCCATATAAACTTATACACTAAAACATTATTTATATAACAAACAACTTTATATATAAAGAATATACATGCATATATAACTTAATATATTATTATATACTATATATATACATACGTACTTTATAAACTTGGATAACTTTTCATATAACAGATCTTATAATTCATATACTTCATATAAACAACAAAACCTTCACATACTAAATCGAGATTAACTATATAAGCTAATATATAAAACAATATATAACTTACATTATTCGACAAAGAGGAGAGGAATGGTTGGCTGGGCTGTTCGGTTTAGGTGAGTGTGGCAGAGGGGAGATGGCCTTGGCTGCGGCCAGAGGCTATGCGGAGGGGAGGGGAGGAGAGTGTGGCGAGCTGGAGGCTTTGGGGTGGCTTGCGGCATGGCTATGGGTTCAGGGTGCTCGGGTACAGGAGGAGGAGAGAAGGTGATGGGGAAGCGAAGAGGGTGCAGGCTCTGGGTTACTAGCTGCTGCAGGGGAGGCTGGTCTTGGTAGCACTGGTTGCGGGGAGGAGAAGTGAAGATTGATAAGGGTTAGGTGTGGCTGGGAAGAAAGGACGAGGAGGAGGGATGCTTGGGTTTGGTGCGAAAGGTGATTAGGCCACTTAGCTCGCGGTCGGCGAGGCTGACATAAGAAAGGAGGGGGAGGTGAAAGGGGAAGTCGGCAAGGTGGTTGCATGTATGCATGGAGAGGGTGTTGGATTGGAGGAGCTGGGATTGGGAAGTGGAAGGGTGGAAGATGCATAAATGAACAGGCTCTGTAAAAATATGCAATATATATTCCATCCTTTCAAAAGCACGCACACGAACATGCAACAAGATAAATGCTTAAACAACATAAATAAAGGTTTGGGAATCACGAAAGTCATGCCAGTGTAATCAGGTAATTAATAAAAGCAAAACAGCTATTTATTTTTCGACCGTTGGAAAGATTCGAATGGACACAAAAATCAAAAAGGCGCGAAAACGGGCACAGATACGGTCACCGTTTTCGCAGATTCCACCGTATACCGGACCCCGAAACACACAAATGAATATACTGTAGAGATCAGCATGACGAGACGATCAAAACGGTACACAAATATCAACGAGACGACTATCCTATCAGAAGTCGATATTCGCTGCCAAACGACTGTAAATTCGCTGAAAATAAGATAAACGGGGGTAGAGAAGTCCAATTTTGACGAAACGAAATATGGCGTCTCACTCAAAAAATGATTTACAAATTTATTACATAAAAATATTCAGGTTTGAAAAATATTTTATTTACATCAATTTTTAACCGATTTAAATTAAAATTAAAATTTAAACAACAGACATAAACTTTCATAAATTCTAATGAAAATTTACCATTTGCTATGTTTTAACAGACGTATTCCAAATACCAAATTTTTATTTCCAAATTCAATTATTTAAAAATTCACAAAAATTCAGTTAATTACGTTATTAAAACCGTTAAAATTTTCGGGTTGTTACAACTTGAATAGGTATTCACAAATTTTTTATGAAGTACTTGGTTTTGGTTTACGATAATTATGTTCAACACATAAATTAGTCGTCCAATGACAATCGTTTCCAAACGTTTTTGGAGCTGATTCATACAAGAAACCTCACATACAATTATTATGCATAGTCTTTCGCCTCGCACAACTTGTCAACACCTTGGGCTAGGATATGTTGAGGTTTTACATAAACACTTATCTTGAATCATTTTGTAAACAATTCTTTAAATGAATTTAATTTTAACGTTATGTATTACACTTAAGTATACGACATTATAGAAAGAAGTTTGCCCAACTTCACTTATCATTAATCGTATTTTGTTAAACAAAGTTCGATTACTCCTTACAAACATCATTATGTATCATAGGGAGGAGCGACTTTTGAGATTGAATGTCTATTCAATTTTTTGGTATGTTTGGAACACTTTCCAATATATTCACTTATTCAATCAAATTGAATCATATCTATTGCATGTAATTCCATCTACTTCTATTTAAAATTCTATAAACTTATCATAGACATACTACATGTTTATCATAACACTTGTTTATGTTTATGATAACTCATCAGTAAACACAACGAAGTACTTGGAACCGTTTTGGTATTAATAGATTTTTGATTGTATACATCTATATGTACCAGACCGAAGAGCACATTAACTCTTATGATGCTTCTATCGAGTGGGTTCTTTACCCTTAATTATTTGAGAACATAATCATATAATGAAAGAATTATTTCTTAAAACTATGGATTGATCTATAATCCCAAAATAATTGCAAATAATTTGAGATACTTATCTATTTTCCAATGCATCACTTTTGTTATGAAAACAATACCACTATTATAATCTTATTTTATAACGAATATTCATAATATTCATATTGAAATGTCTATTTTTCAGTCAATAATAAAAAACAATTATTATTTCATGAATAATGTTTGGTATGATTTATGAAAACAATTTTCACAACTTAATGTGACCAATATGTGCTATATGGCATTCTCCCATTATTTCTGCCATTATCATAATAGCGTATGAAATACGAAGATCCATTCAAGCACTTGATGTAGGCTATTTATTCCATCAAATGTAACATTTTTATAGTCGAGAGTTTATAAATCAAATATCTTGAACTCAAAGGAATAAATTTCATAAAAAATTTTTTATATAAAAAATACTTTTTAGAATAGAAATCATATTTCTCATTTCAATGTTAAGTGTCAATTATAATTTTAAAATTCTCATTTCTAATGTTTCTTTATGAAGTAGAAGTGATCATTCACTCTTTTCATCCCAACTATACTTTGAGTTATATCTACCTCCATACATTCATTTTCCTTTCTATATGGTCAAACCATTCAAAAGGAAACCTTATTACAATATCCTAATGAACCTTTTAAAAAGCGCATTTGATCATCCTAACATTTAAGGATATCGAATATTCTAAATTGATTAAAGTGGCATTTCAGTGATCGAGTACTTATACATATCTTATAGCTTTCAGTCTAATGTTACATCTAGCACAACAAGATCATTATTGTAATCAATCATATTGAATATACGATACTATTTTTTGCTTGCTTAATTTTGATGAACTAATTTCACTGGGTTTCTTACATTAAGAATTGCGACTATTCACCATATATATAAATGGTGGAGAATAACTTTATATTAAAGATTCATAATCTTTAATATGTTATATAAAGTGACATCGACTTGTGGAATAATGTATTTCCTATAAAATACCTCGTGATTCAAGTGTCGAACACATCAGAAATCATGGTCTACATACTATAGGCATGTATTTATCCCTTAAGTCTATTTAGGTTTTTTCTGTTCCACTTAATTTTATACATTCATATTATGTGAGTTTAATTATTATATAACTTTTATAATTTAATTAACTTATATAACAGTCTTATGTGCATTAAATAAATTAATTGAATCTTATTTAATTAATTCAATCAACTAACATTTTAATTAATTTTATGTTATTCAACTAAACAATTTAATCAAATATATTTACCATAACATTTATGGTTACACACACAAATATATGTATATATATTAATTAAATAGAATAACCCTAGAAAAATATGGCGACTGCTTAGGCGATTGTCTCAAACCCTAGCAAAAATGGATCTCAACAACACAACAACAATGAAAAACCTAATCAATCGGAACTGAATAAGGACAAAGACATTTGGAAAGAGGTGAAATGGAAAGGGAAAAAAAAGAGGTGACAAATAAAAACCACAGGTGGATTAAAATGAGTTATGTATCGGTGATCAAATCACAGATTTTCTCAAGAGAAGGTGTTAACCATAAAATATTCAGAAGAACGAAGGTATGAATGAAGGGTCACGAGAGCATGAGGAAAGATCAGAAAGCACCAGGATGTTTTGGATATTCATACCTATTGACAAGGAGCTTGCAGCGAAGTCCAAGGCTATCTTTCAAAGTCCATAGGCAGGATGATGCTCCAAGAATCCACCTTTCGACTAGGATGAGAGGTCTTTCAACAAAGACAAAGGAGAAGAAGCTCAAACCTAACCTTTCGAAGGATTCGAGAGGATGCAACCATTAGGATTTAATAGCTTCAAACCTTTCGAAATAGCCGAAAGGTTCCGTTCAGGGAGTTCTTACCTTTCGAAGAAGATGAAGAAATCAAAGCAAGCAGGTGCAACTCCATAACGACCTTTTCGAAAGCATAGCAAGCCTTTCGAATCGGTTGGAGCACATCTAGAATACATTTCAACTAGGTCGAAAAGTTTTTATGAAGAAAGCAATGCTCAAAAGTCAGCAAAGAATGGTAGATAACCATTTAGAAAAATTGAAGGGAATCACATCACTCGATAACAATCAAGTGAGAAGCAACCTTCCGACAAGATCAAAAGGTTCATAATAAGCACGTATAGAGAAACCTTCCAACAAAAGGTTCATAACAGTATAAAGAAGACAACCCTTCGATAAAGGCAGAAGGATCATGGAAGCATAAGAGTAACAAACCTTCCAACAAAGGCAGGAGGTTCACAATAGCAGATAAAAAAGCAAACCTTTCCATGAAGACGAAGGGTTTAAGGCGGCATATAAAAGGGATACCTTCCGACCTAGTCGAGAGCATGAAGTCGAAAGTAGGGCCGCCTGCATCTATAAATAAGACCCAAGGGGTCCAGTTTGAGGGGGATTTTCTTTCATTCAAAAACTTATAACTTCTTAATCATAACTTTGTAACCCTAATTGGGGATCAAATGGAGGGAATTTAATAAAGTGAAGTCCTTTCCTGAGTTGTGAGGGAAGTCTTTAACTTTGAGAATTACTTTGTTGATTACTTAAATCTTTGATGGCTTAACTTCAATTTTCAGGATCAACTCCATCGAAAGGTTCTTACCGATAAAGTCAGAAGCTTAATTAGTTAAGCAACAACTTCAAGCTTCGAAAGTCATCAATTTTTCTGCCCTAACCTTTCGATAAGGTCGACAACTGGCCTGGATTAACATGAGTGGTGCAGTTCTTCCAAAGGGACCTTTTCAACAAAGATAATGATATTCCTTCTAGACAACCTTTATAACCCTTCGGAGACTTCTATCCTGCAGCCTAAACCCTTTGGCCACAAGGGAAGCTTGCTTGAAACAACATCCTTAAAAACCTTCCAAAGTCATAAGGGCTGCAGATAAAACCTTTCGATAAGGTCCAACCTCATCTGAAGGTTCTTCTTAACAAGGTCGACAACATTCCTGAATAGTCAATAACCGCAACCTTTTGAAGTCTTAAACCCTTCAACCTAAAACTCTCGGCAAGGTTGAAAACCTATTTGGATCAACATTCACTGAAACTTTCTGAAACTTTTGACTCAATTGTTTTAGCTTCTCAACAAGGTTGGAATCTACTCAATATAAGTGATCAAACCTTTCGTCCAGGTCGGAAGCAACTACCTTCTCACCAAAGTAGCCCTAATTCAAGGAAGGCTGTCTCCCTAACCATTCGATAAGATTGAATTCTACCTTTCGAGGACTCAATTCAGGAAAACCTAATCTAATCAAACGAAAAGCCTTTGTGGAAGACTTCAAACGAGCTCAACGAAGCTAAATGGTCACTTAGTCCAAGCTCTAAACCTTTCGGCATCAGCGGAAGGTCTGATTCACAAGATACTTACAAGTGAGGATACAAAAGCAATCTTTAAGGGAATCACACCCTCCGAACTTACCGCACTACTTGGAATAACTTTAGGGTGTTGACAAGAATTATTGTTAACATTTTTGGTGCTAGAAGGAGGGCTCGAACCTCCGATCTCCGATAACTTTCATCCCCGATCAATTATATAAAGAGCCTTGACTAAAAGAGGAGTATGGGCAAAGCTAAAAGTAGTAGCAACAATCCAAATGAAGTGGCTACATCACAGTCAACCTTTAAAGGTCACATGGTCTCAAATCCTACCTTAAGCAAAATAGAAGTTGGGTCGCCTTCAATCCTAAGAAAATTGGAAAGCAATATGATCAAGGTTCAGAATCAACGGCCATAAAAGATGGTAATAAAGGAGCATTCAGAAAGGGCCCCAACCTAGGAATCAATAAGTATTATGGAAATGGAGAATGAAGTTTAGCCTCCAAATGAGATAGAGGATCAAGGGTTAAACCGAGATAGTGAAGTAAATAAATCTCTTGAGCAATCAAATACCCTTATCCTAGAATACAATAGAAGAAGTTACAGAAATGAGACCAACTAAAATGTCATATAGTGGTTAATGCACTTAGAGAAAAAGAAATTTATGATCCTGAAGAATATGTTACCTTGCAAAAGGCCCCCTTTTCCGAAGAAATAATGGCGACAAATCTTCCTCTAAACATTCAAATTACTTCACTAAAATATGATGGGACAACTGATCCAGATGATCACCTTGTCGTCTTTGAAAACTGGATGAACTTATACAATGCTCCGGAGGTAGTTCGTTGTAAACTTTTTCCCATTACTTTTCAAGGAGCAGCAATCAAATGGTATAGGAGTTACCGAATGGGAACTATCTATTCTTCGGAACAATTTACTTGCGACTTCGTGGCTTAATTTTCTATATTCAGAGATACAACTATGGACTTTAGCTTGCTAGCAACCATCAGACAGAAGCCAAGGGAGCTACTTGGTGAATATTTAAACTGATTCAACGTAGAAGCATTAAGGGCAGAAAGTGCAACTGGTAGAGAAAAGCTTATGGCATTTCGATCAGGATTAATTAAACAAACCACATTTTGGAAAGACCTTTATACCAATGGGTGCAAAGATCTACAATATTTCTTTCTTCTGGTCGAGAAGTTAATTCAATTGGACGAGATGCACCATGCTAAGAAAGAATTCCACCGAGAATCCAAGGAAGAGAAATCTGATTTTAGGCACCCTGACAAGAGGCCAAGGGAAAGTGAAAACCCGAAGGGAAGTCGAAGAAAGAGTTGAATTGTGCAGTCCTGAGCAAACCCCTCTCCTACATATATGCTAAGATAAAAAGAAATAAGAATTTTATTGCGCCTCAAAAAGTTCGGAGTGCCCAGAGCCAAAATAAAGGAGGAAGTTACTACGAGTACCATAAAGCAAATGGACATGAAACTGATGAATTTCGTGACTTGTTAGATAAAATTCAAGGCATGGTCAGGTCGGATTTTTACAGGAGTTCGTCAGAGAAACTTGAAAGACATCTTATTCAAAATAAGAGGAAAACAATTCAACAACTCCAAAATGCAGATTCCTATCAAATCATGAGGACTCACCACATCAGTTCAACTATAAACTTTCTCTCTTTCATTTCATAGCTCTTTAACTTGATACTTAAATTTGTATTGTGCATTGATCATGTACTGATTAAAATTTGAGTGCAATTACAGGTAAAAACAAAATCAAACTAAAGCACTCGACAAACTCCAGAATACTTAAAAAGGACGACTCAGATGCCAAACACGAGGTAATTATCAACAGTTCAGTCAACACGAAGGCTTTCCTGTAAGAAATGTTGAATCACTGCTAAACTTAATTTTAATTTAGGAGAAAACCCATATATACCAAATCTATTTTTAGCAAGCGATTTCAAAAGGAAACTTCTCAAATTATATCCTCTTAGGAAAACTATTTTCAGTCACCCCATGGCCTGGAGGGAAACAAATACTTATTTATCTCAAAATCAGATTTATGCAACTAATTTGAGATATTATATAGCATTAATAAATGCACACCAAAAGACTTCAAACTGTGCAATAGTAATGTTTCAAAGTTTACTAAAATCATGGGCGAAGATAAGCCTATTCATACTTTTTCAAGAAAGATTTTGAAAGCATAAAAAGTTTATTAGAACTCAAACTAGAGAACCCTATTCTCGACTAAAAGGCTGTTGGTTCATGAATCATGAGCTCCTAGTCTCTTATTTGAGATTCGTGTCTCTATTATGAGAACAACATAAAAATTCTTGCAAAAGATTTTTTATTTAAAATAAAATCTTTCATAAAAAGGATTCATGAGTCCAAACTATTTTTCAAAAGAAACTCTTCAATATAATACAAGGGTCTAATTACAAAATTCTTTCTCTCAAAGGAGACTCCATTTTAATTGGCCAAAAATTATTTTGATATACAAATACTCAAGCCTACGATGTTATTTCGTAGCACCTCCTAGAGGGAGGGACATAAGTCCACGACGCTATTCCATGGCACCTCTTAGAGGGAGGGTCATAAGCCTACAACGCTATTCCATAACATCTCCTAAAGGGAGAGATAGAACCCCTAACGTCCATATCTCCTCTTAGAGGAGGGTCAAGATAAGCACCCGCAAAATCAAAAGCCCCTAACTTCTATATCACCTCTTAGGGGAGGGTCAAGATAAGGACCCACAAAATCAAAAGCCCCCAACGTCCAAATTACCTCTTAGGGTACGAACCGGTAAAGCGCTCGTCAGCGGCCTTCTGGAGGAAGGTCACCTAAGTATATATCCCTTTGAGACAAGGGAATCCCAAAGAGAGGCTCATCAAACAATGGACTAAGATGTCTAGCCCAAAGAGAGGCTTTTGATAGATTAAAATGTCCAAGCCTAGAGAGTGGCTCATCAAAGAGTAGACTGAGACGTCCAAGCCCAGTAAGGGCTCCAAATAAAAGAATAAAGACAAAGATGTCTACAACTCAAGAAGAAAGTCAGAACCCAAGAGGATTAAGGGTTAAAGGAAAAAAAACCTATCCATCATCTGAGATAAAGTTGTAATCCTAGAAGAGGATACATACGTAGGCAAAGGATATGCTAATGAATTACACAACTTCCAATCTTAGGAAAATGATTCCTACATCAAAGGTTTAAGAAACTTTCATACCACAAAAAAGTATTAGACTAGAAAATGGAAGAAGGAATCCATAACATGGAAACAAAAATAAAGACTGATACGAAAACCAAAGGAATGGAATAGATAATAAATTTTTAATCGCAAAGATACAGTACTTCACTCCAAGATCAAGCTAAGAAAGCCACTCCTGAATCCTTTAAGATAAAGTGAACGATTGGATAGAAGAGTCTATTATACCTATATATACATATATACATATACTACTAACTTATAGGCACTTTAAGAGAGACACTAACAAGAAACTTTTCTGTTAATAGCCTTATAATTAAGGTTAGATAAACTTAGCTATCTTTTATTTGAAATCTACTAAATATGCTATTATTAGACATATCTATGGCTTTGTACTTATATTGAATGGAGTCTTGAATAATTAATTTTTCAGATGAGATCCTGACAAAATTTTTGATTAAATTCTTGGTTTCGTGGACTTTTAATTTCTTTACCTAAAATTCCATTTTTGGATTTGGTCAATCTTAAACACCTACATTGACTTCATGATGATTTATCAATTTCATTGGAGAATTTCTCTAAAGACTTCATATTGAATTCTTAGCTTCAAGGTTTCCCAATTCCTTCATTAACTTTCGAAATGATTTATGAATTGTACATACATGAATTTTCATGATGATTTCCCATCATTCGTTTGATTATTGAGTTCCTAATTTCTTAACTCATTTGTGGAGTTTTTGTAATAATTTATGGATTTCCCCACTGATTTCTACGATGATTCATGAATTTTACGTGTTACAATTTCCCATTGAATTTTCATGACGATCTCCTACTAATCACTTGTTTCATGAGTTCATGATTTCTTGGTTCCCCTTATTGATTTTCCATGATAATTTATGAATAAGAATGAACAGGTTTCAGATCACATTTTTGATTTTTGGATTATTAACTCCTTGATTTAATGGAATTTAAGCTTTCTTACTAATTTTTTGATGGTTGATGAATTTCGTATTTTTAATTTTCCTTTTGGAATTTTTGGATGATCTTTATTAGGGTTTTGAATTGATGAATTACAAAATTACGTGATGATTTTCATGATGATTTATGAATTTCTGATTTCCTTATTAGGTGTTTGATGACCCTTTATAAGATTTCTAATTTAATGAATTCCGAGATTTCCTTGTGGATCTTTATGGTGATTTGTGAATTTTGCATTCTCAATGGATTTGGGATAATTTCTTATTGGATTTTTGATCGAGTGAATTCTGAAATTTCCTTGAGGGTTTCAGTGATGATTTATGGATTTTCTATGCTTGATTATCTCATTGAATTTTGAATGATCTTTTGCCAATTGACCAATTTCATGGACTTTAAAATTTTGTTGTGGATTTTGATGGCAATTTATGAATTTCACATCTCTGATTTCCTTATGGGACCTTTACTGGATTCCTAACTTTATAAATTCTATATTCTACTATTGAATTTTATAATGATTTGTGAATTTTCCATTGAATTTAAAATTTGATTTCAATACGAGATCTTCATGACACCAAATGGAATCATTACAAAACTACTTTCTACTTTCTCACTAAATGAGAATTACCAATTAATGGTTTAAGGTTGAAAATGAAGGAAACTTAGAGGGACAAGGAAAGGTCCCCGGTAGCATGAAATTGATTTCCACAGGTTGAAAAGGTTTAACTCGAGAAAGAAATATCAAGGGTCAGTAATAGATATTCTCCAAAGTTTCATTTATTTGAACCGATATCTGCAAATCATGTGATATTACTCCACATTCTTAAGGAAGTTTAATTATGGTCATTACAAAGCAACTTATCTTGAAATATTACTCTAATGACATCTTGAATATTAGCTGCATAAATTTGAGATTTCTCGTTAAGATTTCATAAAAAGTCACAACATTAATAGAAGTTATAATCTATTTTGCAGAAAGCAAAGATGGAAGTTCATTGGAGTTTTGTCCTAAAGAACAAAAGATTCTTTCATACATGGGGGGCTAAATGTTAACCATAAAATATTTAGAAGAACGAAGGTATGAAAGAAGGGTCACAAGAGCATGAGGAAAGATCAAAAAGCACTAAGATGTTCTGGATAATCATACCCGCCGACAAGGAGCTTCCGTCGAAGTCCAAGGCTATCTTTCAAAGTCCATAGGCATGATGATGCTTCAAGAATCCACCTTTCGACTAGGATGAGAGGTCCTTCTACAAAGACAAAGAAGAAGAAGCTCAAACCAAACCTTTCGAAGGAGTCGAAAGGATGCAACCATCAGGATTTAATAGCTTCAAAACTTCTAAAGTAGTCAATAGGTTCCGTTCAGGGAGTTCTTACCTTTCGAAGAAGATGAAGAAATCAAAGCACACAGGTGCAGCTCCATGACGACCTTTTCGAGAACATAGTAAGCCTTTTGAATCGGTTAGAGAACGTCCAGAATACCTTTCAACTAGGTCGAAAGGTTTTTATGAAGAAAGCAATGCTCAAAAGTCAGCAAAGAATAGTAGATAACCATTTGGAAACATTAAATGGAAACACAACACTCGATAACAATCACGTAAGAAGCAACCTTCCGACAAGATTGAAAGGTTCATAACAAGCACATAAAGAGCAACCTTCCGACAAGGACGAAAGGTTTATAACAGTATAAAGAAGACAACCCTTCGATAAAGGAGGAAGGATCATGGAAGCATAAGAGTAACAAAGCTTCCGACAAAGGCGGGAGGTTCATAATAGCAGATAAAAAAGAAAACCTTTCGATGAAGACGGAGGGTTTAAGGCGGCATATAAAAGGGAGACCTTCCGACCCAGTCGAGAGCATGAAGTCGAAAGGAGGGCCGCCTGCATCTATAAATAAGACCCAAGAGGTCCAGTTTGAGGGAGATTTTCTTTCATTCAAAAACCTGTAACTTCTTAATCATAACTTTGTAACCCTAAGTGGGGATCAAATGTGGGGAATTTAATAAACTGAAGTCCTTTCTTGAGTTATGAGGGAAGTCTTTAACTTTGTGAATTACTTTGTTGATTACTTAAATCTTTACTGGCTTAACTTCAATTTTCAGGATCAACTCCATTGAATGGTTCTTACCGATAAAGTCGAAAGCTTGATTAGTTATGCAACAACTTCAAGCTTCGAAAGTCATCAATTTTTCTGCCCTAACCTTTCGCTAAGGTTGACAACTGGCTTGGATTAACATGAGTGGTGTAGTCCTTCCGAAAGGAACTTTTCAACAAAGATAATGATATTCCTTCTAGACAACCTTTATAACCCTTCAGAGACCGCTATCCTGTAGCCTAAACCCTTCGGCCACAAGGGAAGCTTGCTTGAATCAACATCCTTAAAAACCTTCCGAAGTCATAAGGGCTACAGATAAAACCTTTCGATAAGGTCCAACCTCATCGGAAGGTTCTTATTAACAAAGTCGACAACATTCCTCAACAATCAATAACCGCAACCTTTTGAAGTCTTGAACCCTTCAACCTAAACCTCTCAACAAGGTCGACAACCTGTTTGGATCAACATTCACTGAAACCTTCTGAAACTTTTGACTCAACTATTTTAACTTCTCAACAAGGTTGGAATCTACTCAATATAATTGATCAAACCTTTTGTCCAGGTCGGAAGCTACTACCTTCTCACCAATTAATTGATTTCCTGCCCTAATTCAAGGAAGGTTGTCTCCCTAATCATTCGATAAGATTGAATCCTACCTTTCGAGAACTCAATTCAGGAAAACCTAATCTTATCAAAAGAAAAGCCTTTGTGGAAGACTTCAAGCGTGCTCAACGAAGCCGAAAGGTCACTTAGACCAAGCTCTAAACCTTTCGGCATCAACGGAAGGTCTGATTCGCAAGATACTTACAAGTGAGCACTACAACAAAAATACCTTTTCGCAACTGCTAAAAACAGTTGTAATAAGTCTATTACAACTGGCACTCGCCAGTCGTTATATCCGCAGTTGTAATAGATCCGAATTATTTTACAACTGTCTTGAACAGTTGCAGAAGCAGTTGTAGAAACTTATTTTACAACTGCCACATGTTAGTTGTAAATGACTACTTACAACTACTTTTAGCGGTTGCAAAAGGTCTTTTACAACTGCCCCTGCTAGTTGTAAAAAACTTATTTACACTGCGGAAAACCATTTACAACTGCTTTTAGCAGTTGTAAAAGGCTTTTTACAATGGCTTTTAGCACTTGTAAAAGGATGAAATACAACTAACAATAACAGTTGCAATAAATATTTTTACAACTGCTGTAAACAACCATAATCATCTTATGACAACTGCTATAAATTTCTTAATATCATAACTAAAACCAATATCATTAATATTATACACAATCATGCAAATTACTTGAAACAACACAAAACATTTGCATTCAAGAAAATCGAAAACAATTCGAGTTTACACCATCTATGAATTCATAAGTTCAATACAAAACACAACTAAATCCATAACATGTTTCAGTAAGAGTACATATACATACTAATTAAAAGAGATGAATTCCTTATGCCAAGCAACAATCGTCCTCACCGCTTGTCCAATAGTATAGATATCCGAAGTAGACTGATTCTGAACTTGTATATGACCACCATTTGAAACGTTGTTGCTACTCCGATGTGACTGTAAACAAAAATCATAAACATTTAATTTATCAACTAGCAGATGTTTGGTGATGACAAGAACATCTACATTTAGGATTTAAAGTGTATAATTTAAAATCGATAAATATGACCAGCCTAGTATGGTGATCCACCAGATTGGATTTCAGTCTAATTAGCAACTTAGCACCACTACTAGTGCTGGGAATCCATGCAATATAAACTTCCTGTTCCATATAAGAAAATTAGCCTAGAAAGTACATCAACGTGCATAATATTAAATTCATGTATGCACAAAATACATGGTGATGCTGGTAAAGCACCACCGACACTATTTCATTCAAATTTAGTTACATTAATTTGATTACTGTAATTGTCTAAAAAATAATGGTGCATATGCTACAATGTTTTTTGATTTATGATTTATATCCAACCATTTGATGCTAAGAGAAAATATTGCCCAAATGAAGACATCTGCATGCAACTTAACTCCAACATTGATAAAAATATGATTAGTACACTCCATAAAACATTTTTTCCCTTTCAATTGACAGTAATGAAGTACATAATAAGCGGCCCATTTCATTTGCAGTACGCAAGCTGAAATGGTCCAAAAATGAAATGCAGTTGCCACACCGATGTGATCTTACTCATTTTATTTTGTTGCTTTTATATCTCATACCTAACCATAATTGAGCTTATTAAGCTTCTTATCTCATGTAAGATTAAAATGGATACATTAACTACAATACCAAAATATGATACAATAATTATGCATGTCAAATTTTTATCCCGTTCATTGTATTATGGCTATTGTCAAACTAAAAAGGAAATAGTCATATGATCAGAACCAGAAAAACTGAAAAAATGGAACATGCAAAAAGAATTGATGTTTCTATGAATCCCAGAGGAGCATCCTCCATTCCTTAACACACAAAAAACAGCATTTTAAACTTATATTTATACACACAAAAAACACACAAAAAACAGCATTTTAAACTAATTTGGAATTAAAATTATAAAGTGGAAATGCAGTGTACCATGTGTTTAAATTTGATGCACATTGACATTAAAAAAGTGATTGATTACAACATAACTTGACAATATTATAACTCTTCACAGTGCACAAGTTATTTTGAGTCTTTAACCAATAAACTTATATTTTGAGTGCTTGTGTTCCTTTTTGGACAGGAAATTTAACATATTTCAGTTTGTATATAAGTCGTGCAGTAAAATTCATTGAAAAAAGGTGACCTTTTAGACAATCTTCATTTATAAAAAAATACCTGAGGCGTATTGCCATGAGGAGTCACTGGCTCTTCCGCTACATTTTGTTTACCATTGATATTCTGTTAAAAAAAATGTTACTTGCATTAATAAAATTTTAAGCGCATATCAATATTACTCTAGCATACTAAATCAAAATAACTTACAGCCATAAACAAATCAGAGAGCTCTTTCATTTGGGCCCGCAAAGTAGTAATTTCATTTTCCAATGCATGTACTTTTTTTGAACTACTCGTGTGAACTGCAAACTGTGTTGGTGTAACTCCAAAACCTAGGCCCCTTATTCTACCTCTATTTTCACGACCAAAAACCTTCGACACTCCATCTTCCTCCAGCGATACCGTTCCTTGAGAACTCTGATCGGTGTTTTTATACTCTTTTATCTTTGTCTACAAATTAAAAAATATCCATATCAGTTGTAAATGAAATGAGTCAAATAAAAAACTGAAACTGAAACTATAGCATGATCTCAGTTGTAAATGCCTCAACTTTTCAGTTGTAAATGAAATCAGTTGTAAATGGTGTGATGGAATAATGAAACTGAAACTGAAAAGGTCTCTTATTTACCCCTGCTAGTTGCATTCATATAAACTGAAACTGAAAAACTGAAAAGGTATCTTATTTTTTGTTAAATGTCTATAAAAAACTGAAACTGAAACTATAGCATGATCTCAGTCATAAAAAACTGAAATTGAAACTTATTTGCACATGCCTCAACTTATTTACCCCTGCTAGTTGCATTCATATCCATTATCCATTTACACTGTGAATAATGTGATGGAATGAACTATTTGTGGTAATTGGTTGTTTAGTGAGTAAGGCAGTGTGATGGAAGAGTTCGTGAGGACTGTGGCAAGGCAGTAGTAGTATGACCAGAAGTAAAGGGTGCAGCAGTAAAGTGGATGTGCACAGTTGCATAGTTATGTGCATAGAGTGGAAGTGAAATTGACAGAAAGTGTGGGGTTAAAAACAGTAAATGAAATTGTATATGTAAAAGAAAGTTGTAACAAAAAAATTGTAAATGATTTGCAAAATGAAATGGAATAAAAAGAAAAGATTTGAGCATCATTTTAATTTCTCCAGGACAAAATTCAGTTTGTATTATTATTCAAGATGGTTACCTCTTCTTGATGTTGCTCGTTCTTACCCATGGATGCAACAAGTTCAAGCTTCTTTTGCTAAGTGATCAACCTGGAAAAAAACCATAACATGTAGAAAATTAACATCATACTAATTATAGGATTTTTTTATATGTAAAGACTATGATATCAGACCGTGATTTCTTTCATATGCTAAGTTGTTTATAACTAAAATTTCCAATCAATTTCCAAATGAAACATGCCTATCTCGAATTGAATTCGAAACACAAATCAATTGGCGGCGTTTGAATTGAGGTTGCGATTTGTGGTTCTGGGTTTGTTTCGATTTGGGTTTCGGCGATTGATGAGATGTTCGATTTCGATGGGATGCTTGGTTTGTCTGGTAGAGTTTGAAGTGTGTACAAGTATAAGAAGTAGTGTAGTGGACTACTGTTGCACTGGGTTGAAGATGATAGGCATGGTCAGTAAAATAAAAGAAGGAAAGAATCATCTTCAAGCTCAAATTCTTAAATCCCTCTCTACAAAAATCTGAAATAAAAGTAAGTTTCAAATTAAAGAAACAAAACCTGAAGACCAATTCAGTTGCAAACAAAACTTCAACGAAAAAAAAACATGAGGCAGAAGAAAATCCAAGTCAGGTTCTAAGATTCAAAAGAAAAGAATAAATCAGAAGAAGAAGGGGCAAAGTAATTCAATAAAATCAACATCAAGCTTTAAAACAAGAATTAAACTCAGGAGGATTAAAATGTCTGTACATATGCTCTTCTCTTTAAAAAAAAAATTACAGACCAAAAGTTTTCCCTGTTTCAAATAAATATAAAGAAAAACTAAGCAAAAACTTATATTGACCAGCTGCAGATTAAATAAAGTACGAGAAAGAAAAAAAAGGACTCAATACAAAGCTTAAGCAAGCAACAAACAATCAAGTTGAAGAGTGATCTGCAGTTCAAGGTTGTGAAGCAAGCGATGAAGGCATTGTGACGTAGAGTTGGAGATGGAAGACAGTGGTGCAGTTTGATGTTCGCTTTTTGAAAAACTTGTTCGGTCAATGAGCTGCTGAGGCAAGGAACTGTTCGGTGAAGTGTGATGCAGCAACAGTTCAGTGGAACTGTGTATGTGATGTGCACAATGGAGTTGTACTGTGTTGTATGACAGTTTAGTAGAGTTGTTGAAGGGTTTTGCAAAAGAATGTGATAGTTTTTTGGTATGACAGTAGAGTTGTTGAATGGTTTCGGCAGACAATGATGGTTGCAGTTTTGTATATGGTTTAGTGATGTTGAACTGTTTGTTGTAGAGAAGCACTGAATGATGGGAAAGCACGGTGAAGTGGAGATGATGGTTTGAATAATGCAGGCAGTAGTTTATTGTGGAGGAGCAAAGTTCTGGTGGATGATGATTTTTGGAGTGACAATGGTTTGGGAAGTTTTTGTAAGTGAACTTGGAACAAAGGTCTTTATTTTGTGTTTACACTATATATATGAGACATATAACTACATAACTAAACATTTTAAGGCATATGACTACATATAAAATAAATGAATGCTTTATTCATACCAAAATGCCATCGCAATCCTTCCTTATGTAACTTTCGTCCCCATTATCAACATCTCCATCATTAAGTAGTGACTCATCTAGTGGTTTACTAGTTGAGTGTGAATTGTCCTTATGAGGAAAAAGGAATGTGCAAAGCAAATGCAAGGAGCATATAGAACAGACATGGTCATGTGTGAATTGTCTCCAATACACACCAAAATCCTCTAACCCTTCAATGGGCCTATCTGCTACCTGTATCCAACATAGGTGAGCCCCCTCCTTGTATATATTTTGTAGTACAGTTGTTCTCCCATCGCATTCTTTCTTTTCTTTAGTGCATGTTTTCTTTTCTTTTCATTTCTTTTGAGTACATTATTGATTTACTGTCATATGCATAGTGAATTCGAAATTGGAAACTGGATATAGTAAAAATTGTTACAGTGGTCACATGCAGTATGAGTTATGACCACTGGAGGATGGTTAATAAATGTGTATTAATGTTCATATCTTGGCATCTGAACAGTACAAGCTGGAACCAACATATGTGCATATATAATATATGTGTGTATGCATATATGAACGTAGGAGAGGTATAGATCTGCTCTTATTTATCCTCCTAAAATCAACTCACTTTTTTTTCTATGCAATAACTTTCTTAATCCAAGTGAGTTTTTGATGAAATGTTCATTAGCAAAATCATCTATGCAAAATTTGTAATAGTTTCTAAAACTTTTATTCTTTCCAAATTGCATTCCAAATCGACATAAAATGAATATTTTTCATGACTCATGCTGGCTTATGATTTTTAAGGGTTAAAAGTTCAGAAGGAAAAAAAAAACTGTTGTCTTATGACTCATGCTGGCTTATGATGGGTCACAGCAGACAATATATATATATATATATATATATATATATATATATAACAAAAACAAAAATATTGAAGCAGAATCAGATTCAATTTGCTATCTATTGTCATTATATTATTAATTAATGGAGCATACAATATGCTTGGGCAACATATTGAAGCAGAATTAGATTCGGAGAATTATTATTTTGTCGCATGAATGGTCCTGTAAAGTTGATCAGGATTACACCAAGTGTTTTTCTTATACCTAACAAAAGTGAAAGTGTAGAAGCCACTGGCTTCAAGCCAGTAACAAGTGTATTAAAAAGCTGGGTGTTTGCAGATGGAGAAAGGTGTATGATTTGCCTATGTTGAGTTTGAAGTGTGTCAACTCTCATTTGGAAACCCGCCATTGGACTCACTGCCACAATCTTTTTTATTACTTTATTTTAACTTTCCTAGATTGGTATAGATCACTTTATTTTTATTTTAACACAAATATTTTTTTTTGTTGCCACACACAATGTTAAATTAATTTTTTTGAAACGTTGATTTTAAGCTTGTGAGTTGAAACTTAAAATATTGTAAATTGCTTGGCTTTATGCTCGAAGATTCACTGCTGCTAACAAAAATCACTTTCACTGGTGCTAACAAAAATGAATTGGATATACATATTTTCATCAAAATAAATAAACCTAAATCTAGCATTTGATGTGAAATGGTAAAGAGTCATTTAACTATCAATAATGATAATCAACAAATAACAGTAAGAACCAAATAAAATCAATTAAATCGCGGGTAGCAACATACCTATAGCTTCGTCGACCGCGACAAACACAAGCGAGCAGCAACAACAACAAGCAAACGTGGGTGGCAACGGAGACGAGCAACGAAGACGAAGCAAGCAAACGAATGTAGCAATAGAGACAGGTGACGGAGGCGAGCAGATGGCGGAGAGTAGTCGGATAGGGTTTGGAAGATGGTTTCGTCAATTTCAGCGAGAGTGGTTTAATTCGTGGATGGCAAAGCAGAGAAGCGGGATGGGCTAGGGTTTAGATTTAAAAATTTGGGGCCAATTTTATTTTTCTTCGATGTAATGAGCAGGCAAATGAAAATAAAGGGGGGAAGTTGTAATTTTCTGTAATCCGGGGAGACCACTGTCAAAAACAGTTGTTGTACATAAATATTTACAACTGCCACAAACAAATTGGTTGTTATAGACATATATTACAACTGCTGTACAATTACAGTTGTTAAAATTACATTTGTTACAACTGCTACAACCGAACAGTTGTTATAAAATATCTAATACAACTGTTAAATTGTGCAAGTTGTAAATGAAAAGTTGTAATATGATTATTTTGTTGTAGTGGAGGATACAAAAGCAATTTAAGGGAATCACACCCTCCGAACTTACCGCACTACTTGGAATAACCTTGGGGTGTTGACAAGAAATATCGTTAACAGAAGGGATTAAAAGCTTGGTAAAAGTGATAGAATGCAAATTGTAGATCGATGCGATGGTTAAATACTATGAGAAAGTCGTAGATGAGGAGGGAGAATATGCTGCAATTGATGACGAAGATTATGAAGAATAGGAGATATATGGAAAATTTTAATATACATCTATCTTGTTAGAGAAGGACCTTACTATATTCGTTTCAATACTTATTTAAAGAGGGAGAGATGGGATATATATATATGCTAGAGAAAATTGCTATTATTTGGTTAAATTTGAAGTAGAAAAAGATTGCCAGAGAATCAATAATAATGGTCCTTAGTTTATGGACTGTAGGTTATTGTTTACTAAAAGACAAGAAGCTAATTTGAGGTTGGAGTATGACATGTTGGAAATGCACCCAATCTGGATTAGATTGATAAACTTAGACTGGGAATTATGGAGTGTAAGTGGGATAAGTATACATGCAAGTTTAGTTGGAAAGCCGATCAAAATGGATGATGACACAAAATTTATGAAGAAACTAAGATTTGCAAGAGTTCTGGTTAAAGTTAATGTTTGTTTAACCTACCTACTAAAATCAGAGCTAAAGACAGTAAAGGAAAATAATATCAACATGAAGTAGAATATGAATTTGTTCTACCTAAATGCAACAGATGTAGTTGTTTTGGCATAACGAAGTGCAGCGTGAAAAGAAAGTAACACAGGAATGGAAAGTTAAAAATGATTTAGCATCTATATCAGGAATTCTCATTAATGATCACATGCATAGTAGTGATGATGAGAGAGCCGAGTGCTCATTAACTGTATATAAACATACTACCTAAAAATATCAGCTGATGATATTAACAAAAGCTCAACTGAACCTATTCTAAGTAATTTTACAAGTCACCTCACTGATTCAGGTAATCAAATTAAAACTGATAGTCCATCGCATTTAGATTACTTCCTTGTAAACCAAAACCGATTGGTGGAAAAGGATCATGAACTTGTACACCTACAGGTAGAGATATAGAAACCAAACCAGCATCATGTAACCCCATCGCTGGAGGTCCAAGAAAAGGAGCAGGAGGAACCATCTAAGGAAGCCAGAGTGAAAAGGTACTTGAAATAGTAGAAGAACTTAATAAATTAAACATACAAATGAGTATCGGTGATGAAGATACAAACAGTGAAGAGAATTCAGGATCTTAGACTAAAACAAAGTAGGCATACATAGAACCGTTCAGTAACAAAGGCAGTTAGCAAGGACCAAAGAACATAGCTCCTATGAACTTGAGGAGTAAAAAGGCACCACCCTCCAAATGAAAATTATTTACTGGAAAATGAGAGGACTAAATAACGATGAGGGACAACTTGACCTCTTTAATTTAAAGAATAAGTATTAGCTCACTATTGTTGGGCTTTTGGAAAATAAAATGAGTGAGGAAAATATTATCACATTTAAAAATTCTGTGCATGTTTATTGGAATACAATACATAATAATTCTGATACTAGCAAAGGAAGAATAATTATAGCTTGGTGTAGTGAAGTTTGGAATTATAGTATAGTATCTATTGATGATCAACAAGTTACTATGAGAGCTAGCAATATTGGGGACTACATATCACACTTACTTTCATTTATGCTAGTAATTTAGCTTTAGTCAGAACTTAGCTTTGGAAGCAGTTAGTCTACCTATTTTCTCAAATAAATAATGCATGGCTTACAATGGGGGACTATAATACAGTGTTAAAAACCGAGGAAAAGGTAAGAGGACTTACCGTGAAGGTATCCTAATTGGCAGAATCTAATTATTGTGTGATAGCAGCAGAACTCATGGAGGCATTCCACACAGGACTGAAATACATAGAGAAGTGGTGAAGTCAAGAAAATTACTTATAAACTAGATGTGGTGCTGGCGAATGCTAACATAACAAATTTATTCCCCATAATGAAAGTCACCATTCTACCTAACTCTACAAGTGATCATTCCCCACTCTTGATAGATCTGATATAAATTGGTAAGGATAGCAAACAATCCGTATAATTCAAGCTAACAATAAGCCATACATGTCCAACTTAAATTGAACGAAAAGACTGATAGTTATCGGAAAGAAAGAAGAAAGAGAAAGAGAAGAGAAGAAGAGGAGAAAAAAAATTAAAAACAACATAGAATCTCACAATTACAGCGGAACAATATATAATATAATATCAACGATCTTTACAAAAGAGAAACTATTATATACATACATCCATCAATGTAATAACCCAAAATTTTGGTTATTTGAAATTAGGATATTTAATTTATTTTAAATGTTGAAAAGTTAATTTTATAGGTAAAATAACTTGAATTTCAAAATAGCGATTTATTAGATAATTTAATTGTTGAATTTAATAATTGAAAATTTGTTAAATAATCGAATCTTGAGATTTAAGCTAGATAAAAATAATTTTTAAAGTCTTATTAAATTTATATTAATAGGAATGAAGGTAATAAAACTTTTAAAATTGATTCAAAAGTGATTTAGCTAATTTTTAAAATATCTTGTTTTTATTAACGAGTAAACATAGCTTTCCGGGGCACAGTCTCAGATTTCGAAGAAACTAGTTCCATTGGATCCGTAATAGTGTATTATTATCCTATTTCAAATTTCATAGCATTTAGAGTTACCGTTTGATCGTACAGGATAGAAACGCGTTGAAATTAATACTGAAAATTTAATATAATAATTGGGTTCAAAAAGCTATCTTCTCCATACGATCGAATTAGGGCTCGGAACTTGTTCCATTGCGTTCGAAATAGGGGTATAACATTATGAATGTCAGGCGGTACGCCTCGATAGGGGTTCGGGATTTCAAGTTACTATAAGTGAGATATTTTGGAATTTTAAATAATATATATTTATTTATTCGACTTCCCACAAATATCTTTCTTCACATCAGCAAACCTACCAACCACCCTACATATGATCTACCACCTATTTCCTTTTAAACGTGCTCCCCATTTCTTCAATTTCAAGGAGAGAGTAACTTAAAGCAAAAAGGAAACTTTGAAAAATAAAATCTCTCATAATACAAAATGAAAAATCATGAATAAATTTTAAAATTCATGGTTTGAATTTATCTACAACTTGGCATTCACGTTTGAGTGTACAATCGAGATTGGGGGGGATCGACTGCTTGACAGTAGAAGCTTAGTAGCTAGGGTTAGGATTTGTGGTGAGTATGGTCGTCGTTTGGATGAGCGAGGCTTAGATTCGAATTCCGGGTGGTGAAGCGCACTTCAGGACGAATTTTGGTAGCGTGCAGCTGAACAGTGGTGGTCGCAACTTTGGGGGCCGACCGCGAGATTGTTCCAGGTCGTTTTATTCGTGTGGTTGAGTGTCGTTTGGGTGGGATGATCGTGGAGAATGCGAAGATATGAGTTCGTTGGAGGAATCGCGAGGCGATTTCGTTGAGTGGTGGAGGAGAGCGGCCGTGCATGCACAAGTGGATGTCCCTGTGTACAGGCGATGATGAGAGTTGGGGAAGAAGGTATAGTGGAGGGTAATTTCGTAATTAAAATATAAGTTATTTGATTTAAATTTAAATTATCGATATCTTATAAAATGTATATCTCTCTCATACGAGGTCCGATTGGGACAAAACTTATTGCATTGCGATCATAATGACGAGAGCTTCGTAATGAAACTAGTTTGGATGGATTTGGAGACTGTTAAAATTTGCGCTAAAATCGGACGTTGTTCGGTTTTAGTTCCAAACCGGAACGCCTTGGCGGCAACAGAAAATAAATGTGAGTAAATCTATCTCATCTTGGATAATTGGTTTTATTTTAAATAGTTTAAATTATTTATTGGTTGATTGAATGAATTTATAAATTATTATTATTAGTTGGATGTTATATATATTAGTATAATTAGTAGTTGTTGGATATATTCCCGCCGTTGGAGCGGATGAGACACTCTGTGCCCCACATAATAGCGGATGACCCTATATTATCGCGATATCCCGCCTCAAAGCGGGATAGGTATTTTATGTTGGATTACATCTGTAGATGCATGGAACCAGGTTGGATGGATCCAATTGGATTCCTCAAAAATGTTGAATTTAATTTCATATATAGTGATATATGATGTGTTTGAATGATCTGTGATAGATTATGATGTGATTTGAATTTATTGGATGCTATAGTAGCATTGGCCTTAATTTTGGTATTTTAAATTCCCTAAATAATATTTTAAATTTAAAAGGGAAATTAAAGGCGATTCTGGAAATGAAATTATTTACTGAATTTTTGATTATTAAAAAGGGGATTGAGTGGAATAAAATAAATGATTGGATTTGGACATTTATGTAGCTATTTCGTAAAATGATTTCAAATAGAGAATTTTAAAACAATAGATTTTAAATAAGATTTTTTGAAATATGAAATGGAAATTGAAATCGAGATTTGATTGGTTTGGAATATAGTTTGGATTATTTAAGAAATAAATTTATAAATGGAATTTTAATTAGAAATCGATTGATGTAATATAAACATGTATAAACTAGGAATGAGTTTATGAAATTTATAAACAATGTTTATAAATAAGTGGAATGATTATCATTTGATAAATTGGAAATATAAATTCACTGTGTGAATTTATATCGAGATATTGAAATTGGTTTTGGGAAAAATAGTGAATTCTATTTTTAAAAGGTGAGAATGGTTATGAAATTGAAATGTAATCATGTGATATGAATCGAGAGGGATTTATTAATTGAAATTGGTAATATTGAATTTTAAAAATAGATTTTTGTCGAGGAATTAAGTTTGTTTAAAAATAGGATTTTTATTTATTAAACTATATAGTTAAATTTGTTTAGCATTGAAATATTTCGGGAAGTGGATTATTCAAATATTTAATATTTATTGAAATGAATTCAAATTTTTATAATAAATTTGTAAATCGATTAGTTTTATTTAAAAATGAATTGGAAATGAGTCATCGATGTTATTAAAGTATTTTGATTTTTTAAATAATTACTTAAACATGTTTTGAAAATAAATTATTATTTTTTAAATATACTTATTATATATATATATATATATAGTTTTAAAGTAAGTGATTGCAATTTATTTATAAACACTCTCGAGATTTGTAAATGGGGGTTTTAATAAATGGATGTGACCTTATAAGAGAAAATCTTATAATGTGATTCGGAAACCTTAAGAAAATTTGAGAAAAGGAAATTTCCAAATTGTTTAGGTACGGGAACTTCGAAAATGAAATCTGAATTCATCAAGGAAGTTATAAATCATTGGTTGGATTATAAACAAGTGTATTCAATGATTGTAAAGTGAATTAATAAAATTCTGGAGATTTATGAGATAAGTATGGATATTAGAACTGTTTTTAGGAAAAATTCTTATAATATTTCCCTAAGTATTGGAATTAAGGGTTAGAGATATTTTTGCGACGAAATGATTTATATAGAAATATTTTTTTCTAAGTAATGAATTATAAGTTGGATTGGGTAATATTTCTAAGTGTTGATATGGTTTGGAATATCCTGTTATGGATTTAAGAGTTTGAAATCGTTTTCAAATATTAAAATACTGAAAGAGATTTGAATATATACCTTGATATTTTGAAATAAATGTTCCGAAAGATTTATAATATGGCCTCGTGACTGCTTATGTGTGTAATTTGATAGTTAAATAGCCGACTATCAAATCTGGCCAATTACGTTGATCGTTTCGAAGAGACCGGGATCAGATTTGATTATTTGAAAACCACTTCTGTAACAACTCAATATTTTTGCAATTATTTTAAATTTAATTTTAATTCAATATTTTATTTTTAAAACATTTAAAAAGCATAGTTATAATTTTCCAAAGTTAATTGTATTTTGTTTGCAATTTTTAATCCTAGTTTCAATATAATAAACTATTTTTTTTATTTACTTTTTATTTTTCCTAAGAATAATTGTTTATTTTCATTTTCACTTTATTTTTGTTTGTCTTTTATTTTTATTTACTGATTTTTATAAGTTTATATCGAATTAAAAAGAAAGTGGAAATTCAAAGAGACAAAAGGCTTTAACTTGTGACTTTTCAATGCCTAGTCCTTTCACATGCTTTGGCCGTTCAAAGCATCTATTGTAGCCGTGAGTTTTATTTGTTTTTCACGTGAAACTTTCTCATTCACTTTCATTTCTCTGGGCCAAAGAATTTCTGAAATATTTTAGGTAATCGCTTCTTCCATTTTTCTATTTTTCTTCTTCTTTTTCCATTGTTTTGCTTGTTCATCTTCATTGTTTTGCTCGGCCTAACCCCTTCACCACCTTCACCGACCACCACATCACTTCCTCCTCATCACCATCCACGGCCTGGCCTCCTCCTCCTCTGACCAATAGTGGTCGTGACCATCCTATGATGAAAACACCATAAAAACTTTGCTAAACCCAAAAACAATGCATAGCCGAGCCCATAGTTCACCATCCCCTTCATTTTTGACCACGGCCACCACCTCTAGCCGCCGCCACCAGCAAGTACACCACCTCTGGCCATCACATCAGTCCATCACCTGACCTGTAGCAGCCCCTGGCCAAGCTATATTGACCCATAGGCCGAGCCTAGATGCACCAAAACTCCACTTGTTAGCCTTGTCTCTTTGCCTTCCTTGCTTTCAAACTCCTACCCCTTCACATTCTTGCCTACCATTCCATTTTAAGTCCAAAACCGAGCCTTTCCATCATGAAAGCATGTCTTGGCCGAGCCATAAGCATGTATGGACGAGCAAACATAGTGTCATGGTCAACCAATTTTGATTTAAAGCTTGGTGATGTCATTTGTTAATTCTATTTCCACTTTGTTTCAATTTATCTTTGTATTAAATGTATATTTATTTTGTTTTGTTTTGTTGTTGAATACAAGATTAACATCTTGGCTCTCTCTCCACTCGAATCAAAAGTCGTGCTATCGTGCTTTCTGGAATTTATCTGTGTGTTTTGTTTTGCTAAATCCAGCGTAAAAAAGGTGAGTATTCACACATGACATTTATACTTATATAATTTGTGAAGTGACAACAAGTGAATGTGTAGAAACTGTTATATCATGTTATACCTGCCTGTGATGTAAATTATATGATGTTAAACCCTGTTATAAACTTGTCGCATCATCTGCTATGTTATATCCTGTTATATTGTTTATTTTATTCTGTTTCTCATGATGCTAGTTCCCTGTAGAATAGAATCACTATGGGTTGAAATGATACATACCCGAACGGACTTTAGAATAGGGAAAAATCGTTATGGGCTGAAATGATAGGCCTAAGCGATTTTTAGTTATTTTATTTACTTGGGATTGCGGGTTTGAAATGATAGAACCCGGATTATCTTTGTAAATTACGGATTGAAATGATATATTATCTGTATCACTTGACTTAGGTTAGAAAATATTATACAGACCCGTGGTTATTTTATATATTTTTCTGGAAAATTTTAAGTATTTTGAAATGTAAAAATATGATAATTTGATTTAAATTGAATTTAAAATGATTTAACAAAGTGATAATGATTTTTCTATGTATTAAAAATGTTAAATAAATGAATAGAAAAATTGTGATTTGAAACATAACTTAATTTGGAAATTTGTGATTTGATTTTAAAATGGAAGTTCAAATTAATTAAATAAAATGGAAATTAAGTTTTATTTATGAAGTGGAAATTTAAATTTAAGTGTTAAAGTAAATTGTTAAAAATGAAAGAGTAAGAAAATTGTACACTTGAATTTAATAAGTGAAATTTTTGGAAAATTTGATTTTTATTGTAAAAATTTTCTTTAGAAAAATCATAAGTTAAAGGGTATTCAAATGAACATTTTTGAAGTGGAAAAACATGATTTTTTTATAAGTTAAATTGGTTAAAATTGAAGTTTAATTGTTTCTCGAATGGTATAAATCTGGAAATTCATTTAGTTGCACTTCAGAAATGCTATCGTTTCTGGAATTAACTTCAAATCTGAAGTAAAGGATACTGCAGCACTTTGTAAGTGCTGTGGTTGATGCAAATGAACTAAAGGCTAAAATTAACTAAGGGCTACTGCAGCACTTGTTAATGTTGTGGTTGCTGAATAAAAACTAAGACCTGAAGCTAATGAAAGAGCTACAGTAGCACTTAATAAGTGCTGCAGTTTGCTGAAATGAGATTTTCAAATGTAATTGAACCCTGAACTACTACAGCAGTTTTGAAATGATGTCCTTTCTGAACTGAACTTGTTTTCAAATGTAACTGAACTACTACAGCAGTTTTAAATGCTGTCTTTGCTGAAATGAATTGTTTTCAAAAGTGCTAAATTTTTAGTAATTGAATATATGATTTGAAAGAACATTGACTTTACTTTTAAATGGTTTAAATGATGTATTTTGATTTGAAATATAAACCTATTTGAAATGTATAACCACGGGTTATAATAACGATTGGTTGTTAAAGAGACCGGGATCAGATATGGACATACTCTCTGTCGATACCGAAAACCACTATAACAACTGTGTACGCGGTGGAGTTTCCAGAATGAAGTAGGATGGTGGCGACGATCCTATTGTGGTATGAACGTGGACCTGACTCCCATGAGTTGGCATAAGGTGGCTAAAACATGAGTGATTGACGGGCCAATGAGGTAGCACCTCTGATCAGACACACTTCTTCGATACCATTCTATTACTTTTGTGATTGATTGGGTGCACCCCTTGATTTTTGGGAGTGTGGCTCGAGGTGGGCAGTAGTGGCTGCTATGCGTTTCCACCAGCCCGAATGCGTAATTGGTATATCTACCCTGGCATTGCCTAGTTGTACCATGTCACCTACCATAGCGAGCTTTACTACGAGTTTGGATTTCTCCCGTAGCCTGTGGAGTATTGAGGGTAGCCTCCGATCTGGGAGTATGCTAATACTGGATAGACTACTGGGACTATTACGTGTTAAGGTGGAAAATGTAAAGCCTTAATGCTATTTAAAAGTATGTTTATTTTATATTAGACATTATTATAATAGCGAATATTACTACATAGTAGATAGTTTAGCGGATCCTTAATGAATGGGCGATCCCAAGCATTCTTTAAGTTACTTGTACCTCTTATTACAGTTCACTTGAGTTGGTTTACATTGTATAAGTATGTATATCCTGACTCGAGTGTTTGTGTTTTATTTACGCTCGGTCAGCCTGAGTATTCACAGCTTTGGACTTCATTTTCTAGAGCTAGGAATCGCTGGAGATTCTGCTTATCTAGTTATTTATCTATTTCCATTCAGTATTTCTATGTCAGCTTTGTATTAGAGACATATGTATTTGAGATTTATACTATGCTTATGTATTCAGACTTCTACTGTATTTGTTTTCAAACTATGTATTTTGAATCTGTTTTGAGACTTTGTATTGTAGTGGCTTCATGAACCACTATTTATTTTATTTTTCCACTGTGAGTTATTCTGATATTCTGTGTCTGTGATTCTGTGATTGGTTTTATTTGCTCCAAATTTTATTACAATCTGTTATTTTGCATTATTCAAGTCTGATATGTGTGGATTATTGTCGATTTGAATGGTCCAAAATAGTGGGTCGTCACAACTTCGATCCGATCTAAGCGTAGCGAATTGTGATATCGTGAAGATAATTGTAACATCCTGATTTTTCATGCCATTCGCATCCATACATGTTGAATTTGAAATTCTCAAAATATCAGATTGTTAATTTTTATATTTGGCGAAAATCAGCATATACAGTAAATAAAATAATCACAGAATCACAGACACAAAGTAATATAACAATAATGCAGCGGAAACAAAAGGATAGTAGTTCATAAAGCTACTATATATATAACAAAGTTAAATAAGATACAACAGAGGTATCGAATACATAGATGTCTCAGTGCAATAGTCAAATACAAAATCTGAATACATCACTGGAATCAACTGAATAACTGAAAGCTGGATAGATAGCTGGATCTCCCAGCGAAGCTCCAACTTCAAAGGCGAGTCTCGGATACTGTATCACTCAGTCTGACCCGAGCGTAAAGCAAAAAACAAAACACTCGAGTCAGGATTAACATTCTTATATCAATAAATCCAACTCAATTGAAATATCAACTTAAATACAAGTAACTTAAAGGATGTTTGGGATAACCATCCTCTAAGGATTCGTTAAACTATCTACTATGTAGTAATATACGCTATTATAATAATGTCTACAGTAAAGTATACTATTTAAAAATAGCGTTAAGGCTTTACATTTTCCACCTTAACACATTTTTAGGTATGCCAATAGTTTATACAGTACCGTAATACCCTGTAAACTGGAGCTACCAGAGGATACTCCATAGGTACGCCACAAATCAAACTCGTAGTAAAGCACGCTAGAGTAGGTGACACGGCACAACTAGGCAATGCCAGGGTAGATATACCAATTACACTTCCGGGCCGGTGGTAATGCAGAGCCGCAGCAATCTCCCACCTCGAGCCACACTCCAGAAAATCCGAAGGTGTGCACCAAATCAATCACAAAGTAATAGAATGGCATACGATGGAGTGTGTCCGATCAGAGGAGCAACCTCATTGGCCCGTCAATTGCTCCTGTTTTAGCCACCTTATGCCAACTCATGGGAGTCGGGTCCACGTATATACCTCATATAGGATCATCGCCACCATCCTACTTCATTCTGGAATCTCCACCGCGTACACAGTTGTTAAAGTGGTTTTCGATATCGATAGAGAGTATGCCCATATCTGATCCCGGTCTCTTTAACAACCAAGCGTTATTATAACACCGCGGTCATTTCAAAATGTTTACACTTCAAACCAAAATATCATTTCCATTTAAAACCATCTCAAAATGATATCATTTTCACTTCAAATATATTCACTTCCAAAATCATAGTACTTTCAAAGTTATAACACTTCCGAAACTAAACATTGGAAATTATAATACTTTGGAAAACCATAACACTTCCTTTAAACCGTTTAGATATTAATAATAGTATATATAAAATAAAATAGTTTATAAAAGAAAATAGTTTATATAAAAATAGTTATAAGTTAAAATAGTTTATATTAAAATAATTAGCATATTAAAATAGTTTATATTTAAATAGTTTATATTAAAATAATTAGCATATTAAAATAGTTTATATTTAAATAGTTTATATTAAAATAATTTATATTAAAATAATTTATAAAGTAAAATAAGAATATAGTTTAAATATAATTTTAAAATACTTTATATCATAAATAGTTTCCTCAAATTTCACAAATCGATTCAAATCAACTCGAATTCCAAAATTCAAATTTAATCAAATCTCAAATCATCCATTTCAATTCGATTCAGTTTCTCAATAAACCATTTCAAATTATCGATTTCAAATACGTATTTGAACCATAAAATAAACCATTTCAATTTCAATATATTTCAAAGCTTTAAATATTCAACATTTCAAAACTAAATTTGATAATTTCATTTATATCTCAATTTAACTTCATTATTATTTAGTTTGAAATGTTCACTTAATAAAATCCAATATCCTTTAAATAAGCCTTAATTTACAATTTAAACTAAGTATTATCTTCAATTTATTTATTCTTTAAATATTCATTTAATCACTTTGATTCAAAAATCAAGGTATAAAATCTTATCTTTAGATCTCCATTTAAAAATTTTCAAATCAATTTAAATTTCTCTTTCCAACCTTAATTTATTAAAATTATATATAAAAATCTACTTTTTAAAATACAATTTTAAATAAATACTTAAAACATATTACATACTAATTAAATCAAACTTTATCAAATCAAATCCTATCGTATAAATTTATTTTATATTAAACTTAATTTATGTATATTAAAACAGTAAGATTATAAGTAAAATCTTAAAATCTCAAAACAAACTTATAATTATAAAATTTTCAAAACATATAAATTTAGAAATCTAAATTTAAACCTTTATAAAAATAGCATTTTATATAATATCTTAAAATCAATATTTATTAAAACCATATATTTCCCTTCAAAACTATGGAAATCATTTTCAAAATATTTATATAGACCAACGGTGTCTGTATATAATTTTCTATACTATGGTCAAGTGATACGGATATTTATCATTTCAATCTGCAATTTAAATATATACGGGTATATATCTTTTCAACCCACAATCCCAAATTCAATGTCAATGAAAATCACTTGGGTTTATCATTTCAACCCATAACGATTTCCTCCTATTCTACAAGATCGTTCGGATATGTATCATTTCAACCCATAGTGATTCTATACCAACAGGGAACTTGCAGAGTGATGACAGATATGATAATAATATAACAGGCATATCATCAATATAAATAACAGATAACGGTTTCAAATGTTACAGGTGAACATATACAGATAATAGCATATATATAGCAATGTAAATAACTAACAGCAGCACATTTCAATTGAAATCAAATTTAATAAATATACGAACGTTAATCGTGAGTGATTTCTCACCTTTCGAGGCTAGAGGAGATTTGACAATGAAATGGGTTGCGAATCCAGGCACGAATTCCAAAACGAAGCAAGATTGGCACGAATTCGATGGACAATGCTGATAAATTGGAAATCAAGAACCAAAATCAGATTGATATTACCGAAATGAAATGTATATAATAATATATTTTTCCTTAAACCCAATATTCAATTTAAAAATACATATACATTTTTAAATCAATATTAAATTTAAACATATATATTGTAATCAATATATATATATATATATATATTTCAAAATCATAACATAACTTAAATATATATATTTTTAAACACATTAAATTTTATATTGTCAACATATAGTAGATACAGTATATATATTTAACTAATACATAACTGACCTAAACACATATATAATATAAACCCATCAGATCAAATCTATACTTATCTACTCAAACAGGATATATCAAAGAATTATATTTATACATAAACATGCCATTATAATATGTAAATAAACTCAGTATATAACTAATATAGTCTAACAGATCATATAAATAGCAAATATATTAGATAAACAGAGACTTATGACAGCAACAAACATTTCAACAAACATATTTAGTTACTATATAATATATACTTCTTTTATTTAACTTCTTATATATTATATACAGCAACATGTTATGAAATACTTATACTTATATACTACATGTACTACATCATACAACATAATATATGCTTTAAAACAACAGATCCGAGTTGATAAAATTTTAGATAACAATATACATATACTTTATAAACTTATACATAAACCTCAAACATTTCAAATATATGTAAACTATTGTATATATATATTTACAGATTATACAAACTCATATAACTTATAAAACTAACATAATATCGAAACTGCAAACTCAAATATATTATATATATATATAATAAAATATGTATGCAGACTTGTAACTAACCAATTTATATACAACCAACATATATTTCAAGATTTCAAATATATATACATAAACTGTCATATATATGAGACATGTGTACATAGTAAACTTTTTAGAAGATAAATATATATATACAGAGACTATACAACCTACAAAAGAACTTAACAGAACACCAATCTATATGTTAATATATACAATACTTATATATCTAATTCATGTCATGTTGTCAAATCAATATATATATATATATATATATATATATAGACACACACACACAAATCAACACATACTATAACTAATGTATTATTAAACAAATATAAATTTAATGTGTACTGTAACTCAAAATATACAAAATTTAAAAACTAACCACAAATTTACATACTTGAAATATATATAAGTTGATATATATATATATACACATATAAACACACACTTACTATAAAAACAACTTGTAGGGGCTCGGCTAGGAGGTGATTGATGGAGTTGTTTGTTCGGCCTTGACAGGGTGACGTTTAGGCGGAGGTTCAGGCGGCCGTGCTTGGCTACAGGGGAAGTGGGAGGGCAGGCCGAGCTGAGTTTTGGGCTACGTATGGAGGCAGAGAGGCACGAGGAAGTCCAGGTGTTGGATCAGATGATGTGTGGTCAGAGCTGTGAGGTTCGTGGTGTTGCTCGGCAAACGGTGGGGTTAGGGAGAGAGCTTTCTGTGTAGGGGAGAGACAAAGAGCAGAGATGGTTACAGCAAATAAATTGAGGAAGAAGAGTAGGCTTTGGATTCTCATTAAAAAAATAAAGAACCGGTTAAAATTTATTGGGACTAGTGGAAATTAAAGTCAAGCACGAGAATTTGTTTTATTTTTCTTTTTAGAGAAAGGAAGGTTAGAAGAAAGATGAAAGGACAAAGGAAATATAAATATAGACCAAATAGGAATGGTAAAAGTCAGACGTTGATTACGAAAATTATTAATAGTAAAGACTATTGGTATCACACGGTTGTCACTTGAAAAGGCAAAGGAAACAAAATGCTCAAATACGCAACCATTACGGAAAATCGTATCGCGGTTTTGCCGCACCCCAGACTCTGAAATTGACAATTGAATATACCGTAGAGATCAGCACGACAAGATGATCGAAATGGTATATAGATATCAATGGTACAACCATCCTATAAAAAGTCGATAATCGGTACCGAAAATGCTGTTAAAATGCCAAAATTAAGATAAACGGAGCAATAGCAGTCCAAATTTGATGAAATGAGATATGACGCCTCACTCAGAAGATGATATAAAAATTTATTATATAAAAATATTTAGGTTTGAAAAATATTTTATTATCATCAATTTTAACTGATTTGAATTGAAACAGAATTACAGAAGAAAATAAACTTCCTTATTTTCCGATGAAAATTTACTAATTGTTATGTTTAAGTAGACGTATTCCAAATATCAAATTTTTATTTCAAAATTTTGTTATTTAAAATTTCACAAATTTCAATTAATTACGTCATTAAAACCTTTAAAATTTACAGGTCGTTACACTCTCCCCCATTCAAAACTTTTCATCCCCAAAAAAAACGAGGTAGGAGAATGGAAACAACCAGAAAGAAAATAGATTTGAAATACAAAATAGAACAATTAATTTAAACCATATAAATTTCAATTTTAAATTAATTAATATTCAACAATTGATTTTAAATTCAAGGTATTTCATTAAGTTAATTTAAATTTATAAATGTTTGTTACAAAATGGTTTCATTCAAAACAAAATTTATCTCCTTTATTATCCAATTAACTTATTATTCTATTTATCTCTATTAACAGTTTTATAATTAAAATTTAAGTGTAAAACATTTATTATAACCACTCAAATTTTATTTATAAAATCATTTTATATTGTATATTATCCAATTACATATTCAATTTCTGAATGATATAGGTAAGTTATATTGGAATGCAATTGAGTATTATACAAGTTAAATTTTCCCAACTCAATTATATCAAATTTAAATATTTATTCAAAATTTTGGCTTCATTTATACTTGAAATCATCCTTTAACATAAATTTAAGAAATAAATTTCTGATACATTTCAAACCATTTAGAGATAAATATATATATATATATATATTATATATCAAATCAAATCTATAATCATATACCCATATATATAATATAAATCAAGTCATCCTTAGGAAATTCAAATCAATTTTTTTTTTTCAAAACAAAAGTGTAGCAAAGCTACTAAGTGGCTTCTCCACTCTGAAACTCGAAAATGAATGTCGATGATGTGGCCGTCATCACCGAAATTATTTCCCAGCGACAAAAGAGGAGAGCACTAATTTAAACATTTATGAATCCTTTGAAACGATTTCTATTCGAAATTACTTTAAATAATATACATTTTAAAACTTTAAAACCAAAGTTTGAAATCACCGGAAATTAAATTCTCAAATTCCTGATTTAAATTCATGTCAATTCCAAATCAATTTATAAACCATGTTTATAAATTCATTTATAGAACAATAAATGATAATCAAATATTATCATTTCAAACAACAATTTAATTTACTTATTAAATTCCAGAAAATTTTACTTATATATTTATAATATAATCATACAAATTTATTTCATTTACCAAATTTGAAAATAAAATTGTGTTAGTTTGCTCTGTTCAAGTGTTTTGGAATTCCTATCGATAGCGCTGATCAGACGAATCGATCGAAAACCCAAATCAACATCAACAACTCAAACAATACACTATACAACATTTTATTATTAATTTACAAATATACTCCCTCACTCGATAATACAAAAAAGGAATTTCAAAGCGAGGATAGGGACTCACATTCAAGGGGACCCTAATCAAAGAATATTCTCTAGAATAGATTGGATCGAAAGGGAGATAAGATAATCAACTTCAAAATAGAATAATGGATAGACTTATACAAATCGCGGGCAACCTTAACCGGGTCAACCGTGACTTCAAGAATAATATTGATGCAGAATCCAGTGGCAACTCGACATCTGGTTGATAGAATTCGGGCATAGCAACAGATAGCAGCATCAAAACCGAGGATACAGAAATCTCCGGTGAATTAATGCTTATTGTAAAGGAGTTTCACCGCTTTAAAAATCATTCTAAGATTGGAGGAACCACCGATTATTATAGAATCAATCGAAGTGGAGTCATGGGATACTCTAAAATCAAGAAAACACGAATAGGGATAGACAAAAATGAATTCCAAAACGAAGCGGAGAGTTCCAAAATTCAAAGGAAACCGAATCAAAGAGGAAGAGATTCAAGCTCGAACGAAAGTGATTCTGTAATTAAATTTACTATATATGCTAAGATTTGCCTAAAACTAGAACTCTGATACCACATGTAACATCCTGATTTTTTGTGCCATTCGCATCCATATATGTCGGATTTGAATTGCTCAAAATATCAGAATGTTTATTTTTATATTTGGCGAAACTCAGCGTATACAGTAAATAAAATAATCATAGAATCACAGACACAGAGTAATATAACAATAATGCAGCGGAAACAAAAGGATAGTAGTTCATGAAGCTACTATATATATAACAAAGTTAAATAAGATACAACAGAGGTCTCGAATACATAGATGTCTCAATACAATAGTCAAATACAAAATCTGAATAAATCACTGGAATCAACTGAATAACTGAAAGCTGGATAGATAGCTGGATCTCCAAGCAAAGCTCCAACTTCAAAGGTGAGTCTCGAATACTGTATCACTCAGTCTGACCCGAGCGTAAAGCAAAAAACAAAACACTCGAGTCGGGATTAATATTCTTATATCAATAAATCCAACTCAAGTGAAATATCAACTGAAATACAAGTAACTTAAAGGATGTCTAGGATAACCATCCTCTAAGGATCCGTTAAACTATCTACTATGTAGTAATATACGCTATTATAATAATGTCTATAGTAAAGTATACTATTTAAAAATAGTGTTAAGGCTTTACATTTTCCACCTTAACACATTTTTAGGTATGCCAATATTCTATACAGTACCGTAATACCCCGTAAAATGGAGCTACCAGAGGATACTCCATAGGTACGACACAAATCAAACTCGTAGTAAAGCACGCTAGAGTAGGTGACACGGCACAACTAGGCAATGCCAGGGTAGATATACCAATTACACTTCCGAGCCGGTGGTAACGCAGAGCTGCAGCAATCGCCCACCTCGAGGCACACTCCCGAAAATCCGAAGGTGCGCACCAAATCAATCACAAAGTAATAGAATGGCATACGATGGAGTGCGTCCGATCAGAGGAGCTACCTCATTGGCCCGTCAATTGCTCCTGTTTTAGCCACCTTATGCCAACTCACAGTAGTTGGGTCCACGTATATACCTCATATAGGATCATCGCAACCATCCTACTTCATTCTGGAATCTCCACCGCGTACACGGTTGTTAAAGTGGTTTTCGGTATCGACGGAGAGTATGCCCATATCCGATCCCGGTCTCTTAATCAACCAAACGTTATTATAACACCGTGGTTATTTCAAAATATTTTATACTTCAAACCAAAATATCATTTCCATTTAAAACCATCTCAAAACGATATCATTTTCACTTCAAATATATTCACTTCCAAAATCATAGTACTTTCAAAGTTATAACACTTCCGAAACCAAACATTGGAAATTATAATACTTTGGAAAACCATAACACTTCCTTTAAACCGTTTAGATATTAATAATAGTATATATAAAATAAAATAGTTTACAAAATAAAATAGTTTATATAAAAATAGTTACAAGTTAAAATAGTTTATATTAAAATAATTAGCATATTTAAATAGTTTATATTTAAATAGTTTATATTAAAATAATTTATATTAAAATAATTTATAAAGTAAAATAAGAATATAGTTTAAATATAATTTAAAAATACTTTATATCATAAATAGTTTCCTCAAATTTCACAAATCGATTCAAATCAACTCGAATTCCAAAATTCAAATTTAATCAAATCTCAAATCATTCATTTCAATTCGATTCAGTTTCTCAATAAACTATTTCAAATTATCGATTCAAATACGTATTTGAACCATAAAATAAACCATTTCAATTTCAATATATTTCAAAGCTTTAAATATTCAACATTTCAAAACTTAATTTGATAATTTCATTTATATCTCAATTTAACTTCATTATTATTTAGTTTGAAATGTTCACTTAATAAAATCCAATATCCTTTAAATAAGCCTTAATTTACAATTTAAACTAAGTATTATCTTCAATTTATTTATTCTTGAAATATTCATTTAATCACTTTGAATCAAAAATCAAGGTATAAAATCTTATCTTTAAATCTCCATTCAAAAAATTTCAAATCAATTTAAATTTCTCTTTCCAACCTTAATTTATTAAAATTATATATAAAAATATACTTTTTAAAATACAATTTTAAATAAATACTTAAAACATATTATATACTAATTAAATCAAACTTTATCAAATCAAATCCTATCGTATAAATTTATTTTATATTAAACTTATTTATGTATATTAAAACAGTAAGATTATAAGTATAATCTTAAAATCTCAAAACAAACTTATAATTATAAAATTTTCAAAACATATAAATTTAGAAATCTAAAATTTAAACCTTTATAAAAATAGCATTTTTATATAATATCTTAAAAACAATATTTATTAAAACCATATATTTCCCTTCAAAACTATGGAAATCATTTTCAAAATATTTATATAGACCAACGATGTCTGCATATAATTTTCTATCCTATAGTCAAGTGATACAGATATTTATCATTTCAATCCGCAATTTAAATATATACGGGTATATATTTTTTCAACCCACAATCCCAAATTCAATGTCAATGAAAATCACTTGGGTTTAACATTTCAACCCATAACGATTTCCTCCTATTTTACAAGATCGTTCGGGTATGTATCATTTCAACCCATAGTGATTCTATACCAATAAGGAACTTGCAGAGTGATAACAGATATGATAATAATATAACAGGCATATCATCAATATAAATAACTGATAATGGTTTCAGATGTCACAGGTGAACAGATACAGATAATAGCATATACATAGCAATGTAAATAACTAATAGCAGCACATTTCAATTGTCGTTTCAATTGAAATCAAATTTAATAAATATAAGAACGTTAATCGTGAGTTATTGCTCACCTTTCGAGGCTAGAGGAGATTTGACAATGAAATGGGTTACGATTCCAGGCATGAATTCCAAAACGAAGCAAGATTGGAACGAATTCGACGGACAATGTTGATAAATTGGAAATCAAGAACCAAAATCAGATTGATATTACTGAAACGAAATGTATGTAATAATATATTTTTCCTTAAACCCAATATTCAATTTAAAAATACATATACATCAACATTAAATTTTATATTGTCAACATATAGTAGATACAGTATATATATTTAACTAATACAACACTGACCTAAACTCATATATAATATAAACCCATTAGATCAAATCTATACTTATCTACTCAAATAGGATATATCAAAGAATTATATTTATACATAAACGTGCCATTATAATATGTAAATAAACTCAGTATATAACTAATATGGTCTAACAGATCGTATAAATAGCAAATATATTAGATAAACAGAGACTTATGACAGGAACAAACATTTCAACAAACATATTTAGTTACTATATAATATATACTTCTTTTATTTAACTTCTTATATATTATATATAGCAACATGTTATGAAATACTTATACTTATATACTACAGGTACTACATCATACAACATAATATATGCTTTAAAACAACAGATCCGAGTTGATAAAATTTTAGATAACAATATAGATATACTTTATAAACTTATACATAAACCTCAAACATTTCAAATATATGTAAACTATTGTATATTTATATATTTACAGATTATACAAACTCATATAACTTATAAAACTAACATATTATCCAAACTGCAAACTCTAATATATTATATATATAATATAAAATATGTATGCAGACTTGTAACTAACCAATATATATATACAACCAACATATTATTTCAAGATTTCAAATATATATATACATAAACTGTCATATATATGAGACATGTGTACATAGTAAACTTTTTAGAAGATATATATATATACAGAGACTATACAACCTACAAAAGAACTTAACAGAACACCAATCTATAGGTTAATATATACAATACCTTATATATCTAATTCATGTCATGTTCTCAAATCAATATATATATATATATATATATATATGTATATGTATATATATATATATATGTATATGTATATATATATATATGTATGTATATGTGTATATATATATGTGTATATATATATGCGCACACACGCACAAATCAACACATACTATAACTAATGTATTATTAAACAAATATAAACTTAATGTGTACTGTAACTCAAAATATACAAAATTTATAAACTAACCTCAAATTTACATACTTAAAATGTATATATAAGTTGATATATATATATATACTATAAAAACAACTTGTAGGGGCTCGGCTAGGAGGTGATTGATGGAGTTGTTTGTTTGGACTTGACGAGGTGGCATTTAGGCGGAGGTTTAGGCGGCCGTGCTTGGCTACAGGGGAAGTGGGAGGGCAGGCCGAGCTGGGTTTTTGGGCTACATATGGAGGCGGAGAGGCACGAGAAAGTCCAGGTGTTGGATCAGATGATGTGTGGTCGGAGCTGTAAGGTTCGTGGTGTTGCTCGATAAACGGTGGGGTTATGGAGAGAGCTTGGTGGGTAGTGGAGAGACAAAGAACAGAGATGGTTACAGCAAAGAATATGAGGAAGAAGAGTAGGCTTTGGATTCTCATAAAAAATAATAATGAACCGGTTAAAATTTATTGGGACTAGTGGAAATTAAAGTCAAGCACGAGAATTTGTTTTATTTTTCTTTTTAGAGAATGACAGGTAGAAGAAAGATGAAAGGACAAAGGAAATACAAACATAGACCAAATAGGAATGGTAAAAGTCAGACGTTGATTAAGAGAAATATTAATAGTAAAAGACTGTATCTACTATATGTATGTAATCTAATGGGTTTATATTATGATAGGTGGTACCCCAGTGCCTAGTCATTAGTTGGGATCCCTTCTACAATATGAGCTTTACAGTTTTAGTTGTATACCAAATATGCTGAGATGTGAGATGCAAGCATTTCAGCTATTTTATAGTTTACTTTCTATAGACACTATTATAATATCAGATGATTTTGATATAAAAGGTTTTGGTTATCGTAAGGTAAAAACCCGTCGTATTTATGTGTGGCGTGGTCTTACGAGATACCTTTCTTTTTCAAAAGGATTTTGAAAATAATTAAATTCATATTGAGTGTGTTTTCTCACGCTGGTTTTCCAAACCGACTCGGGTGTTATTTTATTATAATGCTCAGGTCAGACCGAGTATATTACAGATTAGTTTGGATGCTCGGAGCTTCAAGAGACGAGTTGGAGGCCCAGAGACGTATTCATGTAGATGGTTATATTTTCCACTGTATTTATTGTTGTGTTATCAGCAGTTGTGAGGACAGGCTGTTATAATTGTCTAGGCTGAAATAGGTTAGTATACTCTGATTGATGTTTGTGTATATATACATATTACAATTTTGTTTTTGTATAAAGACTTGTGATATATTATATATCGTTCCGCTGCGATTGTGAGATTCTATGTTGTTTTGTTTTCTTCTATCTCTCCTTTTCTTTTCCCCTAACAATCGGGTTTTCCAGCATTCAATTTCTCGGTATGTAGTACAGTGGACGTATCAGTGGCGATTATCGTGGGTCGAAAATCCCAGTTGTTACAATCAGAGTACAACAAAATATCACAATCATCAACCTAGGCAGTTATAACAACCTGTCCTCACAATTGCTGATTATTTCAACAACAAAACAGTGGAAAATAAACATATACGTGAATATGACTTAAAGACCTCCAACTCGACTCCTGAGCTCCGATGCATCCAAAGCAATATGTAAATTTGCTCGGTCTGACCCGAGCATTATAATAAAATAACATCCGAGTCAGTATGGAAAACCAGCATGAGAAAACGCACCCAATTGGATTTTTAAAGTTATAAAAACCTTTGAAATCAAAAATATCTTGTAAGACTACGCCACACATAAACACGGATGGGTTTTTACCTTACGATAACCAAAACATTTTCTATAAAAAATATATTTATATTATAATAATGTCTAGGGGTCAAAGTAAAAATGAATATAGCTGAAATGCTTGCATCTCACATTTCAGCATAGTTGGGCACAACTAAGTCTGTACGACGCTTATTGGAGAATGGATGCAATACAATGACTGGGTTACTGGGGTACCGCCCGTCATGGTGCATCTCTAGATAAAAGTATCTCGTTTGGATCATCACCTGGATCCCCGCCAACACATGACCGACCTACCTCTTACTGTATAGTACCGAATATGATCACCCCTCCGTTAATAGGCCCCGAAGTATACAAATGAGAAATAATAGCGACTCTAGATAGGGATGATCATACCTTAATTGGGAGCGACCCACTTAGCCCGGCTGCATCTCCCCTGTTTTAGTCATTCCTAGTTGATGAGGCTTGAGGATACGTTTTACCTTTTATATAACAATTCCCACTTGGAATGCTAACACTGCCCTCCAGGTAACAATACAATACCAGCATTCATCCATACAAGTTCGTTCTGGGACTGAACGAAATAGTTAAGAGCTCCTTCTTCAATTTCAATCATCCCTAAGATGTCTTCACTTCGCAACTCTTAAGTTGGATCGAAGTGGTTTTCGGATAACATATCTGATCCCAGTCTCTTCGAAACAACATTCTATAATTTCGATTAGCTTAAACCCGGTTCTTTAGGAAATAAACAGCCAAAGATAAGAGCGGAGACCACCTCCTAACCGTTAGTGGACAAATTTCCTTATCATTGTTTTAGGAGAATGAAATGAGCTTTATATGCATAGTACAGCAACATCTGAGATGACTATGCTATATAATTCACGTGTTTCTCCTAGATATTTTCAAAGTTACGTTTTGGGTCCAATTCTGATAGCGGTTATTTAACTATCGAATAACAAACATTCAATCAGGGATTTAATTCCATATGGAAAACCAAAATGGTTAAGCACACAAGCAATCACTAGCCTCCTTAGTTAATCTTTATTAATTAAATTTACTTTGTAAATATTTGACTCAAAATACTTTTACAAATATATATATATATATATTTATGTCCATAAATCCTTATATTTCAATACTTGGGAAAAATATCCATATACTTTTTTTTTGCATATCAAGCGGGGTTAAACTGGACCCCTATCAGATTTATTAAATAAAAGGAAAAGCTACAATAAAGGACACAACAAGCTATGTCCAGAAAAGGAGAAAAAAAACCAAAAATAAAAAGAGAGCACGGCCACACAAGAGAATCAAAGAACAAAAGCAAAGAAAAACATAGGGAAAAAAGCACAGAAACTATGGGATCCATGGCTCGATATGGTCATCAAGAAAATTATGCATGCTAGCCCTCATTCCCGTCAATATTGCTTGCCTTAAGTCATTCCATAACACTTCATGGCTTCTCTTGATTCCTTCAAAACACCTCCTGTTCCTTTCATTCCATATAACCTTCAAAAACTGTTTCAAGATAAAGAAAATCCGTGTCCTTTTCTTATCCCTCCACCTAGTTGCTTTCTCAATTATACCCCATTGCATAGCAGATACTGATGATACATCAACCCTCCCAATTTTACTCATAGTTTTACTCCAGAGATGATGAACATATGGACACTCAAAGTACAAGTGTTAGATACTTTCATTGTGAATATAGCATAGCTCAGATATGGTTGGCACAGTCATTCCAAACCTAATCAGCTTATCTCTTGTTAACAAAGCCATGTTCCTAACCTTCCAAAGCATCAGGTTATCACTACTGCTAGAAGTGGTTGCCCATGTAACCTTGCTCCACCTACAGTTGGGCAATGTTTCCATTCCCATTAAGGCCTCATATATACAGGAAATAGTGTGAGCTTTACCATTCCATTGTATTGTATCCTCATCTTGACACTCATATTTGTTTGATAAATACATATTCCAGATAGCCCTGACATTCTGATTGCTTGTGTAGGGCAGCATAAGCTCGCCATTATCTATGTGGTTAACTGCTAGAGCATTAGTACCAATTCTAGGTTGAATTTTTTTATGTGAAGTGAAAAGCTGAGCTAGAATAACACCCTTACTTATCCATGGCACATTCCAAAAATTTCATGTGCTTCTGTCAGATAGTTGGATCTGAACATATGGTTTTAAAGTGTTTCTCAATATCAAAATACTTCTCCAGATCCACTGCCAGATTGTGTTACCTCCATAGGCCAAAAGTTCTTTATCCTTACATTATGCCTGAGAGTCCACCTGACCCATAGAGTGTCCTTCTTTTGCAATAGTGCATTTAAATGATGACTATATGCAGCTTTGTTCCATACTCCTATGCTGTACAAGCCCAAGCCCCCTTTGCTTTTTGGTTTCTCAAAAATTGAGAAGGAACATTCTTAGAATGAATAGAACCAAACCAGAAAAATCTCATCATGGCTCTTCTAACCATTTTCAGAAGCTTAATATAGGTAGTATGTATGCTCTTGCCTAATAGACCATCATGGAGAAGCTAACTGATTTGATGAGAATTAATCTGCCAGCTTGTGACAAGAATTTATTTGCCCAACACCCCATGACACCAGTAATGTTTTGATAAAGAGAAAGATGGTTAGCTTGTGTTACCCTTGATGTACAGAGAGGCAGCCCCAGGTATGTCATATCTTGATTCATTGACTGCATTCCAGTATAGGAGGTTAGATTTTGTGCCTGCAATCTTGTTATCCCAAAGAACAAAATACTTGATTTATTGAGATTAAGCTTAAGACCTGTCATCAAGTAGAAGTTATGAAGAGCACATTTAATACAATCAATGGATGGTAGGTTTGGCTTGGAGAATATCATGATATCATCAGCAAAAAGAAGGGTAGTTATTTGGAGGTCTTTACATTTGGGATGGTATTGTATATGCTTGCTATGATACAAAGGACTTATCAAGCAAGTAAAAACTTCCATTAACATGATAAAGATATAGGAGGAAAGCGGGTCCCCCGCCTTATACCTTGTTTAGAAGTAAAGAAACTAGTGTTAGTATCATTAAAAATCAGAGAGAAAGAGGGAGTTGAGATGCACTCATAAATCCAAGCTACAAAGACTTTTGGAAATCTCATGAGTGACATAATTCTAACAATAGATTTCCACTATATGCTATCATATGCTTTTTTTAAATCAAGCTTTAGCATAGTTCCTGGAGTGGTGTTAACACATCCATATCCCTTTAAAAGCTCATGGTCCAGCATAATGTTATCCAGAATGTTTCTTTTAGGTAAAAAAGCTACCTGATTTTTGGATATAATTTTTTCCAAAACTGTAACAAGCCTCGAAGCAATACTTTTAGATATACACTTATAAACAACATTGCAACTGGATATGGGTCTGAAAGAAGATACTGTTGTTGCGGGTGTGCTTTTGGGGATTAATACCAGATTTGTTGCATTTGCAGATTTAAGAAGCTTAAATTTGTCAAAGTAATTATGCACGGCCTTGTAGAATTGCCCACCTACTATATCCCAACTAGAAGTAAAAAAACCACATTGAATCCATCTGGTCCACAACTAGAGCTCTTATTCATAGAAAATAGTGTGTTCTATATTTCTTCATTTGTCACTTTTTCCACCAGCTTTATAGCTTCATCATCATTAACTCTTGGCAGAGATATATTAGAGAGTTGGTCCAGCTCTGGGTCAAAATTTGTTTCATTTCCAAAGAGAGCAGTATAATACAGAAGAAAGGCTTTGTCAACTGTCTTTGGGGTAGTGTGCAAGGTTCCTGCTTCATCATATATGGAATTGATGTTATTTTTTGATTGCTTTACCTTTAAGGAGGCATGAAAAAATGTAGAGTTCCTATCCCCTTATGCTGCCCATTTGTTTCTTAGTTGCTGTCTCTTCATATCACATTCAGCTGCTAGGGCTTGGTTGAGTGCATTGAAGAGAACAGCTTCCTTTTCAGCTAGATCAACATTGTCTGGTTGAGCCATCATCTGATCTTGAGCTTCCTTAAGCTGATCCTTTAGGTTGGTTGATTTTAGATTTCCATTGCCAAACTTAGCTCTTGCCCAAACCCTTAAAGCTTCTTTTGTTGCCTTGAGCTTCCTGCAAAATATATACATAGGGTTTCCAAAAAATTTATAAGACCAAGCTGATTTTATAATATTATTATACTCGGGCTCAATGACCCAAGTATCATAGAATTTAAATCCTCTTTTGACTCCTTGGGGCAGCTTCCCAGTGGTTATGATTAAAGGAGAATGGTCAGAAAAGATAGGTTGAGGCAGGAAGGTGGTTATGTTTGGCCATGTGGTAAGGGCTTTGAAGTTGGAAAAGGAATGATCAATGTTGGTAAAAGTTCTAGCTCCACTTTTACTCCTATTATTCCAAGAGTATAGAGCACCAACTTTATGTATAGAGATTAATGATGAATCATTAACGGCAGCAATCAATGGGTGTATATCCCTTGGCATGAGAGGCAGTACCCCATGCTTGTCAGACAAGGTTAAGTAACTATTGAAATCTCCAACAATAACCCAATGGTGGGTTTCTTTCCTGAGAGCAGGTATAAGGTTGAAAAGGGTTTGTCTTGGGGTTTGAGAGTTAGAAGCATAGACAAAATAAATGTAAAATGAAGAGGAGGGATTGAAATACTTGGCATGAAAGTGCATTATTTGTGGTGTAGCAAGAAGGAGATCTAGGGAGAGCTTGGTAGGATTATGAAGCACCATGATGCGACCATGGCTTGCTTCAGGTAGATTGTAAGAAAGGGTCCATGATGGGTTTATGTACTTGGCAGCAGATATTGTTAGGGGAAGGTTCAACTTAGTTTCAAGGATTGCAAAAATGGTAAGATGATGAGTGGTTATTAAATGCTTGACATGATCTAACTTGAGGAAGTTATGAGTTCCTCTAATATTCCATGCACCAATATTGTGTGTCATAGATTAAACTAGAGAGAGGAGATCAGTTTCTTTCATGCTCCTAGTAATGGGAGAATGTATTCTTGTTATGACTGGGTTTTGATTCTTGGTTTTTTTATTCTTCTTGGATTTGTCATTTTTTGCAGAAACTTGGTTGTCATGTGATGGTACTTTTGGAGAAGTAGCGGGTGTAACCCATCCTGGTATTGTTCCTTTGTAGGCATAAGTTTGAACTGAGGAATGTTTGTTTGGAGGTGATGAAAGTGTAGTGACCGAAGGGTCTGAGGTGAGTGAAGAAGGTTGCATGGAGAAGATTAAATCAGATATTTTCCATTGCAATAGACTACAGAATAACTCATCTTGATTTTGTTCTGGGGTGGGTTTGATTATGATTGAATTATGGTTAAGGAATTTGGCATGACGTGGGTTGATTCTGGACTTTGGGCATGCATATGCTTGTATTGTTCAGATGGTTTTGCATGCATTTGTTGTTTAGAACATGATGCATGTAAATTCTGGTTCCCATGCACAACAGTTTGAATTTGCATCAATTGAGCTTCATCAATGCTGCATGCTATTTGCTCATTTCCTACTTGCTTATCAACCATAACTCCTTTATTTGAATTAATTTCCTCAACTACATTTATTTCCCCCTCGTCAACTTCCTCCTCATTAGTTATATCAATCTCCACATTGGTTACATCATTCACATCATTTAAAACTTCAAATTTATTATATGTCTAGACACATTCTAGGTCATTGTCCGTTGTACCAACTTCCACATAATTTTCATTTTTACTATTCTCAACATTTTTTTCATTCACTATTTGTTGCTGCACTTCGATATTTCCATCAACTCTTTCATCAAACACCTCATTCTCATTCAGTCTTGGCAATTTCTATTTGTTACTTACCTAATCTTTTGCTTTCTTATTTGCAACTTTCATCCAGACTTGTTTGCTTTTATTCAACTGTTTGCCTACCCCATGCTCTGCACTTTTTCCTTCTTGCATTTTCTTCTCTGAAACTTTTACTTCCTCATTCCTATCATTTTCCCCACTTTCCTTCAAGCAATTATTAGTCAAGTGGCCAAATTCCTTGCAGTATGTACATATTTCAGGTTTCCAGAGGTAGCTAAACTGCACCATTTGTGTAGATCCATCAAGAAGTTTCATAGGAAACTCATCAACCAATTCAAAATCTAGTGTGACATCTACCAAGCACTTAGCAAATCCAATCCTCTCCATTCTTTTTGTGGAAGAATCCATACATAAAAGTCTTCATATTCTTAAGGCAAGCCAGTTTATACCTAAATGAGACCACGCATACAGTGGTATATTGGATGATTTTAACCATACTGGAACTGATCTTATGGTACTACAGCTGTTTCCAATAGATGGATCCCAAGCCTTAACAATGAAAATCTTGTTCCTAAGAATTATAGGGTCAGATTCAATAATTTTCCTTCTGTCTTCTGCACATGACAGATGGAAAAGGAACAAGATTCCATCAGATTTAACCGAAATTTCACCTTTAAGCTTCCAAAGCTTCTTCAAATGATTGATTACAATTAGATAAGAAAGGGGTTTATCAAGAAAGAAGCCTACCAGCCATTCACCCCAATTATCATTTCCAGCTTTAATCACTTCACTCAGAGGAACTAAAGCAAGGCCATCATAAACAAGAGGAATATCAATAGGGGAGTATAGGCCAGCATTGCGTGGTTTGGTTTTGAACAGAGAGGACCAGGCAGTTGATGTGGTAGAAGGGTCTGAAGATGGATTAGGCTTGAGAGGGGGCGGAACAGGCGGTGGTAAGGCGAGAGGAGAGTTAGGAAGGGGGGTCGTTGGAGTAGGGGGAGGAAGTACAGATGAAGTGATGGGCGGGACAGTTAGAAAAGATGGGGAATGGTTTAGGGGATGGGCGGGAGTAGCCATTGTCCCAATGGTATAAGTATATTCACTAACATTTTGGAAGATTTTTCTTTTTATTCAATTTTAAAATCATTTATAAACTCCATTTTAAATCTAGAAAACCATTTATAGAACTCCTTTTCCTTTTTAACACATATTCCTTTACGTTTTCCAAAACATGTTATAAGATTCCTCTTATAATCTACATCTGCTTATAAAACCCTATTCATAAATCTTGAAAACATTTATAATATAAATTTTAATCTACTTAAAAACACTATTATAAAATAGTAAACATTATAAATAAATAAATAAATACTACCTTTAAAACATCTTAAAATAATAATAAATAAATTCCAAAACATTCTAAAATAAACAATAATAATTTATCTTAAACATTATTATAAATAAAATAATTAATTTCCAAAACTATATTGATAAATAATCATACTTAATTTCAAACCATATTAATAATTTAAATAGTTAACTTCCAATTATTTAAAATACCGATAACTAACTTTAAAACAATATTAGTATAAATAAACAACTTTTTAAAACATAAATATTTTTCTTTGATAAAAAATCATGCTTAAATTTCCATATAATCGTTCCCATATTTATAAAGCTGTATCTATAAACCTCTTCTATTTTATGTAACTTCCTTTCATAAAACCCCTTTATTTATAAATGTCATTTATAACTCCATTCCTTTATAAATCTCACTTAATCATAAATCCCATTTAAAAACATCTATCACCATATGTTTTAATGTTGACCCCATATGGATAAATTTCTTTAACAAATTACTTTCTATTTATAAAACATCGTTTAACCTTCCTAAATTTACCCTCATCTTCGATTCTAAAATAGAGTCAACTATTTTTCAAAACAAAATCCCATATCTTATAATAAATCCACCATTTGATTTATTTCACCAATTGTTTAAATGATAATAATTTCCTTTTATTTATAACACCATTTATAATCCATATTTTTATTAACAAAACACGATTTTATAACTCTTTACTTCATTTGTTAAACATCACTTTATACAAAATGATTAATTACATTTATATCTAATATTTATAATTTCTTTTAAAACCATATCCCTTTATTATAAAAGGTGGACGAATTTCAAGATTTAAAAATCTTTATCCACAATTCAAAAATCTCTATTTAAACTATTTTATAAAACTATTAATTTATAATCTCCAAAAATCATACTTTAATTTTTTTTTTAAATTAAATTCTTTCTCTTTGAAAGTCAATAATTTTTTTGTAAAAACGCATATTTTTTGAATCACTCAAATCCCTTCCTAAAACTAAATCTTCATTTTATAAATATTAAAAATATGACCTAGTATTTCCATAGCACTAATTAGGGAAAATTATCCATGTCATCATTTATGGCATCCAACACATCATATATCAATTTATATGAAAAATAAAATCAACAATGTGAGGAATCCCGTTGGATCCCTCCAACATGTCCCCCTACATCACATACATCATATAATCAAATAATATAATAATCAATCGCTTCGAGGCGGGATTCGTATGCAAAGGGTCATCCGCTCTTACATGGGAATGAAATAGGGTCTCATCTGCTCCAAGGGTGGGAATATATCCAAACCAGTAATATAAACTAGTAAATCATCTAAACAGTTAATAATAGTCAATAATAAAATATTCACACATCTAGAAAATAATTCTATCGACTAAAAATATTTTTGGTTAACCAAAAAGGTGAGATTAACTCACATTGATTTTAGTTCCATCAAAACATTCCGTTTCGAATTAAAATTGAATAGACGTTCAATTTTAACCAAAATTCCCACTAGCTACGAGTCCATCCAATCCAATTCCATAGCATAGACTTCATTGATATGACTGCAACACAACTCATTGCGCTCAATTTGGACTTCATACGAAAAAGTTATGGACTAACAAACGTACGAATTAATTAAATTAAAATTAACTTAAATTTAATAAAAATTTAAAATAAACCTTCTCCCTCTCTCCCTTTCTCGTGCTCGTTTCCAAGCGCAACTTTCTTCAATTTTGTTTTCAAATCGATCGCGACATCATGAACGCCGCCACCTGCAGCTCGCGTGCCGCCGCTCGCGCCACCACACGTGCACCACGCCGTCGTCATGGCCCAAAATCCGAACCCAAAACTGCAATGAATGTGGCCGCCTAGCCGCTGTCGTGGTTCGTCGATCGATGATCCAACTGTTGATCTTCTATGTATCGTCTAGCTCTTTGTTTTGTTAGTTAGGGTCGAGGCTTGAAAGTGGGGGGAGTGGCTCCAATGAGCCATGGTCATAGGAAGGAAGCATGGTTTAATGGCGGTTGAAGCTAATTAGGGCTTAGGTTTTGCAAAATGAAAATTTTCAAGTTCTTTTATAGAAAATTTTCACGGCGCTATTCACTCGCTAAAATCCCGAACTCCAAATGAAGCATGCCGCTTGGTGTCTTATATGTTATACCCCTATTTCGAACATAGATATCGAGAATAAATTCCATCATATACCAAAGTTAACTTTCCAAATCAAATAATATTAATTTAAATTCCTTAAATTAATTTCTATGCGTTTCGAACTCGCACGACCAAACGATACGTCCAATCGCCATGAAATTCGATGGTATATAATAATCCACTATTACGGATCCAATAAAACTAGTTTCGTCGAAATTCAAGATAGTGCCCAGAAGGCTATTTTTCACACGTTAATTAAAACGAGTTATTTCCAAAATCAGTTTAATCACTTTTAATTCCAATTTAAAAGTTTACTATCCCCATTATTGTTTAAATAGAATTTAAATCAGTTTCTAAAACCATTTGTGTCCACATTAAATTCAAGATTCAATTATTTGAACAATTATAAAAATTAAATCTAACAACTTAATTACTCAATAAACCGCTATATTTGAAATTCAAGTTATTTAATTTATAAAATTAACTTTTCAATATTTAAAATAAATTAAATATTCCAAATTCAAATGACTGAAATTCTAGGTCGTTACAAAAGGCAAGCCATTCAGGTATGCAAATTTCTGGCCACACTATAAAGATCATTGCTCTATAGTTGATTTGTCTACTTTAAACCAGCTTGAAGGAAATCATATGTTTATGCTAACAATTATTCTTAAGACTACAAAGATGAGATTGAAAGAATAGAGTAGGAAAAGAGTCAAGAAAACACATACTATTGAAACACTTTAAAAAATCTTAGGGCAAACTCAAATAGCTCTAAATAGTGATCCGAAACAGACGAACTAAATAAAGAAAATACTTTGTTGTTCAAGTTGAACTGAAAGTTGCTCTAAAAATTTAGGCAATGGAATTAAAACAAAAGACAAAAGAATAATGGCTATTGAAAGGGGATGAATGCTCTAAATTCTTTTACACTAAGATGTCTCTTAGAAGAAATTACAACAATATTTTTAACATAATTGATGAAAATAGAGAACTAACTACTGACTTAAAGACTCTGGAGGATAATACGATTCAATGTTACACTAAGCTATTTAATAGAGAAATTTAAGAAAATCAAGTTGTTTTTCATTCTAGGGTGGTGGTTAATGAAAGGGGGAGACATATATTGTCCAAAGACATTGAAATTTTGAAATTGAGGAGGCTATCAAATCTATTCATCAAGACTCCAACCTAGGGCCAAATGGGTTGGGTTCTCATTTCTATAAAACCCACTGGAAGTATCTAAAAGAGAAACTAAAGTTAGCATAAGAAGAAGCAATGGACACATGTAAAATAATTAAAGAGTTGAGTCACACTTTCATTTTCTTACTCTTAAAGAAAGATAAACCAGCTCATATTCAAGACTAATGACCTATTGCTGGCTATAATGTTTCTTACCAAATTCTTAGTAAAATCATTTGAAATAGAATTAAACAAATTTATCTGACTATATTGGGGAGTGTCAAAGTGCTTTCATTAAGGGTAGAAACATTTCAGAAAATTCATTATTAGCCCTTGAACTAATTAGGCATTTTAGGAAAAAAGGTACAGACGAAATGTGTCTCAAGGTTATTTACAGAAAGCTTATGATAAAGTAAATAAAAGGTTCATGATTCATATGTTGAGGGCTATGGATTTCCCTAATAAGGTTGTAAACATAATTGAAGAATCTATCGGTACTCCCATTTATTCAAATCTTTTAAATGGAGTTCCCAGATGATTCATTCCAAGCAATAAGTGATTAAGACAAGGAGACTCTCTTTCCCTATATTTAATTACTTTAGTGATGGAGTTTTTTACATTCCAAATGGAAATTTACTGCCTGATAGAACTATTCGTCCAATTTAAGATATAAAGCCAATAATGACTCATTTCTTGTATGTTGATGACATGTTAGTTTGTATCAAAGCAAATAAAAGGGCAGCAGAAGGGACAAAGGATATATTTCAAAGTTTGGATGCTTTTGCTGATTTAAAGGTCAATGAATAAAAAGATTAAATGTTATTTTAATGAGCTTGTGCATGTAGAGAGATGATTTGTCAAAATTAAACATATCTTAAGGACAACCTATAATATATTCTAAGGTACCTTTATCAACAAATATCTATCACAAATAGAGAATGTGGTGAATTGATTACTAGAATAAAAAATAAACTCCAAAGCTGGAGTACTAATTTGCTATTATTTGCTGGTAGGGTGGAATTAGTGCACATAGTGATTACTTCCATGGTGAGATTCTAGTTACAAACTTTTCCATTTCCAAATGCTACTTAGATAAAATTGAAAGTGTCTATGCAAATTTTATCTGGAAAGGGGGTATGCATAAAATATCCTATAAAAAATTGTGCAGACCAAAACATGAAGGCATGTGGGTTTGAAAAACCTTAGAGATCCAGAAAAAGCTTAGTCCATAAAACTTGCTTGGAAAATTACAAATGGCAAAGGAATTTGGGTGGATTAGATGAAAAGTAGATATCTTAAATAGAATTTTTGGTTACTAAAGGAAGATAATTATGCCTCGGGTATGTGGAAAATAATTCTTAGAGTAAGATGTGAAACCCAAGGTTTAGTGAAAAGGAAAATTTCTAATTGAAAGGAGACAAGCTTCTGGTATGATCCCTGGTTAAATAGTCAATCACTAATTGATAGATTGGTATGGGATTATTTCATAGTTTATGGAGGCTCAGATATTGCACTAAACACAATTATTCAACACAACCAATGGAACTTTAATATCACTAATCCAGTAATGCATTTAAGACATAAAATTGAAAATACTCCAAAAACAACAACCTACACAATGATATTCAGATCTGGAAACCCATTGATAATGAATTTAATCTTAACACTGCTTGGGAAAATTTAAGGCACAAAGTGCAGGAAATTGAATGGGCACAATTTATTTGGGACAAAGCTAGTGTTCCTAAAATGTCACAAACATCCTACAATGTTGTATTATATAGATTGCCAATTAAAGATAGGCTGCAAAAATGTGGAATTATACAAAAAAACAACATGCATTCTTTGTAACAGAAATAAGGAAAATCACAATCATTTATTTTCTTCATGCATGTATACTTCGATAATCTAGAACAACCTTAAAAATATCCTAAACTACATTTACCAAGCAGTAGACTTTAGAGATGAGGTATTATACTTGACTAGAAGTTGGAAACCGATTATTTTAACTAATTTAGTGTGGAACGTGTGGAAAGAGAGAACTTGACGTAACTTTTGAAGCACCGAAAAAAGTGACGAAGCAGTTAGTGCTATGATCAAAGAGACATCCAAGTTGTTATGAAAAGAGTTGGGAAAAGATTTCTTACAGAGCTAGGAGCTGTTGAACTAGAGGCGCTGACAAAGCTGGGACTAGAAGTAGTAAATAGCGAGATTCAAAGTAAGAAATAGGAGCTGCCATGATTTTTTTTGAAGGAGGAAATAAAGTAGATCTAAGATCTGTTGATTTAATGGAAGTGAAGTGTATGTATTAGTTCTTATCGATATTTTTTCATTCCTTTGACTGTATGAGCCGGATCGACTTTTCAAATGGGCTCAATTTAGCCCTATATGAAATATGTGTTTTATTATTTCTTAATTAACTTTTAAATAACCTATTTAACTAGATAATTTAACTAAATATTTATTTTGAAAATTTCTTATATATATACATATATATACTTACATTATCTTAAATAATTCAAGATAATTTAACATATATATCTGTGTGCGCGCGCGTGTTGTATATGTATGCACTTTAATTAATTAACTATTTAATTTATTAATACTATTGATAAGTATTAAAATTTTCAAAATATGCTATTATATTTTCAAAGTACTTTTGGAAACTATATTATAACATTTATAATATAAACTGTTTTCAAAGCCAACTTTGAAAATCGTACTATAAAATTTATAATGTAATTCTTATTTTAAGTTTAACTTTTAAACTTAAAATCTTATTTTAATTTCAAAATAATTTCAAAATCACATTAAACATTTGAAATATATTTCTTATTTTAAATTTAACTTTTAAATTTAACTTTTAAACTTAAAATTTCATTTTTAATTTTTAAAACGATTTTGAAAATTAGCCCAAGGCTTAATTAAAATTGAGCCTTTTCTATTAGGCCAAAATTTAGGCTCATTTTACTTTTTTGTGTCAGGCCTGTTGCCAGGGAGGCAAGGTAGTTGATTACCCAAACCCAAGCTTAGACACTACTTTACTAGATAGTCTACTAAACTAGTAAGCTTAATTGTTCGACTTAATGTGACTAATTTAGACCACACAGACTATTTGGCTTTGGACGATTGAAGGAATCAGGCTAGTCTGAAGCGGGTTAAATGAGTGAATTTAAAAATACAATCTATCTAGATCATAGCAGGCATATGACATCTAACACTAGATCCATTCTAGTTGTTTTAACCAAATCAAATTTTATTTTGGATATTGTTACCAAAAATTTTAGGTAAACAAAAACTTCTTGGAGAAGCTCCCAAAGTCGTTTCGTCCGCCGGATCCTCGCTCAGCCATCTAGTTAACCCCATCAGCGGGCGACTAGTCCGGAATCTTCAGCAGCCAACTGTGCCCATTTTGCATCTGAAGACACCACGGATGGAAGCTCAGCCCTCAGCCATCACCCCTTCCTTTTGGATCCCAAAGAACGGCAGGCCGCGAAGCATATATGCCCGATTTAGCATGGCCTGCTACCGCATCCTCTCTAAATGTTCCCGCGTGTGGCTCCTCTGGTACCATTCTCGCATACCAAGATGACCGTCTCTACAGATATCTCCTCCCCTTCCATGCGTAATGGCCGAACGAAGCCATTAGGCGACTCGCCTTCCTCAACAAGGCGTCAAGCACTCCCATCATTCTGACGATCCTTGTTGCTTACAACCGTACCGTGGCCACTAACATGCATAAATCCAGAAATATTGATATAGATCGGGTTATGGCCATACCCTAATGGTAGAGAACCACATAGCCCTATCGCATTTCCCCTAATTTAGATATTACTAGTTGTGAGGCTTGAGGCTGCGTTTTACCTTTTTAGAAAATCCATCTTGGTATGCTAACACTGCCCTTCAGGAACAATGCAATGCCACCATTCATTTATAAAAGTTGTTAAGGATATGAACCGAAGGCAATATTTCTACCACATCCTTTTCGGAATCACCCTAAGCATTAGTAGTAAGTAGCCCTTACACTTCAAAGAACTCCATCTTCGATCCCATCATCTTCAAGATGTCTCAAATTCGAACGCTTATGCTAGTTCGAAGAGGTTTTTGGATAACTCATGCTTATCCGATCTCGGTCTCTCCAAACCAACAAACGATAGCTTTTTGGTTGACTCAATCCCAGTTCTTTCAGAAGTAAGCGGACGATATAAGAGTCCCTAGGAGATCCCAAGTATCCATCCATAAAGCGAGAGATGTTTCATCGAAATGGGTGCTATTAAGGGAATCTCAAACCATATGAAATTGCGAAGCTTCTATATACTTCCTAAGCCAAAATAGGTCAGGTTATCGATAGTGGACAAACTTATATCTGGTGTAAGTATATAGTTTGCATATGGAGAATAAGACATCATATACTTATCACCACTTTTCGATTTCAACCGCGTACTATCCCTTGGTTAACAATAAATTTGGGCCAGTTAGACCACTACCCATTCATCGACATACATTCTTAAACTATCACTAATAGAAACGGGCTTCCGTGCCTTGAAATTTAGTGTCGAGTATAAGATGAAGTACCTTCCATATACTTAATTAGTCATAATATATTTATAGAAATTAGTCCTCTCATACTTATCACACTTCCGACATTTCGAATTCTTTATTCCTTACACAAAATCAAAGCCAGGTAAGTCAGGGTATAGGCTACACCTGGCCTTGCCTTATTTAAAGCATTTTGATTCTAGATCTCATAGATAAAGGTAAGTCTACTCATCGGGTTTTAGTGTTAAATATAAGATGACTTACTTCCTATAAAATGTATCAACATTTTAGCACTACTTATCATATTTATTTTATATTACTTAATAGCACCAATAAAGAAATCCCGTGCATTGAACAAAGTCTTTTAAAACAATCGAAAAATCAACTTTGTAAACTTACTACTGGTCTTTGATTTCAAACTAGTTATTGGAAACATATTCCAAAATCATTTATTTACACCAAAGCCTGAATTAAAAAGTAACATCTTTTCTTTTTATAAAGTAAACTTCCTATTTAATAATAACAATGTTTTATAAACCAAAACTTCCTTTATAATTTTTTGAAACCATTTACTATAACAAAATTATTATAATCCATGATCCCTTTCCCTTTCTGGAAACATTTATTACAACAATGGTGCTGTAATACATGCTTCCTACCTCATTTTAAAATACTTTTGAAACTCTTTCAACCATAGTTTGAAATGATTATTTTAAAAACATCCGCTTAAAGATGGACGTCGCTTTTAACAAAACTTTACTTTTGAAACAAAGGTGCTTCCTTTATAAAATTTAAACCTTTTGTTTAAATAACTCAAAAAAATATTAAAAATGTACCAAATCTTTAATCTCCTTATTTAAATACTTATACTAGTTTCATAAAAGACATTCGAAAAGAATTTACAAAATATCTAAAGCAGATAACCTTTTATACTTTATTAAAAACATAGATTTCCAAACTATATCCATAACTACTATCGCTATATGGATCATAATTTTTAAAACTTTGTTTAGTAAATCTAGTGTCCTTCAAACCACATTCATTTTTATATTTTTAAAAACTACAATCTTTGCAAAATTTTGAAAACAGAAGTCAAGTTTGGAAACCATTTCAGAACGTTTTAGGAAACACAGTAGTAAACCATTAATAAAAGCACGGGATTTTAATGTCGCATAAGAACAAATTATCAAAGCAAGTCGACTAGCAGCTACATCCACGTCATTACATCATAAATAGCAAGTAATGATGTGAAGTAAAATCAACATGGCAAGGAAATCCTTAGAGACCCTCTACAATATAGTCCTTTGTAAATCCTCATATATACGCACTTCGAAGTGCTTCCATAGCAACCTATTCGCTAAACTTCGACTCCCATTTCTTTGCTTTTGTCCCCTGCAAATCAAAGTTACATATGTCATCCGCTCCCAAGTGGGAATCAAATCCAAACAACAATATATAAGCAATACACAATAACCATAGCAAGCAATTATTTTACAACAATTCTCACGATATTAATATGGCATATGTTAACTGGGTTTTTAACCAAGCATAAATCAACAGGAGTTAAAACGTCGAGACTATGACAAAATGATTTGAAATCTTGGAAGCACACCTAGATCAAGAATAGAAACAACTTAGAGAAATTACAACACAAATGGAAGAAGCACAAGAAGTCGGCCCGACATAATGAAGTCAGTGATGACTTCACACACTTCCATTTTTCTCCCTCGAACTTTGCATGAGCCCTTCTTTGCCTATTTCATGTCTGCCCAAAAGATATCAAAGGATTATGAACAACCGATTACCAGAATTAAGGAGTCAGTAGTGAGAATAGTGGAATAAACTAAATGATGAAGGAACTATCACCAATATTAAGCAATAATCCATGGAGATGGCATGGGGCAACTCAAAATCATGTAGGATGAAGCATTTAAAAAGAATCAACCTACTCAGGTTTAACCATAGATGTCGTCACCGACTTGAGAGGGTGGTACCGCCATGCGGTGCTAACTCGTATGGGTTCACGACTTCATGCACTATATCAGGACTCTATCTGGACTGTACTCTAATTGTTATCTTAGCCCAATACAGCTGCTACCCCTATAAATACAAAACATAAAGCAACCAAGAAAGGATCTGGTTTCTGTCATCACTACGTATAAGCTATGTCTCTTCTTCAACTCTTTCCCCTACACTATAGTCACCAAGGCAGCTATTCTAGGCAATTGTAGGACTTAGAATTAGTCTAACCCATGTACTTGTTGCTTATTCTCTCTTCAATTCTTTGTAATCTCAATCAAATCTATAAACAGCAAAGCTATAAAGTGGACGTAAGCCAAAGATTGCCAAACCACTATAAATCTGGTGTTTCTCTTTCATGTTTCTATTTATTTTCTTTTATTATTACTATTATCTGCAAGATCTAGGTCTCATATGTTCCCTACAACCAATTCTTGGGTGTTGATCCATTTTTGGCGTTAACATATTGGTGCTTTCATTAAGAGCATCTGAACCAAGGCTTAGATTTAGCTTGCTATTTTGGGTTAAAAGAGATCTGGTGGTTAGATCTAGGGAATTTTCTTCGAAGATTCAGGGGCTTGCCATTAGGGATTATTGGCACCTAGAAAATAGAAAACTACTTTTGGAGAATCAACAGGAGCAATAATTGGTGGTGATGATGTAACCCCTCAATAAACTGAAGTAGACAATGCTAACAATCATCGAACAAAGATTAATATTAGAAATCTAGTACCAGTTTCCTCCACTCAACATGATGTTATGACTAAAGAAGAGCTCTTGGTATAGACCAGATGGATGTCGACTGGGTTCTAGACACCATCGAAGGGCGAGAATCGTGGATGGTGCCAATCAAGGACTACCTGCTTAGGGGAATACTCCCAAAGGCCGAAATGAACGAAAGAAGCTCCTTTGAAAGGTACCATGATTCGTGTTACAAAATGGACTGCTATACAAAAGAGGCTTCACCTACCCCTACTTAGTCATGTAACCAAAGATGAAGTCAAGAAGATTCTTATGGAAGTCCACGATGGCAGCTGGGGCGACCACACTAGAGGGCAGACACCGGCAAAGAAGGTTCTACGTTACAGATATTTCTGGTCCACAATCAACTGAGATGTAGCAGACTATGCCAAGAGTTATGGTCAATGCCAGAGATTTTCAATGATCCCAAGAACCCCATCCTTGAAACTTACGGAAATGGCCAGCTCTTGGCCATTTTAAATATGGGGAATTAACCTAATCGACATATTACCAATAGCCAAAGAAGGAGCCAAATATGCTATCGTTGTAGTCGATTACTTTACCAAATGGGCTAAAGTTGAAATACTTGCCACCATTACCACTAAAAAAATAATTAACTTTGTAACAAAAAAGGTATTTGCAGGTTTGGGGTACTATAGAAAATTATCACGGACAATGGAACTCGGTTCGAGAGTGCTGAATTCAGGGAATTCTGCAAGCGTTACCAGATCGAGAAGTGCTTTTTTATGGTAGTGCACCCATAGGCAAACAGGCAAGTGGAAACAGTAAACAAAATCATCAAATCCACCATCAAGAAGCAATGATGAAAGCTAAAGGGAACTGGATAAATGAACTTCCACTAGCACTATGGGCTTATATAACAACACATAAATCTATGACCAGGCACTCATCGTTCGTCTTGGCATATGGTTCAGAAGCAACGATCCTAGTAGAACTGGAAGTCCCTTCTCATAGGAGGCGACACTTCAATCAAAGTAAAAACGAGCAGCTCCTACTTGAGTCGCTTGACCAGATCAATGAGAACCGGGAGGAAGTTGAGCTAAGTATTGTTGCTTACCAAAAATGAGTAGTATGACATTTCAACAGCAAGGTTCACAACTGCACCTTCGAAGTGGGAGATCTCATCTTGAAATAAATCTTCCTGGGTACATGAGCGTTTGGTCCGAATTAGGAAGGACCCTATGTAATCGGCCAGAAACTTGCAGATGGAACGGTCAAGCTAACAATGGTTAATGGAATTCTAATTCCTCGTGTTTAGAATAGCGACTTGCTACGACACTATTTCTTTTAAAACTTATCTATCTATTTCCTATTTTCGAAAATAAACCATACAGGGGCATTTAGGGCATTTTAAATAGGCTGGACATGCCACTCTCTTTATTTTATCTATAGAGTTTCACTTCTTGAACCAATGGAACCCTTGTAAGAATACTTTTGGGTCGATGGTAAAATCCACTCAAACTTCCAGATCAACGGTAAAATCGATCCCCGCCTTCTAATAACTAGTGTTGCTCTGGCAGCATCAGGAAGGCCCATATTTCTTAGAGAAGAATTGTTGTTGCTCTAGCGGCGTCGGGGAACTCATCATTCTCCTTGTGCGCATTCCATAAGCTGTATGTCGCTACTTGAACCAATAGAATCATGTTCAAGTACGTATATCTCCTTGCGTGCATCCCATAAGCCGCACATCACTGCTTAAACTAGTGGAACCGTGTTCATGTATGCCATATTTCCTTGCATGCATTCCATAAGCCATCTGTTGCTTCTTGAACCAGTGGAATCATGTTCAAGCATGCGATGACTCCTCGCATACATCCCATAAGCCACATGTCACTTCTTGCGCGAATGGAACAATATTCAAGTAAGCGCTCCTCTGGCATACCACACTGTAAGTCGCACAAAGCTACTTGAACCGATAGAACTACGTTCAAGTATGCAACACACTCATACTCTATTCAATAGGCTGCGTATCGCTCCTGGAACCGATGGGACTGCATTCTCAAAAGCGATACGCATACATAGCTGCAAAATTGCTTCATACTCTCCAGATAAGAGGCATTGACTCCAAAACCATCAGATTGACCGAAAAATCGATTTCAACTCTCTATTTACCAGTGCTGCCCCAGTAATGCTGGAAAATCCCTTTGTACCTAGGTTATCGATGCTACACTGGAAACAACGGAATTTTGTTAGAATATCCTAAGTAACGGCGTCGCTCCGGCAATGTAAGGAAACTTATCCATTGAAGGATTGGTAGACATCAACCCCTGCTTTCCAAGATACCGGTGTTGCCTGACAGTGCCACAAAGATTTGAAACCACAGGATCGGCGATAAAATCCAAACTCTATCTTTCAAGTATTGGCGTCGCCCCAGCAACGTTGGTAAATATCAAATCACCAAGATATTTGGGAATCAGAACACGCCTACCAAAACTCGACATCGCTCGAAAATAGACGACATCGTAGGAAAATCAAAGAGATTGAGTTGTTCGTGGATTTCCGAAGATAGAAGGTGAAACACGGATGGGACCACAATACTAAATTTAGATATGCTTGACCGTAACCGAAGTGCAAAATGCTCAGAATCAAGCATCCAAACCACAAGTTCCCAAAGATAGGAGCTACCGTAAGACTCGGAGTGGGGGCAACCAGGGAGTCTCCCAAAGTACTCAATCCCTTAACAAGTGTTTAAGTCAAGTGTTTTGAGTAACTAAGCAAAGTAGCATGCAAAAATCAATGCAAAGTTTGCTATTTACATGCACAGAGTTGTGGTAGATACACACATCACACAGTACTTAAAGTATAGCAAAAGTACATAGGAAAATTAAAATAGAAATGATAATCTTTTCATTACCGGTATCATTCTTTGTACAGTTCAAACAACGTGGGCCATACCCTTACAATTTCGGCTTGTTTAGACATAACAAAAGAAAAATTATAAATTTTATTGATGCAATGATAAAGGAAAGAAATACTAAGTACAGGCTCTGTATTTGTATAGACTCAAACAACACAAAAGACACATACCAAAAAGACCACAAGTACTCCACCCCACCAGCACTCGAGTGCACCATCACTTCTTCCCACCTTTGCTGCCTTTACCTGGATGGATTGGGATCTTCTTCCTGCTATCCTTATAAGTCCCTTCTTCTATAGTTGGG